>OY728139.1:1087775309-1088975309 GCA_963277665.1 Viscum album
TTTGGAAAGTAAAATCAATAATTCTGATGCTCAAAGGATATGGTATCTCCCTAGAACTATACGAACACACCAAGGTTGCTTTCTATAAGAGGAGGTTTCTCACTGTGATCTTCTATTGTAACTCAGTAACTATATTTTATTATTTATTGAATAAAAAAATCCTCCTGATTCTTGTATGTGATATAATACTTATATAACATAAACATAACAAATTTTGTGATTTCAATGATGTCCATTCAAACTAGTCTTGATATATTTGTTATAGTTCATGTTTAATTTTAGAAAATTGTACATGAACAATTGTGGAAATATGAGGAACTTGTAAGTAATAGAATTTAATATATGTAAGAGAAAATAATAGAGAGAATAAAGTAAATTGAGACAAATGTGGATTGGGGTTAATTTTCTAGAAAACATAGTGAAACAATCCTGGTTAAGGAATGAGACGTGTGTCAAGGAGAGTTGAATTTCCCTCATTTTCAGGAGAAGGTCCTTTCAGTTTGACTACTAAAGTAAAAACCTATTTCTTGATTAATAAAAATCCTAAGGATGTGAAATTATCTATATCATAGATTTGGGTGGAAGGAAAAACACTATTTTTTTAACTAGATAGAATTCTAATCCAAAACTGAAGTGGGATCCATTGACGTCAGCAATAATAGAGAGATAAGGAAAACCTATAGAATTAAATCCATTGATATTTTTTAAGAAACTTTTAAAATATGATTATGTGGATGAATAAATCAAATACTCTAAATAGGTAGCACTGAGAAAACTTGATTTCCCTGATCCATGGTTCATGGGGTTGTTTATGGTAGGGATGGTTCATGACATTGTTTATAGTGGGGACTATGTTTATAAATTTAAAATTGACTATCCATGCATGAACCTATAAATAAGTACAAGATAATTACTCTCAAAATAAATATTGGGAGAGAATGGATTAGAAATGGCGTTATAAGGGGAGTTCAAGGTAAGCAGGTGCTTCCACTTGTTTGTTAGGGTTCTGAACCTATGGTGCCTAGTATTTTCCTCAAAAAAAAAAGAATAATTAATGAATATTATAGGGGAATGAATAATAGAATGAAATATATTAACCAATAGGAAATAGAGAAAATGAAACAAAAGGGATCCTGTTTTTGTTGTGGATAGCCTTATAATCCATAGATGTCCAGAAAAACATTTTAGATTGTTGGTGTGGGATATCTAAGAGCCATAAGTTGTGAATGATACAAACATGGATATGGAGAAGATCAATGGGTAAACTAATTAGAATGTGGAGTAGTCAGAGAAACTATAATATATTATGAATGTTCATAAACTTTTCAATCAATCATGAATAGAATATTTAGAGTAATTTTAATAAAATTTGTTTTGGTCTTTGATGATATTCTTGAATCTAACTTGGATGGAACAAAAAACTCATTTGGAGATTGTTTTCAAGTTTCTACAATCAAACAGACTGAAGGTAAACAAGAAAAAATGTTATTTTCTCTACTGATAGTAGAATATCTAGAGCATAATATTCTAAAGGGAAAGTTTAATTATGGATCATAAAAAAGTGTGTATTATTAACTAGCCTAAACCCTAGAATTTGAAATGGGGGAGAATATTTTTAGGTATTTTAGGTTATTATATGAAATTCATCAATAATTATGAAAATATTACTAAACCGTTATCTTAGTTGTACAAGAAAGATGGATTTTTATCGAACTAAAGGATAGAAAACTAATTTAGGGAACTTAAAATTTATGTGATAACTACCCCACTACTTATTCTCCTAAATGTTTCAAAAACATTTACTAAAAAATGTGATGCAATAGGAAGAGGACTTGGTGGTGTGCTTATAGAATAAGGTTAACAAATAGCATATTTCTGTAAGTATTCAGATTAATGGGAAAGAAATATTGTGGTAAACACTGAACACAAGGCTCTTAAAAAATTCCTATGTCATGGTATACATAACACTAATCAATATTGTTAATAGGAAAAGTTGTTGGGCTTAAATTTTGAAGAGGTTTACAAGCCATGAAAGAATAATCAAGCTGTGGGATTTATTATCCCATTTGGTGGAGAAGATGTTGGTGCCTAGTCTGATTGAAGAAAAATTATTTCTTCTAGTTATGTCCAACCCTTTCTAGATGTAGATACATGTAATTAAATGAGAATTACAATAGGAAAAATAATATTAGAGATTATAGAAGAGATCAAACAACATTCACACTCCAAGCTTTGATATAATTTTGGAGGGGTTGTTGTATTACAAGGGAAGATCGGTTACATGTAAGTGTTCAATATTAATTCCAAAATTTCATCATTATTACCATTAATTTTCACTATACACTACCAATAATGAGTATGGTTTAGGATGAAATCCCTATAGATTTCATTACTAGATGACATAAATCGCAAGGATATGATGTGGTCTAGGTGGTGGTGGATAGGTTATTTAATCATGCACATTTTGTACTTTTAAAAAATTCATATTTAGATAAAAATAGTGGCTGAGACATTTGTTAAAGATATGGTCCAATTACATGAAGTTCCATGTACAATTATTAGTGATAACAATCCATTGTTTGTTAGAAAATTATGGAAGGGACTCATTAGAATAAAAATTACAAAATTCTTGTTTGGAGACTTATATTCTTTCCTATGATGTTTATGATCCTTTGATTTTTTTATGTAGTTTTCCATTGGATGATATTGATTTTGATTTATCAAATAATTTAATATTTGAAATTGATATGATAATTAATGTATTTGGGGGGGGGGGGTCCGAAAAATGGATTTGATAGTGACTAAAATCATGGTTTCAAATTTTTCAAGTCATGAGATTTGATTATAGAAAAAGGTATTTATTTTGAAAGCTATGAGACTTTGTTTAAATGTTGGTTTTTTGGAAATATTTCAAGAAGGGGAATTTATAGAAAAATGGGTTTCATTTTAAATGGAGTTTGGATTTGAAATAATGGGATTTTTTCATTTTTGTCTAAGAAATAATTTTGGGGGAATACATAACAATTTTCAGATAATTAAATGAAAATGTGATATGAGAAACAAATGAAAATTCTAGAAAATTTATGGGGGTGTTGAATGAATGGTTGGGAGTATCAGGGTTGGAAGTGTTGGGTTTGACATGGAAAAAAGATCCATGGTATTATAAAAAATACCAAGTAGGTGAATGCCTGAGTGGATAAAGATCCATTGCAAGAGACACTATGATCATAAGTTTATGTGAACTGCTGTTTATTAATAATCATGCCTTAATCTTGCTATTATAGTGGGATCTGGATAAAATACTTATATTATGTTGTGATGTTAATGCTGGTTTGAACTGTGCAATAGGTGAACTGGGGAGGGTTACCCACATTTTGGAAACTCTTGGAAGAGTTGGTTTAAATGTTTACTCATATGAAATGAATTTTTCTAAAAATTTGTTTTTGAAAAATGATTCTTATTTTCTAAGATGATATTACCTTATGAATTTTGAATAGATCATACATTAAAATGCAAAGAAATCATTTGGGAAAATCATATCAGGTAATGTTTTACTCACCCCTACATGCATATTTTCATGTGCATGTAGATATTGTATGTAATGTTGTAAAAAAAGGAAAGAATTATCTATTCATTAACAATGAACCTTAGAAGTCCCAGAGGAGGAATACAGTTAAATTTTGGTGCGTTTGTGATAAGGATAATGTAAATCCACTTCAAACAGAGGAGGAGAGACCAGAATGATATCACTAGGGGAATTATTTACGTCTATAGTAAAGAATAAAAATAGATAGAATAGGTCAAGAATCAGAAGTTACATCTAGATCATCCACTACTATAGGTAGAATAATAAAGGAGTTTGACCACTTCATCCTCTCTTGTTTCTATTCCAATAGAAAGTACTATCTAACTGAATAACTCCCTCTCTCATCCAAGCAGCACATATACCTGATCATGGGTGTGTTTCCCACATTACCCCTTAACTAACTCAGGACGCCCTTCCCACATTACCCCTCCTACTCCTATGATATGTGTGTATTAGAGGAGGATGTGGGTAGGATGGTGTATCACATGTATGACCCCTAGAAACTAGAACCAAAGAACTAAAAATCCCCCCCCCTCCGTAAATGGCACCTTTTCCTCAAGGTGGAGATCCAGAAATTGAGAAAAACATTTCTCAACATATTCCCATGTGGACTCTTCCGAAGGGTGGACACTCCATTAAATTAACCAGAGGCCCTGAGGATTGACAATAATAGACTTGGCTACCAAAATCTCTTTAGGGAAGGAGGTGTCTTCCTAGGTGTTGTCTCAAGAATCAGGAAGTTCAGACTGTACTGGGGATTGGCCATTTCATATTTGAGATAAGAAACAAGAAAGACTATATGTACTCATGTTGTAGGAGGAAAAGTGAGTTTGTAAGAAATATTTACCAGGTGTGCTTCAATAAAAAATGGCCCATAATAACAGGCTACCAATTTAGGAAAAACATTAGCAGTTCTGGCAGTTTTTTAGGAGTTTTCCAAAAACAAGGTTCCCTATAGAAAGAGAAACATCTATGAGGTGTTTATTATCTGTTTGAACCATGATCTATTGGGAATGAGTGAGATAATGACAGAGTTTATCTAATAGTTGATCACATTCGGCAATAAGGGTAGACGCTGTGTCAACTAGGGTATCATAATTAGTAAAGTGTTGCATAGTAGGGAGTTTAAGACTATATAAATCTTCAAATGGAGACATCTTGGTGGAAGAATGGAAAGTATTATTACATAAATATTCTTCCCAAGGGATCCACTGAGACCAAGTGAAAGTCCTTTCATAAGAAAAGCCACGTAAATAGGTTCCGAGGCATTTGTTTACAATTTTTGTTTGACCATCTGTTTGAGGGTGGTATGAGGAACTCATTTTAAGGGTAGTGCTCTCTAGGTAGAACAATTATTTCCAAAAGTTGCTAAAAAAATGTGGGATCCTGGTCACTGAGGATTGAACTGGGTATACCATGGAATCAAACTATCTATTTGATGAAAATATCAGCAACCATCATGGATATGTAGGGATTCTAGAGGAGTAAAAAATGGGTATATTTGGTAAACTGATCCACAAAAACTAGGATTATAGAGTAGCCTTAATATTTAGGTAGATCAAAAAGAAAATCGATGGAGATATCATCCTATACCCATTCTAGAATAGGAAGGGGTTTGATTAGTCTAGAAGGATACATAGCTTGAGTTTAATGCCATTGTCATATATTACATTCTTGGTCAATTACTGGATATGGTTGGAAATTCCATTCCAAATAGCCAGGATGCAAGGGATTTTTCGGTTTTTAGAAAACCGACATAGCCCCCCCTACCAAAGAGGTATGGTAATACTACAAAATTTTTGGAATGAGGTTGGATATTGGAGAGAAAACAAGGAGATTGTGGTAGAATAGTAGGCCTTCACAGATTGTATAGTTTGGTGGCACAAGAGACTGATTTTATATAGTAGAAAGAATCTGTTTGAGGATAGGGTCATGCTGATATTATTTCCCAATGATATCCATTTCCATCCATAGTGGTTTTAAAACTATTTTCCCTAAAGACAGGGGTTCAACACAGGTGTCTAGGTCATCTATAGCTCGACAAGAAAGAGAGTTGGTCACCTGGTTTTGATGTCTTGGTTTGTGAATAATTTTGAAATCAAGGCCCAAGATTTTGGGTTACCTGTCTTTCTGATTGGCTATGTGAAGTCATTGGATGGGAATATATTTGAGGGCTCTATGATTAGTATAAACAATGAAGTTATTTCCAACCAGATATTGTCTCCAATGATTTATATCTAACACAAGATACATGACCTCTTTCTCATTAACAAATTTGGAGAGGATGATATCAGCCAACACTTTACTAAAATATGGTATGGTATGACTAGATTGAATTAGAACAACTCAAACCCCCTGGCCAGATTCATCACAATTAATGATAAATAGCTATTGGAAGTCAAGAAAATGAAGTAGTGGTGCTGAAACTGAGTAGTTATTAAGAGACAGAAAAGAATATTCAGCTTCCAAAAACTAGTGGAAATTGTTTTTCTTAGTCAATTCGGTAAGTGGATTTGAAATTTTCCCATATCCTTCTAAAAATATTCTACAGTGACCAGTTAAGTCTAAAAATCCACAAAATCCCTAAATTGATTATGGGTGAGGCCAATTAAATACACATTCAATTTTTGTTGGGTCCATAAAAAATCCATTTTAAGAGATAACATGACCAAGGTACTCCATGGTGGGTTGAGAAAAAAAATATTTCTTCCGATTTAGGCAGAACTGATTTTGCTATAAGATATGGAATATTGTATCAAGGTGTTGCAGATGGTTGGACTAATTTTTTCTATAAATGAGGATGTTGTCAAAACATACCAAGTAAACCTCCTCAAATACTATTTGAACATCCAATTCATTGTGCATTGAAATTTATCCAGGGAATTCATCAACCTGAATGGCATGATGAGGAATTCATAATGTCCTTCGTGAGTGTGGAAAGCCATCTTGTGTACATATACTTCTCCTACCTAGATATGATGGAATACAGAATTTAAATATAACTTGGAGAAAAAAATTATCTCCATGTAGTTTGTCCATAAGTTCCTTATTGATGGGAATGGGAAATCTATTCGGGAAGGTGAGTTTATTCAGTTCTCGGTAATCGATGCACATTCTCTAGTTATTTTCCTTCTTTTTAATAAGGATAATAGGACTTGAAAAGGGTCTACTACTATGTTGTATAACTCCATGGTTCAACAAATCATTTACTTGGTTCTTTACCCCATCCTTGGGACAATGATCTAGTTTATAAGGTATAATTTTAATTGGTGTTTCCCTGACCACAAGGGTAATGGTGTGGTTTGTATCCCAAGGTGGGGGAAGGTCCTACGGTTTCAGAAAAATTAATTGAAAATTGTTCAAAAGGCTGTTCATCTCTATTTGGTACGATTTCTTACAGTGAGAGACATTCTCTGAAATATGTAATATCTATATCCATGACCAACCCTCATGAAGTAGATTCTTGTCCGGTATGTGGTCCTGAAGTTCCCAGGAAGTCTCTTCTTCAGCCTCCTTCCCCTGCAGCTTTACTTTGTCCCCTTACCACATGAATTACATAGTTTTGTGGATCTAGTTAGTTAAAACACTGAACATTCTCTTCAGCCACTACATTCCCAAAATAATAATAGGACCCCCAGTATAAAAAATGAGGGTGTCTACTATAACAACATAATTTTACAGAATAATATGGACATGTTTTCATAAGCCCTATGAGAGTTATCGAGATCCGTTGTTAAGAGTAATACTGAATGGTTGGTTGGGTTAACCCTCACACTTGAAAGTTTGGCCATTCTCCTAGAGATGAAGTTATGGCTGGTTCCACTATCAACCGGCACTTGTACAGGTACTCCAGATAAGTGTACAACAAGCATCATCAAATTTGCCCTGACACTATTCATACTGCAGAACTCATCTGGCTCCTTAGGTCATTTAGATATCTTCCTGTCGTTACCTTCCATCCCTACTTAAATACAATCTAATTCCTCCTTAGCTACATCTCCCTCCTACTATAACTTTGGTTCTTAATACTCCCATACCAACACCCATAGATTTTTATCATGGAATTTGTGCATGGAATCGAATGGCTGGCCATGATGGAACCATAGGCCTTTCAACTTCCATTCCTCCCTTTCTTGTCTGCTCAATTCCTGCACTCCATCTAATGGTGTTCCCCAACTCCCCCTTTCATCCCGTCATCCTTTCGGTTATACTAAAAAACATGATGGTTGGTGGGAAAATTCAGTGATATAACTCTTATGGTTCTTAGCATAGGCAGTGAAATTGGTCAGGAATGGGAGCCACGTAGCACTCCCTCACTAACTAGCTCTCTTTAAGCCTTTCTATATAGAATTATCATGTAGAATTTATTAGCTGGATCATGTGTAGTAATCCTATTTTGTATCTACAGTTATAGTCCACCCTTAAAAAGTATCATATACCATGGTTTTGGAAAATCGTGAAGTCTTAGAGAAATCTATTCAAACTTCTTGATGTACTTGCCCACTGAACCAGTTTGTTACTGGTTTTTAAGAAATATTAATAGATCCCCATTAGTGATTTTCCCATACCAGTCCAGGAATGCTGGCTTGAATACACTCTAGGAAGCACCTGGAGAGATGTTGTGCCAGGATAGGAACCAATACAATGTTGTACCTTCCATACTAATTTGTGCATAATGTAACTTCATATATTTGGGGATTTGTTTTGTCATGAAATAAGTGTATTCCTTAGTAATCCATCCTAAGGGGTCATCTCCAGAAAACATGGTAAGCTCCAACATCTGCAAAACGCACCACAATTTATCATCTTGATCATTTTTCTCTTGAATCATAATTCTTACCAGGAGCACACCACTCTACTCACTCCCCTTCTCTCTATTAGTAAAATCCTTCGAGACTGCTCCATTTTTTTTATCATTTTTTAAATGATGATCCAAGTGAAACTAAATTACCTCCATTCTTCCTAGAGTTTGTTCTTCCAAATATTGAACCTAAATCATCATCCATTCCTCTGTTTGCTAAGATACATCAAAGACACACATTGTATCTCATTCTTCCCCACATCATATTTTCCATGTTCTCTTGTATTGATGACATGGATGTTTTAATTACTTCCATGGATGATTCAATTGAGGCCACATGGTTCTCCATCCTTGTTTTCATAAGAATATTTAGTTGCTCTTCCTACTGAAAGTGAAGAAGTGCAAGTGGAAAATCTACCAACAAGAATTCTGTCTGCCATGAAGATCATAGCGCATTGGAATCTTGGTGCTTCATTTTACTTTATCCTCCAACCATATCTTTCAAAAAAAAAGAACACCATCCTTGATAATTTATCCTCTTTTTTTTCCTCAGCGGAGTCACCAAACTGTTACAGTTTGGTGTGTACGTGCTAAGGAAAAGGTAAATTAACTTCAAATAGAGGAGGATATAACAGAATGATATTACCAAGGTAATTGTTTACATCTATGGTAATGAATAAAAAAATGTATTAGGCTGAGAATTAGGGGAGCCCCCTTATAGCTCATCCACTACTATAGGTTGAAGAAGAAAGGAGTCCGACCACTTCCTCCCCTCCCATTTCTATTTCAATAGAAAGTACACTATAACTGACTACCTCCCTCTCTCATCCAAGTATCATATATACTCAATCATGGGTGTGTTCCCCACATTCCCCCTTAACTAAATCAGAACACCCTTCCCATATTACCCCTCCTCCCCTGATAAGTTTGTATTAGAGGAGGATGTGGGCAAGATGGTGTATCACGTGTATCACCCCCAGGAACCAGAACCTGATGGAAAAACTATGGGAGTCACAACAATAGAAAGAAATGATTCAGATAAGTGTAAAAAGGAAAAACATAACAATAACACAAGGATTTACATGGTTCGGGAATAATCCCTACGTCTATGGAGATGCAGAATATTCATTATGATTTGGGAGCATAATTACAAAGAGTTTCTCAGAGTTTCTCACTACTAAAAAACTTAGCTTGAAATGGGATAATAAGGAGGAAAAATCTCTATTCCATTAACTATTAGAAAGTATTCATACAACAATGAAAGATTGATATAAGTCATCATCGTTATAGTGAATGGTGGCCACCCAAGTTGTAGCCTGGTGTGTAGTATGGGCCGGAAGCATTCGACCCAAAAATATCCAAAACTGATTGGGCTACACCAAACCAACAGAACTGGACCGCTATAAAACAAATCTGTTCAGCCACATGTTTGATGAAGGGGTTAGACCATCCATGGAGGATAGGTATCAGTCATTTATGTTTTTTTGTGTGTCCAAACACAGGGTTCATTTGGTTTTCACTGCACTTTATTTCTCTTTAAAATTGTTTTTAAGACTGGTTTGGTTTTTAATGAAAAACTGCATTTTGTTTCATCTGGTTGTTGAGATTTTTTATTCTAGGGTAAATTACCCCCAATGATTTTATTTTTATCCATGGTTACTAGTTTTCAACCACAAGAGATTAGGGAGTGCACTTGAGGCCTTTCTATGACCTTGAATTGGGTATCAAAACAGTTATCTAGGTTAGGGCATGACAAGAACAATCGCATCCTGTGGAGGACTAAAAAGATGTGAATAGAATTTCATCACCATTAGTGAGACCACCAAGGTTTTACTCCACATGGTGAAGTTGGTGGAATCAATATGTTCATCAACAAATAGCATGAATATTGTGATCAACTCGAGTTGTGATGTATATGTTATATCAGGCACAAACAATGAAGAGAAAGCTATAGTTGGAACAAGGATAAAAATAGTAAAACATGACAAAACTTAATGTGAAGAATTTAACTTACATAATGTTGGAAGAAGAAATAAGAAAACTGCAAAAAAACTGCAAGCAGTGATGGAAAATCACTAGTTGGGGAGCAACAATGTGTATAGGTGTGCAACAGAATAGGGAGTACATGTAGAGGAAACAAGTAGGGGAAAGGGGCCCTGGCACATCCGATTCGGGCTACACGGCTAGGCGTGCATAGCTAGTAGCATGCCACATAGACCAGTTCTGCTGGCTTGGGCACAAAAAGGCTAGTATTGCAAGGAAGGCATGATGAATAGACTAATATTTTTATTTTCTACATCTTGAAGAAATAGAATTAGAAATAGCACCTCTCAAGTGAGGCTTAGTCACAATTTATAAATTAGTATAAAAAATGAAATTACTCGATAATGGGGAGATTCAAAACTTAAACACTAGATAAGGGGTTAAAATAGATCTATTCAAGAATAATCCTAGACATAATCATATAACATGTACACACCCAACCTAACACGAAGTAAGTAGAATTACATAGACAACTTTTTAAGGCTTTTATGATAGCAACCAAGAAAAATAAATTATTAAAATTCTTCAAGAAAATAATATAATTATATGGGTAAAAAAGATTAGCAGAATAGTCATTTACAGATGTTAGTAAAGTGAATTGAATAAAGTTCAATTTGAAACCACTTATTGTTAATAGTTTCAGATTTTTTTTCCAGGGCACCGCCTATGCATTCAGATGCGGGTGCTAGCTTCCTGCTGCCATGTATTCTCGCTTTCCAAAGGCAAGAAAATTTCATCACTTTCCAAAGGTGATGCATGATATTTGATTGAAATGGGATGATGGAATATAGGTTCATCCTACCATGGATTCCTCCTTGAATCTCGTTACTTAGTCTGGGTCTCCCTCATAAATTTAATTCATGTTTGTGGAACTCATTCCCGATGATATATCTATGTGCACATAGGTTAGTTACACTACTTCTTCCTTGACAGGGCAGAAAAAATTTGTCATGAGTAGTCACGTTAGGAATATTTGGGAATGTCTATACATTATGCACATTAGTCACGTGAAAATATTTCTTTTGAGAGGGCATATCGTATGAGGAATCTTTGGTGCAAAACCCAAGTAATCCCATGTGGATCACAAGGTAACAACGTCAGGGGCATAAGTATCCCAAGGATTTTTAACTCAGGCATCCCATGTTTATGCATGGGGTAAATATTTTGGGTTAGGTCATAAGTTCTACATCTTGTGAAGAAAGATTAGTACATCATAGTAAGATGGATTAGGGCATGAGTTTAATGACTTTTGAAGACATGATTTGATTGATCAGAATTCCCCATGGAGGCAGATCAAAGAGGTGCACCCCTAGGAGGGATGATGTCACATTGGGATAGTTTACCAATGGATCAGAATTCCCCATGGAGGTAGATCTAGGAGGTGCATCCCTGGGATGGAACACCTAGATAATTTACCAGTGAATCAGAATGCCCCGTGCAGGAAAATATGAGGTTCTGGATCATAACCCCCATGGAGGTGGATCTAGGAGGTGTGTCCTTGTGAGGGAAGATATCACACCTAAATATTTATCAATGGATCAAAACTCCCCATGGAGATGGATTTGGGAGGTCTTTCTATAGAAGAGAACACCTGAATAGTTTACCCATGGATTAGAACACCCTATGGAGGTAGATTTGGAATTATGGATCTGAAATCCTTGTGGAGGGGGACCGAGAAGGTGTGTCCGTAGGAGAGATGATGTCACACTAGGATAGTTTACCAATGGATCAGAACACCCCGTGGAGGTGGATTTAGAACTGTGGATCTAAAAGCCCTATGGAGGCGAACCCAGGAGGTGTGTCCCTAAGAGAGATGATGTCACACCTGGATAGTTTAAAAATGAATCAGAACGCCTCATGGAGGAGGATCTTTGAGGTTCATCCCTAATAAAGAAGATTTCACACCTAGATAGTTTACTAATTAATTAGAATGCCTTGGGGAGGCATATTTGAGAGGTGTCCCTAGGATGTAATATGTCACCCCTAGGTTTACTATTGTCGGGATTGAACCTATGGGAGGCATCGCACATACCATGTTTAAAATATAGGGATCAAAACCCATGTAGTTCTATGTCATAGTTTAAGGTCATGTGATAGGACTGATACATGTAGTTTAACGTCACATGGTAAGAATGCTCGTGTTGTGAAAGGAGCATCGACGAGAAATGGTGTGGGGTTTACACTATAGGCCAAGTCACGTGGGGTCCCAAAAGATGTCTATCACTTAAATACTCAACCTTTGAAGGTCCTTGATCATCAATTTTGCATGCTATCGCAGAAGAATGAGAGTTGCACATAGGAGAGGGCTGCTTCATCTTCTGGAGAGTCTCTCTAAGGGAGGTGTGTGAAATCTATTTATAGAAAAAATACTTAGTTGTTTTTTCAAAACTCCTTGAGCATGGAAGTCACGTTATGTGCATCTCTGACCTTTGTCACTAGGGCTGGGAGGAGTAACATTCCTGGATAGACGTCGCATTTGGTGCATATGAGGGTGGTTGCACACAATGATCCTTTCTTGCGTGCATCAAATATTTCTTAGGCACGGGGTATTGGGAGTGATGTTGGCCTCTTAAGCATCCACGAAAGTATCCTTCATCATATATGAGAAAGTATGTTTCACTTGGAATTCCACTTATGCGTGCATGGGATGAAATTTATGTACAACCTCTTCATTAGCCCCAAAATGGTCTTTCGGGGTGGTTCACATGCTTGAATCCCCCTAAACTAGTCGTTTGATGTCTCACATAAGATTTTGGAGCCAAAAAATGCCCCCCTAGAAATTTGAACTTATAGGGGGTAGAAAAGTCGGGTTCCAATAGTAACACCAAAAATATTGGCTCATTTTCATTATTGCGCGCAACATTTTCCTTGAGGCGTGTAACCCCAGTTGCATGCTGTGCATAACTAGTGGTGTCATCACCTAGAAGTAAGCTGAGGGGGCCCCTTGTAAGACACCTAGAATTATCTCATGATAGGCTTGTTCAATCATGTGTGGAACACCTCTTTTTTGCGAAAATATGAGCCTTCAATCTCTTATTTCTCTCAAATCAACCATTCACGCAGCTACTTCAGCAAAAAGGGACCTTTCGCACGTGCACCTCAAAAGTTGTGTGAAAACTCTCCCTTTGCGCGCTAAGAACCTTTATTCACTCTCACCTCCATTTTCACTCCCATAGTCATCTGAGATAGAAAATCAACCAATGAAAGTTGAGATCAAAGCTGTGGTCATCTATGTAAAGGTCGAGATGGCATCAAACCCAGAGATTACTTGAGCACAGAGGATTATTTCTAACAACCATGATATTTTGGGAATGTTGACTAAATCCTAGAGGAACTAACCATTGTGAAATAAAATTCCATTTCATAAATTTTGATTGATGGGTGAATTGAACATCACAAGAATTGAAGTTATCATGTTACGCTCATGGTTCACACGTGAAGACGATCTCAACCACTGGAACATCATCGTTCATGGCCATCCTTCCCGAGAGCATGGGGAAATCACTATCTACAAGTTGAGTGGAAGAACACGGATGGTTACAAGGGAGAAACTAGAGGATGAAGAATTCTCAACCCGATATTTTAGTATCTTTTAGAGTAGCATCCAAGACAATAACAAATTCTAGTATAAGGGTTGGGACTTATGGGAAGGAGGCAACTTCACCGATGAATGGGTCTGGGTGTACTAGGTATGCTACACCTGCTTTGAGTATGGGGCCGAGCTATGCAGCATCAGACTATTTGAGGTAGTATGGACATCCAAATTCCATACATACCATATGTAGAAGTTACTACCAGAGCTTCTCTGTCATTAGTCTGCAGAAACCAACACGTTTTATCTCCATCATGCGGAGGTTGGAATCATCTTTTGGGATGTGCACTTCATTGGTGGAATCCCATTGGATGGGTTACAATATGATGAATTTGTTCCGACCCTGAGCGTCTGGTTGGACAAATAGAATACCCCTCTCATAGACCTATACTTATTGGTTGCATTAACCAGAGTGCTGAAGCACCATCCTCACATACACAAAGATATAACATTTAAGACATGGCTAGGAATTTTTATGAAGAATAATCTAGCTGTGAAGATGTCTGGATGGCCTAAACAATGCACATCGGTGCCACAAAGGAGGTTAGGCTCATACAAGCTGATTCTGGAGGATAGAGAGCATGATTAGTGGGGTTTCATTATGATTAAGTGCTGAAAACCACTGGTCTACTACACCACATTCCTCAAGACATTCTTCAATGGCTGGTTTCTTCCAGTTAGAGATACTCGCATGGGCTTGCACTTAGGGATGATGATGATGGTGAAAATCATGGAAGCCCACAACATACTGAACTTAGGTGTATCGGTGATGAATCTAATCTATAGACAACTGGGTCATGTGGTGAGGGGAGACAAGAACATGAGGATTTGTGGTACGTTCTAGTTTTCGTATGGCTAGATCATGACACACTTTGGAGGCTATTAGTTTCCAAATGCCACCAGCCCACCAAAGTTTTATCATAATATAATACTGTAGAAATAATTCATTAATTCTAGTTTGTTTTATATTTTCCATGTCTTTAAGAACCACAAAATTAGTAATACAAGTACTCTTGAAAAGTGGGTAGTATAATTATAATGTTCCTTACTACAATACCAAAGTAACAAGTTAATATTATAAAGTTCATAGGTACACTTATAAAGTCCATGGAAACTATTATAAACTCAGTGTTTACTCATAAAAAAATTAAATATACAAACCTAAAGTCAAAATTTACATTAATAATCTCAAGAACAACTCTTCTTATTTCTTCTAGGTTACTATTTTGATTTCCCATTAGTACTTTTCTAAAATCACTTTTTACTCCTCCATAATCTTTTGGGACTTTTCAAAAGTACATGGTAACTTTTAAAAAGTCCCAATTGAATCTTATGAAGTCTTCACATTTCCATATTCTATATTAACTATAAATTCCTAATTTACTTCAAATAATCAATGAATAAATACAATTCATATTTATTCTTTCTCAAGAATACCAAATAACCTATGGTGATTTTCTTGGTATTCTAAAATTATTCAATGCATTATCCAATGGATTTCACTTTAGTGGATGTATCATGAATCTTTATTATTGATTAAATTTATATAATAAAAGATTTGCAATATTAAAAATTTCATAATATTATTCTATAATCATTAAAAAATTCTATAGAAAAAGTTTCCACATTTCAATTATAAGTATTTTTCTAGATGATAAGAGCATTAGTGGTCACATATAAAGGATAATTGAATTTTTTATTACATATTCTTCAATAAGTATCTCAAAAATATTAATTAATTCTTTTACATTTACAATGATAACATGATAACCATAATTAACTCAATAATTTATTTATAAATTCATTTATTTTAGTTCTTAAATGTTTTTTATTCTATAATATTAATGGATTGTGTGTTCAAATGGAAGGAATCATAAAAATTTAAATTATGGAATAAAATAAAATTAAAATGAAGTAATCAATATAAAATATAGAATGAAAAAGGAAAATTAAGGAGGTAGTAAAAAATTTATAATCTCTTTTTGAGAAACACAAGGTTATGCTATCCATATATAGGATTCTGAAAAAATATCAACTATAACCTGGTAAGGGAATCCATTAATTGTAACTGGAATGAGAAGGTTATCACTGGAGTGATTGATATAGTAGAGCCTTGCCTTGGGTGAAATTGGGAATTAAGGCTAATATAATATGGGATCGGTGCTGCTCATTTGGTGAGTACTTAACACATCCTAATATGGGAATAAGAAGCCTTTGATATTCAATATTGATATTAGACAACCAAAATATGAGAATTATTCATTCTAAAAAAAATTACATATCTCGATTATACTATTTGATCATTGCAATAGGGTTGGTTGTGTTACTCCATGTCACAGTTATTCACATAGTAGGTCTTCCGTTGACGATGAAGGTGATGCTTATTAGGACAACATCTTGGGAAGATACGATACATGATCTGACAAGTCTATTAATGATGCAATTATCTATGTATGGAAGATATATTCACCACTAGTAGAATTTATTCATTTTAGGGATTGAGCATCACAAAAAGGTTGAAGGACGTAGATAGGTACAAAAAATTCAATTATTCAACATGAAGATTCTTGTAATGTATGAATACTATAGATGCATGAGTGAGGTGATACAATATTTTAAATTAAATACATAGAATCTCTCCACTATAATGATTCTATGTTCACAATGTGTGCATATGAAGTGAATGCATGGTAGATTACAAAGTTATTAAAGGAAATTCATTATTCCATGAAGAGATTACATTCAATTCATAGTCCATGAATTCCCATGAAAACTAATAAAAGAGATCCATGGTTCATGTGTTGAAGTATAGTTCTTGATATTAGGGAAAAATATTAAACAAATAAATAAGTTTGAAAATATCCTACCTTTTCACATAAAATAATATATGTTTGGGAGACATAAAACAATAATTGAAAAATCATTTTTATACTTATCCGAGGAGTTAAATAACATGTGAAATTATGCAATATGTGATGAAACATTGATTTAGATATATTTAGATATCACTGAGCTTTTTAATCAATAAATTGAGGTAGTGAGTAAACACAAAATGAATCATATTTTTATAGTTTCTTCTGCTACCATCTATTGGGAGGGAGTCCACTATAGCCTATATGTTTTTTATATCCTTCTCATGGATAAAATTTGAGGGTGGGTTCTTGTATCAAGTTTTGTTGTATAATTGGGATTTTTAATGTTTTTTGTTTATTTTCAAGGTTTTCATGTTCTGTATTTACTCTCATAGTATCTTTTTCATACCTTATATATTCCTCTTACATGAACATTGTTTTATCGGTGTGAAATTTGGATTTTAAATAAATTCCATTTAAATGATCATTTAAATTTACTTTGAGTGAGAGAGTTACTTTTAGTGTGATAAATTGGGTTTCACTTTCACCCTGGCCATTAGGTGATTTTTCATTGAATGATTAAATAAAGTTTCATGTTACCCA
The DNA here is from genome assembly GCA_963277665.1 of Viscum album. NCBI lineage: Eukaryota > Viridiplantae > Streptophyta > Magnoliopsida > Santalales > Viscaceae > Viscum > Viscum album. The sequence goes on from OY728139.1 coordinate 1,087,792,787, forward strand.
TTGTTCACATAATCTAAAGTACCTAACCATAAGAAAAGTATATCATAGATATGGTGGAGTTTCTAAAAGGTATAAGGGATTAACTAGGACAAGATTAAAAAAACCTCAATTTCATAGTTATATATTTTAGGACTTATTAGTTCATGAATATTAAAATTTCTATTCATAGTACCCTAATATCCCCTTTTTTCTTATAAGATTTAGTCATTTTCATTTCACTCAAGTTGTAATTTAATTTATGTTGTTTTCCAATTGTCTCTATTTTTTCCCTCAGGTCTTATATTATTTTCCTACATATTAGTAGATCTAGTGTTTTCAATTATAGGTTTATAAATTCTAAAATTGTTTTGGTAGTACGAAATAATGACTCCCTACAAACTGATAATTTTTTTGTTGTCATTGTTATCTGGGACTAGGTTAAATTATTTTAATTCTATAGTTAGGAAGAGTATCTCCTAACATATTTTATATTTTATAATTCTATCTTAGGTTAATTTATTTCTTGTTTTAATTTTATTTAATTCTATATTCTCATATTATGATGGAATCAAAAGATTATATACTGACTGAAAATTACTTATTTTTCCATCTAAGTGGTGGATCTCACACATAAAATTGATAAGCTCAAGGAGAATATCCACTTATAATGTGAGTGTATCCAACAACCATACTATATATAAAAAGACCTAGAATTTACATGTATTTTTTTAATATATAGAAATTTTACGAATCTGCGAAAATTGACGGCGCGTGATTCCGAGGCCCGGTGTGCCCAGAATGAATTTCTGAACTTTTTTTCGGGTACGTTCAGTAAACATACGTGCAGGTTTTTCTAACTTTTGAACTGGTGCTCGAAATTAAAATATGAGGGCACCATTGAACTCACAACGCCTGTTTTCACTTAAGGAGACCTTCACCTTGACTATAGTAGGTCGGGGGTGGAAGTTAGCTTTTCACATATTCGTGAAATAATAAAATAAAATAAAATGGTGTAACTTTTTATTTTATCTTTCTTTGGAATTCCCCATGTGGATATTTCATATGTGGGGACCACATGAACTAAGAACTCTCATGAGAGTTTATGGAGGTGGGGACCACCGATCCTAACCTCCCATGAGAGGTTATGTAACACCCCAAGCTTCTACGGTACACTTCTCTTTGAATAATGTGATAGTGTGTATTGTACGCAACACCGAGTTCTAACACACCATAACCAATCAAACTAGCCGTTATGAATAGTAATACCTACTTTTTGAAATTATATATATTTTATATTTCAAAATGGACTTCATTTTTGGATTCGGAATATCGAATTTAGCCTAAGGTGAGATTTTGGTACTTTTCAGATAACTTTAATATTTTGATGAATAGTGAAAATTACTAAATTTTAATTAAAAACAAATTTTTTAATCAAAATAATTAATAATGATAAATTATGAATTTGAGTGGTTTTAAAGTATATTTAGAATATATTTTTACCATTTAATATAATTTTGGTCATTGGACATAATTTTACAATTAAACTAGACATAAACAAGTGTCAATTTTTTTGATAGTTATTATCTCTTAAAAACACGCTTTTTGTTTTATCAATGGGAATTAATTTTAAATTAATTTCTGCCACTTCTGTGTTTTAAATTTGGAAAAATGGATTACATATTTGGAATCAGTATGTTCAAATTGTGTAAATAGGTAACTTTTATTTTTAGACATTTTGAATAATTACTTCGGTAAATATTTTATTTACCATGGTTAAGGGTAAATCCGGTAAATAAGGGTTAAACAAATAATATTATAATAATACTAAATTATCCTAAAACATGTCCTAGACTTATTGGTTGATACAATTTCGACCATAGGCATCCTTGGGTCGATTTTGGGACCACTTGGAGCCACTTGTAGTTGATAGGGACACTTAATTTTAATTAAGTTAAAATGAATACAAAAATGACACAAGCATATATCTTTTAGAAAAACAATTTTTACATAGGGTTATATATGTTGGATTTTCGACTATAAAAATTTATTAGAAGGCTAACACGATTTCCTATATAATGATATTTTATTTATAATTTTTAGAGATTACAAAAGTTAATTTATTTATGACACAGTGATGATGAAGTAATTACCATAATAGTAAGAATTTAAAATAATTAATATTATAAATACCCAAATAAATATAATTTGAGACTTTTAATGAATTAAACTAATTTTCTAGGATAATATGACATATTAGGATTGATTTAATTAACTTTTTCGAAGTAATCATTCTGTTATGAGTTTAAAAAAAATCAACTATTGAATAGTGTCAAAATTGACATAAAAGAGTTTTTAAAAACAAATATTATATTATTAATTGATATTAAATTCCTAAAAATCTATGGTTCAGCCAAAAGACTTATATAATGATAGGTGTATCATTAATGGACTACTTGGGGGTCTCTTGGATGTATATAGTAATTTGTTTTACCATATAATATAAAAATACAAAGAGACATTGTAAAAGTGAAACTAATTAACTTAGAGTTAATACTTAAAGATAAGTTTAATATAAGTACCCAAACCTGTCTAAATTATATTGGTTGAGTGGTTTTCGACCCATAACCACCTTAACATTTAAATAATACACTTTGGAGCCATTAGAAACCGAATATAAATTTATTATAAATTAATATTTCTAGCTTTTCCAAAGTTTCCCCTCACCCCTCTTATAAAAGGGCACTCCTCCTTCCCATTTCTTCACACCTTCAAAGCCTTTTGGTTCGGCCAAAATCTGGCCAAATACTCTCCCAACATCCCTCAATACAACCTAGAGGCCTTAGTGTGATCAGAAATCCAACCAAAGGAGCCCTTTTGATCAAATCAAAAGGAAGCACCCGAAGAAGAGGTAATGATTTCACCACCCCTTTCGAAGTTCCTTTCTTCTTCCACTTCTTATTTATTTGTTATTACCATTCTAAAATAATAACTTCAGTATCATATATATACTGTGATTTTATTATAAATATGGTACAACCATATTCAGTATTCTATCCACCCTTTGAATAACATGTCACCATACGTGCGTACGTACGGCTTACCATCTCCACGTCGTGGTGTAATTGTTATTCAATATATTATTATTTGGATTGGTATAATAATGATGTGTAACTCATTTAAATAATATATATAACATGTTAATGATTCTGTATATATGATATACGATCCATTTATATATTATTTTAATATCAAAAGAATGATATTGTCGCTCGTGCGTACGTACGGACTACCGTCTCCACGAACACGATGAGATTCATTCTCCATCGTATCTATTCAAGTATAATTCTCATTTGATGATTAATAATAGTATCTAAGGACTTTATATCATTCTGGATATGATTAAGATACAACCTATCCATTACAAACATGTCTTAGGTAACAAAACATATAAAATAAAACGAGTAAGTTAACACCCGAAACAACGATAGTACTAAGATATTATTAAGAAATCAATGTTAAAAGATCATATAAGATATCATATTAATGTATATGATTCTAGTATAATTTAATAACAATTATTTCACCATTATACAGGAGGTTAACCTACCCCAACCAAGGAAAAGTACAAGGTAAGGGTTTATTTCACAATCTCTTCATTATCCGAGGTTGTTTATACGTAATAATCTACTGGGATCTCTTTATCATCCACATCCATGTTTCTCAAAAATGTATTTCAAATTTTTTTTAATATTTACAATAATATGGGTTAAAGTCATTTATACCCTTGTTTGACTTTTTATAAGTGGTTTATAAAGGAATCTTTCCGTCGTTTTCCAAACAAGGTGCTTTTTAACCTTTTCGACAGAATTAAGGTAAGAATGTTTTTTTTAACTTATACGGTGGGTGCGGTTATTTTCCGCCGTTATAAAATAGTCGAAGCTTCCCTTGCAAGCTTATAAGAATATTTTCAAAGAAAATGTTTTATTTCATAAATATATGACTCTTAAATGATTTCAAAATAGAAAGAGATATTTCTCTAAAAGAGTTTTGATTTCATCTATGTCAACATCCTTTGATGGATTTTACGCTTATTTGAAGTTGATTTATTATGATACAAAACTTTTATATTGTATTGAAGGTTTTGTGATATTTTTGACTGTGGATGTGCTATTTTTATACCATGCATATTTTATGGTGAAAGTATTGACATTTCGTATTCTAGTTTTAATACGAATGTTTATGTTATGTTTAAACCTTTTCATATGGGAATGCATTGGACTTAATATGTAACGGGTGGAGCCCGCTATAGCTCCTCGATGCATCGGTAGGTCTCATGAGACAAACTAGTTTCTTGGAAAAAGGCCTTGACAAAATCTTATTTGTAGTCTTGGCACGAGGCCTTGGCTATGTGGTTATGATAGTCTGACATTATGCATTCCATCATTATGAAAGTGGTTATTGATATTGCATGTGATTATTCGATTAGTAGAATATCCATGTGAATAATTAAATGGCATTATTTCATTTCACTTTTTCCATACTATGTTGAAGTTCAAGTTTAAAAGGCTTTTGTTTTAGTTATACATTACCTTAAATATTTATTCTTATTTATGAAAGTTTCCGCTATATTGTTATCCTTACTGGGAATTTGAGCTCACCCCTTTTCAATGTTTTATTTTTCCCAAGAAGTGAAGAAGTAAATTATGAATGACCTGCAGGGATATTATGTTGGGATATGAATGTGGAATATAGAGACAATATGTTTTTGTAGTAGTTTTTCACTTTATGATGTAAGGTAAAACATTATTAATATATCTAGTGTTTCCAAGGCTACTAAACCAATCGGTCTTTCGAGATTTGATCTTTCTTGTGATCATGACAATGTCATGTAATAATGCATCGACTCTAGGTAACTGGGGTTGGGGCGGTACATTTGGTATCAGAGGAAGTTTAGTACAAACCTTGGAAGCTAGATTTAGATAAACTCTGATTAGAGCACGTAGACCTAAGATGAACTTTGAGGATTAGTATAGAAGAACTTCCTAGAATTTTGGTATTTTAGAGATTTTGTGAGTTTTTCGAGCAATACATCCCTGTCTGGATACAAGCAGGTAGAGGAGGCTCTGGCACAGATGTATCTAGGGGTAAAACCCGAAAACACCGCTTTTGAGCTAGACTCGAACGGGAACTGGTGCACGACAACGGGCCTTGCTGCACTCTTGGTTACGACACTCCCGGGGGATATGCTTAGGATAACTCTCATTTTATTTACAAATCATTATGAAGGGTTTATGAGTATATACTTCCTCAAAGAAAACATTCTTATGATTATGGATTATATCCATAAATAGTTCAATTTATGTTAAGTGTTTTATAAGTATGGGATTATGTATTTTGATTCATAAACTGATCTAGTTTATGCCATTGTTTAGAAATGGAACCTAGTGGAAGAGATGGAAACCGTATCAATGCACGCACTCCATGTAGGGATTTCCCTCCTGCTCAAGATAATTATAGTGGAGCTGGTGATGCAACTGGTGCCGATCAGCTAATCACCATACTGGTACAACTCACTCAGGTTATGAATAATAACATTACCCGTATGGAGCACCCTAATCCGCAACATGGAGGAACAATGTTAGATCGATTCATGAGGAAACAACCACCAAATTTCAATGGGAGTACAAATCCCTTAGTATCTGAGCAATGGATATTTTCCCTAGAGAAAATATTTCAGGATTTGGGGAGTTGTTAAAGGGAAAAAGTTATCATGGCAATTTACCGCCTCACTGGAGATGCTGATCAATGGTGGTCATTGATTCAAAATACGAAGGAAGATGATGAAGTAACAAATAAGGAATGGAGGGAGTTCAAAGATCTGTTTTTAGAAAAATACTTTCCTCGCGACCACCGAGCAGATATGGAAAGGTAGTTTCTGAGTCTGAGACAAAAGGATGATGAGAATGTCACAAAGTATGAGGCTAACTTTACAAGGTTAGCAAGGTATGCAGGAGATTATATACATAACCCAAGAAGTGAGATTGATCATTTCTTTGATGGGTTAAAACCATTTCTCCGTTGAGCATTAGTCTCACAATCCTGTTCATCGTACGAAGACATTGTCTCATGTGCTATCAAGACCGAAAATGAATTCTCTAAGTCTTATGACTTTAAAGCAAAGCAAGAGAAGAAGAGACCTACTGATCAATCTAGGAATGGAAATAAGGGGAAGAAGGGAAAGGTTGAATATCCATACTGTGGTAAATGTGGGAAGAAACACCCCGGTACTTGCTTGAAGGGAATGAGAGTCTGTTACAAGTGTGGTGAAAAAGGCCACCAAGCTCGTGATTGCAAGGGGAAGAAGGAAGCTACCAATGTTCAGTGCTAAAATTACAGGGAGATGGGGCATTATGAAAATGAATGTCCTAAGCGTTAAGAGAACTTACCTCAGAAAAGGCCAAGGGATCAAGGCCAATCTTATGCTATCACTACTGCTGAGGTAGAAGCTCTGAAAGACGTGGTGGCAGGTAATTTAATGGTTTTCTCAAGTTTTGCAAATGCATTATTTGATTATGGATCATCACATTGTTTCATATCTTCCCAGTTTGCTAATAAAATTAGATATTTCCAATTTGATTTAACGAGGGAGTTGTCAGTTAAAACTCCTAAGGGAAGTATAATTGCAACAAAGTTTTGTGAATCAGTCCCCATTAGAGCACATAAATGTTCTTTATCTGCTGATCTCATCGTCATACCTATGATTGAGTTTGATATAATCCTCGGTATGGACTAACTTTCGGACTATGATGCGAAGATTTATTGTAAGAAGAAAGAGGTTACGATTATTGATGATGATGATAAGGAACACCTTATCTTTAGAGCAGAATCATCACCACCTAATTCTTATTTAGATCCACCCCCAGTAGCTCAACTAAATTCAATTATTAGGGAGGAAGAGAATGAAATAACTGTGGGTGAGGAAAGGAATATTCAAATAGAATATGTACCTGTTGTGAAAGAATATGTAGATATATTTCCGGAAGATTTACCTGGACATCCTCCAAAATGAGATGTTGAGTTTTCCATTGATTTAATTCCTGGATCAAGGCCTATATCAAAGACCCCTTATAGAATGGTCACTGTATAATTAGTTGAACTAAAGAAACAACTAGAGGAATTGAGTAATAAGGGATTTATTCGCCCTAGTGTTTCTCCATGGGGAGCCACTGTTCTTTTTGTTAAAAAGAAAGACAGATCTATGAGGTTATGTATCGACTACAGGGAGATCAATGCTATAACAATAAAGAACAAGTATCCCCTACCACACATTGATGATTTATTTGACCAACTGCATGGAGCTCAATACTTTTCAAATATTGACCTTCGATCTGGATACCATCAGTTGTGTGTGAAGAAGGAAGACATTCCGAAGACAACATTTCGAACCAGGTACAGGCATTACGAGTTTACTGTAATGCCTTTTGGATTGACTAATTCACCCTCTGTATTCATGGATCTGATGAATAGAGTTTTCAAGGAGTATCTTGATGAATTTGTGGTGGTATTTATTGATGATATCTTGGTATACTCCAAAAGCTATGAAGATCATGAAAATCACTTGCACATTATCCTGAAGACTCTGAGAAGACATGAATTATATGGGAAGTTTAGCAAGTGTGAATTCTGGCTTTAGGATATTTATTTTCTTGGCCATATTGTCTCTAAAGATGGAATCTATGTTGATCCTTCTAAGACTAAGGCAATACAAGAATGGCCAGCACCGATGAGTATAACTGAGGTACGTAGTTTTATTGGTTTAGCAGGTTATTATCGACGTTTCATCCAGAATTTTGCCTGATTGGCTAAACCATTAACGAAGCTCACACGTAAAGGGGTTAAATTTGTTTGGACAAAAGAGTGTGAAGAATGTTTCGAAGAACTGAAGAGAAGATTAGTCAATTCTCCTATATTGACTCTACCATCGGGGAATGATGGGTTCGTTATTTATAGTGATGCATCGAAGAAAGGACTTGGTTGTGTCCTTATGGAGAATGATAGGGTTATTGACTATGCATCACGACAGTTGAAAATTCATGAACAAAACTATCCTACTCATGATCTCGAGTTAGCAGCTGTGATCTTTTCTTTGAAGATATGGAGGCACTACCTGTATGGTAAAAAATGTGACATTTATACTGATCACAAGAGTTTGAAGTATATTTTCTCATAAAAAGAACTCAAAATGAGGCAAAGGAAATGGCTTGAATTACTCAAGGATTATGATTTCACGATACACTACTACCCGGGGAAGGCAAACAAGGTGGAAGATGCTTTGAGCAGAAAAGATCATAGAGTTTTGAACAATATGAGAATTGAAAGGGATCCAATTTTCATGGATCTAGTGAAGATGGACATGGGAATAACTAGGGAAGGAGAAACATCAATTCTTTTTCAAATGGTTGCCAAACCATCTTTACTAGAAAGGATTAAGATTTCTCAGACTAATGATGGAGAATTTCAAAAGAAGATTAAAACTGTGAAGGATGGGAGACTGAGAGACTTTGTGTATGAAGATGGAATTTTGAAATTCGGGAAGAGACTTTGTGTTCCCGATATACCTGATCTAAAAAGGGAATTGCTGGATGATGCTCATAGTTCCAATTTCTCTATACACCCTGGGAGCACCAAAATGTATAGAGATTTGAAGGAACATTTTTGGTGGGACAATATGAAGAGGGAGGTTGCTGATTTTGTGTCAAGATGTATGGTTTTTCAACTAGTGAAAGCTGGAAGGCAACACCCTGGAGGAGTCATGCAACCTCTTCCCATACCAGAGTGTAAATGGGACAATATTACGATGGACTTTGTCATGGGGCTACCAAATACTCCTAGAAGGAATGATGCAATATGGGTTATTGTTGATCGTCTTACCAAGTCATCACATTTTCTTGCTATAGGAGAAGATCTACCACTAGAATGTATAGCAAGACTATATATTAATTAAGTTGTGAGACTTCATGGAGTACCCCTATCAATTGTTTCTGATCATGATCCCTGCTTTACTTCAAGATTCTGGAAGAGTCTTCAGAAATCCCTGGATACTGAACTTCATTTGAGCACTGCCTACCACCCTCAGACAGACGGACAATCAGAACGGACTATTCGAACCTTAGAAGACATGTTGCGATCCTGCTCATTTGACTTTCAGGGTATGTGGGATCAGTATTTACCTCTGGTAGAATTTTCCTATAACAATAGCTTCCATTCGAGTATTCAGATGACACCATATGAAGCATTATATGGAAAGAGATGTCGCACACCAACCTGTTGGGATGACGTTGGTGAAAGAAAACTTGTAGGTCTAGAACTGGTGGAGGAAACGATGGAAAAGGTGAAGGTAATCCAAAATCACATCAAAGCAGCTCAAAGTAGGCAGAAGAGCTATGCCGATAATCGAAGGAAGAATTTGGAATTTCAAGTCAGTGATCATGTTTTCCTGAAGGTATCTCCATGGAAGGGAGTCATACGTTTTGGTAAGAAAGGTAAATTGAGTCCCAGGTACATCGGACCTTTCGAAATTCTAGAACGAATTGGGGCTGTAGCTTACTGATTGGCAATGCTGCCATGTCTCTACAAAGTTCATGATGTGTTCCACGTATCTCTGTTGAGGAAATACATGCCTGACCCAACGCATGTACTCACCTATGAGGAGTTAGAACTGGAACCCGATCTGTCTTATTGCGAAGATCCCGTCAGGATTCTTGATACGAGCGAACAAGTACTGAGAAACCGGACTACGCGTTTGGTAAAAGTTTTGTGGAGAAACCATAAGATGGAAGAGGCAATGTGGGAACCCGAGGAACTTATGATGAAGAACCACCCGAGTCTTTTCATGTGATAAGTATTCTAGAAATTTCGAGGACGAAATTATTTGAAGGAGGGTAGAATGTAACACCCCAAGCTTCTATGATACGCTTCTCTTTGAATAATGTGATAGCGTGTGTTGTATGCAACACCAAGTTCTAACACACCATAACCAATCAAACTAGCCGTTATGAATAGTAATACCTACTTTTTGAAATTATATATATTTTATATTTCAAAATGGACTTCATTTTTGGATTCGGAATATCAAATTTAGCCTAAGGTGAGATTTTGGTACTTTTCGGATAACTTTAATATTTTGATGAATAGTGAAAATTACTAAATTTTTATTAAAAACAACTTTTTTAATCAAAATAATTAAAAGTGATAAATTATCAATTTGAGTGGTTTTAAAGTATATTTAGAATATATTTTTACCATTTAATACAATGTTGGTCATTGGACATAATTTTACAATTAAACCAGACATAAACAAGTGTCAATCTTTTGATAGTTATTATCTCTTAAAAACACGCTTTTTGTTTTATCAACGGGAATTAATTTTAAATTAATTTCTACCACTTCTGTATTTCGAATTTGGAAAAATGGATTCCATATTTGGAATCAGGATGTTCAAATTGTGTAAATAGGTAACTTTTATTTTTAGACATTTTGAATAATTACTTCGGTAAATATTTTATTTACCATGGTTAAGGGTAAATCCGGTAAATAAGGGTTAACAAATAATATTATAATAATACTAAATTACCCTAAAACGTATCCTAGCCTTATTGGTTGATACATGTTCGACCATAGGCATCTTTGGGTCGATTTTGGGACCCCTTGGAGCCACCTGTAGTTGATAGGGACACTTAATTTTAATAAAGTTAAAATGAATACAAAAATGACACAAGCATATATCTTTTAGAAAAACAATTTTTACATAGGGTTATATATGTTGGATTTCCGACTATAAATATTAATTAGAAATATAAAATGATTTACTACATAATTATATTTTATTTATAATTTTTAGAGATTGCAGAAGTTAATTTATTTATGACACAATGATGATGCAGTAATTACTATAATAGTAGAAATTTAAAATAATTGATATTATAAATACCCAAATAAATATAATTTGAGACTTTTAATGAATTAAACTAATTTTCTAGGATAATATGACATATTAGGATTGATTTAATTAACTTTTTTCTAAGTAATCATTCTGTTATGAGTTTCACAAAAATCAACTATTGAATAGTGTCAAAATTGACATAAAAGAGTTTTTAAAACAAATATTATATTATTAATTGATATTAAATTTCTAAAAATCTAAGGTTCGGCCAAGAGACTTATATAATGATAGGTGTATCATTAATGGACAACTTGGGGGTCTCTTGGATGTATATAGTAAGTTTATTAACCATATAATATAAAAATACAAAGAGACATTGTAAAAGTGAAACTAATTAACTTAGAGTTAATACTTAAAGATAAGGTTAATATAAGTACCCAAACCTGTCTAAATTATATTGGTTGAGTGGTGTTCGACCCATACGCACATTAACATTTAAATAATCCATTTTGGAGCCATTAGAAACCGAATATGAATTTATTATAAGTTAATATTTCTAGCTTTTCCAAAGGTGCCCCTCACCCCTCTTATAAAAGGGCACTCCTCCTTCTCATTTCTTCACACCTTCAAAGCCTTTTGGTTCGGCCAAAATCTGCCCGAATACTCTCCCAACATCCCTCACTAAAAACTATAGGCCTTAGTGTGATCAGAAATCCAACCTAAGGAGCCCTTTTGATCAAATCAAAAGGAAGAACCCGAAGAAGAGGTAATGATTTCACCACCCCTTTCCAAGTTCCTTTCTTCTTCCACTTCTTCTTTCTTTGTTATTACCATTCTAAAATAATAACTCCAGTATCATATATATACTGTGATGTTATTATAAATATGGTACAACCATATTCAGTATTCTATCCACCCTTTGAATAACATGTCACCATACGTATTTACGTACGGCTTACCGTCTCCACGTCGTGGTGTAATTGTTATTCAATATATTATTATTTGGATGGGTATAATAATGATGTGTAAATCATGTAAATAATAAATATAACATGTTAATGATTCTGTATATATGATATATGATCCATTTATATATTATTTTAATATCAAAAGAATGATATTGTCGCTCGTGCATACGTACGGACTACCGTCTCCACGAACGCGATGAGATTCATTCTCCATCGTATCTATTCAAGTATAATTCTTATTTGATGATTAATAATAGTATCTAAGGACTTGATATCATTCTGGATATGATTAAGATACAACCTATCCATTACAAACATGGCTTACGTAACAAAACATATAAAAGGAAACGAGTAAGTTAACACCCGAAACAACGATAGTACTAAGATATTATTAACAAATCAATGTTAAAAGATCATATATGATATCATATTACTGTATATGATTATTGTATAATTTAATAAAAATTATTTCACCATTATACAGGAGGTTAACCTACCCCAACCAAGGAAAAGTACAAGGTAAGGGTTTATTTCACAATCTCTTCATTATCCGAGGTTGTTTATACGTAATAATCTACTGGGATCTATTTATCATCCACATCCATGTTTTTTTAAAAATATATTTCAAAACATTTTTAATATTTACAAGAATATGGGTTAAAGTCATTTATACCCTTGTTTGACTTTTTATAAGTGGTTTATAAAGGAATCTTTCCGTCGTTTTCCAAACAAGGTTCTTTTTAACCTTTTCGACAGAATTAAGTTAAGAATGTTTTTTTAACTTATACGGCGGGTGCGGTTATTTTCTGCCGTTATAAAATCGTCGAAGCTTCCCTTGCAATCTTATAAGAATATTTTCAAAGAAAATGTTTTATTTCATAAATATATGACTCCTAAATGATTTCAAAATAGAAAGATATATTTCTCTAAAAGCATTTTGATTTCATCTATGTCAACATCCTTTGATGGATTTTACGCTTATTTGAAGTTGATTTATTATGATACAAAACTTCTATATTGTATTGAAGGTTTTGTGATATGTTTGACTGTGGATGTGCTATTTTTATACCATTCATAGTTTATGGTGAAAGTATTGACACTTCGTATGCTAGTTTTAATATGAATGTTTATGTTATGTTTAAACCTTTTCATATGGGAATGCATTGGACTTAATATGTGACGGGTGGAGCCCGCTATAGCTCCTCGATGCATCGGTAGGTCTCATGAGACAAACTAGTGTCTTGGCACAAGGCCTTGACAAAATCTTATTTGTAGTCTTGGCACGAGGCCTTGGCTATGTGGTTATGATAGTCTGGCATTATGCATTCCATCATTATGAAAGTGGTTATTGATATTGCATGTGATTATTCGATTAGTAGAATATCCATGTGAATAAGTAAATGGAATTATTTCATTTCACTTTTTCCATACTATGTTGAAGTTCAAGTTTAAAAGGCTTTTGTTTTAGTTATACATTTACTTAAATATTTATTCTTATTTATGAAAGTTTCCGCTATATTGTTATCCTTACTGGGCATTTGAGCTCACCCCTTTTCTATGTTTTATTTTTCCCAGGAAGTGAAGAAGTAAATTATGAATGACCTGCAGGGATATTATGTGGGGATATGAATGTGGAATATGGAGACAATATATTTTTGTAGTAGTTTTTAACTTTATGATGTAATGTAAAACTTTATGAATATATCTAGTGTTTCCAAGGCTACTAAACCAATCGGTCTTTCGAGATTTGATCTTTCTTGTGATCATGCCAATGTTATGTAATAATGCACCGAATCTAGATAACTGGGGTCGGGGCGTTACAGGTTATGTGGTGGGGATGACCCAAGGTTTAAAACCCCTTGAACTCCCTCATAATTGTGGGGGAGCATCTTAAACTTCCCAACTTAAGTGGTTCCACCCCCTTAAATTTATTATGCCTACCTAGTTAATTAATTTAGCCAATTTGAATTTTGTGCCAGTAAACTAAATAATAGATAACAAAATCTATTATTTTGGGATACCTTTAATTTTTGTGGAATTGAGGGAAAAGTCTTGGCAGAGGAGAGAACTTTGGATACTTGGGAGAAAGCTCTCCAACGAAGAACGCCAACACATGACTTCTTCCTCGGGACATCCTCCAACGTGGGACGTCTTCGACCGACGTCTGTTCTTTCCTCCTCTTGGATGTCATCAAGCAATCAAATGATGTAGGGGTTTATTTGTGTATGATTATTTGTGGGAAGTTGTAGGGTGGTTGTTTGAAATTCTTCTCTCTTACATGTTGTTGATCCAAAAATGGTGAACCACTTGCTAATGCTCTAACGTGGAAGGGATGGGCCAAACAAACATGGCCCGACCCCTCCGTCATTCTTCATTATTGTGTTCTTCACGATGGAAGACGATGGCTTACACCATGATGGAGAACGAAGAGATAGGCCGACTAAACCAGCTACCAGTGAAGGCATGAAGCACCGCCGCCACACGGCTCCGCCGTTCATGCCCCGCGGTCGAGCCCCTGCCTATGGCCTTGCCGCCCGACCTGCCGTCGTCGTCCATGGCCAACCTGCCGCCGCCGTACGCTGCCGAGCCCCCGCCGCCTTTCGCGGACGAGCTGCCGCTGCCGTCTGCGGCCGAGCTACCCCGGCTGTCCGTGGCCGAGCCACCGCCGCCGTCCGTGGACGCACCCCCATCGCACCCCCTCCTCCTTCTGTGGCCTCACCGCCGTCTGTCTTCCCTGTCGTCCATGCCCCATGGTCGAGACACTTCCTGTGGCCTCGCCGGCCGAGCTGCGGCCGTCGTTGCCGCTGCCCGCGGCCGCTCCGACTTCTGTACCCTCACCACCTAAGTGATCGAACTGTTTCCTGTGGCCTCGCCGCCCGAGCCGCCGCCACTATCCGCGGCCCTTCCGTGCCGCCCCGCGGCTCCGCCGTCCACGGCCTTGCCACAGCACCTGGCGGCCGCGCCGCCTTGCAGCTGTCCGCATCGCCCCATGACCCTTTCAGGCTACCCCGCGGCCGTGCCACCCCGTGGCTATCTACTCCGCCCAGTAGCCTACCACGCCGCCCCATTGCCTCGCCGTTCCGCCATATCCCTCTGAGCCGCCCCACGACCTCGCGCCCCCAACGGCCTCCAGCGGCCCTTTGCGGCCCCCCTTGTGGACTCGCGGCCTCCGCGACCCCCATGGCCCCTAGCGGCCCTCGTGGTCCTGGCCGGACCTAGACCAAATTCGACCCATTTACGCATTTTCGGCCATATCTTTGGCACCGAGCGACCATTTGATTAACTATCTACGGCGCCAGAAACCTTGGAGCGAGAAGATACCTTTGGCATACCCACTAGAGTTTTGGATAAGGATGGGGCACGGTCGGGTTGGATTGACCAAGAATCCAACTGGGCCCTCGGGACTAAAAGACTAATAACTCACAGAACAGGCATCCTACTGACTCCCCATCTATTTCATTGAGATACTTCTTCATGGGAATTCATGGAAGTTGAAGTATCAACCAGTGGATTGGGGAGCAGACTCTCCCCGAGATGAGAAAGCCTAGTGCAGGAACCCAGTAGTTAGCTGTGATGAGAAGACTGACTAGTTATCCTGTATGGATCAACTCCTAGTGATCCTGTGTCGGTCATCTCCTAGAAATCTTGTGTGGGTCATCTCCTAGCGATTATGTGTGGGTCAGCTCCTAGTGATCCTGTGTGGGTTAACTCCTTGCGATCCTATGTGGGTCAGCTCCTTGCGATCCTCTGTTGGTCAGCTCCTAGCGATCCTATGTGGGTCAGCTCCTAGCGATCCTGTGTGGTTTATCTCTTAGTGATCCTATGTGGGTCATCTCCTAGTGGTACTGTGTGGTTCATCTCATAGCGATCCTGTGTGGGTTAGCTCCTAGCGATCCTGTGTGGGTAATCTCCTAGCGATCCTGTGTGGGTTTTCTCCTAGAGATTCTGTGAGGGTCAGCAGCAGAGCCTCTTAATGGAGTAAGATTATTTAGTAGCTATAACTAATCATCTCTACTACCGTACCTATGTTATACCTGGTATGAGATGAGTTCATACCTGTTTGGTACTTCCTTCGTGGTAATACCTTGATGGTATTCTTCTGTGTGGAGTACCTGTGTGGTAATTCCTTCGTAGTAATACTTTGATGGTATTATTCTATGTGGTTTACCTATGTGGTACTTTCCTTAGTGGTTTTCCTTCCATTGTGGAACAATTGATCTTTGGGATTTTGGGATGGACCATATGTTTCCTCATGATTAAGATGGGTATACTTGATTAATTAGGTATATGTATGGGCACATACCTAAGTAGGGTTGATAGTTGACTTCTTTATTTGAGGTTTATCCTTTTTGGATTTTTGAGACCTTGAGGTTCTAGGGATCCCTATTGAGTATCATTATACTCACCCCTGCACAGGCTACACCCGCACTTCGTTGTGTTTGGTGCAGACGACGTACAACGCTGACTGAGGATGAGAGTACCTAGACTAGACAGTACCCAGAGGGAGACCATACAGCGTGTTGGTACGTAGAGGAGACAGGTGGACATGGAGTGCTAAGGAGGCAATCTGTACCTACCCTTCAGGTAGGAAACTTGGAGGATGACCCAATAACTATCTTCCATTTTTGCTTCATTTTACTTGTACTTTCTGTTTCTTGTACTTTCCAGTTGGGCTTGTATTCTGGCCCCTTTTACTTACTGTACTCACTATGTTTACTATTCATTTTACTTGTGTTCATATCCTGATGTGTGCTTGGTTGCATGTGATTATAGGTTATAAAGGAAAGGCCTTCCCAGTTTTAGGGATTACGCCTTTCAGTGCTAGTCGCCAGCCCCTGGCCCATGGAAGGTGGGCTTGGGGTAGTTATAACACGGGCCCCGGGGGATGGGTCTTGACAATATAAATGACGAGGAATACCTCTATTGAATAGAGTCTATGTTAAATGTGTAATGTTAATACTTGGAGAGGCAATAACAAGTATCTAAGTAGTCTAAAAAATAATCAAAAGATATAGAAAACTTCATGGTGGAATGATAGGTTACTTCTAGGGATGAAGATATGTATGAAATTACCTAGGCAGACACATTAATAACTAATTATGATGGTCATAGACATTTCTATCCTACTAGATTAATGAATCTAAAAAACCTAGAAATCTACAAGATAGTATAATTTTTTGATATAGACTAACCATATGCATCCTAATGAAACATGCATTCGCCACAATACTATGTTTTCCTAATACATTTACACCCATAACCACCTACACTATTAGCATAACCCCAAGTGCGTTTTCAAAACATGATAACATACTTCTTAATACACTTATAACTATCCCAAAAATAAGATTCTCATTCATTTCAAATAAATACATATTTATACATAGGGAAAGAGAGATGAAGAGATGATGAAAAAATAATGACTAAAAAAAATTATAGGAGAAAACCATAGGAAATAACTAAGCCATAAATAACCATCATTAATGAATTCCTTGAAATACTATTAATTTGAGTGGATCTACAAATTTATCCCACGCCTCTTTCTTTCCTACCAAGTATTTTAGCCTTCCCTAAGAGACAACCATGTGGATGAATCATCCATTGAAACTCACTATGTGCACCAAGATGATTTACATACCTACTGCATTACTTGGAAGTCCACTATAGGATTTATAAGTGGGTTCACCCTTTTCATAGGGTCCCTAGTAAAAGATAGTTCATGTTCACATACTTCATGTGATAGTCCATACAA
Source organism: Viscum album (assembly GCA_963277665.1). Classification (NCBI taxonomy): domain Eukaryota; kingdom Viridiplantae; phylum Streptophyta; class Magnoliopsida; order Santalales; family Viscaceae; genus Viscum; species Viscum album. The sequence continues at coordinate 1,087,810,428 of OY728139.1, forward strand.
TAATGAACCAACCACACAAGATAGTCCCATATGTATGATAATCACACGATCTATCTTCATTCAAGGTGTCTCAACCCCTCCTTCCATTGATATCACTATACCTGGTATCCAATCAACCCATGTTTCATTTTATCTAAGAGAAAAATCTAAATTCCATGTTATGACCTCCATTTAAACCACCCAATGAATTTAATTTGGTAGTTATTCACACAAAATTGCTCCTCATTTGATCATTTATTCCCATGAAAAAATGGATCTCATTCTTGTCCTCCCTATTTGATAAGGCTCTCAAAGAATTTCAAATTGAGAATTCCTTTAATAATGTGGGTCCTCATTATGAGTTCATTAGTGGGACTATAATTGAGACATGAAATTTAACAAGTCTGACCATGACATTTGTTTTATTGTCCTAGGAGCTTGATGGATTCCTGATTCCACTCAATGAATGAGGAATCTAAATCTAGTATAATCTATGTGTTTATAAAACTAGTCCCTTGTCTTAGAGTGGGACTCCATGAACACTCTCTAATGACTAACCAGATAGAATATTGGAAGATAGGTCTACTAATAAGAGTTATCCTTAACTCATTATTCCTTCAACTAAGACATTTATGGTGTTATAAATCTATGGTAATCCCCATATGAGTATGACCTGAATGATAATATATTTTAACATAATTTAGGATGTAGATATTCTAATAGAATAATGTTAATCTACATAGAAAATGTCCTAATTGAATGATGTAAAACTTCATGGGACGGTACGATCATACGACCTAATGCTATGTAATTCAAACTTTTTTTGTTATTTGATTCATATTAATATTGATATATTGGATTACTCAAATAGTTTTAACCCAACATCATTGAATATATATATCCATCCTAATGGGGACATAATTTTCATAATGTGAAAAAATCATTCATTTTTTATCTATATACACCATGAGTCAATATTTCCAAATTATGTGGGCCATATTACATCTTTAAACAATTCTCTAACATATTAAGGGCTATATTACCTATGGGCCATCCTTCTATTAGAAAATATTCCTCATAAAATAATGCTCCCACCTATAGGGACATCTTCCTTCTGAGTGACCACTATATATTTCTCTTTCATTTCATATTAATGATAAGATCATATCTACCTTATAAGCCCATCTTATTTCTTAAACTAACCTGCCCTGTTTAATACATATCAAGTTAAAGTCCAACCAGAAGGATATTTTAATGCATAAGTCCAATGATAACCATTAATAGGTTTCTTTCTCCTAATCATCATTACTAAATGACATTAATCTTCATGGATCGGTCCTCATCCCATGAACATAAAAGTTATGATTTTCTAAATTAATTGGAACTAAACTATATAGGTTTGGGGTCCTTTATTAATGATACATAGGAATACCACATTATGGGTGTGATCCTAATATCACAAGCACCGTTCACCTCACTAGATTATGATTAAATCTAGTACACCCAACAATATAGAATTAAACCATCATCACTATGTAATAACTAAACAATTATGGAGAATTCTATTACATATCGACAATACTATTGACAGAGAAAACCTAATACATATAGTTTTTTATATTGATAGGATATATTTGTTACTTGCATATTTTCACATCATCATAAGTTGAATGACCATAAATTGGCATGGGGGTAGCCTTTCCCATACTGTGATTTGAGAGGGATTAATGAGAATGTCATAAAACTATAATAGATTCCATGATTTTACAATAATCCCCTAAAAAGGTTCTGATGGTCTTGACCTACAACTATCTTAAAAAACATATATTATAAATCATCACTGGTAAAAAATCCCTATTTAACGTCTCTATTTGAAAGAAGGACAACAACGACATTCACATGAAAATTTCATGGACATGAGAGTGTTTTGTAGTTTTCTTACAAAAAAACTGTGAAAACGACATGATTTCTTAATTATTTTACCCTTTTACCAAAAACAATTTGGGTCATTATTTTAGTGTCTTAGTAAAACCAAAATGGAATCAACCTAAGGCCAATCCTTTGACTATAAATATGATTGGATGAAAATTAATTCTTACTTGAGATACTACATTGAAAGGTTTACTGATTTATGTTTATTGATATTTTTAGGACTAAATCAAAATGCCCATATATAAAAATTGATGGAATATTCTCACTAAAATATACATAGCTCAACATCTATGAGGGTTTGATCCCCATCATACTGAAAGTTTCAATCACCATTATAATACCTCCAACAACAATTAACAAAAATGTTGGTTCAATATTACTTAATAAATTATACAATCTTGATAGGGGAGTTGATAATATAATCCCTCCTTGACATGAAAAGTCACTATTCATCCATTTGATGATAGGATATGAAGGAAAATTTGGTTCTTAATTCAAATTTTATCAATTAATGTGCCTATGCCCAAAATAAAATCGAAAATAACTTGATTATCTTAAGAAGGATAATCTAAAGGTTGATTGAATCCTAACCTCAAACCAAGTGTCACTAATGAGAGCTCTTTCCAATAACCACCATCACTGACATCATGTGGCATCAGTCACTCTATAACCTACTGAGGATGCAATAATGTCTTGGTGTTTCTGTGTATTATTTTTAAATATTTTATAGAATTAATATGAGACTAAGCTTTTCAACGTCATGTGATTCCGAGGCCCGGAGTGCCCAAAATAAATGTTTGAAATAAATTTCAGCTTTTAAACAGTGCACACAAGTGTTTTTATTTATAAATTGGAATAACTTTTAAACAGGTGCATAGATCATAAATCTGAGGGCACCATTGTGTTCATAGCATCAACTTTACCTTAGGCAGGGCCTGGTATAGGTCGACTGCAAAAGTTAGTTTTTGGAAATTTTAAAGAAAATAAAATTAATTAATAATTTATTTTATTTTAAATATTTCCATAATGCAGTGACACATTTTTTATTTTTAAATAAGAAGGAGTCTAGGGCTAGAATCATAACACTGGAAAACTCCCTATAAACCTATAGAGCTTTGGAGAGGTTCCAACCTTGGAGGATTCTTGACGAACACCGACGAACGATGACGCGTGGATCATTGCACAGTGAGATCAAATCCCGGATGATGAACGCTCTTACTCTTCATTGACAATTAAAGTAGGGGTTAGTTATTTTGATTTAGTTATTACCTACTCTTTGATTAAATGATGAACGCAGCTCAACCCATGAACAAGTTGATCCGCGGATCGTGGGTTCTTACGGGTGGGTGTTATTTTTCCATTTCTTTTGGGATTTGATTTGGGAAATTGATTTGTGATAATTGTTGGATAATATTTTGATTCATCTTGTTTAACCCTTCTAATATGAGCGGATCGACGCCATAACAAATGATGGTGGAGGTGCATTCCTCTTTTTTTATTGATTTCTTTCTCCACTTAACCCCGCGTTCTTTGCATTCTTCACAGAGTTATGAACATTAGATCGTTGTGAATTTGTTTCTCAATACAATGATCCCAAATTGGAGATATTTCATTATAAATAATTAGTGGAGGAGCAATGTCGATGGTGATAGATGGATCGACACGGTTTGGGATAAATCGTTCTTCAAATATTCTTTAATGTGGATGATTGAAATGAGTTTTAGGGGCCGATAAAATGCCTGAAACTTCCTGAAACATTAATGGAATGGAGGGTCAACCTTAGATCTTGAGTTTTGGGGAAAACAGATCATCGTATTAAATATCAGATCATCAATGTGTCATGGTAGAGTAGACCCACGTTTCTGAAAAATTCTGATCAACACGACGTGTACCCCGAAGAACACACCGTGTATGGTCGACCTAGCGGTGGCTAGGGATTCCGTGTTTCGCACGGTGAAGAACACAATGTGCACCCTGAAAGACATGGCATGTGGGACCCCCCAACAATGGATGGAGTTTTGGGTGACATGAATCACAAACAATGCGTGTTCTCTAAAGATCACGACATGTGGGTGCTTACGCGATAATCAGTGTGTATCTTGGGTGATACACAGACATGGGGTGGAGTACATGGTTGTGTACTCCACCACACAGCTAGACTAGGCTAGCTTCACAGGTTACCCCATGTACTTGTTACAGAGGATGGAACAAACAGACTGAAGCTGTGTACGGGTACCCAAACACGTACATGAAGCTGACCCCAGTTACTCGAACACAACATGTGGTCCATCCTACATGTAGTTTACTTAACTTTTTAAAAGGTATGTCCCCTATGACTCAGGCTGTTAAACATGGGCAATACATGGAGTTGCGAGACACGTCGTGTGATGCCTTCTACACGCTGTGTATATCCCGAAACATGTTTTGATCCTCTTTTCCACCGTTCCTTGGATAAGTTTATCTTGGGTTGGTTCCCCTTTTACACTTTACCCTAATGGTTAATTATTTATTCCATCCATAAGAGTATGATCCCTTCAGCATGACATTCCAAGATAGAGTCAAGTATCCCTCTGAGAGTCCTGAAGCGAGATCATCTATCCATTCTTAACCCTAGTTACAGTCAGGTATCGATGTGACCAATCCAACAGGATGCCAATCCTCTACTTAGTAGGTGAATCCGGATGAGTCACTATATCTTCTAAGGCCCTAGAAGTGATCCCCATCTATGTATCAGGATATTTCCCCACTCATGAGTGTGTTATCCCAGAATGAGTGTATCTATATCTCATTGATTTTCCCAATGAATAATACTTATTGGATAGAAAACATCAGATCTATCAGACTCATGGAGTGATTTCTCCTAAACGAGTGCTTCATGGAACCTTCATACTGAATCCCTAGTGGGGGTATGCAGTTGTGTGACTTGTCTATAGACCATTAGTCTGGGTTTCGAGTATATCTAGATTGTGTTCCTCTCTCTATATGTTCATTAGACATATACTATACGGAGCTAACTGTACCTTTCCATTGTGTATTTATTTGTGGTTTTCAGGGTTCTCTACTGAGTATTGTTATACTCACCCCTATATAGGATTTTCCCACATATTTCGTGTCTTGTCCAGATGATCAGCCTTTCGACAGAGTCCAGGGTGGGCTAGAACCAGACTGAGCTTTCTGAGTTCTCTACAGGCCCAGGTGTTCCTATGGATATGAGTAGAAGTACCATTACCTCTTTGTTCTTACAGGTTGGACTTGTAGTTTGCAGACTCTTGTTTTTGGTGGGCTTGTATTTTGGACCAGTTTCACTTTCCACACTTTACTTGTGTTGTACTCTATTGGTTGGATTTGGTTGAAGGCATGCATTTTGTTCCTTAGTGGTATTTTTACATTTTAGCATTTCTGGGCTTGGAGATGTGTGTGTGTGTGTACAGATACATAGGAAATGCCTTCCATGTTAGTAATATGCCTACTCGGTGCTAGTCACCAACCTATGACTTATTGGAGGCGAGCTTGGGGAGTTGTGGCATGGGCTCTACTGGGACGGGTTGTGACAGATGCTACCCCAGAAGTCCCTTTCCTGGTCACTTAATCTTGATCACCTAGGTTATATTTATTGGTGTGGTGAGCTACTAACATCATAGAGCGGGACCCAGCCCATTCTTCCACTAATGATGTCTTCTAATGTAATTTAGTTTCAAAATCCATACATTCCGATATTCATGTTCATGGTCACCAAGCCTACCATCATACTTTGGAAACACATATAGAAATGTGTATGAATACCTCGATAGTAACTAGGGGTGGGAAAATATTCCGATCAAGGAAAGTCATGATTTAAAACTCTACCAACAATAACTTTAGGATAAGAGTGATCTCATAACCCAATCCCATAAAGGAATGTTAACATATCCCGAATCCCATTACAGAATACCATTAAAACATCTTGGTGGAAATGGAAGATAAGCTATATATCCTTTCTAAGGTTATATAAAACTATCCGTATTTATTGGAAGTTATTGTAAAATATAGTCACATGCTTTTCTTAGTGACCATTAAGTGGTTGGTACATATTCCCGTCCCCAAAAACATATAATCCCATTAATATTATTATAGGTCTACTTAGGAGAAGTAAAAAATTCATACTCCCAATATAAAATATCATCGACAGATCCTGATGTAGAATATAAAACCATATCTATAATTTATTATTGCACCAATTGTACATCATCGACATATGCATGTGTCCAGGTTGACATAAGCACATATTCTTGATAACGTTTTATGGAAATGATTGAATATTGTGATAGTTAGATGATATAACACATATATCCATGCTCCAAATAAATTCATGGAATTTCATCATCATATCATACTAGAACCCAATAGGAAGGCCCACATTGATTCATGTTCTAAATAATCCCATCTACATATTCTAATGGAAACACATGAGTTGCTTAAAAATATTTCAAAATATGAGTGTCATTGTGCACAACAAATGACATCCACTACCCAATAGTGAGAATGTAAGAAATTTCCTTATCAGGGTCAACCTAGTGCATATGAACATTCCAATTTTACCACTTTTCATAATGATGGAATTATTGATGCCATAAAACATCATTAAGTAGAAGACCATGAATTTAAAAACATATTATATGATATAGGATATAGTTTTACTTATGAATCTCATTCTTTAAATATTTTCACAAGTATATCTAGATATCCTCCCTATAGTGTTTTCCATAAAGTACCTTTTGATGGAAAATTTCAAGATCGATTATCATAACACCATTTATAGTGGGAGCTTGAGAAATCATCCTTGTGGATGGAAGATCAAACAACAATAATTTCTTCCCCTTATCATTTTCCACCCTGATGGTACTCCCCTATGAATATGGTATATGAATCATTCCTAAGGACAAACATTGAGCCATAAATTTGTCTTTCTAATGATATAATCCATTGTGATGTTTTCCCCACATTGATATCTCATTTCACTTACATGGTCATACCCTTGTTGATGAATCCTTAGAAAATAACTCATATAGTAAGTTACTCAAGAGGATGAGGCTAGTGACACTAAGAACCATGAATATAATGAGAAATATACTTAATCAATCAATAGACAACCAATAGAAATGGATATTTTAGTACCACCACTAGATCTTCCAACATAAAATGTAGTGGAAAAGATTCCAACCGGTCCCACTATACTAAGTATGGATGTTGGGAAATGACCAATATATACTAATTAGGAAAAGGAATACCTCACCATTGATGAGGAACATAAATAAATAATACATAATTATATTAAAAAAGATACTATAATGGTCATGATATATCCCCTATCCACATAGAAATTGTGAAATTTTTAAAAAAAGTATGTAATAATGCCTATATTTTCATCATTTAAATCTACAAATAATGCATCATCATCTGATAGTAAAATTTCTATCATTTTAAGAATATGTAAACCATGTAAAAGGAATCAAAAGGACCTAATATTCAAATTTATTTTGGTACCCACTTCAATTTATCATCCTCCAAAATTTCCAAGTCATTGTTCTTTTCTCAAACATTATTGAATAATTTCATTAAGGACTCTGTATCTATTTAACTCTGATAGTTCATCAAATGAATTTATTATAGTATGGGGTCATCTTGACACAATGAATTTTATGTCGGTACCTATATAGTAGAGTATTCCATAAGAGACATAATGACACTTCATAACATACTACTGAGTCAATATTCTGATCTAGTAGCATGTTGATCATCTCATCTAAAAGGGTCCTGTTAACTCTAAATAAAAAATAGAAAAACCTATAGTAACGAGACACTGAGGGAATATTGCATCAATACTATTAAAATTTTGAATGGTTATCACAATTGAGAAAAGATATATCTTTAATTGAATCACTACCCTCAATATTGAGTAACTTTCACTTAGAACATGCATTGCATTCAACCAAATATTTATCAAAATATCACAAAATCAGAAGGGTAGCAGTAGTAGTATGAGCATCTACAATATGTGATAAACCCAAACCTAAAGGGATGATGATATTTTCCCAACAATATCAACCCTATGATCATCAAATACTCAATGGGTTCAATATTTCATGGAATAAGAACTAGATAACCTCAGTCCATAGGTGTGGGGAAATGTTTTTCACAACATCTTCTTCCACTAAGAAAATATTCCTTCTATAGGAGGAATGAATCATCACCAGAAAAACCTTCATAGTTTCTCCCATTTTGGGATCTATCCATCTATTTAGGGATAAAAATATCAATGAAATCTAGATATTCCATCAATAAAACTCTTCATATATCTATTCAAGGGGAATATTAAAAGGTGGAAACAAATCCTCAATAGTGGGTGCAAGAAAAAATAGTATTCTATAAAAAGAAAATCCAAGTAATAATATTATATTCCTGTTGATCGATATTGATGGGATGAAAAATATCCTTATCCTTTTAAGCAACACAAGGTTTCTATAGAATGTTACAAATCTATAAACATCAATGAATGTTTCCTTACAAATCACATGGGAGATGAATGCATTGTTAAATATCATAATAGGGAAGAACCTATCTGGAATATAGTCCACACTGAAATATATAAATTTGTTTCTAACATTATATTACATAGGTAGTTTAAAAATTTGGGGGGGGGGGTGAATACGCTATTACCTCCTCTATATCACACTTTAATCAAAGTAAAGGGGATGTTAGTCGATATATCCTTAAAATTACATAAATATACTAATACTCCCATTATCAATGATAGAGTTGTTGAATTATAATAAGAGAAAAAGTAATTAAAGTGAATTAGTGTAGAATTAACCATGTGTAATTTTCCCACTAATTATAGTATCCTAGGAGTAAATCACATTTCTTTATTGGAAAATCACTCACAACATGGAAACATTACTCTTCCTATAAGAGTAGAATCCTTTCATCCTACCAACTAAGCATAAAAAAGGTAGTCTACCTAGATCTCGATGTTGAAAAATATTAGGATTTTCTACCATTGGGGTGATAGACAAAACACTATCAATTGAGCCACCCCATGCCAACTGCAATAGATTATTAGAATCAAACATTTTACAAGAAGATACTGTCTAGATATGCTGACTAAATTTTCAATGGTATTCGATCATCTATCTATTCCACCAGAACTAATTAACTATAGTTAATCACAAGAAACTCAAATAGATTCTATGGAAGGTTGACATGCACCAATGAAACTAGAAAGTATGATATACCACAAATGGGTAAAGTTGACCCCTCATCCACCAATTATTATAAATTTAACATTTACATCCTTCAACATCACTTGTGATATGAAAAACATATTTTTTTGGTATTTAAATGTTCTCCCATGATGGGACCCCTATGCCAAAAAAGTGTAAGTGATGATTATATGACTTTTTAGGCATTGGATGTGCAAAATTTATCTAGTATAGTAATCTACCAGCTAGAATAGTTACAATATGGTAAGAATTATTCTATAAATTCTTCTACCCATTCATTCTATAGTTTGGAAGACAGTGGGTCATGACCTATAAAATTTTAAATAGCATAAGAATGATATGTTTACAATCATTATTTCCATTTAGAAGTGTTTTAACTACTCCTTAAACTTGAAACTACCCGAAGAAGAGATTCTAGGATTATTTATTGAAAATCACAACAAAAAGTAGAAATCGCTACTCACTCTAAAAAGTTGTCCTAGAATATTCTATTTACTACCCATTGTTAACAACGTTTTGGATGATTCTAGTCAGGAAATTAATCACAAGCATTTATCAATGACAATAGCTTAAGGAAAGAGAACTAGTAATATGGAAACAAAATAATTCCTAATTAATCTAGATATGATTCATAATTCCGCATCCAATAATACACAATATGATATGGTTCATCCTCCTAAATAAAAAATAATAACTTCCTCATAGGGAATGGGGAAAATAGTAGAGGATAAAAGAATACCAAGAATGAAATAATAGTGTTTATTCGTTCTGAAATAAGTATGTACTATTCTCTTCAATATAGCCATGATTTTTTTCTAAAGTATCCCTAGCCCAAGATTCTTAATCAATTTATCCTTACCGAACACCTGAATGTTTTCCCCTTCTATATAATGTTTTCACATATTATCTTGGAGTGATTTCCCTTTAATGAAATATTTAAAATATATAGGATTTCGAGAATATGAAGTTGGGAAGTCCACCCACACAATTTTCTTATATTTCTACCAAATTAATAGAGGACGAATGATAATTTATGTAAATAATAAATAATAATTCATGTAAGTATGATGATTTAATGAATAAGAATATGGTCAAATAATCCTATGATATCCTTAGGGTGTATTTTAATAAAATAATAGTGACACAAAATCCCTATGCAGTAACTATGTTGACTAAATGTGCACCAAAATACCCATAGATATTATATGGAAAGAACTATTTAAATAGTTATAATATGAGCAAGGATCAAAAAGACGAACTTGATTAAATGTCTAATCCAATTCAAAACCTCTTAGACTTTATTCCCCTATAACTAGGAGGGTGGGAACCACCCTTCTAAAATGATTAATGGGAAATGCAACATCAAACAGAATCATCCCTAGATAATGGTTCATTATATTGATCTATTAATGTAATAAATATTTTGGTTCCCTTATCTGAAAAATAAGTTACACACAATCCTAGATCCCCAATCATGATTGTTGATCTTGAGGAAGATTAAACAAAGGATAATGGGGTCCAGGAAGATGAGGTCAATAAGGATCCCAATGTTAATGTCATATTCTCTCAGAGACTGTATATATTGTAAACACTCATTGTCAGACACTCCAGTGAGAATAAAAATAGAACCAATTTATTGCTAAATCAAGCATGAGTCATTCATAATACCATATGATCAGTTCACAAATCAATATATATCTGTTCAATGTCAAACTATGGGAAGGTCAGTTAATCCTAATCCATATACAATTCCCTAGAATTCTAATCTGGTATGGAATCAATAAAAATATAATGTGAAATATACCAAGCCTCATACAAATATGAAAATTATTTATGATAAAACATGGGACTCTAATTCATAAATATGAAGTCTTAAAGAATATATCCATCATTATGGAAAATATTTCAATCTTTTATGGCCATCATTTATAGAAATATTATTGGGAATCACTTGTTTAGGCCCATAAAATCACTCAAAATTGTTAAGATAAATTCACTTTCCCTAAGTTATAACATGAAGAGGATGCAATAAAAAATGTCCTATGGTCATCTAATTTAAATTTCATTATTGGGAGACCTACAAATAAAGACATATAAATCCCATGTAGATATTTTGTAAGTTGTATGATATTGATGTATATTATTTTCACAGTAAAAAATTGTTTGAAATCAATATTTTCCCAGTCTAGATGCTCTAATTGTTGGGCTGTAGTGAGACCATTGTTTCTCCCTATACCCTAAAAATTCAATTATTTAATAAGTTTGAGAAAAATACTCTTGTATGAATTAATATCATATCTTAGTTTCAGGACCTCGACTCTGATTTTGAGTTTATGCTTGTTCAATAGGACATGAAATTCACCAATTTATTTAGAAGCCTATATTATTATTGTCACATAGAAGTGTCTACATCATATATATAATGTATCAAGAACTTAATTACTGAATAGGTTAGTTTTCTCATGGTGTTGGTTCACCTTTTAACTATCATGTATCCCAGTATAAAGATAAAAGATTATATTAATTAGAATACAAATAGTCATTTACTAATCATTTTATTTAGAACACTACCCCTAAAATCCTTGAAATAATACCTATTAACCCATTCCCTGATAATAGGTATGATTATATATTTCACATTAACTATATTAATGAAATTACACAAGATGCAGGCACACCTACCCTCATCTCCATGATATCTGCTGAACTATTTGAATCTAATTATGAAGAAGGTTATAATCCTAACAGTGATGATGATTCTCTAGATTATAATTATCATCCCTTTTATTTAATACCTATATAAATTATTGGATCACTATATGTATTATAAAATACCTATCTATCACTGGAGAAAATTGAGAATGCCCTAATGTCATCTCATGAATGAAAGGATGCTTGTACTAATTCTTCACCTATAATAGAAGATAAAAGATAGAGGGATTATTTACAATTCCCCTTAAAATAATTCACATACATCAACACTCTATGGACCTAGATATACCTCTCCATCATCCACAAAGGGAAACAATACCTTGATATTTTCTACTCATCCTTAAAGTATTCTATAATCTCCCACTTCCAGTAAAATTGATTTAAAGGAATAAGAGAAAGATGATATCAATGAATCCACCAAAGTATTTGAGAAAGGTGTATCAACCAACATTGAAAATATTAGACAATTAAAGAATGGTATAGAGGAAGAATCACATCTAAAATCCATCATTTTCTTAATATCTCCCAACGAGAAAGAGACATATATCTATTTATTAAAACAACATATAGATTTCATTGCCTAAAATTGTACATAGGTGTTTATACAATATAATGATGTGTCCACCCATCATTTTGTCTTACATGAAGATAATTGTGGCTTTAAGTAGGATAAGAAGAGAATTCATCTGACTCTTGTTTTAATAATCTAATTCAAATATGGAAGCATAACCATAAATGAATTCATTCATGATGTTTAGTAACCAAAATTGAAAACCAATATTTAACCTACTAAAAATACAAATGGGAATATCATATCATTCATTGAATTTAGGGATCACAACTAGTATTTTCCATAGGATCATCTCCTAGTTTTAATCATACAACATTAGATTGATGAAAATATTTGTTTTTGGGCCCTCTTTTGCATGAATTGATATTTTTATTATAAAAAAATATAGATGTCCCCTAATGATGAAGAGGAAACCAAATTTTGGTCTCTATAAGGGGTGTATTCCTGTTAAGTGATGACCTTTTTCTGGTTTAATTATTATGCTATATATGAATTTTTCATAAACTTTATATTCAAGACCTATTTGGGGAACATTGTAGAACATTACATTGATACTATAATACGAAATTCCAAACAATTTTGTGGTCATATCACCAACTATGAAACCATTTTCAACAAAATTTGCTAGTACAACCTAAATATGAACCCTATGAAGTTTCTATTGAGGTAAAATAAGGATAGTTTCTCATATTCATGTTGTTATGTTCTTGAATCCATCTCAACTCATTGAGATTTAATTGAGGTAGAATATTCCATCATGATATCATATTTAACCCTATTAAAAAAATTTATTATTAACATGCAACCTCCTTGAGATCTCAAAGAGTTGAGAGGGATTAAAGAACATATTTACTACAACAAAAGCTTCATGAAGAACATTTCAAGAAATTTCTTACCTCCCAAAATTATCTTTAAGAATATATTCACTTTTTATTTATAGGAATACTTTCATAAATATTTTAGTTATATCCAGAAATATATCTCAGAAAAACCCATATTAATGCCACCTATTGAAGGATAGACACTCATTTTTAACATGGTAGTTTTGGACTGATCACTTGGTTACCTTATCACATAAATGAATAATGAAGGTAAAAATATATTATGTATTATCTTAGTATAATCATGTTAGTCAATTAGACACATTGTTTTGATATCAATAATAATTTCCATTCTCTAATATTTTAAGGTTTAAAAATTGAGACACTACCTACGACATAAAATGATCAATTTGGTCTCTCATATTGAACCCTAAAATACATTCACACTCATATGATGATGATTATATTCTTAGAATGATAGGTAGTGATCCTTCAGTAGTCTGATATCCAATTTTTATTGTAGAAGGAGGTTGTTAATGAGGAAGCATTGGTAGATCTTCTTATGGAACCTCCCACATCATAAAGAACATGTGTGGATATAGAATTTTCCAATGAAAAGGTATTATCCATTCATAACACTCCCAGATAATAGGATATATATTTTTAGATTTATTTAATAATTACAACATTAAGGATGACAGAAGTCCAAAAACACAAAAATGTTGATTTAGGGATTATCCTCATCTCCCCAATAAAATAAAATTTTAGAATTCTTTTCTTATTGTCATTAATCAGAACTAACAATGAAGAATAATATGAATCCCTAATTGTTGGTTTAGAATTAACCTTGTAGAAACATGTGGATGAATTAAATATGAAAATAGATTTAGAGTTTTTTGATCAATAAGATTAACTTTATATAATATTTTAATAAATATGAACTTATTCCCTTATTTAATAATATAGATATTTGATGGATATATTTCCCTATGATCTAGTATTATAACATGTATCATATTAGAAAAATTCATGAGAATAATAATTGGATAATTCAACCATAGACCTTTATAATCTTGATAGGGAAGAAAACATTATTAGATTTTAAAACCCTAGAATAGTGTCTATATTCATTGGAACGAATATGAAAGACACTAATGAGATCAACACCACTCTTGAATAGTGTTAGATGACGACCTTTACAAATTATATTTCTACTAGATGCATACACCCCATATCAAAATACCTCTAAAGTATAATTCTTACATCAAACTGAGAAATGATAGAGATGATCTGATGGTGGGTTGTCAACTTTTTTATTTACAGAGGTCATATTTCTCAAAAATGTCCTTTAGAAATGGGATGTTGTTGGAATCCTCCTCATATTTATTGAAGGAGGAAAGACCCTCATAGTTATACAAGAAGTGCATGCATACTATTGTGGTATTAATCCAACAAGAACCATGATTTCTCACCAAATTAGAATATTTGGATACTTTTGGCCATTGATGACATAATATTTCATGGAATTCACCTAGAAATTTTATGCCTTCTAGATACATGACAATTTCATACATCAACCCTTAGAGTTACTATATAATGAAAAATATTTGTGGCCATTTTCTATTTAAGGAATAGGTATAATTGGTTTATATATCCCATCTATTTATAGGAAGTTAAAATAGGGTATATTGGTGTTGGTCACAAATTAAATGATATTAATTATTAAGTCAAGGATATATTTATCCCTTCCATCATTATGGAAGTTGATATCTAAAACCTTTAATTGTAATAGAATTGTCACATTAAAATTCCAAGGATATGGCATAATGATTTGTTTATGTTAGTGATTCAAAGAAAGACATATCATGAACATAGGTTGATGAAACACAGGTTAAATATTCTTGATGATATATTATAATAATGGGATTATATTACACAATGAGAATTCAAAAGTAGTTGTTGACATTATAAAATTATTATTTTTGTCTTGGGTTCCTTGAACCATTTCTATTCAATAATCACAGACTTTAGGAAAGCCCTCTTAATTACAATGATAAATAATACTAAAGAACCATAGAATAAGTGTTTCCTTTGATCTTAATTAAATTATATTTTGACTAAATTAATGGAAAAAATATTATTATAATGATTTAGGAATAATTTAATTCATTTTTATCAATTGAAAATATTTATTGATAAATGTAATATTTTATTAATTATTTATTCAGGTATTGAATAAACAATGAGGAGTTTTAAGGGACAATACCTTATACAGTAGTAAATATTTAATTACAAACCAGTAAAATAATATTTATTATTTCACAAGTTATCATGCACTTAATAAAATAATAAACAAATTATTATTATATATAATGGGGTTTGATAAAGATTATAATATTATTTAAGGGATGGTATGAAATTTAATAATATTTTTTCCAAAATCTGAGCCCTATAAATGGATGGTTATTTTTATTGTATATAGTTAACAAATAAAATAGAATATTTAATCATTGGGCATAGTGAACTTCTCTCCCACTATTGAATTATTCATCTCATCTTCTCAATAATTAGAATAAATCTATAAAAACCTAATGAACTTGATTAAATGAATATAAAAAACACAAGACAAATTATATTCCACATCCTTACCAATAAAACAATTATTTTCACTTATAGATCAACATAGTTTTTGTGGATGACTGCTAGATGAATTGTACACTTGGATCCTACTAATTGAATAAAGGAAATTTGAGAAGGGTTTTAGGAAGATCCACACCATTATAGGATAATATTCCTTGGATGAGGTATCCATTTCTTCTAATTATAGATAAAAAAATTATAAATGTATCATACAATGATCCTCACTAGTTTATTTTTTTTTCTTATGTCAATATTAGGTGGAAATATTTCATTCATCATGGTGTTCGTGTCATGTGATATATTGTGAATGATCCACTGAAATGAAATCTTTGAATTGTTTTATTCTCACCAAGGAACTTTCACTACACTCATAACATTCAAGTTGTATCAAATTGGTAATTTTAAAATTTATTAATATTTATTTGATAATTTATCATTTAACATTTATAGGTTGTGTTTCATTTAAAGTTTTAATTGTTTCATGATCTATCATCAAAATATTGTTTTCCTCTTCTTCATTTCCCATACATATTACCAAGATTAGTTAATTATTAACAGTGTTCACATGTTAATATCCCATATAGGATTTCCAAGGATCCTAGATTAACAATACAAGACTAGACAACATTTACTTTGTTGATACACAATATTTATTATTTTTCATTACATAAGGATTCCCATGTGGATTCAACATTATCATGTAATTAATAAACACTACATGCAAGAAATTTACCATATTTAGACTATCCATGGTGGCCCAAATATTTGAAAAAATGAACTCTATGTAGTCCATGTAAATCCAAGATTTAAAACACAGGGTCAAAGAACATCATGTAAATAATACATTGTGTGTATTTGATACAAAATGCATAATGACTAGCAGTAATGTGACTATAAGTACATGATGTTTATCCTATATAAATGTTTTTGACTTTAAATTTTCATGATAAGTATATGAAGAGTCCCTAGGAAAGTACTTGTATATATATGGGGAAGGTAAGTACATGCTGTGTGGCTAGATTTCACCCAAAATTTAAATTATCTATTTTCATGGAAATATTAAATTTAATTTATTACTCCATTAAACCTCATCGACCTGAGTTTCATGTTCGTAATTATTTTTATAGTACACACCGGTCTTTAGGTTTCATATTATATTGAATTAATAATTAATTCTTCCTAATATTCAGTGATATGAATCATATATGGTTATTTTTCAGAACAGACTCAACAAATTAATTTGCATGAGCTATGTAATTTTCATGTCTTTTAAGTGGAATTAAATTCTCCATTCATGCCATAATTTTTTGGTACATGTCATTAACAAAACTTGTTGTATGGGTGAATTGTTTATATATTATACCATACTAAGTATTTTAGATAGGTAACCACCAAGATTATTCTATGTACAAAGTTTTGTACTATTTTATTGATTTTTTATATAAAATTAACTTATATATTTTATTTAAACTCATAAAGTATGGGGATATAATGATTATTTAATGAAATATGCTAAAATTAATTAACTAATAAATAATAAAACGAATTTAATTAATTCATGTTATTTTTATCTTATCATATAATGAATTGAAATTAATGTTAGATTGTAAGTTTAAAGTATAATAATTTCATGTTTTTAACTCATCATGAATTGGTCTATGATTCATTCCAACCTCCATTATTATATAGGACCTATGAGTCCAAGGTTATTTATGTAATTTACCTTTACCAATAATTTGGTTCCCCTTTCCCGCATGTGAGTTATAAATACATATAATAAATTGAGTATCCTGAGGAATGTGGAGATGGTTAAAGATAAAACCAAGAATATGCCAACTCAGGTGACACAAAGTTTGATAGGTGGAATATTGTAACTTGTTCCAAGACCAGCACAAGGAGTTTTCTCCTAGGTAAAAAGTTTGATTAATTTTCTGCTCAATAAATCAATTGTTAGATAACATCATGATCGTGTCATTTTATTAATTAATTATTTTTGTCTTATAAATTATTTATTTTACTAATAAAAGATCGTGATCACTTAAATTAATTAAATAATGTTTAGTGATGGAATATAAATTAATTGATTATGTATAAATATTTTTTCATGAAATGGTTAGTAACTTATGTTGAACCCACTTAATATTAAATTAGTATAAAAAATATAGAACAAGATAATTTTATGCATAATAAAGAAAATAACTCAAATATATATTAAGCTAGACATGTCCCTCTATTAGATGATTATGAATGAAATACATTGATCAAAATGTTTGACCAACCCTCATTGGTAAACATAATCCTATTTTACAATTATTATGAATGTTATGGGTAGAAATAACCATCTTACATCAAGAGAGGCTAACCTCGCTAGAATTGGTGTAAGTTAGAGTCATGTGATGTGGAAATCCAATTCATGATTTTAGGATTACGGAGACCAAAAAAAGATCAAGGAACTACAGGTCTGGAGATGGAAAAGACCTTCCTTCCTAAATATCATCAACTATTTTAATGAACAATATTTGGGGTTATGAGAAGGATAATATAAACTATTTATACTAGAATTACTATGAAACTAGGAATTATTAGTTCAACGGTGAGGGTAGTTGATACTTGATAAAATGGTTTGATATTTGATAAAAAATAATTATTATTATTTCTCACATAATATTTATTAAAAAATAGTACTATAAATATTCTCTTTTAAATTTTAGAGTAAAATTGAATGGTTTTTATACACATTATCCATGAAAGGAATTTTTGAGAAATGATATCTCCTCACTAGAAGTAACTTCTTAGAGTTGTTCAGAAACCTTTGGGTTGGGTTACTCCACGAATGAAAATCTTATTTTCTATAATCATCATTTCATACTTTCCTATGAAGGAGGTTAATGATGAAGTGTTCCTTATCTGTAAAAAACATGAATGATGCTGTCGATAGTTAATGTTTGATGTTTTATTATTTTTATATAGAACTCATGAAGTGTCATTAAAAAATTGATACTTATAGAATTACAAATAATATCCACGGTCTATACCAGGAGAGAGTAGGACATTAGTATTTTGAGATCTCCAATTATCTTTTTCAGAGCTATCTTGGAGAGGGTGAACTAACTGGGCCTCATGTAGTCTAGATCACTGGATACATTAAGCACCAAGAGGTTCTAGGGTATCAAATCTCTAATGAACTACACACCAATATCATTCATTTACCAATCCCCTAGTGTTTCTATATTTTTTTCTTAATTTTAACATAATCAATATTGAGAATTATCTCCCAAATTTTCTTAATCTTATTCAATAAGTAGATAATAAAAAGATGCATAAAATGACTTATGCCAAAATGGTAAATAAATGTAAAGGCCAAGTGAAGTTCAATATGCCCAAATTTTATTTGAAACACCCTTCCAAGAATAGAAATATCAATAAGTAATCAAGGGAAAATGAGGCTATATATTTTCATATGGAAATAATGGACACTAGAAGAAATACTACACCCATACAATGATGGAAGCATGAGATTTATGTGTGTTTTATATCGAGTGAAAATTATCTATTTTTACAAATTAGATATTAGATACATCTTGTGGTGATCACATATTTATTCAAATAAAGAAACCAAGTAGATTTAGAAATATTACATGGGGAGAGGAAGATCTATGAGCAGGCAACGAAGCTAAGCTAGATGTTGTAGAAATCAGTGACTACCAAGGAACATTGACAATGTGAATGATATTGGTCTTGAAGGATTAAAGTTTTTTTCTATCTATTACTAAAAACATTTTTTATATACCAATAAATGATATTGATTGTAACACCCCAAGCTTCTTCGGTACTCTTCTCTTTGAATAATACAATAGCGTGTGTTGTACGCAACTTCGAGTTCTAACACACACCACAACCAATCAAAGTAGCCGTTATGAATAGTAATACACACTTTTTGAAAATATATATATTTTATATTTCAAAATGGAATTCATTTTTGGATTCGGAATATCTAAATTATCCTATGTTGAATTTTTGGTATTTTTCTGAGAACTTCTAAATTTTTATGAATAGTGAAAAATACTTAAAAACAACTTTTTTAATCAAAATATTTTATAGTGATAAATTATACTATTTAGTGGTTTTAAAGTATAATTAGAATATATTTTTACCATTTTATCCAATGTTGGTCATTATAATTAATTTAACATTGAAATTGGACATAAACAATTGCCAATCTTTTGATATAAATTGTTTCTTAAAAACACGCTATTTGTTGTAACAGCGGGAATTAATTATAAAATTAATTAATGAAACATATATTTTTGGAATTTTTTAAAATAGACATCATTTTTGAATTCGGAATATCAATTATAGCTTAGGGTGAAATTTTGGCATTATTCTGAAAAACTTCAATTTTTGATGAATAGTGAAACCACTAAGTGGTTGTTAAAAAACTGATTTTTCGTTAAAATGAAACATTACCACCTCTGTGATTTGAATTTCAAAAATCCGACAAACATGGTTCTCATTAGGAAGTAAAATGTGGTTCAATGGGATTAAAATAATTTTTTGGTGAATAGTAACTTTTAAGTTCTTAATCTCGATTAGAGGTAATTAGTGTAGTTTAAGATAAAAATAATGTTTTAATAATATGAGATGAGCTTGACACATATCCTACCCTTATTGTATGTGCCATGGCCGACCCAACCAATCCATGGGTCAACTTGGGGACCCCATGGAGCCGCTTTAGTTGGAAAATGACATAAATACCTTTTATTTAATGTTAAAGTAAAAAATGACCCAAACATGAAATGTTTTACTAAAACAATTTTTACATGGGGTTATACAAGTCATATTTCTGACTATAAATAGTCATTGGAAAGATAAAAAGATTTAATACATCATAGTATTTTTTTATAATTTTTAAAACATTAAATAAATTAAATTATTTATGACATCATGATGATGCAACGATGACCTCATTATTTAACGATTTAAATAAAATAAAAAGATAATGTAAAATCTAAGGCTTACACTTGTCAAAAACCTATTGGATGAGTAGATTTCGAACCCTTATCACCTTATCCTAGAATTATATAAGTGTGGGACCTCTAAAATCCGAAACCCATTTTATAATAAAGTGACCTTTCTTTACTTTCCAAGAGTGCCCCTCCTCTCCACTTATAAAAGGCCCCCACCTCTACCACCTCATTCACACTTTCAAGCCATTTGGCTCGGCCAAACTCTACCCAAATACTCTCCCAACTTCCCCCTCTTACTCCTAGAAGCCTCACTTTGGGCAGAACTCTTCCCAAGGAAGCCTTTGGCTCAAATCAAAAAGAGTTACCCGATTTTAAGGTAATGTCTTCTCTAATGTTGTTTTGTTTCATTTTTCTTCTCCAACACCCTAAACACTTTTTATTCATTTCTTTTGTAACAAAACCAGTATCCTAAATATACTATGATGTTTTCATAAGAATTATTATAGCTACACTTACACACACCTACATCTAATGGTTAAAGAACATACTGTTTCTGTGGATGGCGAATTTTTGCCTCACGAAATGATGATTGTTCAACACTCATATAACACCTATAATGGTGGACATTATGATGACAATATTTTTATATATGATATATATTATGTTTTTGTTTTCCTTATGATTTTTTATTTTTCATTTATGGTATATATTTATGGTTTCCATTATGGGTAAACGCGATATTTTCATTTTAGGAAGTGCGGACTACCGCCCCCTCAAAGTGATTTGAATCGTTAATACCATATGTGGGATGTATAAAGGATAGAGTAAATGGTATTATATGATATATTATACTGGAATTATATTATAAATTTATATCATTATTATTTCATTCCATTAAATACGAAATAGAAATGAAAGTAGCGTTCATGCGTACGTACGACTTACCGTCTCCATGAATGGTGCATTTCATTTCTTACCTCTAAATGTTACGTAATATTAGGAATGAATGTATATAATGGATATATATGATATATAGGATATCTACATCATGAATATAATTATGGATATAATGGATATTTCACCACATAAACAACTTGTAATTATAAGAAGTTTATTGTTGACTCAAGTACCAAAGATCGAAAAAACGACCTTTATTAACTTAAATAATTACATAATGTTCATAACATTGTAATAAGTGATATAAAAGGGATATTGAAATTGAAAATGGTTCTTAATAAAGTAGATATTAACTCTAGTTTATTATTTAGGAGGTTAAAGAACGGTCGAATAAAGTCGGACACAAGGTAAGGGAATTCCTTAACCCAACTTCCATTCTTTGGGTTAATCTCCTACTTTCAAATTATGTCATGATATTATTATGTCTTATTTTGTATTTTTACTTTCTTTATGTGTACCTATAGTGAATACAAATAATAGATCTATTTTATTTTAAAAATGATCTTTTTAAGGACATCGTCTCAATCTCCTTTCATTGAGGCATATTTGGTTTTATACACAACTTTCTTTTATACGGTGTATAAACCCCTTTGACTTTTATGTTTATTCAAAAGGAATATTTTTTATATGAAGTGTTTTACTAAACGACAAACAGGGAATGTTTTTCTTTCCGTACATATGCGGCGACAACGACTTCTCCGCCGCCATGACCATTATTTGAGTTTCGGCTTCCTCTACAAGCCATCACTTTTTTTTAATGAAAAATAAATACAAAGTTTTGACTTTTTTTTATTTTGGTATTGAAAATGGTTTTGAAAGAGTTTTTATTATATCAATGTGTTGTATTGATATCTTGTGATTGAAATGTGGAAATGTTATGTTTCCTTTATTCATGTTTTATGTGATACGATTATGTTATGGTTTAAGAAATGTTTAAACCTATTCATATGAGGAATGCATTGGACTTAATAAGTGACGGGTGGAGCCCTCTATAGCTCCTCAATGCATTGGTAGGTCTCATGAGACAAACTAGTGTCTTGGAACGAGGCCTTGACAAAATCTTATTTGTGGTCTTGGCACGAGGCCTTGGCTACGTGGTTATGATAGTATGACATTATTCATTCCATCATTATGAAAGTGGTTATTGATATTTCATGTGATTATTTGACCAGTAGAATATCCATGTGAATAAGTAAATGGAATTATCTCATTTTACTTTTGCCAT
Organism: Viscum album; assembly: GCA_963277665.1. Classification (NCBI taxonomy): domain Eukaryota; kingdom Viridiplantae; phylum Streptophyta; class Magnoliopsida; order Santalales; family Viscaceae; genus Viscum; species Viscum album. Next base: position 1,087,833,491 of record OY728139.1, read on the forward strand.
ATTATGTTGAAGTTCATGTTTAAAAGGCTTTTGTTTTAGTTATACATTTCCTTAAATGTTAATGTTTATTTATGAAAGCTTCTAGGATGTGAAGAAGTATTTTATGAATGACCTGCAGGGATAGACAGAAGAGGATATGAGTGTGGACTATGAAGACTTTGTTATTAGTTTTTCACTTTATGATGTAATGTAAGACTTATGAATGTATCTAGTGTTTCCAAGGATACTAAACTAATCGGTCTTTCGAGACTTGATATTTTGTGATCATGCCAATGTTATGAAGTAATGCACCGACTCCGGGTAGCTGGGGTCGGGGTGTTACAGTTGGTATCAGAGGCAGTTTAGTACTAACCTTGGAAGCTAGATTTAGATAAACTCTGATTAGAGCACATAGCCCGAAGATAGAATTTAAGGATTAGTATAGAAGAACTTCCTAGAATTTTGGTATTATAGAGATTTTGTGAGTTTTCCGAGCAATACATCCCTGTATGGATACGAGCAGGTAGAGGCGGCTCTGGCACAGATGTACCTAGGGGTAAAACCCGAAAACACCGCTTTGAGCTAGACTCGAATGGGAACTGGTGCACGACAATGGGCCTTGCTGCACTCTTGGTTACGACACTCCTGGAGGATATGCTTAGGATAATTCTCATTTTCTTTACAAACCACTATGAAGGGATATGAGTATATAATTTCTCAAAGAAAACATTTTTATTGATTATATCCATAAATAGTTCAATTTATGTTAAGTATTTTATAAGTATGGAATTATGTATTTTGATTCATAAACTAATCTAGTTTATGACATTGTTTAGAAATAACACCTAGTGGAAGGAATGTAAACTGTATCAATGCACGCACTCCGTGTAGGGATTGCCCTCCTGCTCAAGATAATTATTGTGGATCTGGAGATACAACTGGTGCTGATCGACTTATTACCATACTGGGACAACTCACTCAGGTTATGAATAATAACCTTACTCGTATGGAGCACCCTGATCCGCAACATGGAGGATCAATTTTAGACCGCTTCATGAGGCAAAAACCGCCAACATTTAATGGGGGTACAAATCCATTAGTAGCTGGGCAATGGATAAACTCCTTAGAGAAAATATTCCATGCCTTGGGGAGTAGCGAAAGGGAGAAGGTTGTCATGGCAGTTTACCGCCTCACTGGAGATGCCGATCACTGGTGGTCGCTGATTCAAAACACAAAGGAAGATGATGACGTATCGAATATGGAATAGAGGGAGTTCAAAGAGCTTTTCTTAGAAAAATACTTTCCTCATGACCATCAAGCAGATATGGAAAGGCAATTTCTGAGTCTGAGGCAGAAGGAGGATGAGAATGTTGAAAAGTATGAGGCTAACTTTACAAGGTTAGTGAGGCATGCTGTAGATTATATACATAACCCAAGAAGTAAGATTGATCGTTTCTCTGATGGGTTAAAACCTTTTCTCCATCGAGCTTTAGTATCACAATCTTTCTCAACATACGAGGATATAGTCTCATGTGCTATCAAGACAGAAAAGGAATTCTCTGTGTCTTATGACAACAAAGTAAAGCAAGAGAAGAAGAGAACGGCGGAACAAGAGACAGATAAAGGGAAAAAGGGAAAGAAGGATTTTCCATTATGTGATAATTGTGGGAAGAATCACCCTGGTACAAGCCTAAAAGGAATGGGAGTTTGTTACAAATGTGGAGAAAAAGGTCACCAGGCTTGTGATTGTAAGGGAAAGAAAGAGGCTATCAATGTTGAATGCTATAATTAAAGGGAAATGGGTCATTATGCAAATGAATTTCCTAAGCGTCAGGGAAACTTACCTCAAAAAAGGCCAAGGGATCAAGGCCAATCTTATGCTGTGACTACAGTTGAAGCAGAATAATAAATGTATTGGTGCTTTTGGACTCATGGATTATATTCTGGTTATTAGAATAATGTGATTTATATATAAGGATTGTACTGCAGTACATGTTGATTTCATTAAGGTTTTAACATGATGAAGGTAATCATATTTTTGTATGTGACAAAAAGAGAAACTTTACCTTGTTTGAGGAATCTGATGATACAATTGATTTTGGAATTTAGAGACCTTTAAGAGAAAGTCTGGACAGAGGTATTTTTGATAACTATTAAGGTTGGAATGGATTAAGTTGAACCATGGATAGTATTGTTTAAGGTTAAAACATTTCTGAAGATTATTTTTGGAATATTATGATACTATAGTTTTAGGAAAAGGACAACCTGAAGGGTGGGGCATAACCCGTCGCGTCGGACAAAGCTGCAGGAATCTAACCCACAACCATAGTGCGACAGGCCTTTATTACCTACCACTAGCCTACAGGAAGTCTCTGGTTATTACAAAATAGTTTTACTAATCTAAATGGTATGTGTTAATATTTGGAACCTTATACCATTAGGATAAATAGAATATTTTTGAGTTCTATTACCTTTTAGAGTGAAAGATGGGTTTGTGGTAAAAACTTATTAAAGAATGAAAGTCTACAATAAAAGTATGTATATTCCCTTACATTCTTAGTAAATCTCCTAAATAAATTCCTCAACTTTATAAAAGGTAACTTAAAACAAAAATGTTGCCGGTTAACTTTTCCAACTGGGGATTCAATGACCGTTTAACCAATCACAAGTTTGTGATTTTCTTATGGTTAACTTTCTCCTAATCCTATTTTCTACAAATATCCATTAGACCTTGATGGTTTTTTTCTCCTCCATATCCATATTTTCATAGAATCCTAGTATGGGCTATCTCGGGTGACCTTTGTACTTATCTTTCTATATTTTAAAGTTATATTTTTATTGACCTTATTTCCGATGTGGGTTTCCACAAAGGTATTTTCTATTTCCAACCTTTTATTTTCAAATAAAAATTTCAAATTGCGAGGACGCAATTTATTGAAGGAGGGGAGAATGTAACACCCCAATCTTCCTCGTTACTCTTCTCTTCGAATAATACAATAGCGTGTGTTGTACACAACTTCGAGTTCTAACACACACCACAACCAATCAAAGTAGCCGTTATGAATAGTAATACCCACTTTTTGAAACTATATATATTTTATATTTCAAAATGGACTTCATTTTTGGATTCGGAATATCGAAATTAGCCTATGTTGAATTTTTGGTATTTTTCTGAGAACTTCTAAATTTTTATGAATAGTGAAAAATACTTAAAAACAACTTTTTTAATCAAAATATTTTATAGTGATAAATTATACTATTTAGTGGTTTTAAAGTATAATTAGAATATATTTTTACCATTTTATCCAATGGTGGTCATTAGAATTAATTTAACATTGAAATTGGACATAAACAATTGCCAATCTTTTGATATAAATTGTTTCTTAAAAACACGCTATTTGTTGTAACAGCAGGAATTAATTATAAAATTAATTAATGCAACATATATTTTTTTAATTTTTTAAAATAGACATCATTTTTGAATTCAGAATATCAATTATATCTTAGGGTGAAATTTTGGCATTATTCTGAAAAACTTCAATTTTTGATGAATAGTGAAATCACTAAGTGGTTGTTAAAAAACTGATTTTTCGTTAAAATGAAACATTACCACCTCTGTGATTTGAATTTCAAAAATCCGACATACATGGTTGTCATTAGGAAGTAAAATTTGGTTCAATGGGATTAAAATAATTTTCTAGTGAATAGTAACTTTTAAGTTCTTAATCGCGATTAGAGGTAATTAGTGTAGTTTAAGGTAAAAATAATGTTTTAATAATATGAGATGAGCTTGAAACATGTCCTACCCTCATTGGATGTACCATGGCCGACCAATAAAATCCATGGGTCAACTTGGGGACCCCATGGAGCCACTTTAGTTGGAAAATGACATAAATACCTTTTATTTAATGTTAAAGTAAAAAATGACACAAACATGAAATGTTTTACTAAAAAAATTTTTACATAGGGTTATACAAGTCATATTTTTGACTATAAATAGTAATTGTAAAGATAAAAAGATTTAATACATCATAGTATTTTTTTATAATTTTTAAGACATTAAATAAATTAAATTATTTATGACATCATGATGATGCAGCGATGACCTCATTATTTAATGATTTAAATAAAATAAAAAGATAATGTAAAAGACAAGGCTTAAACTTGTCAAAAACCTATTGGATGAGTAGATTTAGAACCCTTATTACCTTATCCTAGAATTATATAAGTGTGGGACCTCTAAAATCCGAAACTCATTTTATAATAAAGTGACTTTTCTTTACTTTCCAAGAGTGCCCCTCCTCCCCACTTATAAAAGGCCCCCACCTCTACCACCTCATTCACACTTTCAAGCCATTTGGCTCGGTCGACCTCTGCCAAAATACTCTCCCAACTTCCCCCTCTTACTCCTAGAAGCCTCACTTTGGGCAGAACTCTTCCCAAGGAAGCCTTTGGCTCAAATCAAAAAGAGTTACCCGATTTTAAGGTAATGTCTTCTCTAATGTTGTTTTGTTTTATTTTTCTTCTCCAACCCCCTAAACACTTTTTATTCATTTTTTTGTAACAAAAACAGTATCCTAAATATACTAGGATGTTGTTATAAGAAGTATTAGAGCTACACTTACACACACCTACATCAAATGGTTAAATAACATACTGTTTCTGTGGATGGCGAATTTTTGCCTCACGAAACGATGATTGTTCAACACTCATATAACACCTCTAATGGTGGCCATTATGATGACACTATTTTTATATATGATATATATTATGTTTTTGTTTTCCTTATGATTTTTAATTTTTCATTTATGGCATACCTTTATGGTTTCCATTATGGGTAAACGTGATATTTTCATTTTAGGATGTGCGGACTACCGCCCCCTCAAAGTGATTTGAATTGTTAATACCATATTTTGGATGTATAAAGGATGTATTAAATGGTATTATATGATATATTATACTGTAATTATATTATAAATTTATATCATTATTATTTCATTCCATTAAATACGAAATAGAAATGAAAGTAGCGTTCATGCGTACGTACGGCTTACCGTCTCCATGAACGGTGCATTTCATTTCTTACCTCTAAATGTTATGTAATATTAGGAATGAATGTATATACTGGATATATATGATATATATGATATTTACATCATGAATATAATTCTGGATATAATGGATATTTCACCACATAAACAACTTGTAATTATAAGAAGTTTATTATTGACTCAAGTACCAAAGATTGACAAAACGCCCGTTATTAACTTAAATAATTACATAATGTTCATAACATTGTAATAAGTGATACAAAAGGGATAATGAAATTGAAAATGGTTCTTAATAAAGTAGATATTAACTCTAGTTTATTATTCAGGAGGTTAAATAACGGTCGAATCAAGTCGGACACAAGGTAAGGGAATTCCTTAACCCAACTTCCATTCTTTGGGTTAATCTCCTACTTTCAAATTATGTCATGATATTATTATGTCTTATTTTGTATTTTTACTTTCTTTATGTGTACCTATAGTGAATAAAAATAATAGATCTATTTTATTTTAAAAATGATCTTTTTAAGGACATCGTCTCAATCTCCTTTCATTGAGGCATATTTGGTTTTATACACAACTTTCTTTTATACGGTGTATAAACCCCTTTGACTTTTACGTTTATTCAAAAGGAATATTTTTTATACAAAGCGTTTTACTAAACGACAAAAATGGAATGCTTTTCTTTCCGTACATATGCGACGACAACGACTTCTCTGCCGCCGTGACCATTATTTGAGTTTCGGCTTCCTCTACAAGCCATCACTTTTTTTTAATGAAAAATAAATACAAAGTTTTGACTTTCTTTTATTTTGGTATTGAAAATGGTTTTGAAAGTGTTTTTATTATATCAATGTGTTGTATTGATATCTTGTGATTGAAATGTGGAAATGTTATGTTTCCTTTATGCATGTTTTATGTGATACGATTATGTTATGGTTTATGAAATGTTTAAACCTATTCATATGAGGAATGAATTGGAATTAATAAGTGACGGGTGGAGCCCGCTATAGCTCCTCGATGCATCATCATGTCTCATGAGACAAACTAGTGTCTTGGCACGAGGCCTTGACAAAATCTTATTTGTGGTCTTGGAACGAGGCCTTGGCTACGTGGTTATGATAGTCTGGAATTATGCATTCCATCATTATGAAAGTGGTTATTGATATTGCATGTGATTATTTGACCAGTAGAATATCCATGTGAATAAGTAAATGGCATTATCTCATTTTACTTTTTCCATATTATGTTGAAGTTCATGTTTAAAAGGCTTTTATTTTAGTTATAAATTGCCTTAAATGTTAATGTTTATTTATGAAAGCTTCCGCAATATTGTTATCCTTACTGAGCATCTGAGATGACCCCTTTCAATGTTTTAATATTTTCCAGGATGTGAAGAAGTATTTTATGAATGACCTACAGGGATAGACAGAAGAGGATATGAGTGTGGACTATGAAGACTTTGTTATTAGTTTTTCACTTTATGATGTAATGTAAGACTTATGAATGTATCTAGTGTTTCCAAGGCTACTAAACTAATTGGTCTTTCGAGACTTGATCTTTTGTGATCATGCCAATGTTATGAAGTAATGCACCGACTCCGAGTAGCTGGGGTCGGGGCGTTACATTGATGGATTAATTTTTAGATTTGAGACTATATATTACTTATTTTATAAATATATAATTTTTTATATTAAGGAACATTTAAACTATGGTCTATATGTATTGAATTACATGAACGAAGTAATGGAAATCAATAAAAAAACATCTTCACATCGATCATACAACACCCAAATATGGAATCACTATCTAGGTAATGTAAGTGAAAAATGTAAGAAAAAATTATAGAATGATGGATATTTATATTTTGTTAAACTAAAACCACTTGGTGTATGTCATGCATGTTTACAATGAAAAATGACCAAATCCTCATGTAATTGAAAATTTTAAAGGGGAAAAGATATTTATGAATTAGATCATAAAAATGTGTTTGGATATTATCTACTTATAGTAATATATGGGTATACATAATTCATAAAACTTACAGATGATTGAAGTAGATATGGTTATGTATACTTAATAAGGTATAAGACAGATTCCTTTTATAGATTCAAAGAATACAAGAATGATTTTGAGAACCATATTAGTAATAATGTTAAGAAACTATTCTTAGAACATAAAATATAATATCTTAATCATTAATTCATTGATTATTTATACGAATTTAGGTTTCTCTCTTGACTCACTCCACCTAATACACCATAGTAGTATGTTGTAATGGAAAAAATGAATGACACCTTTTGAGACATATATAGACCAATGATTAGTCAAATGACTCTTCCATTATCCTTTTAGTGATATATATTACAAACCGAATCAAAAATACTAAACCATGTTCTAACTAATGTGTAATATGGTAAACCATACCAATTATTGAATGGAAATGATCAAGTGTTTTCATACATACATGCATGGGGAAGTAAAGTATTTATTAAGGCCTCTTAAATTAAAAAACATATAACCTGTTGTGAAAATTTCACATTAATAGGATACCCTAAGGAAAAATGTAAGCATTACCTATACAACCCTCAAATGAAAATGTAATAGTGGAAAGAAATAGAAAATTTCTTGAGAGGGGTAATATCTCTAAAAATTATAGTGGGTGAAAGGTATATTTTAGTGATGTCAAGGATCAAGGTACACAAGAATTAGTATAATAACAAATTCTACAATGCCCTGTGGAAGAAGGTGTTCTAGAGACACAAGTACTACATAAGAGTACAAGAGAAGATAAAGAACTAGATCAATGTGGTTTTCTAGTCGATGAGGATGGTTACTCATTATTAATAGATAATAATGATTCCCTAATGTGTAAGGAATTATTAAATGGAAATGATGTTTCCAAAATAAAAGAATCCATAAATTCTGAAATGGATTTCTTATACCATAACCATGCCTATATTTTGGTAGATCCTTCATTGAATATAAGGCCCATTGGTTAAAAATGGTTATTCAAGAATAAAATTGAAAATGATGGTAAAGTCTATACATATAAGGCATGGAAATTTTCAAAAGTGTTTAAACATCATCAAGGCATTGACTATAAAAAAATGATTTCACCATTTGTAATTCCAAAGTCCAATAGAATTATACTTTCTATTGTGGCCTTCCATGATTATGAGATTTGGAAAATTGATGTAAATATAGCCTTCCATTTTAGGATCCTTTAGAAAGATATCTATTTGACACAACCTAATGTTTTTGTGACTCCAAAGTATACCAATATGATTTTAAAATTTATAAATCCATTTATGGATTAGAAGAATTTTTGATGTTGTGGAAATATCATTTTGATGAGGCCATAATGAAATTTGAATTCATAAATAATGATTGTGAGTCTTCTGTGAATAAAAAATATAGTGGGAGTGTGCTCAATTTATTAATAGTATATTTTGATCAAAAATTACTAATATGAAATGAAATACTACTCTTATAGTATGTTAAGTCTTGGTTGAATAAATGCGTCTTCATGAAGGAATTATGATAAGTAGAATATATTTTAGGGATCAAGATCGATCATGATAGATTAAATATTGCATTAAACCTAAGTCAAGGTATACATATTGACAAGGTACTGAAGAGAATCAGTATAGAACAATCCATGGGAGAATTGTTTCTAGTGTCACATGGAATTCATTTTCCTAGGAAAATCAATCCTTAGAAATATGAGGAAAAACAAATGATATCAAGAATTCCATATATTCTAATGATTAGGTCAATCATGTATTCTATGTTATATACTAGGCTAGATTTTACAAATTCCATGAGTGTAGTCAGAAGATATCAAGATAACATAAGTGACTTCTATTAGATGGTATTCAAGAGTATCCTTAAGTATTTATGAAATAAAAAGGATATATTCCTAGTCTATAGAAGAGATGAGGGACTAGTCATCATATTATTTTTAAATTCTAGTTTCAAAATCTATCAAGTAATTGTGAAATCATAAATGGGATACATCATTACTTTTATTTTAGGTGTTGTGATATGGAATACCTCAATCTAGGTTGTGGTTACAGATTTTACTGTAGATTCTAAGTATGTTGCATCTTATAGGGAAGCTAAAGAAGCAGTATGGTTATGAAAGTTCATCAAAGATATTTATAGTGTACCTACCCATAAAGATCTTATCACAATTAATTGTCATAATACTTTAGTGGGAGATCTCATTAGAGAGCTAAGGTCATATCACCTGATAAAGAAAATACTTTATAATTATCATCTCTTGAGGTATTTTTCTCAAATAGTTGAGATAAAAGTGATGAATATTTACATGGAAGAAAACATTTAGAACCCATTGACTAAATAATTATATCATAAAAAATTAAATTATCTTGTGATGTCTAGTAGAATGGAAGTGATAGTTAGTTAGATCTCTTCCAAGATGGATTTTTTTGGAGTTTTTGTACTATTAAAAACTATGTTTTATTATTTACATACATATTTGATGATTTGAATATTAATTAAATATTTTATTACATATTTTTTATTATTATGCATGAAATTAATGTAATAATTTCCTAGAGTATATTTTACATTTATTAGGTCACAAAAATTATCCATTATGATGAGAACATTGAAATTACATAATGATATTCATAAATAAATTTTTATTGTTAGATAACATTATATGATGGGACACATATAAATTGATTATCAAGGTGAGTATTCATATGAGTTTTATACTTCTAATCATGATTTTCATAGTAGGTAATCTCTAAGATGATAGATTATGATATTATACCCTCTTGTAGTAATTCTACTTCTTTTGGTGTCATCAAATATTCAATTCTATGAGAATCTATAGTGGTCTAAAGACATTAAGATTAACATCAATTTATTCCATGACTCACACACTTAGATTTAATGATGAAAAAAATTATTATATTTTTTCACATGATTCAGGGTATGTTGGGTGTGTCATGAATGAAATGTTATTAATGGATAAGTTGGGTAATTATGTATCTTTTCTATCATTATGGATGTTGATTTCTAGGTACTTTGTTTGGAATAAAACTGTCGCATTAATATTAAATGAACATGGTGTAACGTCAAGTTTATATCATTGTGTCATAGAAATACATATCAAGAATATATATTGATGACATAGAAGTGAAACATTGATGATGAGATATTGTAAAAAGGGATTGTATTACACAATAAGTATCCATATATTTTTTAATGTTGTGAAATTGCATTTTTTCTATTTGGTTTATTAACCTTTTTTAGAAAACAATCATGGAAATTATGAAATGCCACCCCATACCAATGATAAGTATTCATAGAGGGTCACACAGTAAGTGTTTTGGTTGATCTTGATTAAATTATATTTCAATATAATTAATAGAATATATATTATTCTCATGATCGAGGAATAATTCTCTTCAGTTTTTTGATCCTATATTTTTAATAATGAATGAAATATTTTATTAAATACATATTTGGGTATTCAATAAATATTGATCAGTTAAAATGGACAAATACTATTTTTGGTGATAAATACTAGTTTACAAGCAGGTAAAATAATATTTATTATTGAGAATATTCACACACAATCCATAAAATAATAACATGATTATGATTATCTAGAATGGGGTTTTATAATGATTATAATATTATTGATTGGATATATAATTAAATAATATTTTAACTCAAACCATAACTCTATAAAAATATGGTTATGTCTATTATGTAGGGTTAATAAAAGTTTTATAATAGATAATTGTTGTGCAAAATATAATTCTCTCTATCTATCAATTTATTCATCTCATATTAAAAATAACAAGAATTACTCATTCAAGCTTGATGGATATTAAAACAATCCACACAAACAATGAAAGATAATGGATTCTATGTTCTAGAACCTAAAAATAAATTGGCATTGATAGAAAAATAGAGAAGAATTTGTGTGTCTCTACTTGAGGGATTCTACACTTGAATCCTCCAAACACATAGAAGGTAATTATAATAAGGGTTTTCAGAATATCAACATCATCATTGAAGAAATTTCTTAGGATGAGGTATCTATTTCCCCTGACCATAAATAAATTAATTATAATTTTAATTAGAAAACATCCTATTTGGGATCTAGGTTTTAATTATGTAAATATTCAATGGGAATATTTCATTGGTCAAGGTGTTCATGTCAAGAACAATGTTGCAAATGATCCACCAAATTGAAAAAATTTATTTGTTTTATGCTCACCCAGGTAATTATGCCACACCAAGAACCAAAAATTACTCTATAATGCTAAATATTATTGGTAATTTTATATCTAAGGAATATATATATCATTAGTCTATATCCCCCATCTATTTATTTTTTGTTTAAGTATATCCTTTCTACCATTGACTTATTATTCAAGTGTAGAGAAGCTATATTCCATAAAGAGTTTATGATGGATTCTATTATAATATTCATGATGACAAATATGATCCCCATATTTTGTGTCCCTCAAAAAATATTGATGAAAATACAACAAAACATTTCTCTTCCTAGTTGAGAAAATTTTATCAACAATATGAAATATTGTACAACCACTAATCCCACTACCATACATTAGTAAATGGATATATTGAGGACAATAACAAGACTATATCATGTACTCTTGAATATGAATGATAAATACAATAATCTATGTTAAAAAGAACTCATTCATACCTTGTGGTACTATGGTACAATGACTTTTATTTCCACACTATAGTCCCCATATATTCTTGATTGATATAAACATATTGTCTTACCCATCAAGGCTCAGTATCACCAACTTCACATTTCAATATACAACCAGCTATATGATTATGAGAAATCATAAACATGGCTAGATGACCTATAATAACTCTTTGATAAGGTATTACACACCCTACACATCTTGTAGGTCCATTAAAACCACGTTTCGTAATCATTAAATAAGAATGTTTTCCAATTTTCATTCCTCTAAAGAGAGATGGTTTATGTTTTTAAAACACTAATGATACTATAGAGGAAGTCTATAATAATTGAACCAATGTGGGTTGGATATTATGAAATACATGATATTTAATCTATTTAATCTTATTACTTCATCACAATGGATGGAGAACACATTACACTTTCTATGAATTCAAGGTCTGAAGAAATATTTTTCATAATATTTTTATCAGTTCATCCATCTTCCCTACTATATGATAATAAAAAATATGATATAAGTACAAGATATAAGACAATTAACTGCATTGAATAAAGTCACAATTTATTGATGTAAAATTTCATAACAAAATATTAGTGACATGAAAACATTTTCACTATATGACATTAAACTACATTGTGAGCATCTACACAATAGCGAATTAAACTATATATTAAATGACCAAGTTGCATGAAATTAATATTAATGGAATATTTCACTCCAAAAATGTTAAATATCATGGTATTGGTAAAAAAATACCCTATAATGTACTATTGTGAAGTAAGAATAATCCTGAAATTATTTTATGTTTTTCACATTGATCATGACTCATGTGGAAGTAAAGGTATTGGTCGACCATTCCATTTAAAAATACTGATAGAACTCTTACTCTGTATAAGGAATATTATGGTCAATTATTCATGAACATGAAATATATTTGGAAACTTATAATTCATGGACTAATTTACTTACATAATATACAATGTTTTTTCACATTAGTTATAATAAAATAAAACAATGATTCTGGATATCAATGACCCTTTTATTTTATATGATCATAAATTATACTGGGAATTTATCCATAAGAACTATGCGTTTCATGAATCCTACTAACATATGATATGTAGTAACACCTAGAACATTTTTATGCAGACCTGAAACAAATAAAAAAATTATCTCTCCCTATATAAGATCTTGATATACACTAATTTCCTCTATCCATTTCATATAGATATAATTTCGTTAAAATATTAGCATACCCTGACACCATGGTTTGTATGACCTATGATATAAAACACCCATGTAATTGTGTATGAACTAGATATATAAATGGAATTCCTCTTCATGTAATATTAGTGGCATGATTCATTTACTTGAAATACACATTTAGATTCCTGGATCCTTAATTTTAGGTCAAAACACGAATGTTTGTAATGTAAAACCCCTATGTTGATGCCAAATTTCGGTTGAGTACATCAATTGGCATACTTGAGAAACCTAAAAGCCTATTCTGACTTAGTGGACTATTCCAACTAACCTAAAGAAGTTGCATTCATGATTTAAATCTTGCCTGAAAGAAATAAATCTGCGTGCAAGGCACTTGCATGCCCAATGTTATGTCAAATGGATTCCTTCACACTGAGGTCCTAAAAATGTCCAAGTCAACTATAATAAAGAAACCAGGATGGCATGAAAAAAATAAGAGCAGTGCGCATGATGCTTTCATGCCTAATGCGATGTCGAATTCCCAATTCCACGCTGGCCTTGTTGCAAATTTCCACCAACATTTTATTCTATAAATATAAGGGTGAGCCCCTCATTTCGGGTAACACTCCAGAAGATGAAATGCTACTCTCGTGCACATAATGTGACTCTTCTATGACTGTGTGAAATCCAAAGCATGAAGGTGTTGGATCTTATACGACATGTCTCCTATGGGTCCTCATTCGAGTGGTCCCACATGGGATTGAACCTCTCCCATTTCATTTTATGCTAAAGTAATTTCTCACAAAATATTCTTCTTGCATGCAAGATTACCTTTTGGAAGTACCTCATTTTCCCATACCCCTCATCTTTCATTTAGGTCTTCAATCTTACACACACACACTTTCCAAGGTGTCCCATGTGTTGTCCTCATCATAAGGAACCATTTTCAATATCCTATATGACGCAATATCTCTATCTTTCATGAAACTCTTCCATGCGGCCCCCTAGGCTTTCACAAAGTGATTTCCTAGTCCCTCGAATGGTGCTACATGTTGCGTTTCTCTACGTAATGCCTTTTCACATAGGCATTCTAATATATATTTATTCTCCACATATCTATTCTCACATAGACCCCTCTATTGACCACTTCTCCACCCCAACACCGTTAGACATTTTTTGTGCCTTACCTTCCCCATGTATGGGCTAGTGTAGTCATGTAATTCTAAGGGTTGAGGAGTGAGTCCCCATCATCTGAGCTGTAGGACGTTAAACTACCAAGAACCCACATATTCAATACATGACATTAAACTATGATCTCCACATATACAGAAAGTTCGAGAAGATCAGGGAGGGGATAAGCACCTTCACCCTACCACACTCTCTTTCCCTCTAGGATTTGTCTCCATGCATGCCTCACGTAGTCTCCACGTAATCCCTAACACACCTTGACATGGTGTTCCCCATATGATGACCATATCCCGCTCATACATTGGGTAAATCTCCTTGGGATTGCCTCCCATAGTAAGTCCCAATCTTCACCATTCCTCATGGTTGCATCTTTTATGACATGATCATCAGGTCTGCCACTACCTCCTATTTCTCACACTGAGCATGACTCAAGTTGGATTAGAGAAATCAGAGACCATGAAATCCTTTCTGGGAAGCTATATGTGTAACTTCCATGCCCCCTCAGTCCTGAACTACATATAATTTGATCCCCACCTTTATAATAGGGTACATAGAAAACCTTCCTGAGGTTCAATCCCCGAATTCCCCCTATCCCAACCACTTCATGTCGGATCAGCTTTATCCCGTATGATGTTAAAATATAGACCCCTTTCCCTTGAAAACTACATGGGTTTTAATCCCTACCTTCCAAATAGGGTACGAAGGACACCTCTATGAGGTTTGACGCAAATTAACAGTAAACAGCGGTGCTCCCTCTTAGGGATTTACCCTATTGATGTGATGTCATGCCTACTTGAGACACATCTTCTAGATCCACCTCCCTGAGGTATTCTGATCCACCTCCCTGAGGTATTCTGATCCACCCGAGAAGCTAACGATGCCTAATCCCCCACACAACCCATACTCCTCAAACCAAGAGTGACCATATTGTGATGGGATGCTAACCATGTGTAACCCTAGAATGTCTCCGAGTCACTATCCATTGTGTACACCCTAATTATATGCCCCATCATAAACTATGTGGACTTTGATCTTTTCCCTTTTTGAGCAAGGTATGTAGGAAAACTCTTTGACAATCAAACCCATCACTCATGCCCCATCTTGGCATCTCCCTCAAGCCTTTGTGTTTTGAGAAGATCATGCCTCAACCTGGAGGTTCTGCCTCCTTTGGGTCTCATCCATGCATTCATTCGCATGAACCACCTCCTTAGGTGACTCATCACCCCATCCCATAACTACATAGACTTTGATTCCCTACCATGGGGGTACATAGGAAGCCTCTATGATGTTCAATACCAACACCTCTACCTTCATATCGGTTCCCTCTCCATTCATTCCACCCCTTAGACACTTCCTACATATCCATCTTGATTTTACCCAGGCCACCACATCCTGGTGAGATCATGCCATCCATATGGGCCACTAACCATGTATAAGCCCTAGTAATTTTCTTCATCACCTCAACCTTATCACGGTGGTGCTAAATCATTCAATAGGCCGCTAAATAGGTGTAATACACACATTACCCCTTGAACTATGTGGGTTTTGATCTATTTCGAGTACATAGAAAGACTCCCATAGGTTCAATACTAGCCAATGTAAAGCATTGGTGTCCCATTCCAGGGGTGAAACCTCTATGACCCTCCCTAAATGGAATCCAGATCAACCTTCATGGTGTGAAACCTTCCCTTTTTGGGACACACCATCCAAGGTCCGCCCTTATCGGGCATTCTGATCCATCCATCTGATAAACCTTACAAGTGATCCCTCCCAGAGATATGCCTATCTGATCCACTCACATAAGTGTTCTGATTAGTCCGATCCATCCCCTATAGATGTTAAACTCATGACATACCCTGTGTTAAATATGAGAAGCCAAGGAAAACCTTAGATACATGCCTCTGACTTACGGTTCCCCAAATTCTATGGGGGATGCCTCAGACATCCACACCCTCGATAAGCCTTATAGTAAGGGAAAATTCAGGTGTACTAGTGTTTTAGTGTCTAGAAATCCTAGTGATTTCAAACATGACTAATCTCATGAATGAAGGTTTCTTCCCTGAATTGACCCTTTGGAATTTCATGACAGAAGTAGTGTAATTAATTGGTGTCCACAAAGATATGGAACTGGGAATGATATTCATGAGTAATGTATTAATCTATAAAGTATACTCAGACTAGGAAATGTATTCCAAGGAGGAATACATAGAATGAGGGACCACCATCCCATCATCCCATTTTGACTAAGGATCAAACATCACGAAAGGAGTGATTAATTCCTCCCACCTTTGGAAGGAGAGAATGCAGGGAAACAATCAGCGCATTTCCACGATGATATACGCCCCAATGCAAAGTGTCAAAAACAAAAATGGTGAACCCAATGTGAATCTATTCTACTCAACATGGATGTTATTAGAATTAAATACATTAGTATATAAGTTTGTCACCAGATCCAACTACCCTAGGCCTGGTCCCACTAAGAAAATAGTGGGCCTAGCGTGAAACTCACTGGGATTTTTGGTAGTTAATCATTGGGAATACCGATATGAAACATTTTATGTATGGATCTTTATATATATCCCTAGAAGACTGAATGATGCCAAGACACTGGGCATTGTTTTCCTTCTATATATACTGATGGATGAATGTTCCTACTTTGTATGACTCAAGATACATGAAACCAGTCGCATCCTGCCTACAGACACAGGGGAAGTGGAAATGCTAATGCAACGACCCCCATGGATCTATCTCCTCCATGACAACTCCCATGGATACCACTATTGAGTGCCCATGCCTTGTCTCACCATCCAAAATAGTACAATGAATATTGATGGATATTATTGTTCGATGGTATGAAGATGAGGGTTTTATCCCGACAAGGGATATAACTCACCAAAATCTAGAGGATTTTGGGTCACTCCATCACCGCCACCCCCAAGGGCCATGTAGGGATCCACTTCTCTCCACTCCAACATTTAACCATTTTGGAAGCCTCTCCCTAGAATTATCCCATGATTCAATCCCTTACACTGATGAGTTAAGGAACTTTGGATTCATCCCTGCTTTAGCTGTAGCTAGGGAGCCACCTAGGAGGGATCGTTCTAGGAAATGTCGATTTCACCATCTTGTGTCATATTCTGAGGAACATGTGGCCTTTTACCCTATACAGTCAACCCCAATTTGGCTAACTTGAAGCCAATATCAGGTGAAAGATCAGGATGATTCCTGTTCGGGGGCATCATCCTCCACAGTTAAAATGACCCGCACCACCACCAAAGAATACTATTAGATCCCTATTCTTATAGAATAGGAGTAATTCCTTACTCGACTATGATTGAGGCCCCAACCACCCCGTGGTAAAGATTGTTTGACTATCATGGTTTCTGGCGCAAGAAGTTTCCATCGCGAGCTGACCCTTGGTGAGGACATTTAGTACGAAGTTCCCCCCACCCGCATCATAATCTATCCAAGAATAGGTCCTCCCCATTTTTTGGACACTAAGTATGGAGGTCCCCCCTGTTCCCATGATCCTAGGTATGGAGGTTTTCCCTATATTTTAGGATTTCAGTGTGAAGGTACTCCTCACATCATCACGATCCCAAACAGAGGCCCTTCGCATGGAAACATCAACCAAAGCGAGGTTTATCCTCACCCCATTATCTATAATCATGGAGGTCCTCCACTTTCTCTTACAATATCTAGTATAAGTATTCATCTCGTTAATAATCATTAAATTGGAGGCCCTCCCCATTTCATCAATAGTCTACACGAAGGTCTTCCCTATGTCCAATTTGATCAGTATGAAAGCCCCCATCGTACCATCAAAACCAGAGATAGATGGTGTGAAGGTCCTCCCCATGCCACAAGTATCTTCCATGGAGTCCCTCTCCATGTTCTTACCAACTCTAGTAAAGTACCTCCTCGCAACAACATTTCAAACCACAGAGGTCCTCCCCGTGTTCCGTTCGACATTTTCCCAGGTGGTCCTTGTACCCCAGCTCATCTAGGCGAAGGTCCTCCCCACTCCAACACTAATACATATGGAGTTACTCTCCGTTTCAAAAGTCTACCCAAACATATAGAACCACCTGGGTAGGAGGATGTGTAGTCACCTCCAAAATAAGAGTCCTAAGAAGCACCAAATCGTAGTCAATCCCATCTCTTTTTTAGATTCTAAAGTGGAGTGAGACTCAATGATGGAACCGTCACCCTAATCCTCTATATCAAATTATGGGAAGGAACCCAGTGTTTAGCCTTGTCCTCCCAAAAAGTGAGATGCACTAAATTCACAAAGCCCTCTGCAGATAAAAGTAGGAGGAAGAAGATTTGGTTCCTTTCAAGGCTCTTGCTATGAAATCCTCTCTATCATCACGAGGATCATTCTCTACTTCGACATGAGATCACATAGAGTTGTTTTGGGAACCGTTAGATGACTAGAACCGACCAATCATCATTATCAGCTACCACCTTAATACATGAAGTGATTTTCATCTCCCACTACAATAGGGATGTAGCGATGTAGTCAGTATAGTCTTCAAGAGATAGCCTGTTATGTAGTGGTTTGTCAGCTCATGCACTATACTCTCCACTGACTAGCCTACTATCATTGTGGTCTATATCAGTACTGTTCCTAGTTCCCCAACCAGCCCTAGTTGAGTAATGGGGAAATCAGATTCCAAATATGGATTTTGAGTGGAGAATCTTATGGTATATCCTCACAGTGGATTACCACCCCAAAATGTTTGGGATGATTGCGACATCACACTTCAACATTCCGTGGTCCCTCACCTAGGAGAGGTCATTTTTTTTCAACAGAATCTCTTGGTGACACACTTCCATCTCCAAAATTGTCGGTTGGCCTATCCAATGAGCCACAAGCATTGTGATGACATCTTCCAGTAGTGCCACCTAGTTGAGTTGGTCACGCTCCCCATCGCTCAGCACCTTGCATCGCCCGGTCATCATCAAAATATCTAGCAACGATGCGTTCAGAGCCTCAAAGTGCTGATAAAAATTATTAGGGGGGATTCCCCCCATGTCTAGGTCCATGGATGGGGGAAGTATTTTTCCCTTCACTTTAGTCCTATCTAACACCAACCCGACTTACCAGGTGATATTGAGGATATTCCTTTAGGCACCATCGCAGTTAACATGACTGAACTTGTAGAGAAGGAATCTGATATAGGATTAATTGAAGAGAACTTAGCCTTTGGGACAACACCACATCTGTTTGATCCTTCGAGTATGGTTACTGTAAGGACCCAGTTGGAGCAATGAACCACTGAGAGGGGGGGGGGGTGAATCAGTGGAACCCCGTTCTTCATTTTTAAGTTACCTTAAAATTGAGAACAACCTTTGTATCCTATTAGAGATATAATTCCCTGCTGATAAAACAAACAAGCACACATCCAAAGGAACACAACAATTTACAAGGTTCACTATTCTATAAGAATAGCTACGTCCTTGGTATGGTTGGAAACAATACAGCACCATACAATCCACTAATAAAACAATCCTTGGATTACAACGAGTAGGATATACCCTTACACTCATGAAGCACTGTGAAACAATCACTCTAGTGCATGTGCACCCTCTTAGCACAATAGGGAAAATTCTCTTTTCTTGTAACAACTTATGTTACCCACACTTCCTTTCAAATACACAAGTCTAAGGCAGTTCAACACAAATATTCACTTACTTACCTAGAAGAAAGGAAAGGAGTCCTTGGACTTGAGATAGATCAGTTACAGTCCGAACTTCCCATTCCAAATCTCCACTCTGAATTCTTCACTTCGAAATCTTCACTCCGAACTTTATTCTTTATTCTAATTATTCAATTCGAGTCTTACTCAGTCTGATAAACTCAATACGGTGATAGCCAGTACTGATTCCCCATTCTGGATCTCTACTATGAATTCTCCACTCTGAATTCTTCTTTACGCCGAATCTTCAATCCGATTATTCACTCTGAATTTTCTGCAATCCGAGAAAATCAATACGATGTCAACCAGTATCAAATTCTCATTTCGATTGAAACCACAATGAAACTCAGTCGGCCAAGCTCTTATTCCTCTCTCTAGATTATCAGATCTCTCTCTACTTCATCATCATCGATTTACTTTTTCCTTTGATCTCCTTTTATAGGTGCTCCAAAGTGTTCTTAGGTGGGAAACCAAAATATTTTCCCGCTCACTTAAATTCACCCAAATCTTAATTTCTTCTGAAATCTCGGAGTAATTAAGACTTTTTCAACACTTCTAGAATCTTCTAGAATCTTCTTCCCCTTCTCTTGATTTAGATCTTTGGCCTTTTTAAGATCCGAACTTGTTACGAAGGTTTATCAGAGTCACATTCTCAGATCCTGTCATCTGTCTTCTTGACATCACTTTCTCAGATCCACCCTTCCTAATTCTCGACATCACTTTCTCGAATCCATCATTCTTGAGTCTTCTGCATCACTTCAAATCTCAGCATAACTCTTCACCACTTCTCGGTATGACTTTTCATTGCTTCTTGAACATGAAAAATTCTTCATTCTCAGTGAGTCTCTTCTTTGTTCATCGATACCGAAGAATTTTAATTCTCAGTATGACCCCTATGGATCTCGGTATGACTTCTAGTTATGACTTCAATAATTCTTGGCATGACTCCACACTTATGGCTATGAACTTCAGGTTCAGGAAGTCGACTCTGAACTTCTTCACACCAGACTTCTGACTCAGCAAGTCGACTCTGAACTTCCGGCTATGAACTTTTGACTTAAGAAGTCGACTCTGAACTTCTCCCCACAAACTTCTCCTTCAGCAAGTTGAATCCGAACTTCTCACAATGAACTTCTTCTTCAGAAAGTCAACTCCGAATTTCTCACTAAAAACTTCTTCTTCAGCATGTCGACTCCGAATTTTTCTCTATGAACTTATTCTATTCTCGGTACGACTTTAGGTTCTCAGACGGCTCACTAGATTCTCGCTATGACTTCTTGTTCCAACTTTTTCTTGAATCGTGAGTACATGCATATACTCACAAATTAGAGTTACAAAATAGTAAAGCAGTGTCACAATTGGTGTCTTCACATCTCCTACAGACTCCAAACTTCTCAATTTCCAGACTCCGAATTTACAGACTCTAAATTCTTCAATCACCAAGTTCTCAGTTCCAAACTCCTCAATTTTCAGACTTGAAATTCCAGACTCCGAATGTTTAATATTCTTGGTTCCAAATTCTTAGAAATTCAAGGTGAATTTCCTTTATGAAAACTTCCTTAAGATCAACAAAATAAAATCCATGCAAACCAACTCTTCCTTCATCTTAGTTCTAACAATCTCCCCCTTTGGATTTTGTTGTCAACCAAGTTTTCATAAATCACCAAACCTGGAAACCTCAAGCAATAGATTACTTATCAATAATTCTAAGCCTACATAAGCTATCTCATTGTAGGAAACAAGAATCATTGACAGAAAAACCATGCTGTCCATAGGTAGTGAAAATGACATCTTCAACTTTATACATCTTCAGCTTCATACATCATGTAAACTACTTCATGTTCATTCCTACAACCACTCCAACAAACAGTTAGAATAGTTCACATACACAAACAATGCTGAGTTCACAGATTACCCACAACTCTCTCTTTGAACAAAAGATCTATGATACAAATAACTTCTCCCCCTTGACAAAACAATCCAAAGGTAAGAAGAGAGAGGGGACGAAACAACATACCTTAGCCTTGAAAATAAAGATGTTAGACACCCATGTTCAACCTCAATCTTGAGAATGATTCCTTCGGTAAGGGTTTCATGAAAATATTAGAAACTTGCTTAGAAGATGAAACGTATTCAAGTTTCAGTTCATTCTTTTCCACATGCTCTTTGATGAAATGATATTTGATGTCAATATGCTTCGATCGAGAATGTTGGACTGGATTTTTGGTAAGATTAATTGTGATTTGATTATCATATCCCAAGAGCAAGGGAAACTTCACTTCAACTAAAAAATCATCTAGTTGTGTTTTCATCCAGATAAGTTGAGTAGCGGCCATAGTGGCAGCAACATATTCAGCTCCAGCCTTACTAAGTGTCACCGAATTTTGATTCTTCGAGTGCCAACCAACACAACTTTTTTCCCATAAAGAACACTCCACCAGATGTGGATCTTATATCATCAACATTTCCTGCCCAATCTGCATCCGAATATCTAAACAAATCAATTTCATTTGAACTACTATACTTGATTCTGAATTCTGCTGTGCCTTTTATGTATCTGAAAATTATTTTTCTAGTAATAAGATGTGATTATTTTGTAGCACTCTGGAATCTTGCAAATAAGGTAACAATAAACACAATATTTGGTCTTGATGCAGTCAGGTATAACAAACTTCCAATCAGCTTTCGATATTCTTTCTGACCAACTTCTTTTCCTTCATCATCTTTGTTTAGCTTCGTTCCCATTGAGATAGGAGTTGATACAGGATTTGAGTTTTACATTCCAAAATTCTTGAGAAGTTCCTTAGCATACTTTTCTTGGGAGATAAAAATTAATTCTTTTTGTTGCAAAATTTGTAACCTAAGAAAGTATCTCATTTCTCCCAACATAGATATCTCGAAGACATTCTTCATTTCTTCAGCAAACCTTTCACAACTTCTTTCATCATTCCCAGAAAAGATAATGTCGTCAACATAGACAATCACAACGAGAGAAAGATATTTGCATCCCTTGATGTACAGATTGCTGTCAACTCTTCCTTTCTTGAAGTTCATCACCTTTAACCAAGTGTCCAGTTTGGAATACAATGCTCTTGGATCTTGATTTAGCCCATACAAGGATTTCTTCAACTTGAATACATAAATTTCATTCTTCCCAACAACAAATCCACATGGTTTCTTGATATAAACTTCTTCTTTGAGATCACCATTATGAAATGCGGATTTAACATCCATTTGAATGATTTTGTATCCTCGTTGTGTAGCAATATAAAGAAAGATTCAGATAGTTTCTAATCTGACTACCAGAGAAAAAGTTTCTTCAAATTCAATTCCTTAAATTTGAGAGTAGCCTTTGCAAACCAATCTTGCTTTATTTCTAATGACTTCACCTTCTTCATTCAACTTGTTTCGGAAGACCCATTTGGTGCCAATAATGTTCTTATTTTCAAGCTTGGGTACAAGTTCCCATGTGTCATTCTATTCAATCTGATCCAATTCGTCATTCATGGTTTGAACCCATTCCAGACGCTCAAAGGCTTCTTTAACATCATTTGGTTCCACTTTGGAATATAAGGAAGTATGTGATATAGAATTACTTGTTCTTCTTGTTTGAACCGTGTGATGTTGATCACCAATAATATTCTGAGTTTTCACTTATTTCATCAGCCTTAGATAAGTTTTTCATGTGCCTTCCTCATCACTTGATATGGTTGAATCTGATTCTTCATCATGATTAGGATTACAAATCATTGCATCCTTATTATAATCTTTAGCTTCATCTTCCTTGTCTGTCTGGACATTCTTATCTTTCCCTAGATTTTCAATGACTTTTATATCAACTGTATCCACCATTCTTCCTATTTCTTTGTTAAAGCATCTATAACCTCTTACTTCTGGTTCATAACCAAGAAAAATTCCGTCTTCTCCTTTCTGCTCAAATTTTCCATTACTTCCACCTTTCTTCTTTATGATGCATAGGCTCCCAAAAACCTTAGCATGCTTCATACTTGGATTAATGCCACAGAAAAGTTCATATGAAGTCTTGTTTGATTGGGGCCTGTAGAAACATCGATTTTGAATATAAACAGCTATACTTGTAGCTTGCCTCCAAAAGTAATGCGTAAGGTCATGTTCAAGTAACATGGTTCTTCCCATTTCCACCAAGTTTCTGTTCTTCCTTTCAGCAACCCCATTTTGTTGAGGTGTATATGGAGCACTATATTCATGATGAATCCCTTGCTTCTCAAGATAGTCTCCAAATTCTTCACTTCTATACTCACCACCATTATCTGTTCTCAACTTCTTCACAGAGTACTCACATTCTTTCTCAGTTTTCCTTCTGAAGCTTTTAATCATTTTCAGGGAATCTGACTTGTGCTTCATAAACATAACACACGTAATGCGAGTAAAATCATCAATGAAGGTGATGAAGTACTTTTCTCCATTTTTTGATTGTTTTATCATCGGCCCACATATATAATAATGTATTAGTTCAAGGGGTTGTTTTGAACAAATGTCAACCTTCTTATGCACAACACTTGTAATCTTTCCTTTCTGACAGGTAGTGCAATGCCAATCTCTTCTTCTTGGAAAATATGGAATATCTCGAACACTGTCCCTTTGAGATAGCTTGATCATATTTCTCTGATACATGTGTCCAAGTCTTCTATGCCACAACTAATTTTCTTCCACTAATCTCATTTAACAAGAGTTTTGTGAATTTCCAACCTGAAAAAGATTCCCTTTGGTTCGTTGGCCGCTTGTAACAATCTGCCCATCTTCTTCACTTTTCACAATAAACCCATCTTTCTTGAAGATAACTTTGTTACCCTCATCAGACAATTGTGATACACTCAGCAAGTTGTGCTTCAGCCCATCAACATAAAGAGTTTTCTTAGACTTCAATTTTTCCTTCCCAATGATGGCTGATCCAACACCTTTGATTTTTAAAGATTCATCATCACCAAATGTCATTGTTCCTTCTTTAAAATTCTTCATATTCTTTAGAAACTTCAAGTATACTATCATATATGAAGAACACCCACTATCAAGTATCCAAGTCCATTCTTCCTTTGTAAATTTTAGAGCAGTTTCAACAACAATATCTTTTTCTTCTTTCACTTCTATCTTCACCTTCACCTTCTGAGAATTAAGAAGTTTTTGTTGAGCCGGTAACAGCACAAGACATCCTTTTGCAAGGTATCCGGGTTTTTCACACCTTTCACAAATGGTCTCCAGAGGATGGAACCTATTTTCTATCTTGACTTCATTCTTCTCAACTTTCTTCAAGAAAACCTCCTCACTCTTCTTCCTTTGAGGAGATTTACTCCCCCTAAATCTCTTAATTTCATAACTTGTGGGGTGGTGATAATAATGTTGATTGAACCAACACATATTCTATGTATGCTCGAATCCACCACAATACCAACAGTAACCATAAAAGGAGTACCTTCCTCTAAAGTTTTTGTTCTGATACTTATTTTTTGCTCTTTCTTCAGCCCCACCAACCATTCTTTTGTTAGAAAGATTGATCTTCTTTTCACCAGTGTTAGACTTAAGTTTCCTTGAAACTTTAGAGTTCCTAGTAACGCTGGTCTTGGCCACATAAGTAACTTTCTCAGCTTTCTTCTTCACAGCAACCACTTTATTCTTCTATTTAATTTTCTTAGAATGTGATTGATGAGATCCTCAACCAACATCAGTAGTTGAGTTTTGAAAATAAATGTTTTTTTTCAACTTCTGAGAGCTTCTTTTGAACAAGTTCTAATTCTTCCTCTTTTGCCTTCATCTTAACTATCATGTGATTATTTTGGTTTTTCTCATCTTTAAGAGACTTCTTCAAATCTTCAAGTTATTTCTCAAGTTCTTATCTAACATTTTCTTGATTGGATGCTGAGGAACATTCATATTCCAAATTTTTGTTAAGTTTCTCTAGCCTTTTGATCTTTCTTAAACATTTCCTCAATTATTCATTCAGATGCATCTCAAGCTAGGTTTCTTCTTCTTCTAAGCTGCTGCTTCCTAAATCTTCACCATTCACTGTTGCAATGAAAGTATTCTCAAAACCATGCTCAACTGATTTTTCAGATTCAACATCACTTTATTCATCTTCTTCATTTATAGATAGAAGGATTTTTCTCTTGGATTTGAGGAACTTCTTTTCTTTCCCTAATTTTCCTTTACCACCCTTCTTCTTCCAAAACTTTTTTGGATTTCTTTCTTCTTCATCACTATCTTCTTCATTCTACCTTCAAGGATATTTAGCTGCAAAGTGGCCAATTCCTCCACATTCAAAAAAATTCAAGGGAATATTTACCTTGTATTTACCTATACCTATTTTAATTTTTTTGAAAACAAGGACAAAATATCGTTAAGATTTTTACATACCTTGATTTCAGAGTCAGAGTCACCACCATATTCTTTAATCAAGATCTTCTTAGACTTCTCCTTCTTCATGGCCTTGAAAGATAATTATCTTTCTACCTTTTTCTTGGTCTTCATAGCCTTTTCCCTTCTCATCTCATAAGTAATGAGTGTGCTATGAAAATCATCAAGAGATAAGGTTTCTGAGTCTCTCTCTTCTAATGAAGATACCTTCACATCAAATTTATCAGGAAGAATCCTCAAGATTTTTTCCACCATAGTAGAGTCTTTTACCTCTTCACCAAGACATCTGATAGTACTAACAATATCGTTTACCCTGGTGAAGAAATCCCCAACAGATTCATGTTCTCCCATCTTCAAGTCATCATACTTCAATCTTCAGATTTGAAGTTTTTCTTTCTTGAATTTTGTATTGCCTTCGTATATTTTTTTCAGTTTCTCCCATATACCTTTGGATGTGGCCACTCCTTTTACTCTTAAGAACTCACTTTCAGAGAGTGAAGACAATATAGCTTTCTTGGATCTTCCATCATTCTCAAGAAACTTTTTGTCAGTAGGTGTAAGTGGAACATTGTCTTCAATGGGGGGAAACCCAACTGTTGCAGCTTCAAGAACTTCACAACTAATAGGCATGAGATAAAGTAGCATTATATCCTTCCAGATATGATAGTTCTTCCCATTGAATACTGAAATTCCTTTATTGTTCACAGAATTCATATTCTCCATCAGCAAGGAAAACAAAGGTAACCTGCCTCTGATACCACTTGTAAGGACCAAGTTAGAGCAATGAACCACTGAGAGGGGGGGGGGGGGGTGAATCAGTGGTACCCCTTTCTTCATTTTTAAGTTCCCTTAAAATTGAGAACAACCTTTGTGTCATGTTAAAGATATAATTCTCTGCTGATAAAACAAACAAGCACACATCCAAAGGAACACAACAATTTACAAGGTTCACTATTCAATAAGAATAGATACATCCTTGGTATGGTTGAAAAAAATCTATCACCATACTATCCACTAAGAAAACAATCCTCGGATTACAACAAGTAGGATATACCCTTACACTCATGAAGCACTATGAAACAATCACTCCAGTGCATGTGCACCCTCTTAGCACAATAGGGAAAATTATCTTTTCTTGTAACAACTAATGTTACCTGCACTTCCTTTCAAATACACAAGTGTAAGAAAGTTCAGCACAAATATTCACTTCCTTACCTAGAAGAAAGTCAAGGACTCCTTGGACTTGAGATAGATCAATTACAGTCCGAACTTCCCATTCCAAATCTCCACTCCGAATTCTTCACTCCAAAATCTTCACTTTGAACTTTCTTCTTCACTCCGATTCTTCAATCCGAGTCTTCCTCAATCCGAGAAACTCAATACGGTGATAGCCAGTACTGATTCCCCATTCCAAATCTCCACTAAAAATTCTCCACTCCAAATTCTTCTCCACTCTGAATCTTAAATCTGATTCATCACTCCGAATTTTCTTCAATCTGAGAAACTCAATACGATGTCAACCAGTATCAAATTATCATTTCGATTGAAACCACAATGAAACTCAGTCGGCCAATCTCTTCTTCCTCTCTCTATATTATCAGAGCTTCCCTCTCTACTTCATCATCATCGCTTTACTTTGTCGTATGATCTCCTTTTATAGGTGCTCCAAAGTGTGCTTAGGTGGGAAACCAAAATATTTTCCCGCTCACTTAAATTCACCCAAATCTTAATTTATCCTGAAATCTCGGAGTAATTAAGACTTTTTCAACGCTTATATAATCTTATATAATCTTATTCCCCTTATCTTGATTTATATCTTTAGACTTTTCCGGATCCAACCTTGTTATGCAGGTTTCTCGGAGTCACATTCTCGGATCCTGTCATCTGTCTTCTCGGCATCACTTTCTCGGATCCACCCTTCCTGATTCTCGACATCACTTTCTTCGATCCATCCTTCTTGAGTCTTAGACATGACTTCAAATATCGACATAACTCTTCACCACTTCTCAGTATGGATTTTCAATGCTTCTTGTGTATGAAAAATTCTTCATTCTCGGTGAGTCTCCTCTTTGTTCATCGATACCGAAGATTTTGAATTCTCGGTATGACCCCTATGGATCTTGGTATGACTTCTGGTTATGACTTCACCGATTATCAGCATGAATCCGCACTTCTGGCCATGAACATCAGGTTCAGGAAGTCGACTTTGAACTTCTTCACTCCAGAATTCTGACACAGCGAGTCGACTCTGAACTTCCTGCTACGAACTTTTGACTCAAGAAGTCGACTCCAAACTTCTCCCCATGAACTTCTCCTTCAGAAAGTCGACTCTGAACTTCTCACAATGAACTTATTATTCAGCAAGTCGACTCTTAATTTCTCACTACGAACTTCTTCTCTAGCAAGTCGACTCCGAATTTTTCGCTACGAACTTCTTCTATTCTCGGTAAGGCTTCAGGTTCTCGGAACGGCTCACCAGATTCTCGGTATGACTTCTCGTTCCAACTTTTTCTTGCATCGTGAGTACATGCATATAATCACAAATTAGAGTTACAAAACAGAAAAGCATCATCACAATTGGTGTCTTCACATCTATTACAGACTTCTAACTTCTCAATTTCCAGTCTCGGAATTTACAGACTCTGTATTCTTCGATCACCGGGTTCTCGGTTCCGAACTCCTCAATTTCCAGACTCTAAATTCTAGACACCTAATGTTCAATATTCTTGGTTCCGAATTCTTAGAAATTCAAGGTGTCTTTACTTTATGAAAACTTCCTTAAGATCAAAAAAAGACAATCCATGCAAAACAACTCTTCCTTCAGCTTTGTCCTAACAGTTAATCACTAGAAAAGACACTTTCTTGGCCTTCCTAAACCTTATGATTGATTGTCTCTCAATTGGGACCCCAACAATAGCCAAGAGCACACTGGGGTCATCGAACCTTCTAACCCATATAGCTTAGTGAAAAAGATGGAAGATGATCCCAAAAGGCTGATTTGTGTCAAAAACTCATAGAACATAAAAATATTATTGACGATATCTTCAATGAATACATTTAAGAATGGTAGCTCGATTAAGGAAATCCTCAACAGTGGTTGCAGGGGTAGGTAAAACTTCCCCCAAGTGATCTTGACAACCAAGCCCACCTAGACAGGGTCAAGGCTCGAGTTTATGGAAAGTGAGCACAATCTGAATCACTAAATCCACCCAAGATGTGTGAGAATATTTATTGAGACCTAGCTTAGGTTCCTCCAGCCACTCCATAGGTCACTCCCCTAACTGCTCTGTAGGACAATCCTCCACCATCCCCTTGGGTCATTCCACCAGCTCCTCCATGAGCCGATGAGATGACTTACCATTTTAAAGAGCCTTCCAATGAATAGTTGGTCAGGGATCCTCACCAAGATGGAATTCCCCACTAGGATAATCTAATGGTCACTCTCATTGCTCGTATTGAGGCCCTTGAGACCCGACAGGTGGCGACACCACATGATGCTAAGCCATATCTAGCATGGGTGGATGATATTATAGAACCCTAGGCTTAGAGAAACCTAACTTCACCCATTTCAATGGAACATGCGACCCACTGAAACATCGGGACCACTTCATTTCAATATGTGGACCCATGCTGGGTACTCCACTGTAGTAGGAGGCCGTTAAACTACAATGCTTCATACATACATTGGATGGGCCTACATTTGTCAGGTATAATCAGTTACGCATCAGGTCCATAGTTGGCTGGGATGAATTTTCTTTACCAGTTCAGTTCCATCACCCACAATACAAGTATATTCAACCTCTTCAAGTGAAATCAAAGGCTGGATGAGCATGTCACAGACTTTGTCTCCATGTGTAAAGGCCTCCCCTATTAACTTGATATGCCGCTGAATCAGGAGAATTTACTAACGATGTGCATGAGAAATCTGAATACTGGATTGGTAACTTCTCTCATCAGTCATAATTTCATGGGAAGATTCCGAGACATCTCTAATAGGGCTCAATTCTTAGAGGAAGCCTTGAATCAATTCAATAAGGCACATCCATTTCTTCCCAAAACTCTTGTAAGAAGGGATGCCAAGCCCATTACCATTTATATTGCATAGGTAGAGGCCCCTAAACAGCTAGAATTTTTATTGGAAAAGCCACCTACACAACCTCATAGATGACTACTGCCTTAGGCTCAGCCTTAGGCTTCAAATCGCCTACCTCAGAATTAGTAGGTTCCACCACATAATGCACCACCTATTCCTATGAAAGACAACTAGGTTCCACCTTATTTATAGGATCTAGCCCCTTATTAGGGAAAGACTTATATGGCCCATTTCCTAGACCATATAAATCAGACCAACTCATTCAATGAAGTTCATGCCCCTGAATATTTCTGGAATACCTTGTGTTAAGGAATCCTATGGTTTCTAGAATGCAGGAGGCCTGAAGAGGCTAATCTCATTGATCGGCCCAACTATTGCACCTATCACTGGTTCCTTGGACACACCCTCAATAAGTTCTATGTGTTCAAATACTAGATTTAGAACCATGTTGATAAAAACATAATCAGATTGGGTCAATCCCTAGAACATCTGGTATGTGTGTCTACAAATCTTGATAGCGATAACAACGGTGAATGAAAGTAGGTCTCTATCTGCAGGTCTCAGAAGTATGATAACCAGGTGGCTCTCAAGGTATCCACTCACACACATGGTATTATCCAAAACCGTTTGAATCTACTTGAGCCATCCAAATCCACCATACTACATCCAGTTACTACTTATGCTTCGACATATCAACCTTCCACCTTTCGAAAAGACAGGTGGTGACAATGCAAGGGAAAGTAAAGCCCTTATCCGGTGCCAAATCCATCTTGTACTTTCAGTGAAATCATTCCTCAGAGATGGGTATTGCCTGTAGAATCCATCCAACAATGGAGGATTCATCAAGTGATGATCAAGAGTACACATCAGTGAAAACCATCAAACTGGTGGACCCCTAATTTGTTCTTGGTGATGAGGAACACTGGGCTGATCCTCCTAATGTCCCCAGTCAACGCCAACATCGATGGAAACATGGATATGTGAATCATAAGAATGTGTCGGCCAGTGCCTTTAACCAAGTTGTGCATGCCATTGAGACCAAACAATAGGCTCATCACAAATCTTATCATGCACAGTCTTATCACCCTATTTAATTGGATTCTTTCCCACTATTGTTCATGCTACTAGACCAAGTAGATCCAACAAAATTGTGCTATGATCTGTCACATCTTTCCATGGTCGTACCTCAATCGTCCAGTCATCATCCAATAGTCATTTTGCATGGTTTCATTGGTGAGCAGCGGGTTATTCCCAAACCCAACCAGAATCCTTCGATTCAACCTAAAACACCTATCATACCTCCTTCCATAGAGAAACCTTCTATCTAAAGAAGTGTGCACCTTGCACAGAAGTATTATGCACTTTATAACCTCACCAGTATTCCTAAAAATCTCTCAATTATCAAAGATCTCTACCTATATGAAAATATGTATGATGACCTTTCAGAGGATTTGAGAATCCCCCTCCTGTTTTAAATAGAGACAGTGGTTGCAGATGCCTTCCCTACTGAGGAAGTCGAGCATGCATAATTTCAGGCCATCATATCGTTCTCGTGAGAAGATGAAGGTTCCCCCATGTAGGGGAACATTCTTCATTTGTATATCACTAGTGAGTTCAATGGTGTGGGAGTCTATTGATTTCTTTTTTTCATAATTTCTGGTATCAATCTCATCCCGACCCAGACACTTTGTAAGATGGGGTTGTCTAAAGTAGATTTGAATCCATCTAATCTAAAGATTCAAGGTTATGATAGGAAAAACCAGACACATGTTGGAAAGATTCAACTAAAAACCCATCTTGGTGGGATGGTTTCCAGCACAAATATCATGGTTGTATCACATGAAACTTCTTATGATAAAGATATGGGTATACCCTGGTTGCATTTAAATATAACAGTCCCCTCCTCATATCACAAATTCCTCAAGTACTCCCTTAATGGTTGTGGGTGTGCTCCAAGTTGATGTGTCTCCATTTTCTTCAAGTGAATCCTGCTATCTTGAAGCCAGCTACTATAGGATCAAGTAAAAACAAGTTCATGCCAATGATTTGGAGCATGGTACTGATGTTTTCGTCCCATGTACAGACTTGGATGATTCCTTTATCCTCCCGATTCACCAGTTGGAGGCCACAACCCCAGACATGAGACATTCTTTTTTCATCTATGTAAGGAGTGGGAAACACCTCCATAAACACAAGGGATTATAGAAGACCACTTTTTACTCCTACATGAATCATGAATAAGTAATACTAGAGCCCCTTAACTTGATAAGGTATCAAGATGTTCATCCCATGGCAATAGTAGTACACCATACATGTCTATTTCACAGGGCTGAGCTGAACCGACTCAAGGCAATGCACCACTACTGCATTGATATTATCAGGCATGGCCCCTTGGGTCAAAAATCTGATGGGATTAGATCAAAAACTTTTGTCTCCATGGTTTTAGTGGTGCTGGAGTTCCCAAATGAAGATTCCACCACTGCTCGGTCTGACACCAACATTCCATTAGGATCCACCAATTTGGAAGAGATGACACCTTCCGATGAACCTATCCCCATGGATGATAAAGAGGATTTGGAAGACACTCATCCTAAATTTTAGGAAATTATATCCACTACCATTGATGAGATATTATAGGTGAATCTCAGTATCAAGGAAGATCTGAGACTAACACTATTCAGCACAACTATGCCTACAAAAGAACAACAACAGTATGTGGATTTCTTGAAGCAACATTGGAAGATGTTTTCATGGAGCTATGATGAGATACTAGGACTAGATCCTCAGATTTTCATCAACTATATTTGTATTCTGGTAAGTAATTGTAGTTTCAAAAAACCTCCTAGAAAGTGGTGCCCTTCTCATAGTGCCTTGGTAGAGGTTGAAGTTGATAAGCTCAACAAAGGAAACCTCATCAATGAAGTCCAGTACCCCATGTTGTTAGCTAACATCATTCCCATAAGGAATAAGAACAAGTAGATTAGAGTCTTCATCAACTTCTAGGACCTCGACTGTCACTGTCTAAATGAAGATTCTCCCCTTCCCACAAGAGAGCTATTAATCGATGCCATCACTGGATTCCAAGATCTATCCTTCATGGATGGGTATTCTAGATATAATCAGATATAAATGGAACCCAATTATGAAGAATCCAATGCCTTCAGAGCACCATAAGGTACCTTCTGTAAGAAAATTATTCCTTTTAGTTTGAAGAATGTAGGTGCTACCTATCAGCTTTCCATGCACCGTATATTAAAGCTGATCCTTAGGATGTTAGTGGAATGCTACATGGACGTGTTGTTAGTTAAACCCTACCAGTGTCAGAATCATCTCAAAGATATTGAGGAATTTTTTGACTTCCTCCACTCCCACCATCTGAAGATGAATCCCTTGAAGTGTTTTTTCAGGGTTACATTTGGAAATTTTCTATTCTTCATCGTTAGATATAGAGGCATCGAGATCGACCTAGAGAAGATTAAGGCTTTTATCCAGATTCCTCCTCTAGGAAATCTCAAGGAACTCTAAGGTTTTCAAGGCCACTTGGGCTATATATTCCGGTTCATTTCAAATCTAGTTGAAAAGTGTAATCCCTTTTCCCAAATCATCAATAAAGGTGTCGTATATCAGTGGGATTAAAATTCCAAACAACCTTCAAAGAGATAAAATAGTATTTGATACAACCTTCAGTTCTGATTCCACTCTTCTATAGAAAACCATTGGTCCTTTATTTTACCCCTCTAAAATGATCCCTTGATTCACTTCTCACCCAGAAGAAAAATGAAGGGATAAAGAACAATTAGTAATATTTCAACCACATGATCCTCGATAAAAATACTAGATATTACTCTATCGATAAGATTTTCCTCCCACAGGTCTTTTTAGTGTAGAAGTTGTGACATTATCTACACCACTATGAGATATAGATAGTATCCCATGTGGATTTGATAAATCATATTTTGAACAGACCCATGTTAATAGGACATATAGCTCAGTGTGAAATGATTATTTAGTAGTTTGACATCCGGTTCATCCCATAAAAATATATTAAGGGTCGGACACTGGCATATTTACTCACCACCCATATGGCCCCCGAAGAGAAGTCTCTTGATCTTGACTTCCCAGATGAGGATATCCTTTCAGTGGATCAAGTTGTGCCATGTCGGCAGATTCACTTCGATGGTTCTTCAAGAAGCCTAACTGGTAGAAGACTCAATGATTCCAGACTCAACAATGTAGGCTTGTGTATCATTTTCATCATGCCTACACATGTTGTATTTCTTTATTCATTCTTGTTTTCAGAAGGCTACACCAACAACGAGGCAGAGTATCAGGCACTCATCACTGGTCCTGAGATGGCCCTCAAGATTGATGTTCCCCACCTTCACATGAAAGGGGACTTTGAACTAGTCATAAAATAGATCAATGGTGACTATGTTGTCAGGAATCCAAATCCCATACCCTTGTTAGAGCGCACTCACTAGTTAATATCCCAGTTCCCTTCCCTGCCTAAGGTCATTCATATTCCTCAATCACAGAATGGTCGAGCCGACACCTTGACCAATATTTATGCTTATCTCAAAGATACCGATCAGAATTATTATATCATTCATGTGGTGCATTGAAGATTCATCCCACCTGTCACTCCGAATAATGATGATATCCAGTAGGTAATCCATCTTATAACTGGTGTATCCACATTGGGATATCTGGGTCCCTCTGCCGCAATAGAAGAGACCCCTGATTAGATAAATCCGTTTTTAAAGTACCTCCAACATGGTAATCTTCCAATAGACAGATCTGAATGTGAGATAATACTCTGACATGCAGTCCATTTTACCCTCAAAAGTGTTTTGATCCTTGAGAATCACTTGTTCAAACATGGATTTGATGGAGTTATTCTCTATTTCATTCATGGAGATGAGTTTCCCCAGGTTATGTATGAAGTTCATTCCCATATCTATAGAGCTCATCATGTAGGGACAAATCTCTCACATCTGATTCAAAGGTTGGGATAATTTTAGTCCACCATGGTTCATAAATTCATTGAGTTTTATAAAAGGTTCTAGGCATGTCAGATCCATGCCAATTTTGTGCAACTTCCAAAACCCCTCCATACTACCATGTACTATTGGCCTTCAAAATATAGGGACTCGATGTTGTGGGTCCATATCCACCAGCAAAAACTTTCTAGTGTAGGTTCATCCTGACTACCCTAGACTTATTTTTCAAGTGGACAAAAGAAATTCTACTCAAGGAAGTTAAAGCTTGTTATATCATCGATTTCATGAGATCTAATATCATCTACTGATTCAGAGTCCCTCACAATATAGTGACCAAAATTTTCCCCAACTTTTGGGAATCTAAGAAAGAAATTTTA
Organism: Viscum album; assembly: GCA_963277665.1. NCBI lineage: Eukaryota > Viridiplantae > Streptophyta > Magnoliopsida > Santalales > Viscaceae > Viscum > Viscum album. The sequence continues at coordinate 1,087,869,199 of OY728139.1, forward strand.
CACCTAGTAAAACATCTGGTCCATCCATAATTCTCATTACCATGTGAATGAAAATGGGCATATTAAAGGATTTAACAAAACCCTCTCTAACATATTGCAAAATATGGTTGGAAAGAACAAGAAAAGTTTCCCAGACAAGCTCTTAAATACTCTATGGGATTACAAGACAAAAACTCACAATTTCACTTAGGTGACTGCATATTCCCTGGTGTACGAAATAGAGGTAGTCATACCCATCAAGATTTAGTTGATGTCACTTTGTACAATTGTCTATGATCAGAAGATGTTAGAAAAAATAACAGAAGTTTGTCTGGATAAACTAGAATCCTTCAAAGAGAACTGGCTCCAAGCCTTGCACAACCTAAAGAGTAACCAAAACAGGATATCCAGAGAATTCAATAAGAAATGTCATCTTCGTTACTTCCTTCAAGGGGACACCGTATTGGCTCTAAAGATGCCAATGATACCCGGTAGGAAGCCACCCAAACTGGAACCGAAATGGGAAGGACCTTACATTATCCATAAGGTTTACCATAATGGTGAATACTCTTTGGTTACTATGGATGGTCAGAATATTACTCCTCCCACAAATTCAAAATTCCTTAAGTATTAATTTTCATGAGAATCTTCATCCTTGTCGCACGACGTTAAATTGCGTGAACCATCCGGGATGAAAGATGCAAAACATCATAGTTTTGTCATCCTGAATGACTTTAAACTACAGAACATTAGGCATCTTGTATGACATTAAACTGAAATATCCCTTTTACCCCTTCCTTCATGACATTAAACTATCCTTTCTTATTTACTATATGATGTTAAACTACATAGAATTTTCATAATTACATATGTCTTGATTCCTGCCATTATGGGATACATAGGAACTCCCTATTATTTATCCTCAGTTTTAGCCCCAATTTCTTAAACCTTTTCTTCCCCTTGTCCCTATCCTATGATCCGAGTTCTATGACTTTAAAATAAGATCTCCACTATCCTACTTGATGTTAAACTATTTTTTCCCACTTACAAGGAATTAAAATGAAAAACATTCATGGAATTTTCTTCATGAACTTAAAAGGTAAATACCCCTTCATCCCACATAACATTAAACTATATGACACATTACGAAAATCCCTTTCTTCCATCCCCTTGGCTTGAGTCTCCCCTTGGGAGTGCATGGTGTGGTGTGGAATCCTTTGGTCCTCATTCACATCGAGTTTTCTTACCACACCATGCACATCCCCTTTGGGACATTATTTCCCTATTGTCCTATCCCCAAGACAATAAAATGCATTGGCACCCTACATCCTTAATGCATAAAATTAAACTTCAAGACATTCCAATAACTGCACATGGATTGATTCCCATCCTTATGGGATACGTAGGAACATCCAGACATTTCTCCTCGGGTCCAGTCCTAGGTTCATCAACCCATTTTACCACTTTATCATTCCCTTATTCTCAAGTCTTTTACCCCTAGATGAGCCCCTTTACCTCTATCCCACCTCATCTACATGCTTAGGTGTGTTGTGGTTTTGGGTATGGAGTGTTGGGTTCTATATGGACATGCCTTCATTCCAACTCCATGCTTCACATATCCTTTTATTTGGGAATCCATCACCTTTCACTTATAAAGGTACCCCCTAATGGTTTGGATACCTATCCATATGGACAACCTACAAATTTGGTCTAACATTCCAAAGGATATCGAATGATAATTTGATATAAGTCCCGCGTTGTGAATATGGTCAGCAGTAGATCCTAAATTGTTTGCTCCAATTCTAGGTTGCATGATGTGGATACTGTATCTAAAATATTGTTAGTGGTTGTCCTCTATAATTATTTCTGACCGCCTTTTTTTCCAAATATTGGACTCATGATTTTCATACCTTTCCACTTCCTTATGTTCAGGAAAAATTTCATCACTTTTGGTGTTATCCCTCTCTGTACCTTTGTGGGTCGAGAGGATGGACTGGTGTGGCTGGTTTATCCTTGGATCCAACACCTCTATTCCCCTACAATGTTCTTTTGTGTGTCGTAGGAATCTTCCTCACCCCTTGTTTCCCACAATGAGCATGGATCACATGGGATTAGGGGTTTTGATAATGTTTATACACGCATGGAAGAATCACTCATCTACAGTCCGAACTCTCCGGCCTTAATCTAGGAGTTCTGATTCCAAAGTCCAGGCATCATGAAATTAATTTGTGTGTGTTCTCTTAGAATTTTTTGGTGCAGTGTGGACTTATTTTTCCTCATTCGCATCAGTTTCTTATGGCACTGCGTCACATATTGTTTCCTTAGGAATCTTACCTTTACGGTCAGAGTTCTATGACCATAAACTATGATCTTATGTATCTGAGTAGTATGATTTTAAACTACCAATCCATATTATATATTCATTTGAGAAATAATTTCTCTTTTGGAACTTTCCATCTACCATGTTGTCTTCAAGAACTATGTGTGGCTTGATTCTCAACCTTGTGGGATACATAGTGACACCTGGACATTTTTCCCTAGGTCTAGCCACATTATCATGAGGCTTTTCACCCACTTCTTAGCCTCAGTTTCTCCTGGAAGTATGTGGTGTGGTGCCCATACTTCTTCGACCTCATTCATGTTTTTTTTAAAATGAACATAACATGTATCTCCCTTAAATTATCTCATTTTCTTCTTCCATACTTCAAGACGATAAACTACACAGGCATGTACCACACACATGACATTAAACTAGGCACTTTACAGTCCAAAATCTATGACCTTAAACTAAGATTATTAGTGTCAAAGTATGTATGAAATTAAATTGCATAAAAAATAATATTTTTCTCACTTGAGAGGATGTAAACCCTCTTTGTATTGGCCAAATTCTATACCATTTTCAAGAACTACATGTGCCTTGATTACCATTCTTATTGGATACATAGTGACACATTGGCTTTCCATTAGTGGTCTAGCCACACCCCTTTCATTCTACTAGAATATTGGCTTTGGTTCTCCTGGAAGTGAATGATGTGATTGAGTATTTTTTTAGTCTTCATTCACATTGGGTTTATGATCAGCCGCACCATGTGCCTCCCTTGACGGTACCCCTTCTTACATTCTTCCATGACACATGAAATTAAACTACATGGGTACGTTCACTCTTGACACATCCACTTATTTTGGTATCTATCATATTTCATGTCCGAAGGGACCATCAAAAAATAGGGATGCTCAACCTTATGTCTCACCTACCATTTTGGGCCAACATTTTGAAGGACTTCAAACAAAATTTTGAGACATGTCCCACATTGCGTGTATGGTTAGCAACTGACCCTCATGTTTTTTCCTATTTCAGGACACATGATATGGTTATTGTGTTTCAAATAGGATTAACAGTTATCCTCTATCATAATTCCACTCTCATTTCATCCCAAATATTAGATTACATGATTCACATTTTTATGCCCCCTTCATCCTTATGGATCACTTTTTCCCCCAGTGTTACTCTGTGCATCCGCTTGTGTCGAGTAAGAATGTTGGCACGGTTGGGATTTTCCCGATTTGAATTACCATTTTCCCTATTGTGCACTTCCATGTGATGGGGAAATCTTAGCCTCATTCCTTGTATCCCACACCATGCATGGCTCATGTGGGCTTAGGAGTTTCTGTAACGTGGTACCCACATATAAGACTGCACAACCTTATGGTCCAAGATCTATGACCTTAAACTAAGATCTATTTTTTCCTCACTGAATGACATTAAAATACACTGAATTAAAAGAAATAAGTATGTATTTATTCTTTCCCTTGTATGATATGTATCGACATCCTAACACCTTATCCCTAGGTCCATCAAAAAAATTGTAAGCTCCCCATTTCATCCCTCTTAGTCTCGGATCCTCTTTTTAGGATGTGTAGTGTGGCGTGGTCTTCTTTTCTCCTCATTCACATTAGTTTATATAATTCACCACAAATTCCTCCATTGGGGTCCCCACATATTATCCATATGATGATAAACTACATCGAAACTCTTATCCTTACCGCATGACGTTAAACTTCACAGAATTTGAGAACTTTGTGTGCCTTGATTCTTGTCCTTAAGAGATATGTAGCGATGGCCGAACGTTTTTTATACAGGTCCATCCCTAGGTTTTTTAACCCCTTATGGATATAATCATGGTCAAAACTCTTTGAACTTAAACTAGGAATCCCCAGTCCGAGTAACATGACTTTAAACTATTGGATAGGGTCCAGGCAGTATAGCCTTAAACTATGTGCAATGTCTTGACTATCTGATGTTAAACTACTTCAAGTATCATCCTCAATGTATGATTCTAAAATACATATCTATCATCCTCATTTTCATGACATAAAATGATAATATATCCTAGTTCCTATCCAAATAGGTCCCTTTTGGAAATAAGTTTTATTTTGATTCAGACCGATACACCCACCCAATGAGATTTTGTTATGGTGGCATAGTTTCAAGAGTGTTGCAATCCTTTAGAATGACCCATCACTTTGTCTCTGTGCTTTGCATGACCTCAATTTTGGATCCTCATATTCTTTAATGTCTTAAGGAACTCCCTAACAGTTATGATGCTTAGACTTGAGGCCCGCCTATTGTATTGGGTAAACATTCCGAAGGACATTAGATGACACTTCAAGTTTGGCCCCATGTTTTTGACTCAGCCAGCTGTTTTCATTCATTTGTTCATTTACATTTAAATATAACTTGATATGAATGATGTGATTTGAATTTGGTCAATAATTATCGTCCATCATTATGCTACCCTCACCGTACTCTTAATTTTGGGTATCGTTATTCACACTTACCACTCCCTTTGTTCGGATTCATTTCACCACCCTTTGTGTTATCCCTCTCATGAACTAGAGCACATTGGGAAAAAAAGTTAGATGTTACGGGAACCCTATTCTTTGGTCATGGTCTCTATTTCTCAAATCGAATACCCCAGATGGTCAGTCAACAATAGCATACCCCTAGTATTTGATAGTTAGCTAACACTCTTATACAAAAAGTGGATAGTTATGTGGTCGTCCATTGTTTCTCACACTAGGTATGACCCACATGAGTTTAGGGATCAATCATGAGTTGTTTCATAGTTATGATAGAGATGTAGTAAAAAACAAGAAAGCAATAAACCCATGCATTTAGTTCATGATAAACAAACCAGTAGAAAAAATGTGTCTTGAGTTCAACCAAAACATGACCCCTATGGATCAACCCCTTCAATGGACTACTTCAATATCGCCTCTTTATGTCATGTAGCCTCCATGATTATTTCTCACTCCCAAATCTCATTTTATTCATCAGTAGCTGTAGAGAAAAGATCATTATCTCTTATTTACATTTGTTCCCGCTCATCTTGGAGCCTAACCATTTGATGTCTTTCCTGCATTTCATATTCATGGGATTTTTCTAGATGATATTTCAATCATTCGACGAGCTTGGATTGGCTTCCAATGAATGAAATTTGTTCATTTTCCTGCTCTTGAAGGTGTCGGACCTCCTTCTTAGCCTTAAGGAACTTTTGGATATTCTCGTATTTCTTCTATAATTGGGAATCATCGGAGCATTTTCTTCTCTCCTAAATCTTATCACCTAAATAATTGCGGATTATCATGTGGGGATGATGAGTATCCACCCCTTCATTGGAGAGAAATAGTATCCACACACGGAGTGAACCCATAAGACTTAGCCATTCCACCTATGTATGATCGAGGAAGAATTTAATGAATTTTCATCCCTTGAATCACATAATGTGACTCTCCTTAACTACTTTAGGGTCGAAATATTCTATCTCCTCATGATCAGAAATCCTGTACTTAGGGAAAATAGCCAAGAGTTTAGCTTCATGGTCCTCATCTAGTATTCATTCTTATTCGGCGGCCTGACCTCCACTAGCATCAATATCAACCCTAGAAGTGGCATCCCTTGTGATCGCAAGTTCTTGCTCACTGGGTGCCAAGACTGGATGAGTTTGAAAGGTTGGATCCCCACAGATAGGAACAATCACTGGTGAATCTCCTGCAGATTTCTTGGACTCAACAATTTTCTGAGCCTCCAATATTTTAATCACTACATAGGGAATAATTACCTTGGTCAGCCGAGTTCTATGATAACATATGTGGGTCTATAAAGGCATATACTTACAAGAGCTAAGTGTAGCTAGGTCTAGTGACTAAGTCACCACAGGATCCCCCATAATATTAGATTCCTCAATTCTTTTTATATAAATTATAGTAACCAACTCATTCTAGATGGTGGAAAAAATTGAGGTTATGAGGTCACCACTTTAGCCCCTCCTATTGGCTCGCCACTGACCACTTCAGCCATAGTCAGTCCTCCACACAACTTAGTTACATATACAGGTTTAGGGAGATAAACTTTCACATCTATTGGTACATTTTCACCCCATGTAGGGTGAACTTCATAATCATCACCACCAATGTGTTTTTAAATAGGGCTAAGTTTGGTCAGTGGATCTGAATTATAAAAAGAAAAAGTGGTCAAGAGAGATAAGATTTGAGACCTACCTCGAGTTGTTCAACCAGTTCCACATCAGAGCCTATGATTTCACTACTCTCACATGGGATTTACTTGTGGGGCACTGTCCCTAGAGTCCCCTCTCTTTCAGGCCCCTCACCTTCAGGACCCTTGCCTTCAGGATCCTCGCCTTCAAGATATTCACCATCAGCCTCCTCTTATTACTCTTCTTCTTCTTCTTCCTCCTCCTCCTCCTCTTCTTCTTATTTATCTTTAATATCATCATCATCTTCTTCTTCATCATCATTATCATCATCATCATCTTCTTATTCGTATTCATTTTCTTTTTCTTCATCATCGTATTTATCCATGAATGGAATTTTCTTGGGGTCTTTCTCTTGACTAAGTATTACTTTGACCAGTAGAGGTGGTTCTTCCTACTGCCCCATTTTTCATGCATAAACATCCATGGAAGTTAGGTATGTGTGTTGGTGATGAAATCCTACCATGTCAACAACCTAAATGCACTCGACATCAGACATGTCAAGTACAGCGTGCAACAGTTTTTTCCACAAGGCTTCCAGACATAGCATTTGTTGCAGTGTACTCCAAGACGACCATAGGGATAATGAAATGGTGTCGATAGTTTTCTATAGAAGGTATCTTAGTTTCTTCCCAGGGATTTCTCTTTCTGGTCCTTGAGGTGGCCTATGGGACCACCCCTCTTCAGAAGGTGGAGGTGCATCCACGCCTTGCGAGACTCCCTCCGTCAAAGTTCCAACTCACATATTCCCAACCACCTAGATTATTGCTAGTCTCACTTTCCAAGCATCAACTTTCATACTTCCTTTTCTTTCATTCACTATGATCACCAAATTTATTTTCCAAATTCATTTACATAGAATATCCTCTAGATATGCCTCCACCCAATGGTCGACATACTCTATTGATAGCCCTATGTTTATGTTGGTAGGGGGAAGATATTTACCTCACAAAATCCATAAGTCATGAACATGAGCCACAATTAATGAAGGATGTAGGGATTATACTCTTCCTGGATGTCCGTATGCACCTTATTAGGATTCAATACATGTAACCAAAATTCTTTCAAACCTTGATGGAACATAAGGTTCAATGAAAATCTTCCAATCTACCCAAGCTACTAGTACACAACCCCTAATACTCTATAAATAATCCCTCTTCTCTAATGGGACTCACCTGTCATCCACCATCTGGCCAGTCAGGGTTTGAAATGGGTGACTGTTAAAGTTTTCATGGTTACTGATCTTGAGTTTGATCCCCTCCTCATTGAGCAACAATGGCTGAATTCCTACAATATTCAATAGGGACAATTGAAGGCCATCACCTGGGGGGTGGATGGTTTTTGGGAAATCATACCCACCATAATGACATGTGACCCAACCATGAAGAATATAAAAAGGGAAATAGATTCTCTTGGGTGTACTCCCTCTTCAGATGATCCCCAGAATGTTGTACAACCTAGCCAACAGAGTCACCCCCCAAATTGACCTTGTGGTTGTCTTCCATGATCCCGACTATCACTAATGTACCTGGGTAGATCCCCATACTCAAATCCCTTACTGAATGTAGCCACCCACTCAGGAACACTACATGACACCTGGAATATAAAACATTTGGGTATCATATTTAATTCACACTAAAGCACCTTGATTGGTATTGAACTATTTCTAGGACCATCCAGTATGATACTATCTTTCCCCTATGGGATGCATTCAAACACTACTTCCCTTACTTGAGAATATTTACATTCTGTTCCTTCCTTATAAATAGACTGAACCATGATGGATAAGATATATCCTTAAAGATGTGCTTTATCTATAGCCTCTTCTTCTCCAAGTTCAACAAATACCATGTCAGTAGGGGGTTCATGCCATGTCTCCCTAGACATTCTCTATCAGTAAGAACTCATCATACTGGTACCCTTATAGGGGAATGCATCTGATACAGTTGATGTCCCAAAGGGTGATGCCAACTTTGCTGTGGTGGAGGTAGAAAGTGTTTGTGTCAGGGGACCACTGATTTAATAACTCTAGTTCTAGGTCTTGCTGATGGTAGAAATGGAGTTGAGATTTCCACATAGCCTCAAATGACCTGATTTTTCAAAGCTCCACCTGAACTCCTAGCATGTCTGCAGTACCCAATATGCCTATTCCCAATCACTAGTAAAGTTTCATCTAGATCTCAAGTCCCAATACTGATTCTAGCCTTTGATTTCATTAGTAATATAGCTCTTGAAAGTTCTTGCATAATGAGTCGAAGATTCCTCAATAAGTGGCTCACATACCATGATTTTTTTGGTCTTTGGGTTCATTATGTAAATATCCACATCCCATGTTTCTCTGGTTGGGTGAATGTTGTTTGTGATATTGAACCGTGGGAGTTTATCCTTGCGTTTCACCCATGATTGTGGTGTGTCAGTCATGAAACCCAGAATTAACACCTCTTCAATAATGCTGAAGACCTATATAGGGAGACTATCACTTGGAACATAATCTTTCTAAACCTATATTAACATACCAAATACCATTTGATTATTAGATACCACCCTCCTCACATGGATAACCTGAGGATTTGTGATCATCTTGGCCCTCCATGCTGCATAGGTAGATTCAATAGCTTCCCTCTTAGCATCATTTTGTGCACCAACCATCTCAATTAGGTCTTGTAATTCACGAAGGATCTCACACGAAAGAATAATGTATTTTCATGTAAAATAGGTGGTTATGAGCAAGATATACCTTAACCATTTAAGAAATTCTATTTAAGGAAGAAGCAAAAAAGGTTTACTATGGTGCAAAATATTCAGCGGTTGCGCATAAGGTGCTAACTAAATTCAAGATATTTCATGTAGAATGGGGATCCTTTCTCACATGAGAGCAGAATCACCTATGACTTTTGAAAGTAAAGGTATGAAGAAAAGACCACTCACATATTTATAGGTGCAGATTAGACTTTCGGCAAACATGCAAAGATTTTGGGTGTTGAATGGGGTATTTTGTAGGCACCATCGGGAATTGAATGTTCTCTTCAATGTTTCTCTTAGAACCCAACCATCTGGTCCCCTTTTAGCTCAGATTCTGAGGGGGGAATTTTTTGGCACTGAATTTTGGGTGAGTCCATAAATTTTCATACTTAATCAACCTAAAGGCCTTTTCTGACTCAATAGACTATTCCAAGGACCCCAAAAAAGTTTCACACTAGATTGAAAGAAAGCGCCAAGAAATAAATCAACATGCATGGAACTTGCATTCCCAATGCAATGTAAAATGGATTCCCTCTCACTGAGGTCCTAAAAAATGGCCAATTCAACTATTCTAAAGAAACCCGGATAGTGTATAAAAAACAAGAGAAGTGGGCATGATGCGTGTATGCCCAATGAGACATCAAATTCCCACTTCTGTGCATGCCTCATTACATGCTGCCACCAAAATTTTATTCTATAAATATAAGGGTTCCCCCCCTCATTTTAGGTAATGCTCTAGAAGACGAAAGGCCACTGTCATGTTTGAAAGAAGAATATTCTGTGACCGTGTGAAAGCCATGGCTTCAAGGTACTAGATCTTACGCGACAGGTCTCCTATGTGTCCTCTTTTAGGCAGTCCCACTTGGACTTGACCCTCAACTGTTTCCTTTTATGATAACACAATTTCACACAAAATATCCATTTTTCATGAAAGATTACCTTTGTGCATTACCTCCTTCTCCCATACACCTCATCTTGCACACATGCCTTCAATCTTTTGTGCACACTTTCGTAGGTTCTCCTTATGTTGTCCTCATCCTAAGGCACTATGTTCGAGATCCTCTTGAGAACAATATCCCTATCTTGCATGCACCTCCTCCATAAGTCCCTCCATGCTTTCACACAATGATTTCCTAGTCCCACGAATGGTTCTTAATATTGTGTTTCACTACCTAATGCTTCTTCTCCTAGGTATGATAAGATATATTTCTTTTTCTCATAGCTACACTAACATGGGCCCATCTATCGACCACTCCTCCACCCCAACACCATAATTCATTTCTTGTGGATTATCTTCCCCAAGTGCGGGATAGTGTAAGCCATGTAAGTCCAAGGGTTGAGGAGTGAGTCCCCATGATCCAAGATGTAGGGAGTTAAACATCCAAGCACCCACATCCTTAGCACATGACGTTAAACTATGATCTCTATGTCCATGGAAAGTTCAAGTGGACCAGAGAGGGGATAACCACTAGCACCCTCCCACTTCCTAATTCCCTCTGGGCTTTGTGTCCATGTGTGCCTCTGGAAATATCTACGTAAGCCCTGACACACCTTGACAAGGTGTTCCCCATACGATGAACATATCATCCTCATACATCAGATCAATATCCTCGGTATTCCCTCCCATAGTAAGTCCCAATCTACACCATTCCTCATGGTCACATCTTTCAAGACCGGATAATCTGGTTCATTGCTACCTCTTAATAGTGTGTTCCCCATATGATGACCATATCATCCTCATACATCGGCTCACTCTCCTTGGTATTACCTCCTAGAGTAAGTCCAAATATTCACCATTCCTCATGGTCACATAATTCATGAAACAATATTCGGGTTCACCATTACGTCTTGTTTCTCACACCGAGCATGACTCAAGTGGTCATAGAGAAAGCAGAAACCATGAAATCCTCTCTAGAAAGCTAAGAATGTCTAACCCCATGCCCCTCACTTATGAACTATGCATACTATGATCCATTACTTTATAAAAGGGTATATAGGAAGCCTCCCCAAGGTTAAAGAACATCATTCCCCTATCCTAACCACTTTACATCGGTTCACCTTCATCCTGCATGACGTTAAACTATAGACCCCTTACCCTTGAAAACTATGTGGGTTTTAATCCCTGCCTTCCATATGGGGTATTCAGGACACATCTATGAGGTTCAACACAAATTAACAGTAAACCTAGGTGCTCCCTCTTAGGGATGTACCCTCCTGATACAATGTCATCCCTCAGAAAACATCTCCTAGATCTGCCTCCCTGATGTGTTCTGATCCACCTGGGAAGATAACCATGCATAATTCCCCACACAACCCATACTCCTCTAAACTAGAGTGACCCTATTATGATGGATTTATAACCATGTGTAACCCCCAACATATCTCTGGGCCATTTTCCTTTATGTACACCCTGATTCTATTCCCCATCCTGAACTACATAGACTTTGATCTTTTCCCTTTTTGATAAAGGTACATAGGAAACCTCCCGGAGGCTCAAGTCCATCACTCATGTCCTATCCTTTCCTCTCTCTCAATCATTTTCATTTTGGGAAGATCATGCCTTGACCTAGAGGTTCTACCTCCTTTAGGTCTCATCCATACGTTTATTCTCACGAGTCGCCTCCTTAGGTGAATCATTGCCCCATCCTAGAACTATATGGACTTCGATTCCCTACCGTGGGGGTACGTAGGAAGCCTCTCTGAGGTTAAATACCAAAAACATCCCCTTCATACTAATTCCATCTCAATTCATTTCATCCCTTCTACACATCCTCCACATCCATCATGATTTTATTTGGGCTGTCACATCCTGGAGAGATCATGCCATCCATATTGTATGATAATCATGATTAAGCCCTAGTTATTTTCTCCATCGCATCACCCTTATCACGGTGGGGATACATCATTCAAAGTACCGCTAACCAGTTGTAATCCCTAAATTACTCCCTCGAATTACGTGGGTTTAGATCCATTTCAAGTACATAAGAAGCCTCCCCGAGGTTCAATCCCAACCAATGGAAACCATTTGTGTCCCCTTCTAGGGGTGAAATCACTCTGATCCACCCTCAATGGAATCAAAATTATCCTTCATGGTGTGAAACATTCCATTTTTTGGGACACACCATAGAGGGTTTTCCCTCATCGGACGTTCTAATCCATCCATCCGGTAAAACTTCTAGGTGTTACCTCCCACGGATATGCCTATCTGGTCCACTCTCATAAGTGTTATGATCAGTCCAATCCATCCCCACTAGATGTTAAACTCTTGGAATACCCCATTCTAAAATGGGAAGCTAAGGAAAACGTTAGATACATGCCTCTGACATATAGTTCCCTACATTGTACATGGGATGCCTTGGGCTTCCACACCCTTGAGAAGCCCTACCATAAGGGGAAACTCATGTGTACCAGTGTTTTGATGTCTATAAATATAGAGATTCCCAACGTGACTACTCTCCCGACTGAAGGTTTCTACCTTGACTTGACCCTTTGGAATGTCTCGACATAATTATTGTAATTAACTAGAATCCACGAAGAAATAACCCCATGAATGAGATTCATGAACATATTAATCTATAAGGGATACCCAAACTAGGTGATGAATTCTGAGGAGGAATCCATGTAAGGAGGGATGGACATCCCATCATCTCATTTTGATCAAAGAGAAATAATCTTTGAAGAAGTGATGAATGAAACCTACTTTGAAAAGAGGGAATGTAGGGAAACAATTAGTGCATCACCACAACAATGTGCGCCCCAACAGAAAGCATCGGTAACACCCAGTTTCACTTTATTGTTTCGTATATACAACATTATTTAGTTTTACCAATGCATTAAAAATAAGGAAAACATTGATTTTCCCCTGTGAATGAGTATAATATATATAATTGAATCCTCATAAGATCATTCTATGGATTAATTAAAAATTATCCATCCTATTTAACAACTCACTTATGTGAGAAACACTAATTTGGGTTGATCCTTGAAATTTATTTATGAAAATTACACCCTCACCTCATTACTATCTAGATCTACGTGGGGGTCTTCATCATATTGTTCTTAATCTATGAACTAATAATAAAAATGATTTTACCCTATGTAAGAAATCAATCTTCAAAGAGAACACAATATAATATTTTTTAGTTGCTTGATTTCTATTTCAATAAGATGTATATTATTTATTTATGGAAATGTTGTTCTCTATGATCGGTTACATGGAATGGGTTTTTTGAAACTATTTTCATCAGATTTACTACTTTTTTTCCAATGACTATGTGATTATTTTTGAGTGGGTTGATTCCAAGGGATCATTTGGTGTGTATTTACTGATTTTGAGCATAATATCTCTGAATGGTCTCTAACATGTTTTTTCGCAGATCCAGAATCACCCAATGGCTCTCACATCCATGATTCAGGGACCTGCATTCCAAAGGAAGGCTTTCGTTTGATTATTTTGCCAATGAAAAATATAAACTCAGATTGGTCAATAGGATGGGAACTCAGGATAATCTCACCCTTTTTTAGGAACTATCTCATATTCCTAGACTCTCTTATAGATTTAATCTATGTTCATATATTTGTGAATCCTTGGTTTATTCCCATGCATGTGTCAGTGGGTAACCCCTAGGTAATATCAATCACAAGTACACATGGGTTTAGAATAATCTATATCTATATAAAGCTATCCATTAATGAGGATATCTATATATATATCCATGGTTCTTCATCAATGTTACCCTTTTGTATATAGATCAGAAATTACTTAATTTTTCACTAAGAAATCATTGGTTTTAATCCATAAGAGGTGGCACTATGAAGTTTATCATCATCCAGTGGGGATGAGAGTTATTTTGACATTAGGATAAAACCCATAAGATGGAATTCCTATGTATTCTATTGAGAGGAATCAGAACCCACATAGTGAATTGTTTCTTTACTGGAAACATAACATTTTATGGTTATGTGTAAATGACTTGACCATGAAGTTTAATTTCATGATACAAGGACATCCAGGTAAAAGGTTACCTAGAAAAAATGGTGTGGTACTTATGACGAAGAATCATGAGATACCTTTAAGGGATATGGTCCCCTAGGTGAATATGATCCTACCAGGGATATGGCTCAGGGAACATTAGGTTTATTTGGGTGTCGAGTTTGGACAATAGAGAGGCTTCCTAAATATCCCAGTTAGTTGGGAATCAAAGCCCTCATAGTTTGGTTTGAGTTTGGACTTACTCTTTAGAGGAGGCCCCTTAATGGATCATGATTGGGGCTTACACATGGGAGTTTTCTAGATGTGGGATTTGATCAGGATTACTCATTCTAGAAGGTCCACTTAGATTGAAGTCAAGTCTTACATATATAGAGAATTCCCATTATTTGGGACCATGAAGTTTTCATGATTGACTCCAACCTCTAAGCCCAGGTGAGTCATTCTAAGTGTGGGAAACAATAGAATGTAGTATATATGAAGATCATATATCCCACTTCACCTGCTGATAGATGGTAATAGAGCATAAAGGAAGAGAGTGGGGAATTTGAATTTTTCTATTTCTTATCTTGTTTTCATATCCTGGATAGTCATATTTGGAGATTTATCTGGATACATCCTTGGATGAGGGGAAGAGGAGAAAGAGTTGCACCTTCCATAAGAAAGGCTACGGTATTACCTTAGTGAGAGTTCCATATTCAATGTCTTATGGGGTATAGTGTAGTTTAAAATCATATAGCTTGGATGATGTAATCATAGTTTAAAGTTGTGTTGTAGGGACTATGGCAGTACATTTTAATGTCATTTTGTAGGGAATAATACCATATAGTTTAATGTAATTTGGTCAAGATAAGTTGGGGTCTTGCAGTTTAAATTCATATGACCACTTGTTATATGAACCATTATTAACTAGAGGATAATCGGTTTAGGATGTCCTTATATACCTCAAACATGAGAGGGAAGGAAAGTGTAAACCATGATTCAAGGGACTCTTAGATCAGGAGAAATGATATGGGGAATGTGAACCATTGGGGAACACATTGGTATGACAAGACTATCATGAGGAATAATTTGTCTCCAGTTGAAATGACTTTTTTGTGGGAAACTTTTGTAGGGACCACTAAGGAATATTGTTCATTATTAAGAAATGGTGTCCTAAAGACACTAAAATTACATTTCCGAAGGCCGGTGAGGTTTATGAATATCTAAAATAGCCTAGGATATAGAGTTTGGATAATTTAAAGGATGTTTCTGATCATGTACGAAACATTCAGGCCATGATTGTCCATGGAGTTCTTGACCAAACTGGTATAGAAGGTAGGTGATGGGGTTTTAGGAGTGGCATGAGGTGGAGGTCGACTAATGGTACTGAAAGGAAGGATGTTGGGGTGGTGTAATGGAAGAAGAGAAAATCTAATTGACCTGAGATGAAATGTTCATGGTGAAACTCTACATTTATCATGGTGTTCAGTGATGGTAGGGAGGGGATAGGCCTGGAGGGCTGAGACCGTAGCACAACACTGATACAAAGTGCGGGTACGAGGCCACATACCCTGTGGTAGGGACCATCATGTGCATAGGATTTTCCACATAAGGCTGGCTGCATAGGAGTTGGCCGCAAAGGGATAACCGCATAGGACCATCCACATAGCGTTTTATATGGAGTTGGGTGAAAAAGATTTCCCATAAAGTGTAATCAGCGAGGAATCATCCATGAAGGAATGTCTGCAAAGGATCATCCATGAAGGGTTGTCAATGAAGGATCATCTGCAAAGGGTCTATCCACAAAGAGATTTTATTCCTTCCACGTAGTCATTTTTATTTTTTTGTGGGGTCATAAATAATTCGTTTTTTTAAAAAATGACATTGCCTCTCCATGGAATATTATGCAAAGGAACTTCCACTTGTGGTTCATGGGATGGTTTCTAAAAAGGTCCAACTACATATTTCTTTTGGTATGGAACCCAAAAATTGATTCAGGTGTGGGGGAGAATTATTCCACATCAACTATATTTTTCTCTATTATTTTTCCCATTTTATCTATTTTTTTCAATCCCCCTTAGGGTCCTTTTATAGAAAATTTGAAGGATCTTCTATTGGAATTTTTGATCATCTACATAGGGCCATAAAATCTCTTTTGTGGAGGGTAATATAATTAATCAGTAGGGGTCATCGTTTGAGGGTGTTTTCATTGAAACATCATCCTACAAAGAATGTTTTTCATGGGATATTTTTGTTTTCAAGGAAATAAATCAGAAACTATCTCCCAAAAAATGTATATGGTTTTTTTACGGGAGATAGCGCCACTATCTCTATCCTATGAACTATTTTGTTAGTGGGTTCTTTGCGATGCTACAGATCTCAAAGAAGTGTAATGGTCCACAAAGGGATTTGTACTTCATGGCCATATCCCCTTTGACTATTTTTATTCAATATCTTTATTGTTTTATTGATATCCTTTTCGGAGTTTGATGAAATTTTCTTCATATTGAATGTGTAATTTTCAAGACCCAACAACAGTGCTTCTTAAATTCTAAATCTAAATCCCATACAAAAATTCTAAAATCTAAAATTCCATTATCTCTATTGTATGAGTTATATCAACAACAAAATTATTCAGTCATTATTACATTCCAAACATTAATTCATAAAAAAGTTAATAAAAACTTCCCCTATTATAGTGTTAGAGTACTCTTTATCTATAATAGGTCCTTCCAAATGGTATTCTAAACTAGGATAATTTAAAAAGTACATTTTTATTGATTATTATTTTCTATGGACATATAGATACACCTAGGTCTCTAATTCAAGGACCTCTACCACTTTAAATTAAATTAACTCTTCATCATAGTATTTTTAGTTTATCATTGAGATATATCCATATGATCCATCACATAAGTTAGATATATATAAATCCCCTATTTAATTGGTCCTCATCATATTACCTTAGAATTTATGGAACCTAAGTCCATGCTGAATTACATAAAACTGCAAAAATTATGGTCTACTCTACATGATCTTGAACTTCCTAGAGTGGTTTAATTATATGACCCATATTCCATATATGAGATCCAGATTCATTTAGGGATTCCCAATATATTATTCTTCTCTATACAATCATTATGTTGAAATTTTATTTTCTCAATATTATAAATAAATACACATATAATTCCCTATGATTTAATATCCATGGGTTACTTAATTCTTATTATCTCATGACATGTTTTAATGTCAGAATAAAATATTTAGGACTCAACAGTGGGTCATCATTCATTACCATCCCTTTAAATGGAATTTTAATAGCCAACTCAGAGAAATGTTGATTCCAAAATTCCTTCTTCCCACTTTCTAAACATCCATCTTCATCAATCACACTTAGTACTTTGAGTGTTTCATATAGCCATAAATCATTATGGATATTGGTAACTAGGATATTCAACTCTAAAGAACACCTCTAATTGAATGTATATACACACAACCAAAAGTGATCTATATATGTACCCTTGATATGGATTTTAAACTAGAGGCATCTGCATCATATGGTGGAAGATCCTTTGTTCCATTTATACCTTTATAACATCATATAAGAACTCCCCATTCAAATGTGGTTAATGGTTATCACTTCCATACCTATTCCATACCATTTATCCTGATCTAAGAACCTTTTTTATGATTTATGAAATAATCACTCCCTATTTTAAAGGTTTTAGGAGATTCATAGTATTGATCTTGATTTAGGATTACATATCAAAATTGGTATAATAAGAGTTACATTAAACTATCTGCACTCAACAAAAAAAATTTATACTGGCTTTAGTCTCTTCAATCAATTAGAGTATTTACTCAACCTTTTTTTATAGATTGTCTCACATTTCCCTCACCATTATAGTCAAATATTCTTGATCATAAACTATACTCTCCCATAGGTCAAAAACACATTACCTTAAACTGATAATGATGGAGAAAAAAATATTTTTAGGAAGAAAACCCATAAAGATAAGATAGAGAAGAATTCAAGTTGTCTCTTTCTAAGACTCATACTCTAAGGGCCTAGGAAAAATTAGAGTATAGATAAAAAATAAGGAACAATTATTTTAGGGCCCATAATATGGAATTAAAAAATATCGATTCATGCTCACTGAACCCATTGGTCGAATAAAGAGTTTGATCAATTTCATATCATACATCTTCAGACTCAGTTGTATATTTTATAAATAGTGGTGTAACCTTTAGCATTATAGTAAACATGTTGTATATTTCCTTAATATTGTGAACCTATTTAATTTTTAAAACTATTTTAATCATAAAAAACTCCCTATTATTGTTAAAAAAACATTTTCAAGAACCAAGGATGCTTCTTCTTGGCTCTATATATGTTTTTTGGATATGGCCTAAAAACTAGTTGAAACTTCTCCCTAAAAGGTAGGATCCTATAATCTGCATATGCTTTGAAACCATTGTAGTGAATCCCAATTTTTCAATATGTTATTTGATCATCCCCAACATTCTCTTGTCACTGTATATTTAAACTCCCTAGGTCAATATTTACACAATTGATAATCCAAATATTTAGATGGACTCAACACCTTTAATGTTGCACACCTGTGTATCGTGATCACTTTCATGGAATATATTAAACATATCACCGTTGAGAATTTTAATGGTCCTAGTAATATAATCATAAGAACCATGAAATTATGAACATAGATTCATGAATATAAAAGTAATGGCCCATTGTTAAGGTAATACTGAAAAGACATCAGAACCACACCCATATCAGCTTTTTCTATACACATTCCATGAAATCTACCCCACTTATATGGTTAAAGCAGTTTTACCTAAAATGTATGAATTCATTAACACAATTATTGGGAAGGAAGAAATTATTTATATTTAATTATATATTAAAAATATCAAAATTGTAACCATTTCCCATGATCCGACAATCAATATATAAACCCTCATGGCGACTGCATGCTGACCAGATAATGATGATAGTTATAATGATTGGATTTATCAAGGTCACATCCACCCCTTATGAAGAATAAAATCACTATGATTGAGTTTATGATGATGTATATTGTTTTGAAATTTTATATATCGTCAACACTAAAAATTGAAAATTAACAATGGTTATATCTCATCCATGATATTCGATATACACACCATAATATTTTTTCAAATCTATATAACCTTAAACTAAAGTAACTTATGGTCCAATAATTATAATAATACACCATGTACACCATCCATAAAGGCTATATATATTTTATATTTCTAGGTTTTCCAAATCACATTAGGTTTACTCTACTAATATTTTCATTTTGTCTCCCCATTTGTTTCATTGGGTGAATCTGGGAAACCTTAAACATTGAAAACAATGTTCTAACATTCATGACATAAAACATCCCAATGAAGGAGACATAGATCTATCATGGTTTAAAATAATCAAAGGGATACATTTGAAGGTAAATTCATGTATCTTCTCACTAGGTACACATATTTAAGGATCTATGCATAAATGAATATTTAAAATTGAAAATCTGAAAGAATTGTTACCAAAAAACCCATGAAGGGTTGAATAAATAAAATTTAGTTTCATCTCACTAAGCTAACCCATTATGAAAAGTAGTAAAAAAATTAAGGTAAAAAAATAAAATTAATAAAGATTATTGTGTCCAAAATATAACCCTTATAAATGTTAAAATGCGCTCAATATTCGCCTTAGTCTTAGAAAAATATAGAGAAATGCCTGGTCCTTCATATTTAGATGGTTAATATTGAGAATACACATGAAATATATAAATTATAGATTTATGGAATGGGAAACCTCTTTAACTATAAAATCCTCATTCCATATTTCCTCATAATGAATCTCATCTTATTGAGTCAAATAATCTATCCAGATGAAAAAATCAACTATAATAATGATAGATATTATTCATATACTCATACATGAGTTATGAAAACGAGGAATCTGTCCTACCAAATGTAACACCACTAGTGTTATGATGATGGTACTGCTTCCTATACCTGTCTATGTGTCACTCCTAGGAAGAAATCATCCTGAATAAATTATTTGGGAATCATGATTTACAATATCCATTTCATGTTTTATATCAACCATTCTTAAAATTGATGTTCATATTAATTCCTAGTGTATCAGAGAATATTTAAATGCAATTTTTATATGAATTAGAGGACTTTAAGATTGGAAAATAATTGAAAACCAGAAAAAATTATGTTCATCGATATATATGGATGAGGATTCTCTATAGGTTAGAGTCTCTCTTTATAATAGTGGAACACTATATAATTCTACCGTCATTATTTTATATTTTATTGATTGATAATATGGATTCAAAAAAATTATGTTTTAGTTGATCTAACTTCATAGCCTTAGTATTCTTATAATGTATATGATTTTCTATAGTAATAGAAACAATATTTCTCCCATAGGTGTAGGATTCTTAAAGAATTTATTGACCCTATATGAACATATTATTTTCAATGACTTACCATGTTTAAAGATAGATTACATAGAGGGAATACACATCAATTTAACACTGATGTTACACTATCTTTTTGTCATAATGATCCTCTAAATGAAACACTAAACCCTTGTGCCTAATAGACAATGTTAGCAATCACAAAATTATATAAAGTATTTAAAATTTTTTATCTTTATTTTATTGTCAAATAGTATCATTCATTGTATAATGGATAGAACCATAGTCAAATATGAAATATGCCAATTTTTTAAACACACTATGAATCCAATATAAATGTGATGAAATGTATTCTAGGGAAGTTTCTGAGACAAACCACCATAAATCTAGGTAAAAACAACATGTGACAAGGAAATATTTTAGAGAATAAATGTTTGATTTAGAGACTATAAGAGAATGAAAAATAAACCTATAGACTGAATCACTTATGGAAACCACTATAATTTAATTTTTAGAATTTTTGGATCCAAGCTGAATCTCAGGCCTTGAATTCTATAATGCACGAATCCTGATAGGGACCACATCAAAATTACTAGTTTCTTAGACAGGTTCCCTTAGGAATAATGATAAAAAATGCATTAGAAAATAAAATAAAAGTGCACCGTGGATGTCATGAGTACTCAATAATAGATTTTAGGGTCTTTGTAATGGTTAACACATCGCGAAAAATAATTTCTTAGAATAATCTCAATGATATGTGCCTCCTATTAACCCATGATGGCACTACAATATTCAATATTTTATCATTATTTTGTTCCATAAGAGAATTATTTTCTCTTATCTCAACTAGATAATCATGAAATATTGATTATTACCTTGTGTTGGTAACTCCTTCAGTCTCTGAATATGAAACTCTGTGAAGAGGTAGGCCATATCTAAGGCCTCTAGGGTTTTCCTCTTGAAGTCATGTGGAATATGTTCTCTTGGAATCATCGTGTGGTGAAAATTCCACTGAAAGAGTAAGAAAAATCCCTATATCCTTCCTAGGATATACCCTTTTAATGTTCACTACATATAGATATGCATGAGTCAAGAAACTGAATCAGGAGACCAAGCATCAGAACAATCAAGTCGATCAATAACGAGGGAGACATATTACCTTTCAGATCCTTATTGAAATCCATAAAATATTCTAAGGAATTATTTCTTTATACATATTCAAATACCTTATTCATAATTACATCATCACAATAAACTAAAATAGATCATGTTACCAGAAAAAATCTCAATATATGTGGCCAAATATCTTAGTAAAGTTCAGTCATAATAATTGCATCAACCCCTCCTTCCTCGGTAGGGAGAGTAACAGAAAGAATCATGACATAGTATAAGAAAATATATTCATGGAAACCACCTACCAAAACTTCTATTTTTTATTCCCTGAGAGGTGAAATTATTTCATACTCCATTTAAGCTACTTCCTCCAGGACATTAGGTATTGGAACATTATTTTGATGAGTAATATTATTGAGAATAATACATCCCATATGGTGAATATATAATGATAAATATAACATCTACATGTTGGTATGAGTTGATATCATACCACTAATTAATTTTTATTTTTCCATTTAAAATATCCGTTATTTATAAACTCTAGATGGGAGTGAAATGTGATGTTATGGGAAACACCTCTTGTATATTAGAGATGACCTATTGCATGTTCTCTTCTAGGTCGGGGGAGATCATTCCTCTATAACCTATGGAATCCAAAAAATTTCATGAGACATTAGTAATATCCCCAATATTATATACTAGAGGCACAATATGTTAAAGGTCTTCTTGTGACCCCTAAAAATTTTATAGGAATAATTAATGTCATTTAAACTTCAATTTCATAATATTATATTCAAAGAGTCATATCATACATTCCTCTTCCTGATGTGAAATTTAGCCATAGTCGCTACCATTATTACCCACCCCTCTCTATTAATGCTGATAAAGGTTCAAAATTAAAGGTTTTATCCTTCATGAATTGGATCATAGCTTTATATCTCTAATATAATCTTTGGGTTCATGTGGATCATCATTATAAGATGTTTCAATAGGGATACTAATCTGGAAAAATTCTATCAAAAGAACACCTATATGTATGGGTACATCAAAAACATATTTTTTAGAATTGGATTTTTTCTAGGCATTCCTATCTTTCCATGTGTCCAAATATTTTTTGTTTGAAGGAATGGGGGGATAGATGACCACTTCACTCCCTCAACATGAAGCACCTTTTTTCATCAATTTATTATTTGGAACCTTGGATGATGAAGGTCGCATTAAAATGGAATTATTACTAGTAATTTTTAAACCATACCATTTTTTGAGTATGTCCTTTCACAATACTTTTCACCATCATCACTAACTCATGTTCTTACCCACATTCAACTACTGATAAACCATTGAATTTTTTGAACTGTATGACTAAATTTCTAGTCAAGATACAAGGGGATCCATGTTTTTGTATAATCAATTATATTCCACTTAATGTCATTAGATGATAGAATATTCACTTGTATTACGTTATCCTACCATGTCAACATTATAAAAAATTTATGCACACACATCAAATATATATCAAACCATAAAATGGACATATGGGAATGATAATTTTTCATAATGTATCAAAATTACCTTCCAATATAGTAGGGCATGGACTCCTTGTAGATAACCTTACACTGGAATATATATTATTGGAATATCTCTATCAAAGATAAAAAATAAGAATGTTCCTTGATATACCAAGTTTTATTGTTAAAAATAGAATCATTAGGAGGAGTAAATAGTGTATATATAAACTAACCATGTCATTTTATCTTCTCCTTCACATCTGATTCCATTAAAATGACAGGACTTACATTACTTGTTCTATGGATATAAGGTATAAACTCAATACCATTGATCTCTATAGTATAAATTAACCCATTCCCACTGATCTGTGATGTTATCCATCAACATAGAACATAGAATGAACTAAAAATGTGAAATAGTGCCTCACCATTATAAATGTTCCCTGATATTGAAATTTTTTTGACTGCACTGTCACATCTAAGATAATTAAGATTCCACATGCTAGTTGGAAAAGCATCATGAGAACATTAACCCTAGCCCTATATATTGACTCCCGAACTGGTAATCTTCCACTAAATGTACCATCATGTCCACCATGAATGTAGCTTCTAAACCCTATTTTACAAATTTCTCCTCTTTTAACGATAGATAATAAGTTTTGGGATCTCCAATCCTTTTGAAACATGACCATGTCTAATTTCCCTAGTATTCCAGTTCATTCCCTTTTAGTTATTTGATTATATCTCTATATTCCTTGAATCTCACTTCTCTCTTAGGAAGAATTTTATCCCACACCGCATATTGTTCTTTTCTATTTATCTTTTCTACAATTTATTGGATCCTCTTAGAATTATTCCATTAAGATAGAATAGATATAAAATAATCATACATGTCCCCAAATTATGGTTCACTACAGACAATCTAAAAATCTTAGAGACTGATTCTTAACTCTCTATGCACCACATGATTCGTTTTATTATAAAGGATTCACCTAATGATAATTTCTAGAAACCAACACTAATTATGATGAGTATACTTCTAAAAATATACAAATTTCTGAAATATCCCAAAAAATTCATCTTCTAATTAAACACTTTGTAGCACCACTATACCAAGAATGACCTGCCCCAGTCTTTACTAAATGACCCTCTAGATTATAGTTCCCATCTAGTTAACTAAACAATATTTTTATTTTCTATTGAAATCCTCAATTTATAACCATAAACATGCACATATTTCTCAAATATACATGTATTCACTGTTGATGTTTTAGATTATATCCCAATATATAACTCTTAAGATTATGTATTTCCTTATTGAAATATATGAATGTTTTTATATTATCCTAGGGAATATCATGGAATTTAATGTTCCAATAAAGAAAAATATCATCCTAAAAGTTTTATAAAGTAATCACATTAAATATTAAATACCTGTAGGGTTATCCTATCTAAGGGTGAATAACCCTGAAGTCCTTCTCTAATTATCTGTGAGAGGAAGTGATTCTTTTACTCAATTTTTAACAATGGCTGGCCTCAACTATTCCAATCATATCATCCCATATTGTGACTATATATTATTTATAATTGTGATATTTTTTGATTATTTTATAAACATGTGTCTTCAATAAATAATTCATTAGAGTGCATAAAATGAATAAGTATAGGAAACTACACAGTAATCAAGTGAAAACCATACAGTAAATGCATAAGGGCTTGAAAATTCACCTAGTATTAGGTAACCATGTGTGAAAATATAGTAATACTATGCAAGATGATGTATAAATTACAAAAAGAAACCATTTTGGAATCTAAAAAACATTGATTAACTAACTAGAAAGAACATTTTCCATCTATAATCTTGAGGGAACTTACCAATCTTGAAGAAGAAATATCATCGCAAGGAAAATAATAGGGTTCAAGTGTATAGGAATTTTATAGATAATCATTTACTCAGATATTCCATAAAAATTGTGAAAATTAATACACAGACACATAATTTATATGAATACATGAGACCCTTAACTGACCTAGGAAAATTAGCTAATTGAAAAGCATACACCCTATGTGAATCATTTACATCTACCAAGAAAATTTTTGTTTTCACCCATATAGGCTTTAATCATTATACTTGGAAGGAATTCATCTTTATATCGGCCAAACTCCATTTTATACTGGTTATTTTGATGACCCCCTTGTAGAATCCTACTCACTTAGTGTAACAAATGTATAAATACTGCATTATTGTCCACACAACATTCGGTTTTGAGATAAAAAACTATACAACCACTAATGAAACATGAAGTCTCCATGAAACTATGCAGTGCTAAAAAATTCACCCCAATGGATGAATATTTAGTTAGAAAAGAACCAAACACATGGTCACCACAAGATAAAACACTCCATACTACACAACCATCTATCTCTAAAACTTGTTACATGTTCCTTTCTGATAAATAACCTATTTTATTTTGAGAAGGAGAGGATTAAGAGATGAATAATAAACAAGGATCATGTGTAATTACAATATAAAACTATTAATAATCACGAGCCACTAAAATAACAACCATTGTGGTGTCTCATCCATGAGCCCAGTGCACATACCTTATCATGCACAGTTCCATCAAATAGGCCCATGCCACTAGCATGCATACAAGGTGGATTATTATACCCCACAATCCAATAATGAGGATTTATTTTCCTCTAAAACTCATGAAGAAAACATGGATGATTCAAAAACTAACCACATGAGTCAGGCCTCCACTGTGAAATTTTAAAATGGTTTCACCCAGTTCACATGTTCCCCATGAATATATATTCCATGCACACCTACCACATGATATGGAATCTCTCATCACATACCTATCGCATGGGATAACCCATCTTATCACAACCCTACCATGTGGGATGGTCTCATTCTCATAACAACTATTAGTTTTGTCTTTATTTGGGGTTTTGAACCCCTACATCCACTAATATATCTATACCATGAATCCAATCAACCAAAAACCACAAAAGGGAATAGTTGAAAACTCTTATAAAGACACTCTATGAATATGATTAGGCTTCTTGGAATTCCAATGTGATCCTCCATTGATTATTAATTCCCATGATAAAAGGTGTCTCCTTATATTCTATAATGGATAGGGCCCTTTGAGAAATTGAAATTATCCATTCCCTTAATAACATGGGTCCCCATCATAAGTATATTAGTGATATAATCTAAAATACTTAAAATTTAATATATACAACCATCATCCATGTCATATAAGAGTAGGAAGTTGGGGGATTCCTAATCTTACTCATCGAAGGATGTAGACAAAGCTAGTATAAGCCTTGTATTTTCCCTTCAAGTCCAAATGTTGTGAATAGGCATCCAATATCTCTCCTCACCCACTAAAAATAAGTAATATATGAGTATGGAACTCACAATA
Source organism: Viscum album (assembly GCA_963277665.1). Lineage (NCBI taxonomy): Eukaryota > Viridiplantae > Streptophyta > Magnoliopsida > Santalales > Viscaceae > Viscum > Viscum album. The sequence continues at coordinate 1,087,895,971 of OY728139.1, forward strand.
TGTGTAAGAACAAACATTATATACCTTATTATAATCTATTTATCATGTTAGACATATAAGGGAATCCCCAAATGTGTTAGCACTGGTCGATCTTATGTTGTCAAATTATTCATGATGTAGATGTCCCCAAAGAATGATGTTAAAATATGAGGCTAATGTCCTAACCACATGAAATTAAAAAATATTTCAAGATCCTATAATATGAAATCTCACCATGTATTAATAATAATGTGGGATTTTATTGCAGTAAAACATGATATATAGGATTTCACCTAAGGGATCAATTCCGACATCGTCGATCCTTTATAACCATCCTCACTGGGTTATATTCCCCATGAAGTTACTTACATAATTCCTAAACATGCCATATTCTTGATGATACTAGATATGCTTAACCATTATTTGATATTCCCTCTAAAACAACATTCTTCTTTATTTGGTCAATATTCACTATTGTACATTCTGTAGAAAGAATATATTCTGGATACAATCACACTCCTAAATGGAGGGTCATCTTCGTTTTAAGTAACCATGACATTTTCTTATTTGGTCAGCATTACTGGTAAGACCATATCCATCTCATAGGGCCATATTCATTGTGAAACAACTGATCCTCCTCGATCCATATTTCTTTTCAGGCCAACTTGATAGGGCCGGTCATGATAAGTCCAAAAATTACCATTATTATGCACTTTTTACTTTATCTTCCTCGCATTACAACATTAAACAATACATAATGGTCTTAATCAAATTAACTTAATTGGTATGATGTTCCGTATTAAGTGTAATTGAACTTTTATGATTCAAATTGAATTCACAAATATTTGTGGGATTTCTCTATTATATGCCTAATCTTAACATCATAATCACCATTCACCTCTATGGATGATGATAAAATTCAACAAATTCAAGATATAAAAGTTTATGAAATCCTAAAAAAGTAATGATAAAACAAATATAGAGAACCTATGATATATATATATATAAAAGTTATTATCAATGTAGAACCATTAATAAATAATTTTTTTTTACAATTTTATGATATATATAATATGTACAATCATTCACATTGTCACATTTATAATGAAAAACTATTAGCATATGGGTAATCAATCCAATACTATTATTTGAGAAGGATTCATGGAAACATTTTAAATCTGTAAGAGTTTCCAATAGTATGAATGCATCCCCTCAAAGGATGTGACAATATTGATCTCCCACACTCTCTAATAGAATTCATTAAGATGAATCACTAGAAAAACACACCATTGACCACATAAATTTGGAATGTGAGACCACATTAATGTTCATACTCAACTATCATAAACCATACATAATTTGAAGCATTCACAAGATAAAAACTGCTAGTACCGAGGAAAAATAAAATACATAATATGCATTAAAAGATAACAAAAAACATAGATACGTAACAACTTTTGACACTGATATGTTTTTTGATGATTTTTAAGTACAGTATCATGAAGAAGAGAAACAGTGACTTGTAAATATTTGGACCAATCATGAATTATTTTTAAATATGTAATATTTTATTTTGATTTTAGTTTTCACTTCAAAAGAATATCAAGAATTTTTTAGTGATGAGAAGTTGAATTTTGGAGACCTCAAATTCTCATATATATATATATATTACATATTTATAGAATAATATTCATTACATATCATAATGATATAAAAAAAATTATTTTGGTTTAGTACCATAAGAGATATATATACATAAAAAAATATTTCATAAGTGAACTACATCATATCCTGTTATTTTAATCATAATTAACACCCTTCTTAGATGTATCCAATATAATTACATTATTCATAACCCATGGAATGAAAAAATAATAAATAGTGAGGAAATATTCACATTAATGGTAAATAAGAGAGATATTAATAAAACATAATCATATTATTATGAGAAGATGCGAATAAAATTTGAAAATCATATAATGCATATCATATATCATAAACATCTGTCATGGAAAAAATCTTCGCATTTCATAATTCATGAAAAATAAATGAATCAAAGGACATGAGAGATAAATAGGCATAAAACAAAGAGTTGTGGAAAAGACATAAGCTTATAAAACCTTATGTCAAGGATACCCACAAATACATTCATAACATCTTAGGCTTGGGCTGACCACCCGTATACCTGCTTTAAGCTTGGGATAACCTCCCATGTACCCTCTGTTGAAGATTGGGATAACCTATCATGTTCCCTTTGAGATCATAGAATATTAATCAATACCCAATTAATTATATAGAGATATAGGTCCCACACTTCACACAATAAAAATTATACATATGTTTTGTACAAGATCATAAAAAATTTATCATATCAGAACCCAAAAACTGAAATCGATCTCATAAACATTTAAATATAGAATAACCTATAGAAAATAATCATTTTTTACAACCATTTAGTTCTTTCATAATAACATAACCCATGTATAAAGAATCAGGTTTATAAGAATATTATAATGGTATAACCTATGGAATATAAATTTGTTTTATTAATATATTTTCATCATAATAATAAACCATTTAGGTAAAGAATAATAATTGTATCCTTAGCTCATATCCCTTGTAAATTGTAATTAACATCAAAGGATTTCAAAATTGATGTAATATGATTTTGACAGATCAATTGGAACATTTCTTTAGGAAAATATTCCTTCCACTATGAAAATAAAATCTTAAAACTAAATATTTATAAAAAAGTTTCAAAATACATTACTTTGAAAATAATTTTTGAAACATATAATCAAATATTTAATTTTCATTTAAAAAAATTTGTAAAGAAAATAACATTTTCACATTGAAAAATTATTTTTATAACATAAAGACATTTAAAATCCATATCTTAGAAAATAAATTTGGAAACATATAAAGGAATATTTAATGATCATTTAAAACATTTCTTAAAAAAATATCCTTTTAAAATTGAAAAAACTCTTTTTCAAGCATAAAACCCAATTAATATCCATTTATTTGGAAATAGCCATGTAAAATTATAAATTAATCACTTAAGAAAATATTGATCATAATGGTGGGAAATTCCATTAATTATATACATGTTAAAATAGTTTTTCATTTTATATTTCGGTAAAATCTAAATGACCTTTTTTTTAGAAAAGGACATCAAGATTAATTTTTATAAACACTTTTTAAAATTTCTAACATGGGTAAAAATTTATTTAATAAATAATTTAGATATTTTTTTTAAAAAATTGAATACATTTTTAGAAAACATTGATGTAGATGAAAAATGGATTTCGACCGGATAAAGAAATAAAATCGGGTTTCTTTAAAGAAAAACATTATTTTTGAATATTAAGTACATAAAGAGTGGAAAATGAATGGGTATGTGTATTATCAATAAATAAGCATAGGATAAGAAAATTAATGAGTTTATTTAGAGATATATCATAATATCTCATGATCATAAGTAGAAACATAAATAATTCTGATAAATGATGAGATTGTATCATGATACCCTAACCACTTTAGTAAGATTGAATTATAAGACCCATACAATAATAAAAAAATGATACATAAAATATAATAATAATAAATAATATGAATAAATTACATGTCAAAGGGTCTTTATACACTCCTTGTAAAATAAAGTATGTGCATAATATAATATATGTCCTAAAGATGACAAATTAGGGCAAAACCCCCTTAACATAAGTCTCAAATTCCTTCATACATGTTCAAAAATCTCGTGAAATAAATATTATTATATTTTAAAAATATTAAAAATCAATACTCATATGTATCATACCATATATTTTTTACTTGACCTTTTATTACCCAATTATCAATAATTCTTTTTTAGAATCACATTTCAGGTAATAACTGATTTGTTTTTTGTGTATGTTTTTATTTTTTATTTATATTACCCTTCCTTTGATCATGGTTCTAGAATCTATTGAATGTAAACCATGACATAAATATAATATATATTCATTATATATATATATTTAGTGTAATCGATAAAACATAGAGATATAAAATGTAATACATCATTCAATGAGACAGTATGTCATACACACACAAGAATCATATTTTCATTTTCATTATGTATGAAATGAAATCATGTTAAATAATAAATAACCATTAATGAATAATTTTAAATTCATATATTTCTAAGATATTCATTAAATATACCGTAACTACTTTCCATGAAAAGTGTTAGTGAAAAATGAATTGCATCGCTTAGTGCAGCTGTAGTCCACTATACATAAGAAAAACATTATCATAACCCCCACAAAATGTAAAGTAATAAGGTGTATGTGATATTGTAAATCCAAAAATTATAAATATTTAAAAATATAATATATATTAATTTAATATATCTTACTTCCTTGTAAGAAAACTATATATGAAAAACACATCACATCGGTTCATGAGATGATAGTCCATCATTCACACAAGAAAGGTTATTGTTTTACAAAGGATTGAAGGTATGAAGGTATATGTGGTATTATAATTATAGAGGTATAATAAAATCATATATATAATATGAAAACATAAAATATATTATTATATCTATTCATGAGAGGTGGTGATGGATGATGAATAACATCAGTATGTGAGGTGATAGTTCACCATACAAACAATCAAGGGTTTCATTTCCTATATAGAAAAAGTGAAGATGCGTATAAGACATTCCATTAAGAGAATAAAATATCAGTATATTTTGGGTACTTTTTATATATATATTAGTATAATTTTACAATATATTAAGTATTTAGAATGAGTAAATAATATTCGAAATTGAAACCCTAACCTATTCTTCAAACAACCAATATTGGTTTAACCAAAATTCTTCCTAGATTGGTTTTTTGATTTCACCAAGGCCTTCATGATGTGGGGAGGGATGTATATAATATATTTTTGAAGTTATGTGTAGAAAAAAATGGTTTTTAATGTTTTAAGAGGATAAGAGAGTGTGTGTCTTTTTATAAGTGGAGGAGATGCTACATTTGGAATTGTTTAAAAGAATAAAGTGTATTCACGTTTTTCAAAAGAAAAAAGGTTCCTAAATGGTTCATTGTAGAACCTTAGAGGTTATATGGTCAAAATATGGACATATAATTGGTGTTAGAATATATTTTAGGTCATTTTAACCATTATCATTTTATTTTACCCATGATAATTCTGTTTTAACATTTACCATCACAATTAATTTTTACCTTTTTACTATTCAATATGGTAAAAATTATGATGGAATTATTATATAATAATTTTTTTGGTTCTAAATATGGAATCATTTTTTTAATTATATTTAAAAACCTGAAAACAATTAATTTAAAATCAATCACATAGACGTGATGAATAAATGATTTTCCAAAGAGAAAATTTTCCAAGTAAAAAATTTTTTTATTTAAAAATTTAATATAAGACTAATTCTACTAAATTAAATTGGATTGATAGAAATACAATTGAACTAATTTTATTCTTATAACCATATTGAAATAAAATTATCTTTAAAATTCTTTGAATTAAAGGATAGTTTTTTAATAAAAATTATTATTTTCACTATTCACTGAAAAATATAACTTTACAAAAAAATATCAAAAATTCACTCCAAGATAATTTTTATATTTTGATTTAAAAAATTATTTTTATTTTTTCCTACAAAATTTATAAAATTTTAAAATATTTATTTTAAAATATGTTGGAAAAATATTATAATACTACTTCTTAGAAAAATATTATTTTTAAGCTTAAAATTTCATTTTTTATTATCTCATAAATAAAAAGCACATAATATGAATGATTAAAATATTAAAGAATATGTAATATATAAATTTCATTCAAATAATTCACCAAAATATATTTATTTTATTTATTTTGATAAAATAGGTTTTTGTGGTTAAAAATACTTAAAAAATATTTTCTTTATCTTCAAAAAGTTTTAATTTACATAACTATTCAATTTTTAGCCATATAATTCATGATATATAAATCTTCAGGATATATATTTTCAAAATTTAGATAATCCCATTCATATATGTAATTCCAATGGCTAATTGACATTTATCATATTAAGCAATAATACTTTACTAGTATGTTGTACTTCATTAAACTCGGTGTTGTGTGTAACACAAGCTATCGAGGAAATAAAATTTACTTGAAAAAAATATATTTCATAAAATATAGTTGTGTTAAATTCTACCCCCATTAAAATTAATTTATCACTCATAATTCGTCACTCATATAATATGAAATGTGGATAATTATCCCTAATTACATCCTCATGTTCCCACATAGGTTCCTCAAGCTGGTGGTTTTACTAAAACTATTGACTAGGTGAGTGGTCTTATTTTGTAGCACTTTATCTGTATGATGAAGAATCTCTAATGGTCTTCCCTTATAATAAAGTTCATGTAACACCCCGAGATTTTATGAGAAATATTATTTTTAATTACTTTGATGTCTTGTGTTTTACACTACACCAAGATTATCTTGCGCTATACACAACATCGTATTAGCTTATAGTATACGCAAACACTATTCTAGGCTTGTGTTGCATGCCAGAGCAACCTTCCTCGATAGCGTATGTTGTACGCAATACCAAGTTTCACTAAACGAGATATTATTATAATATTATTATGAACTAGCCGTTATGAATAGTAATACCAAATTTTTAAATTTTATAAATTTTATCTTTCAAAATGGACTTCATTTTTAGATTTGGAATATCGAAATTAGCCTAGGGTGTATTTTTGGTATTTTTCTGAAAACTTTCAAATTTTGATGAATAGTGAAAACACTGGGTTACTATTTAAAAACCGAATTTTTATTTAAATAATTATTTATTTTATTTAAATTTATTTTAGGTCAAAATTGATACATAATAGCTATATAAGTTCAATGTAATTCATTGGAGTCATTTTATAATAATTTTAGATATATAAAAATTTTATTGAACTTTTCACCGTCTTTTACCCACCTCCTATGAGCATTTACAATTGTACATAAAAATTAATTTTACCACTTCTGTGAGTTCAATTTTGAAAATCATAGAGAAACGTTTAATATTAAGGAGTAAAATGTGGTTCAATAAGATAAAAATAATTTATGGTGAATAGTAACTTTTTACTTTTATTTACCATAGTTAAAAGTAAATAGGGTAATTAAGGGTAAACATGATATTATTATTTCCCTAACACGTGTCCTAATTCTATTGGATAAGTTTAATTCGACAAAAAACAACCTTAGGAATAAAATATTACCCTTTAGGTCCAATTGGATTAGATTAGGACATTTATAATTATTTTATTTAAAGAAGAGTTAAAATAGTTAAAATCAAAGTTTAATAACAAAAAATTTTTTAATATAGGGTTATACATAAGATAAATTCAACTATAAATATTCATTATAAATATAAAACGATTTCCTACATAATTGTATTTTATTTATAATTTTTAGACATTAAATAATTTAATTTATTTATGACACAATGATGATGCAGTAATTACCTTATTAATAAAATATTAACATAATTGATATTATAAATACCCAAATAAATGTAATTTGAGACTTTTTATGAATTAAAATAATTTTATAGGTTAATATGACATGTTATTATTGATTTAATTAAATTTTTTAGAACTAATAATGATGGTATTATTTTTATAAAAATCAATTACCAAATAGTGTCAAAATTGACATAAAATAGTTTTTAAAATAAAATAAGATATTATTAATTGTTATTATATTTCAAAAAATATAAGGTTCGTCCAAATGACTTAGATAACGTTATATATATTAATAATGAACCACTTGGGGTTCGTTTGTCTTGTTATAGTATGTTTATTAACCATATAGTGTAATAAAACAAGAAGACACAGTAAAAGTTAAATTATTTAACTTAGAGTTAAATCTAGATGATAAGGTTAAAATAGTAACCTAAACATGTATAAAACCTATTTATTGAGAGGATTTAGTTCCATCCCCACATTATATTCGAAATAAATCAATTTGGAGCTATTATAAACCGAATATGACTTTATTATAAAATAATATTTTAAGTTTTTCCTAATGTGCCCCTCTCCTCCCTTATAAAAGGGAACCTGCTCCCTCTCCTCTTTACAAAAATTTGAGTCTTCAAGCTCGGCCAAAACCAGAAAATTTCTCCTCTACACTTCACTAGAAACATTCTTGAGGTTCTGGTCTTCTCAAAGGACAAACTCTAGTGCCTTAAGAGGAAGCTTAAAAGAGGTGCGTCGAAGAAGATGTAATCTCTTCTACCGATTCTTTCAAGTTTCATTCTTCGTCAACTTCTTCTTCTTTAGTTGTTTAATTATAAACTAATAACATAAGTATCAATAATATACTGATATGTTATTATAAATATGAAACAACCCCATTTCACATTCTATCCATCCTACGGAAAACTAAATCACCGCGCGTGCGTACGTACGGAATACCGTCTCCACGCTGTGGTGTAATATGTTTTTCCACCACCACCTTACTTGGATGGGTATAATGATGTAAAGAATAACTATATATGGTTATTATAACATCATACTAATTTTGAGATATTATATCATCCACTCTAATTCCATTGAATAATTATGGGAACGATATCATCGCTCATGTGTACGTACGGATTACCGTCTCCACGACGCGATGAGATTCATTCTCCATGTTAACCATTCAAGAATGATTATAAATTATATATAATGAATGATAATGAAATATATGAAATAATTAAGCTACTGTATTTATGTATATATATATATATGTCATCTACTTACTTCCATTCAAGTCAATAAGGAAAGGAAAACAATGTTCATGCGTACGTACGGCCTACCGTCTCCATGAACGGTGTATTTAATTTCATTAATCTATATATTATATATATATACTGAATATATATGATATATAAATCATTATTTTAAATTCTGGAAGTAAGTAAATCATGATATAATTAATAATAATATCAAGAACAACAAGTCCAAACACATACAATAAATGAAACGATTTTACCCAAAACACTGCTTTAACATGGAATTTATAAAAGAACGGGTAATATAGAGTCCTAAGTGAACCATATATGATATAAAAAAAATGAATATGATTCTTTAATAATTAAATGACATTATTTAAATCATTATACAAGAGGTTTGGATACATACGAAGCATATCAGACATAAGGTAAGGGATAACTTTTCTAATCTCGTTTTTATCAGAGATTGTTTATTCCTAAATATTTACTGGGGTTATATTTATCATCCATACACCTAGTTTCTAAAAATGGTTTCATGTATTTTTAAAGTAATTTTTATCCATTTTTTAATTTTACTACATGGTATGTAAGGAATATTTCTTTTGTTTACCATACGAGGTACTTTTTTTTACTTTTCCAGCAAAAGTAAGAGAAGAATGTTTTTTAACTTATACAACATGAACAGATTTTTAAAATTTCATAAATCCTTATTTTCATGAAGATTACTCTATAATATTTAATTAATATTTTCAACAAAATCCTTTTCTTTCAAAATTGCCTGGCATTTTGTGAAAAGAAAATGATTTTGAATAAGAAATGATATTTTCCTCAAGAATTCATTTCAAGTGTTTTATCAGAACCACATTCCATATAAGATAAAATTATTTCATATGTGTATGTTTCAAATATAATGTCTCTATGATTTACATGGTTCACTTTTCTTATGATGAAATGATATCCATTTTTTATATGGATTATGTTATGATGGAATGATGTTTATGAAACCCATTTTATTCTTTGGGTTATGATGAACAATTTATGATTGTTTTGTGGCACATGAAAGAATGATTTTAATATGATATGGGTGAGACCTATATCTCCCTCCAATTAATTGGGTAAATATTTATATCTCATGAGATATACTTGGCTAGAATGGTAAGTTAATCCGGTTCAGTGATAAAGGATTGGAACAAGGAGTGGACTCGATTCAGAAAGGGGCATTGTCCACTAATATGGTCTTGGCAGCAATTCCTTGGATACTATGGAAATCATATCATGTTATTAATGGTTTTACACAATTACATGTTTTATTCCCATGCTATTTTATCACGATTGATGTTCTTTTATGATATATGCCTTATGTACTTCCAAGATTTATGTCTTTGCTCAAGATTTTTATGTTTAGATTTTATGTACAAGTTTATTGCATTCAAATGTTTATAGATTGTTTAGTGTTCTCTATGTTTACCCTTACTGAGCATTTGAGATCACCATTTTTATGTTTTCTTTTCCCCAGGATATAAAGAAAGGTCTTAGGTAAGAAAAAAAAGGGGAAGATCTTTATGGGAGATGTTGAAGATCTTTCACCATGATTAGAAGATTATTTTTCCGAGTTTCCAAAGACACTGAACTATTAGAGTCCTTCGGTGTTTGTTTTTTTGTTATGTATTAATTATTCCGTAAAAGTAATCTAATGTCCATGTATGTCAAGATCAGGTCTCTATAGTTGGTATCAGAGGAAAGGTTTAGTTAACCTTTGAAAACTAGGATGCGAAAACTATAGTGAGATCCCTAGAGATATTTCTATGGAATGTATAGGGATATCTCTATGGTTAAGTATAAGTATAGGTTATAGTCCTAGAATTATGATAACTATATTAGAATTAACCCTAAGATGTTATATTTTGAAGGTACTCCCCCTTCATTATGTTTTTTTTCTAGCATGATTTTTGCCTCTCACACTATTCTTTTTGGGTTTTAGACGATGGCTGGAACCCGAAGGAACCGTGTTGATCAATGTAATAGAAAATGAAATGATTGTCCTTCTGAACAAACCAATGTTATGGGATATGGGGTGAAAAATCTTATTGCTATACTTACACAAGCTATGAATCATTCTCGACTTCCAAATGAGCAGAGAAGGGAACAATATTCTATTGAGTTCTTCATGAGGAAATGTCCACCTTCTTTCAGTGGGTCTTCAGATCCACTTGTTTCTGAACAATGTATTAGTACCATTGAAAAGATATTTTCAATACTTTGTTGTTTAGAGCATGAAAAATTCATTTTGGCTATTTACCGGTTAGAAGGTGAAGCAGACCAGTGGTGGAATCTAGTTAAAAATACAAGGCCCCAAGATGAAATTGAATCCATGGAATGGAATGAGTTCAAGAACTTTTTGTAAATAAGGAATTCCCTCGTATTCCTTGAACAAATATGGAAAATGAGTTCCTTGAGATTAAGCAAAAGGATGATGAATCTATTGGTATATACGAGGCGAATTTTACAAGGCTTACAAGGTATGCATCTGGATTTATCATTCAACCTGAAAGTAATGTTGATTGATTCTTCAGTGGCGTAAAATCATGTCTTCGAAGGGCATTAGCTATAAGAGACTTCAGTAGCTATGAAGAAATTGTGCGTTGTGATATCAAGGTAGAAATGGAAATTGGTGTTACATATCCATATCATGGTTTTGACAAGAATCAAAAGATGGAGTTCAAGGAAAAATCTCAAAATAATGGTCAAAGGAAGACGAATGTTTCTTTATGCTCAAAGTGTCGAAAGAAGCATGGTGGAGATTGTCTTAAAGGGACTAGAAACTATTTTAAGTGTGGAAAATAAGGTCATCTAGTAGCTGAGTGTCGAAGTAATGGGAAAAATTTAGCTAATGATTTGAATAGAGAAAAGATTACAGAGAATGCTCCACCAACACTTCAATGCTACAATTGCAGGGAAATGTGGCATTATGCTAACCAATGCTCTAATCCAAGGGTTAATGATGATCGACATCAACAACCTCTTAAGGAAAAGGACAAAGGGAAGTCACATGTGATCATAATTAACAATGTTCAGTATGACAACGATGTGGTGGAATGATTATGTGTTCATGTAAAGGGATTCCAAAATAATGTTGTGAAATCTCATATATAGTATTTTGGAACATTGGAATATCTATGTAATGGTTTATTTTGGTTTTCGATAAATATATTGTACAAGTGACCATGAAAAGTGATTGAAATATTTTTGGAATGTAGATGATATGTACATAATGAATGGATAAGGATAAAATAATATGTTTATGAGCCCTTGATTGATATAAGGACTAAGTGATATCATGGATTGAGTATATAGAATTTTTGGGATTTTGGTATGTGGAAAGAGTTAACTTTTAACTGAATTCATGTTTTCACTAAAGTTCAATGGGTATTCATTTTTCAAGAGAATACATGATTAAGGCATTCGAATGTTTGGAATGTGACCAACAAGATATATCTTATGATATATGGGGATAAATGAAGGTATTTACATGCTTGGTAGATGACCTATGTATCAATATTTTTCCTTATACTATGAGTTTGGATAAGCCTAAAGATTGAAATAGATTAAGTTAGACATCAGATCGTATTGTTTAAGGCTAGAACTTTTTTATATTATTTTTGGAATGTTATTATAGTATAGTTTTAGAAAAAGGACAACCTGTAGGACAAGCGACAACCCATCGCGTCGGAAAAGGATGTGGGAATTGAACCCACAACCAAAGTGCAATAGGCCTTTATCGCTTACCACTGGCCTACAGAAAGTCCCTGGTTAGTAGAAAACAGTTTTATTTTTTTAAGCGCTATGATAGATGAAGTATAAGTCCATTTTAGAAACCATATATGATTAATCTCAGCATAGATGGATTTATGTATATTTAATAAATTGTGCAAAACTTTTTTTGATAGAAATAGATGGAATGACATATCATTCTATCACATGATCTGGTAACACTTCACGAATGAAAAATTAAACTTCATTTCTTTAAGAGATGAAGTGGAAATTGTTCACGGCACGAACAACGATGAGATTTTACCAAAATCAAGTAAGTATTTATTTTAATTCAAAAATTATTCATCATTAGGGAAATGATCATGAGAACTAAAAAAGTTATCCTAGTACCCTCATACCCGATGAATTAGATGGTACCTTAAATCATCACAATTTTATGGCTTTGTGATTGATGGAGTTTTCATAGCCATGTTCTCCACCACTCTCTATCAGAACTTGATGGTCAGATTTCTCTTCCATATCAATATTTTCACCTATTTTGTCCTATGTGTAAACCAGTACTGAGTTACTTTGGGTGACCATTATGATTCTAACTTCCCTTTTTAAAATAAAGTTTTAGTATTCTTTTTTATGATGTGGGTTTCTTTGAAAAAAACTTTCAAGTAGTAAACCACTTATAACCCCGACGAATTTCGAGGGCGAAATTCATTTTAAGGGCGGTAGAATGTAACACCCCGATCTTTTATGAGAAATATTATTTTTAATTACTTTGATGTATTGTGTTTTACGCTACACCAAGATTATCTTGCACTATACGCAACACCGTATTAGCTTACAGTATATGAAAACACTATTCTAGGATTGTGTTGCACACCAGAGAAACCTTCCACGATCGTGTGTGTAGAGACCCGAAGCTTAACGTACATAGACATTACATTACTTTTGCGGAATACTTAGTACATAACAAAAACGCACACACAAGGACCGTAATAGTTTAGTGTCTTTGGAAACTCGGAATATAATCTTCTAATCGTGGTGAACGATCTTCAACATATCCCATAAAGATCATTTTTTTAAAAACCTAAATCCTTTCTTTGTATCCTGGGGAAATGAAAACATAAAAGGGTGAGATCAAATGCTCAGTAATGGTAAAAAAAAGAAATATCAATCACGTCATATTCATAAGAACATAACATTTTGGAAATCTTAACCTGCAAAAGAGAGCATAATTTCATAACATGGGATAAATCATAGTAGTGAAATGAAATCCCAATAATCATAACTTAAAACATGAAACTTTGTGTCATACACACATAATCATAGAGAATCATTTCTTATTAGTCAAGAATCATTGCCAAGACTATCTTAGTGGACAAAGTCCCTTTCTAAACCGAGTTCACTCCTCGTTTCAGTCCTGTTTCACTGAACCGGTATAACCTACCGTTCCAACCATGTCTATCTCATGAGATATAAAATCTTTACCCAATTTATTGGAGGGAGATATAGGTCCCACCCAGCTCATAATGATACCATTCTTATGTGTGCCACAAAATCATAAATCATACATCATTGCATAACCCATGTAATAAAAATGGGAATCTTAAACATCGTGACATCATCAAACAATTCATATAAGATAAAGGAATTCATAAAAATAATTCCATCACAACATAATCAAATCAATGTAATAATAGGGATAAAAACAGAACCCTATATTATCTTAGATGGAAAATAATTTTGATAAAACACTTGAACTCCATTCTTGAGGAAAATATCCTTTCTACTTCAAAAACATTTTCCTTTCTTAACATGTCTTACAATTTTAAACTAAAAGAATTTGATTAAAAATAAACTTGAAAACTTGTAAAGGAAGATTCTTGGAAATAATGTTTTAAAAATCCATTCATGCTGTATAAGTTAAAAAAAACATTCTTCCCGTACTTTTGTCGGAAAAGTCAAAAAGTACCTCATACGAAAAACGACAAAAGATTCCTTTCATATCTTTTACTAAAAACTCACCAAAGGGTAAAATTGGATTTAAACAATTTTAGGTGGATGGAAATAATATTACATATTTAGGAAACATGGATGCGGATAATAAAATACACCTCGGTAAATACCAAAGTATAAACAATCTCGGATAAAAATGAGATTGTGATATTTCCCCTTACCTTAGGTCTGATTTGCTTAGTAAGTGTCCGAACCTCCTGTATAATGATTTAAATAATGTTATTGACTTATTCCAGAATCATACTTATTGTTATGATATCATATATGGTCATATTCTTAGCTTCTTATTAGTAATATTTCATTACTACTTGTTATTCGGGTGTTTATTACTTTTTGTTCTTATGCGTGTTTTGTCGAATAAATTCTTATTCTTTTCTTTAGGTTATAGATACCTCATTTCCAGAATGGTATTAGTGTAATATATATCATATTCATTCATTCAATTCATTTATATAATCATTATGAAATGAAGATCATGTAGAACGAGTCGCATCACATCGTGGAGACGGTATTCCGTACGTACGCACGAGTGATGATATCGTTCCTATGATCGTGGAATTATATTGGAGTTTATGTATACTATTTCAGAATAAATATCACTTTATAATAGTCATATATAGTCATTATTTACACCATTATACCCATCCAAGTAAGGTGGTGGTGGAAAATAGATTACACCACGGCGTGGAGACGGTATTCCGTACGTACGCATGCGCGGTGATTTCGTTTTCCGTAGGATGGATAGATGGTGAAATAGGGTTGTTTCATACTTATAATAACATATCAGTATATGAGTGATACTTATGTTATTACTTCATAATGAAACAACTAAAGAAGAAGAAGTGGAAAAAGAAATAAAGATGAAAGAATCGGTAACAGATATTACCTCTTCTTTGAAGTGCTTCTTTGAGACCTCCTTTTAGGGCACTAAAATAGGTCTTTGAAGAAGACCAGAACCTCTAGGATGTTTCTAGGGAAGTGGAGAGGAGAATTTGGCAGGGTTTGGCCGATCTTGAAGGCTCAAAGTTGTGTGAGGAAGAGAGGGAGGAGGTGGCCTTTTATAAGGGAGGAGAGGAGCTCCTTTAGAAAAAATAAAAATATTATTTTATTATAAAACCAAATTCGGTTTTAAATAGGTCCAAATTAAGTTATTTAGAAGCTAAGGTGGGGATGGGTCGAAATCCTCTCATCCAATATAATTTAGACAAGTTTATGTTCCTATTTTAACCTTATCATTTAGATTTAACATTAAGTTAAATAATTTTACTTTTACTGTGTCTTCTTGTGTTCTTACACTATAAGGTTAATAAACTTACTATAACAAGCCAAACGAACCCCAAGTTGTTTATTATTAATATATATAACTTTATCTAAGTCATTTGGCTGATCCTTATATTTTTAGGAATAAAATAACAATTAATAATATAATATTTGTTTTAAGAACTATTTTATGTCAATTTTGACACTATTTAGTAATTTATTTTTGTGAAAATCATAACAGAATGATTAGTTCGAAAAAGGTTAATTAAATCAATACTAACATGTCATATTAACCGATAAAATTAGTTTAATTCATAAAAAGTCTCAAATTACTTTTATTTGGGTATTTATAACATCAATTATGTCAATATTTCATTAATAACATAATTACTGCATCATCATTGTGTCATAAGTAAATTAAATTATTTAATGTCTAAAAATTACAAATAAAATACCATTACGTAGGAAATATTTTTAGCTTTCTAATTCATATTTATAGTCGAATTTATCTTATGTATAACCCCATATTAAAAATGCTTTACTTATTAAACTTTGATTTTAACTATTTTAACCCTTCTTTAAATAAATTAATAATAAATGTCCTAATCTAATCCAAGTGGGCTTAAATGGTCATATTTTATTCCTAAGGTTGTTTTTGGTCGAATTAAACTTATCCAATAGAATTAGGACATGTGTTAGGGTAATAATAATATCATTTTTACCCTTAATTACCCTATTTACTTTTAACCGTGGTAAAAAACGTAAAAAGTTACTATTCACCAAAAAATTATTTTCATCTCATTGAATGAAATTTTACTTACTGATATCAACCGTGTCTCTCGGATTTTCGAAATTCCACTCACAGAAGCGGTAAAATTATGTTTTATGAAAAATTCAGTTTTTTTAACTACTACTTAGTGGTTTCACTATTCATCAAAAATTGAAAGTTTTCAGAAAAATACCAAAAATTAGGCCTAAGCTATATTTGATATTATGAACTCAAAAATGATGTCTATTTTACCAAATTAAAATCATATCAGTTGCATTAATTAATTTAAAAATTAATTCCCGTCGTCAAAACAAATAGCGTGTTCTTAAGAGATAATAACTATCAAAAGATTGACACTTGTTTATGTCTGGTTTAAATGTAGAATTACATCCAATGACCAACATTGTATTAAACTGTAAAAATATATTCTAAATATACTTTAAAACCACTCAAATTAATAATTTATCACTATTAATTATTTCGATTAAAAAGGTTGTTTTTAATTAAAATTTAGTAATTTTCACTATTCATCAGAAAATGAAAGTTATCCGAAATGTACCAAAATTTCACCCTAAGCTAATTTCGATATTCCAAATCCAAAAATGAAGTCCATTTTGAAAAATAAAATTTACAAAATTTCAAAAAGTGGTTATTACTATTCATAACGGCTAGTTTTAATAATATTTTAATAGCATATCGTTGTTTAGTGAAACTCGGTATTGCGTACTACACACGCTATCGAGGAAGGTCGCGATTGTGTTTAATGCAAGGCAAGTCAAGGATGCGTGTTTTGCAAGCTCCTTTTGGTGTAGCTTACAACACAAGACATTAATGAAATTAAAAAGAATATTTTTCATAAAATCTCGGGGTGTTACAGCGTATGTTGTACGCAATACAGAGTTTCACTAAACAATATATTATTATAATATTATTATGAACTAGCTGTTATGAATAGTAATACCCAATTTTTTAAATTTTATAAATTTTATCTTTCAAAATGGACTTCATTTTTAGATTCGGAATATCAAAATTATCCTAGGGTGATTTTTTGGTATTTTTCTGAAAACTTTCAATTTTTGATGAATAGTGAAAACACTAGGTTACTATTTAAAAACCGACTTTTTATTTAAATAATTATTTATTTTATTTAAATTTATTTTAGGTCCAAATTGATACATAATACCTATATAAGTTCAATGTAATTCATTGGAGTCATTTTAAAATAATTCTAGATATATAAAAAGTTTATTGAACTTTTCACCATTTTTTACTCACCTCCTCGGAGTATTTGCAATTGTACATAAAACTTAATTTTACTTCTTCTGTGAGTTGAATTTCGAAAATCCGAGAGACACGGTTAATATCAAGTAGTAAAACGTGGTTCACTAAGATAAAAATAATTTTTGGTGAATAGTAACTTTTTACTTTTATTTACCACGATTAAAAGTAAATAGGGTAATTAAGGGTAAAAATTATATCATTATTACCCTAAAACATGTCTTAAATCTATTTGATAAGTGTAATTCGACCAAAAAAAACCTTAGGAATAAAATATTACCCTTTAGGTCCACTTGGATTAGATTAGGACATTTATTATTATTTTATTTAAAGAAGAGTTAAAATAGTTAAAATCAATGTTTAATAACCAACACATTTTTAATATAGAGTTATACATAAGATAAATTCTACTATAAATTTTCATTAGAAATCTAAAAATATTTCCTACATAATGGTATTTTATTTATAATTTTTACACATTAAATAATTTAATTTATTTATGACTCAATGATGATGCAGTAATTACCTTATTAATGAAATATTAACATAATTGATATTATAAATACCCAAATAAATGTAATTTGAGACTTTTTATGAATTAAACTAATTTTATAGGTTAATATGACATGTTATTATTGATGTAATTAACTTTTTTTGAACTAATCATGATGTTATGATTTTCAAAAAAATCAATTACCAAATAGTGTCAAAATTGACATAAAATAGTTTTTAAAACAAATATTATATTATTAATTTTTATTCTATTCCTATAAATATATGGTTTGGCCAAAAGACTTATATAAGGTTATATATATTAATAATGAACCACTTGGGGTTTTTTTGCCTTGTTATAGTAAGTTTATTAACCATATAGTGTATGAAAACAAGAAGACACGGTAAAAGCTAAATTATTTAACTTAGAGTTAAATCTAAATGATAAGGTTAAAATAGTATCCTAAACTTGTCTAAAACTTATTTTTTGAGAGGATTTCGACCCATCCCCACTTTATCTACGAAATAAATTAATTTGGATCTATTATATACCGAATATGACTTTATTATAAAATAATATTTTATGTTTTTCCTAAAGTGCCCCTCTCCTCCATTATAAAAGGGAACCTCCTCCCTCTCCTATTTACACAACATTGAGTCTTAAAGCTCGTCAAAAACCAGCCCATTTCTCCTCTACACTTCCATAGAAACATTCTTGAGGTTCTGTTCTTCTCAAAAGACCAACTTTAGTGCCTAAAGAGGAAGCTTAAAAGAGGTGCGTCGAAGAAGAGGTAACCTCTTCTACCGATTCTTTCAAGTTTCTTTCTTCTTCAACTTCTTCTTCTTTAGTTGTTTCATTATAAAGTAATAACATAAGTATCACTAATATAATGATATGTTATTATAAATATGAAACAACCCCATTTCACCTTCTATACATCCTACGAAAAATGAAATCATCGCGCGTGCGTATGTATGGAATACCGTCTCCACGCCATGGTGTAATCTGTTTTCCCACCACCACCTTGCTTGGATGGGTATAATGGTGTAAATAATAACTATATATGGTTATTATAACATCATACTTATTATGAGATATTATATCATCCACTCCAATTCCATTCAGTAATTATAGGAATGATATCATCGCTCGTGCGTACGTACGGATTACCGTCTCCACGACGCGATGAGATTCATTCTCAATGTTAACCATTCAAGAATGATTATAAAGTATATATAATGAATGATAATGAAATATATTAAATAATTAATCTAATGGATTTATTTATGTATATATATATATATATTTCATCTAATTACTTCCATTCAAGTCAATAAGGAAAGGAAAACAGCATTCATGCGTACATACGACCTACCATCTCCATGAACGGTGTATTTAATTTCATCCATATATCTATTATATATATATATACTGAATATATATGATATATAAATCATGATTTACATCCTCTAATTAAGTAAATCATGATATAATTAATAATAATATCATGAACAACAAGTCCAAACACATACGATAAATGAAACGATTTTACCCAAAACACTGCTTTAACATGGAATTTACAAAAGAACGGGTAATATAAAGTCATAAGTGAACCATATATGATATCATAATAATGAATATGATTCTATAATAATTATATTACATTATTTAAATCATTATACAGGAGGTTCAGATACATACGAAGCATATTAGACATATGGTAAGGGATAACTTTTCCAATCTCGTTTTTATCCGAGATTGTTTATTCGTAAGTATTTACCGGGGTTATATTTATCATCCATGTCCCTATTTTCTAAAAATGTTTTCATGTATGTTTAAAGTCCTTTTTACCCATTTTTGACTTTTACTACATGGTATGTAAGTAATCTTTCTTTTATTTAATGTACGAGGTACTTTTTTTTACTTTTCCAGAAAAAGTATGAGAAGAATGGTTATTTAACATATACGCCATGAACGGATTTTTACGGTTTCATAATGCCTTATTTTCATGAAGCATACTCTACAATATTTATTGACTATTTACAACAAAACCCTTTTCTTTCAAAATTGCATGGCATTTTGTGAAAAGAAAATGACTTTGAAGAAGAAAGGATATTTTCTTCAAGAATTTATTTCAAGTGTTTTATCAAAACCATTTTCCATATAAGATGGAATTATTTCATATGTGTATGTTTAAAATATAATGTCTCTATGATTTACACGGTTTCAATTTTCTTATGATGAAATGATATCCATTTTTTATATGGATTATGTTATGATGGGATGATGTTTATGAAACCCATTTTATTCTTTGGGTTATGATGAATGATTTATGATTGTTTTGTGGCACATGAAAGAATGATTTTGATATGAGATGGGTGGGACCTATATCTCCATTTAATGCATTGGGTAAAGATTTATATCTCATGAGATAGACATGGATAGAATAGTAAGTTAATTCGGTTCAGTGATACAGGACTGGAATGAGGAGTAAACTTGATTTAGAAAGGGACTTTATCAACTAAGATGGTCTTGGAAGCAATGCCTTGGCTACTATGGAAATCATATCATGTGCTTAATGGTTTTCCACAATTACATGTTTTATTCCCATGCTATTTTATCGCGATTAATTTTCTTTTATGATATATTCCTTATGTACTTCCAAGATTTATGTCTTTGCTCGAGATTTTGATGTTAAGATTTTATGTAAAAGTTTTTGCATTCAAATGTTTATGGATTGTTTTATATTCTCTATGTTTACCCTTACTGAGCATTTGAGCTCACCATTTTTATGTTTTCTTTTCCCCGAAAACAAAAGGGGAAGATCTTAATGGGAGATTTTGAAGATATTTCACCATGATTAGAAGATTATTTTTCCAAGTTTCCTAAGACACTAAACTATAACGGACCTTTGGTGTTTGTTTTTTTGTTATGTATTACGTATTCCACAAAAGTAATGTAATGTCTATGTATGTCAAGATCGGGTCTCTACAGTTCATGATCCATTCTTATAACCTACGATTTCATTATATGTAATAAATAAAATATATACTTCCTTAGGAGAGATATATGGAACACATCGTAAACCTGAGAGTGGTTTGGTGGAAGCACAAATAAATATTCTATAATCCTGATACAATCAATAATTTAAAAAGGGGTTTATATAGACAAGGATAAAATTTTATTTATATAATAATCATAATTTTATCCTTTAGTTCTTCTTTGATAAATTTATACATCATCTCTCACTCCAATAATTGAAAATTCATGATGAATTTTTAATGTTTGAAGTATTAAAAACTATTGTAATATTATTAATCCATTCCTCCAGCCTCTAAAAATTTACCAAAACCAAAATTTTTAGCTCAAGTTATCTAATAATATCTAAATATCAACTTAATCCATTCCATGAATATTTATACTTAAGTATCCTCCAATAGTTACCAAAATTGAAATCCAAAAATATTTAAATATGGTCACTAAATTTATAAAATCAACTTTTCATTAACTCCCAAAAAAACATTTAATAGTTATTAATGTCACATAAAAAATATCTGAATACATTTATAATAATATATTCTCTTAAAACAAGATAAAATCATAAATTATAAGAAAACATCAATGAAAACCAATATTCTTTAAAAAATTAACTCTTTCTTCCTTACTGAAATTAAATAATACATTTTTGAATACGTTCCAAAATTATAATTGTTTTTAAAATATATTAATGAAATCATAAAACACTTTTTTCATCAAATCATTAATCAATTACATGTTAATAAATACTATCTAATATACATTATCCATATAAATCATCTCTTTTTCCAAACTAAAAAACATTGTCTCAACATCGAAAACATATTAAGTGTTATTATCCCTTAATGATGTTTTTACCTTAAAATATCACCTTTCCATAAAATCAATTTTCAAGGATGTTATACCATTCAATAGATTCATGAATATAATTAATTTAAAACTTTTATAGAAGAATTCTTGTATATTTAATGATTCAAATAACATAATTATTCAGTTGAAATATATAAATACTTTTATCATTCCACATTATTATTAAACCATTATTTAGGCTTAAATATATTATTCCTTAATACCAATTTCATACAATATGTCATATGAATCATTTCATAACATTAATCAACTTCAATTTAATCATGATTTTTATATTTAATATAATAAATAATTTTTTAACAACCCGTAACTTTTATATTTACTTCATTGAATCATCATCATCAGTATTATATGAATTAATCCTATAATGTAACATCCCAAGAATCTGTGTTTCATGTAATGGTGAATTTTATATTTTATGTTACCCATTAATCGAACAAACTGGTTTCTTATGGAGAACTAATAATAAACTTTTAATGAAATAGAGTAAACACACAAAATGAATGAAATTCCCTTTATTCAAATGGGTACACCATAGTAATTACAATACACTGAGATCAAATAGGAAATTAAGATAACCAAAGATACCAATTAAACACCCTATTAAGATTATAGGAAGACCACTCAAAACAATGAGAACCCTGAAGAAGACGATAGGGGTCCCTAGTATCCATCATAATGAACATAAGAATGGCTGAAGCCACCGCAACCACACTAAGCACTAAAGGGATGACTTGAACCATCTTCTCCTTCTTCTTCTTCAATCACCATAAGTTTAAGACACCCCAAGTCTTGGTTTTATAGGGCACCAATCTGACCGTTACCTCAAGTAGACATTGGGAACACGACGCTATAATTATAGCCGTTAGTCATTAAGGTTTTAGCTAAAGAACAATTAAGTACTCAATGACGTGTTAAAATTAATTATATATATTTAGTAACAATAATAAAAGATGAATTTTATATATGTAATTGTTTTATATATATAGTTTTGTATTATTATCATTATAAAATTATGATTAAATTTATTTGTTATAAAATCATTAATAAAACTAATATTATTATAAAATTATATTTTTACTATGCATACCATTTTGAAATTATTATATGACATTATCTAGAGATATACATTATTTTAATTTATTCAAACGGATGAATAATTATATGCTTTCGTACATTTTTCAAAAAATGATATATATATGAAATTATAATTATTGTTTTCAGATTAACGTTTTATAAAATTATTAATAATATGTATTTTGTTTAAAAATTCTATCTATTCAATTTAACCATTTATAAAATCAGTTTATTATTTGTTTTATAAAATTTTATAAAATTTAATTAACATGACATAATTATGTTTTATCAAAAATAATAAAATTGTTGTTATTAATTTTGGAATTTCATGTATATAGATACATGTTTAAAAATAATGAAATTAACAATTATAATAAGTAAATATTTTAGGGACAATAATAAATACAAGTTTGTTTCATATAAATTAGAATATGTTTTTAATTGTTCATATTATGATTTATATAAAAATATACATGTTTAATTATAAGTTTAATTAAAATTCATTTATTCATATCGTGATAATAATTAAAGTATTAGTAAACTTTACTTTTCTAATGTATTGTTTAAATAAAATTAACTTTTTACTTGATATTAATGATATAATAATGATAATAATATAATAATAAATGATAAAAAAGGGAAAATCATGGGTAGGATCGGCGGTTTTCACGGGATAGTTGTATGACTTTTAAAAAAATAGAATAAAATATTAATGTTATAATAATTATAATAATAATAATAAATGAATAAAAAAAGAAGAAAACAAAAAAAGATGGGTCATCTTCTTCCCCGACTGTAACCAGGATGATGGCGGTTCTCCCGAACCTCCAACGACTTTTGGTCCCGCGCCGCCACACGAGCACCTTCTCCGACCTCCGGCGTCGTCACCCCAGCAAGCTAGGCCAGCAACCATTTGCTCCATCTCAGCTCCTCCGCATCGTCATCTTCCTCGGCAAGCCAACCAGTGGTTGTCTCCATCACCACCGCTCCCTCTCCACTGCACCCCGGCGGCTCGTGACCCTCAGAGGGTCCCTTTTACCGCACCTTCCCATGAGCTGACCCCACTCATGCTTCATATCATATCCACACCCGAGCTTATTCTTGGGAAAGTCTATATAAAATATATATATATTTACATTATTGTTTTTTTTCAAACTCAAAGGCTTGTTTTCACCTCAGTATCAAGCATGAGGGGTACTTGTTTTAATTTTAAGGCTGGATCTGAACCTTAGCCTTGCGTAAATAAGGTTTATATAAGCCCCCTTCAAAGCAAATGAACCCTATGGGTTCAACCTCTCCACCCCTCTCGCAAGCTTCTCAGGATCTCCAGCAAGCTCCTCCCCTCTGGAAACCCGAAACCATCCACCACAGTCTATGTAAGGGATAGTTTTCAATCAGTTTTGATCCATAAAACCCTTTTATATGTTTCTGTTTATACTACATATTCATATATATATATATATATATATATATATATATAAATATCTTTCCATCTCTCCCATTTTATGGTTTTCAAAATGGGTATTGGTGTAGTTTTGTTAAAGCTCGCACATGCATAAACTATGTAAGTGACTATTTCACTTATTTTTTTTGTTACATGCTTTGTGTATAATTGGGTTTATTGTATATGTATATGTATGTATGTATATATATATATCAACCCTTATCTGTTTTAAGGATTTTCAATTTGGGTCATTGAAATATTTTTAGGGTTCTTACAGGTATAATCTATATAAGGGTTTAAATTGAAAGGTTACCATTAAGAAAAACCCAATATATATATATATACTATGTGTATAATCAGGTATAAAAGTATATAAATTTATAACCCAAGTCCCATCCATTTAAAGGTTTCCAAAAAATATTGGGTATGCTTTACCAGGAATTATATATTTATAAATGTTATTTTGACTCTGTTCATCATGCCAAATCACTTTTCTAAACATGGTATATGAAATTATATACGTATATATATATATATATATTTAATTCAATACAAATCAAATTATGATTTTTAATTCTTGAATATCCATCCTTAAATAATATTTTATGTGAGAACTAAGTTTTGTGTTAAATGGAATTATGTTTCTAAATCCTAAATATATTTGCATATATATATATACACATATTTGTGTATCACAATTCAAATCCATTTTATAATTTTTAAAAGACGATTTCCAAGCCTTAAGTAATGTTTTAGATGCGAAATGTCATTTAGTTTTAAATTGGATTTATATTTAGTGTGCAAAACCCTAAATTTCATATATTTGTGCACTTTCAGTCACACATATTATAAACCTTACATTTTTTTTCTTCATTGAAGTGGTTTTATTAATTAAATATTTATTTGAAATATTTATTACATGTTATATGTTAATAAATATTATTCGTTTATGAAAATAATAAATATTTACGTCTTTTGTACATACGGTTGTGTAAATATTTTTATATGCATAATTTCACAAAACCCTATTTCCAAGTAATGAATATCAGAATTTAATTAATGCTTTTGATACAAACAATTCATGTTCTTAATGAATGCTAATTTTAGTGGTTAAGCCAAAATGTTCTTATGTCAAACATGCATTGATTATATTAACTCTATTTTGATTTGAAAGGATTTTGTTAAGGATAGAAAGATTTGAGGAATTATGTGTTTTCCCATTAAATTATTATTACATAATGTACCCCCATGTAGTCATTGTTATTAGTAAATCAAGTTGTGATTTGGTCTAATTTCATGCTCACTAGAACTTTTATCAACATAAGTTTTATTAAATGTGCATGAAATAGAGACTTTATACTAAGGAGTTATCACTTAATGTGACAAACCCCATTCATTCATCATTTTATTTGATTTAATTATTATCACATGTGTAAGAGTTATTTTTCTACTCCATGTATACCTTGAAAAATTGAAATTACCATAATTTATATGTTCGTTGTCATATCATGTATTTCTAGTGTAAATGTAATATGGTTTTATTATCCATTTTATTTATTGTTGAATTCAATAATTCATGCATATGAAAAATCGTGACAATGAACTAAATTACCCAAATTGGTATGGGAAACATTGGGTAATGTAAAATGGAAATTAAATTACCCAATGTGGAATGAGACACCTTGGGTAATAACAAATAAATAATTAAATATTAAAAGTGGTATGGGACACCTTGAATAGCAGACCTTACTAGCATATAAGGAATGTACTGGACTTCCGGGTTGGGGACCGGTTAAAAGAAAGCCCTCTAGGTTGGGGACTGGTTAAAGTAAGCCCTCCAGGTTAGGGACTGGTAAAAGTAATCCCTATGGTTTGGAAACCGGTAAAAGTAATCTCCTCGATGCATCGATAGTTATTGAGACATTAATATTGGGTTATTACCCTTAGGTCATGGCACAAGGCCTTGACATTCATACATGAGTCTGACATTATACGTTTCCTCACTATGAATTAGTATATGACCAACCAAGTGATTATTTTGTCTAGAGGAATATCCTTGGTAAAATAAACATTTCCTATAAGTATGAGATTAAGTCCACATGGAATATGATGAGACAGTGTTGCAGTATGATCATTTTTCCTTTCCAGGATTTTAATGCAAATGTTAGCATTACATTTATCATGTTATAATGTGAATTTTAATAATTTGTAGTGAAATTTCTTATGCGCAACTCTGATAATGTTCATGCTCCATAGTATTTGCATACTTTGCTTGTTATTCTTCTTTATATTTAGTGGAAATCCATGCACTTTTGAACCATCATGCTTACTTTGTAGCATGATCTTTTAGTAGTCTTCAGTTTAATGTTTAAATACTGGTATGGAATTTCCAAAATGGTTTCCAACAACCTTTGAAAAGTTAGGACATTTTCTTTAAAGGAATTATTTTAAGTAATTGCAAGTATTTTCAAAGGATGTTTTCAAAAGACGTATTAAGTATTTTCAAAACCCTATACTGAGCATCATTTTTGCTCACCCCATGTTTTTGAAATATTTTTCATAGGTTTACAGAATTGGTCATCATTGTTGTAGTGCGCAGAAGCGGTGATGATTTTTCCATTTGTTTAGTTTTTCATTATAACTCTGATGTTTTTGTAAGCATGTATCTACTTCCAGAACCTAGACCGGAATAAGGTCCTATTGTATGAAATGTCTAAGGCTTGGTCCTTACACTTGGTATCAGAGGATAGGTTCAGGAAATTCTGAAAAAACCAGGTAGTATAAATACATAGCTATGACTGAACATTACTAAGTAATTATATTGTAACTTTCAGATGGCAGACGAAAGATCACTAAAAAGTCTTTTTTCCCTTCCCACTTAAATCCTCGAGACTATTATTGTTAAGTCGTGTATTGAGGACTATGAATTCTTTGGGAACCTCCATCTATCTTGTAAACTCCTCTTTCAAGCATTAAACAACTCAAAAATCCTTCAACTCATCCAAGGATCTATTCATGTTTACAATCGTATAACATACGCACAACTTGCACACAATACTCATAGGGGGAAATATTATGAAGGTATTTTCCTATGTTTTACCCTATCTACAATTTATCTGGATTTAAGGGTTTTCCGGGAAGCTTCAGAGGA
This sequence comes from Viscum album, assembly GCA_963277665.1. NCBI lineage: Eukaryota > Viridiplantae > Streptophyta > Magnoliopsida > Santalales > Viscaceae > Viscum > Viscum album. Next base: position 1,087,923,888 of record OY728139.1, read on the forward strand.
GGGAAATATCTGTGCAACATATCTTTTTCAAGTCTTGAGTTTTAGGCTATACGAGAGACTCTTTGTCATCTAACCCCTCGACTTTGAGGTAGTACGAAAAATCTGTAGGGACCAAGTTCATCTGGATATCACTGAGCTTTACACCGGTCTTGCCTCTATCTGGAAGCCCAACTATTTTATGTGGGATTTTTACTCCACTTGCCCAAGGTGTATTTGGGCAAGCAAGATCGAGGAACTGGGAACCACCCTAAGAATAGAGTTGAGGGCATCAACGAACTGGTTATGGAGGTGGGCTCTGTAAAGGCACAACCTAGTTGCTTTATGCTAAATCCTAGAGTGTTTGAGTAGGGACATCACTAAGGATGTCAGGGAGGCTCTGTCAGCAAGTCAGTAGGAGTATGCCAATCGAATTGCAAGGACGTAATTCTTTATAGTGGGGAATAATGTAACATCCCAAGAATCTGTGTTTCATATAATAGTGAATTTTATATTTTATGTTACCCATTAATCGAACAAACTGTTTTCTTATGGAAAATTAAAATAATTGTTTAATGAAATAGAGTAAACACACAAAATGAACGAAAGACCCTTTATTCAAATGGGAACACCATATTAATTACAATACACTGAGATCAAACAGGAAATTATGCTAACCAAAGATACCAATTAAACACCCTATTAAGATTACCAGATGACTACTCAAAACAACAAGAACCCTGAGAGGACGATAGGGGTCCTTAGTATCCATCATAACGAACATAAGAATGGACGAAGCCACCACAACCACACTAAGCACTAAAATGATGACTTGAACCATATTCTCCTTCTTCTTCTTCAATCACCTTATGTTTATGACACCCCAAGTCTTGGTTTTATAGGGCACCAATCCGACCGTTATCTCAAGTAGTTGTTGGAAACTCAACGACTATAATTATAGTTGTTATTCCTTAAGGTTTTAGCAAAAGGAAAATTAAGTACTCAATGACGTGTTAAAATTAATTAAATATATTTAGTAATAATAATAAGTGATGTATTTATATATGTATTTGTTTTATATATATAGTTTTGAATTATTATCATTATAAAATTATGATTAAATTAATTTGTTATAAAATCATTAATAAAACTAATATTGTTATAAAATTATAATTTTACTATGCATGCCATTTTGAAATTATTATATGACATTATGTAGTGATATACATTATTTTAATTTATTCAAACAGATGAATAATTATATGCTTTCATACATTTTTCAAAAAATGATATATATATGAAATTATAATTATTATTTTTAGAATAGCGTTTTATAAAATTATTAATAATATGTATTTTGTTTAAAAATTATAGCTATTCAATTTAACCATTTAAAAAATTAGTTTATTATTAGTTTTATAAAATTTTATTAAATTAAATTAACATGAAATAATTATGTTTTATCAAAATAATAAAATTGTTGTTATTAATTTTGGAATTTCATGTATATAGATACATGTTTAAAAATAATGAAACTAATAATAATAATATGTAAATATTTTATGGATAATAATAAATACATGTTTTTTATATAAATTAGAACATGTTTTTAATTGTTCATATTATGATTTATATAAATATATATATATATGTTTAATTATAAGTCTAATTAAAATTCATTTATTCATATTGTGATAATAATTATAGTATTAGTAAACTTTACTTTTCTAAAGTATTGTTTAAAGTAAATTAACTTTTGATTTGATATTAATGATATAATAATGATAATAATATAATAATAAATGATAAAAAGGGAAAATCATGGGTAGGATGGGCGGTTTTCATGGGATAGTTGTATGAGTTTTAAAAAAGTATAATACAATATTAATGTTATAATAATAATAATAATAATAAATGTATAAAAAAAGAAGAAGAAAACAAGAAAAGATGGGTCGTCTTCTTCCCCGACTGCAACCGGGTCGATGGTAGTTCTCCCGGACCTCCAGTGGCTTCTGGTCCCATGCCGCCACACGAGCACCTTCTTCGACCTTCGGCGTCATCACCATAGAAAGCCAGGCCAGCAACAGTCCACTCCATCTCAACTCATCAGTGTCGTCGTCTTCCTCCAAAATACAACCAACGACTGTCTCAGTCACCACCGCTCCCTCTCCACTACACCCCGATGGCCTGTGACCCTCCGAGGGTCCCTTTTTCCACACCTGTCAACGAGATGACCCCACTCATGCTTCATAGCATATCCACACCTGAGCTCCTTCTAGGGTAAGTTTATATAATATATATATATATATATGAATTATTGTATTTTTTCAAACTGAAAGGCTTGTTTTCACCTCAGTAGTCAAGCATGAGGGGTACTTGTTTTAATTTTAAGGATGGATCTGAACCTTAGCCTAGCGTAAATAAGGTTTATATAATCCCACTTCCAAGAAAAAGAACCCTACGGGTTCAACCTCTCCACCCCTCCCGCAAGCTTCTTAGGATCTCCAGCAAGCTCCTCCCCTCTGGCAACCCAAAACCATCCTCCACAGTCTATGTAAGGGATAGTATTCAATTGGTTTTGATCCATAAAACCCTTTTATAAATTTCTGTATATACTACATATTCATATATATATATATATATATATATCTTTCCCTCTCTCCCATTTTACGGTTTTCAAAATGGGTATTGGTGTAGTTTTGTTAAAGCTCGCACATGCATAAACTATGTAAGGGACTATTTCACTTATTTTTTTGTTACTTGATTTGTGTATAATTGGGTATATTTTATATGTATATGTGTATATATATATATATATATCAACCCTTCTCTATTTTAAGGATTTTCAATTTGGGTCATTGAAATGTTGTTAGGGTTCATACAGGTATAATCTATATAAGGGTTTAACTTGAAAGGTTACCATTAAGCAAAACCCAATATATATATATATATACTATGTGTATAATCAGGTATAAAAGTATGTAAATATATAACCCAAGTCATATCCATTTAAAGGTTTCCAAAAATTATTAGGTATGCATTACCAGGAATTATATATTTATAAAGGTTATTTTTAATCTGTTCATCATGCCAAATCCCTTTTCTAAACCTGGTATATGTAATTATATACGTATATATATACATATGTAATTCAATACAAATCAAATTATAATTTTTAAGGCTTCAATATCCATCCTTAAAAAATATTTTATGTGCGAACTAATTTTTGGGTTAAATGGAATTATGTATCTAAAACCTAAATATATTTACATACATATATATATATATATATCTATATACATATTTATGTATCATAATAAAAATCTATTTTATAGTTTTTAAAAGAAGATTTCCAAGCCTTAAGTAATGCATTAGATGCGAGATGTCATTTGGGTTTAAATTGGATTTATATTTAGTGTGAAAAAACCTAAATTTCAAATATGTGTGCACTTTCAGTCACACATGTTATAAAACTTACATGTTTTGGACTTCATTCAAGTGGTTTTATTAATTAAATATTTATTTTAAATATTTATTACATGTAAGATGTTAATAAATATTTTTCTTTTATGAAAATACTAAATATGTACGTCTCTTCTAAATACGGTTGTGTAAATATTTTTATATGTATAATTTCCCTAAACCCTATTTCCAAGTAATGAATATCCGAATTTAATTATTAATTTTGATAAAAACAATGCATGTAAGATCTTAATGAATGCTAACTTTAGTAGTTAAGCCAAAATGTGCTTATGTCAAACCTGCATTGATTATATTAACTCTATTGTGATTTGAAATTATTTTGTTAAAGATAGAAAGATTTGAGGAATTATGTGTTTTCCCATTAAATGCTTATTACATAATGAACCCCCTTGCAGTCATTGTTATTATTTAATCAAGTTGTGATTTGGTCTAATTTCATGCTCACTAGAACTTTTATCAACATGTGTTTTATTAAATTTGCACGAAATAAGGACTTCAAACTAAGGAGTTATCATTTCATGTGGTAAAACCCCTTCATTCATCATTTTATGTGATTTAATTATTATCACATGTGCAAGAGTTATTTTTATTGTCCATGTCTGCCTTGGAAAATTGTTATTACCATACTTTATATGTTCATTGTCATATCATGTATTTCTAGTGTAAATGTACAATGGTTTCATTATACATTTTATTTATCGTTGAATTCAATAATGCATGCATATGAAAAATCATGACACTGAACTAAATTACCCAAAGTGGTAAGGGACACGTTGGGTAATGTAAAATGGAAATTAAATTACCCAAAGTGGTATGGGACACCTTGGGTAATAAAAAATAAATAATTTAATATTCAAAGTGGTTTGAGACACCTTTAATATCAAACCTTACTAGCATATGAGGACTGCATTGGACTGCCGGGTTAGGGACTGGTTAAAAGGAATCCCTCTAGGTTGGGGACTGGTTAAAGTAAGCCCTCCAGGTTAGAGACTAGTAAAAGTAATCCCTCAGGGTTAGAGACCAGTAAAAGTAAGCTCCTCGATGCATCGATAGTTCTTAAGCCATTAATATTGGGTTATTACCCTTAGGTCATGGAACAAGGCCTTGATATTCAGAAATGAGTCCATCATTATACGTTTCCTCACTATGTGTTAGTATATGACCATCCAAGTGATTATTTCAACTAGATGAATATCCTTGGTTAAAGAACCATTACCTATAAGTATGAGATTAAGTGCACATGGAATATGATGAGATAGTGTTGCAGTATGATCGATTTTCCTTTCCAGGATTTTAATGCAAATGTTAGCATTACATTTATCATGTTATAATGTGCATTTTAATAATTTGTAGTAAAATTTTTTATGCGCAACTCTGATAATGTTCATGATTTGTAGTATTTTCATACTTTTCATGTTATTATTCTTTACATTTAGTGGAAATACATGAACTTTTGTACCAGCACACTTAATTTGTAACATGATCTTTTAGTAGTCTTTAGTTGAATGCTTAAATGATTATGTGGAATGTCCTAAATGGTTTCTAGAAACCTTTGAAAAGTGATGACATCTTCTTTAAAGGAATTATTTTAAGTATGTGCAATTATTTTCAAAGGATGTTTTCATAATCCGTATTAAGTATTTTCAAAAGCCCTTACTGAGCATCGTTTTTTCTCACCCCAAGTTTTAGGAATATTTTTCATAGGTTTACAGAATTGGTCATCATTGTTGTAGCGTGCGGAAGCGGTGATGATCTGCCATTTGTTTAGTTTTTTGTTGGAACTATGATGTTTTTGTAAGCATGTATCTTTTTCCAGAACCTAGATCGGAATAAGGTTCTCTTGTATGACATGTCTAAGGCTGGGTCCTTACACTTGGTATCAGATGATAGGTTCAGAAAATTCTGGAAAACCAGGTAGTATAAATACATAGCTATGGATAAACAATACAAAGTAATTATATTGTAACTTTCAGATGGCAGATGAAAGATCACTAACAAGTATTTTGTCCCTTACCACTAAAATCCATGAGACTATAATTTTTAAGTCAGGTATGGAAGACTATGAACCCTTTGGGATCCTCCGACTATCCTGTAAACTCATCTTTCAAGCATCGAACAACTAAAATATCCTTCGAATCTTCCGAGGATCGATTCATGTTTACTATCGTATAACTTATGCACAACTTGCATAAAATATGCATATGGGGAAATATTTTGAAGGTATTTTTGTATGTTTTACCCTATCTACAAACTATCTGGATTTAAGGGTTTTCTGGGAAGCTGAAGAGGAGGGAAATCTCTGTGAAGCATATCTGTTTCAAGTCTTGAGTTTCAGGGTATACAGGAGACTCTTTGTCATCAAACCCCTCGAATTTGAGGTAGTACGACGAATTTGGAGGGACCAAGTTCATCTGGATATCACTGAGCTTTACACTACTCATGCCTCTATCTGGAAGCCCAACTGTTTTATGCGGGATTTTAACTCCACTTGCCCAAGGTGTATCTGGGCAAGAGAGATCGAGGAACTGGGAACCACCCTGGGAATAGAGTTGAGGAGATCAACGAACTGGTTACAGAGGTGGGATTTTTAAAGGCACGACCTAGTTTCTTTATGCTAAATTCAAGAGTGTTTGAGTAGGGACATCACTAAGGATGTCAGGGAGGCTATGTCAGTGAGTCAGTAAGAGTACACCAATAAAATTGCAAGTATAAAATTCTTTATAGGGGGGATAATGTAACATCCCAGGAATTTGTGTTTCATTTAATGGTGAATTTTATATTTTAGGTTACCCATTAATCGAACAAACTTGTTTCTTATGGAAAAGTAATAATAAAATTTTAATTAAATAGAGTAAACACACAAAATGAACGAAAGGCCCTTTATTCAAATGGGAACAACATAGTAATTACAATACACTGAGATCAAACAAGAAATTATGCTAACCAAAGATACCAATTAAACACCCTATTAAGATTACAGGAAGACCACTCAAAACAACAAGAACCTCAAGAAGATGATAGGGGTCCTTAGTATCCATCATAACGAACATAAGAACGGCTAAAGCCACCACAACCACACTAAGCACTAAAGGGATGACTTGAACCATCTTCTCCTTCTTCTTCTTCAATCACCTAAAGTTTAAGACACCCCAAGTCTTGGTTTTATAGGGAACCAATCCAACAATTACCTCAAGTAGACGTTGGAAACTCGACGGCTATAATTATAGCTGTTAGTCCTTAAGGTTTTAGCTAAATAACAATTACGTACTCAAAGACATGTTAAAATTAATAAAATATATTTAGTAATAATAATAAGCAATGTATTTTATATATGTAATTGTTTTATATATATAGTTTGGGATTATTATCATTATAAAATTATGATTAAATTAATTTTTTATAAAATCATTAATAATAATAATATTATTATTATAAAATTAAAATTTTACTATGCATGCCATTTTGAAATTATTATATGACATTATGTAGTGATATACATTCTTTTAATTTATGCAAATGGATGAATAATTATATGCTTTCGTATATTTTTCAAAAAATGATATATATATGAAATTATAATTATTGTTTTTATATTAGCATTTTATAAAATTAATAATAATATTTATCTTGTTAAAAAATTATAGCTATTCAATTTAACCATTTATAAAATTATTTTATTATTTGTTTTATAAAATTTTGTTAAATTAAATTAACATGAAATAATTATGTTTTATCAAAATAATAAAATTATTGTCATTAATTTTGGAATTTCATGTATATAGATACATGTTTAAAAATAATGAAATTAATAAAAATAATATGTAAATATTTTATGGATAATAATAAATACATGTTTGTTTCATAAAAATTAGAATATGTTTTTAATTGTTCATATTATGATTTATATAAAAATATATATGTTTAATTATAAGTTTAATTAAAATTCGTCTATTCATATTCTGATAATAATTAAAGTATTAGTAAACTTTACTTTTCTAAAGTATTGTTTAAATAAAATTAACTTTTGACTTCATATTAATGATATAATAATGATAATAATATAATAATAAATGATAAAAAAGGGAAAATCATGGGTAGGATGGGTGGTTTTCATGGGATAGTTGTATGAGTTTTAAAAAAATAGAATAAATTATTAATTTTATAATAATAATAATAATAAATGAATAAAAAAAGAAGAAGAAAACAAAAAAAGATGGGCCGTCTTCTTCCCTGACTGCAACCAGGTCGATGGCGGTTCTCCCGGACCTTCAGCGGCTTCCGTTCCCGCACCGCCACACGAGAACCTTCTCAGACCTCCGACATCGTCACCCCAATAAGCCAGGCCAGCAACCGTCTGATCCATCTCAGCTCCTCCACGTCGTTGTCTTCCTTGGAAAGCCAACAGACGGCTGTCTCTGTCATCACCGCTCCCTCTCTATTGCACCCCGACGACTTGTGACCCTCAGAGGGTCCCTTTTGCCGCACCTTTCCATTAGTAGACCCCACTCATGCTTCATAGCATATCCACACCCGAGCTCCTTCTTGGGGAAGTTTATATAAAATATATATATATATATATATATATTTGAATTATTGTTTTTTTCCAAACTCAAAGGCTTGTTTTCACCTCAGTAGTCAAGCATGAGGGGTACTTGTTTTAATTTTAAGGCTGGATCTAAACCTTATCCTTTAGTAAATAAGGTTTATATAAGCCCCCTTGTGAGAAAATGAACCCTACGGGTTCAACCTCTCCACCCCTCCTGCAAGCTTCTCAGGATCTCCAGCAAGATCCTTCCCTCTGGCAACGCGAAACCATCCTCCACAATCTATGTAAGGGATAGTTTTCAATCAGTTTTGATCCATCAAAACCTTTTATAAATTTCTTTATATACTACATATTCATATATATATATATATATATATATATATATTTCCCTCTCTCCCATTTTATAGTTTTCAAAATGGGTATTGGTGTAGTTTTGTTGAAGATCACACATGCATAAACTATGCAAGGGACTATTTCACTTTTTTTTGTTACATGCTTTGTGTATAATCGGGTATATTATATATGTATATGTATATATATATATCAACCCTTCTCTGTTTTAGGGATTTTAAATTTGGGTCATTGAAATGTTGTGAAGGTTCATAAGGGTATAATCTATGTAAGGGTTTAACTTGAAAGGTTACCATTAAGCAAAACCCAATTTATATATATATACTAAGTGTATAATCAGGTATAAAAGTATATAAATTTATAACCCAATTCCAATCCATTTCATGGTTTCCAAAAATGATTAGGTATGATTTACCAGGAATTATATATTTATAAATGTTATTTTGAATATGTTCATCATGCCAAATCCCTTTTCCAAACTCGGTATATGAAATTATATACGTATATATATACATAAGTAATTCAATACAAATCAAATTATGATTTTTAAGGCTTGAATATCCATCCTAAAATAATATTTTATGTGCGAACTATGTTTTGGGTTAAGTGGAATTATATTTCTAAAACCTAAATATATTTACACACACACACACACATATATATATATATATATATATATATATCTGTATAAATATTTATGTATCACAATCCAAATCCATTTTATAATTTTTAAAAGACTATTTCCAAGCCTTAATTAATGTTTTAGATGAAAAGTGTCATTTCGGTTTAAATTGGATTTATATTTAGTGTGCAAAACCCTAAATTTCATATATGTGTGCACTTTCAGTCACACATGTTATAAAACTTACATGTTTTGGTCTTCATTCAAGTGGTTTTATTAATTAAATATTTATTTTCAATATTTATTACATGTAAGATGTTAATTAATATTATTCATTTATGAAAATACTAAATATATACGTCTCTTGTACATACGGTTGTGTAAATATTTTAATATGTATAATTTCTCGAAACCCTATTTCGAAGTAATGAATATCAGAATGTAATTAATGCTTTTGATATAAAAATTGCATGTAAGATCTTAATGAATGATAATTTTAGTGGTTAATCCAAAATTTGCTTATGTCAAACCTGCATTGATTATATTAACTCCATTGTGATTTGAAATGATTTTGTTAAGGATAGAAAGATTAGAGGAAATATGTGTTCTCCAATTAAAATCTTGTTACATAATGAACCCCCCTGCAGTCATTGTTATTAGTTAATCAAGTTGTGATTTGGTCTAATTTCATGCTCACTGGAAATTTTATAAACATGAGTTTTATTAAATGTCCATGAAATAGGGACTTTAAACTTAGGAGTTATCAATTCATGTGGCAAACCCCATTAATTCATCAACTTATGTGTTTTAATTATTATCACATGTTCAAGAGTTATATTTCTTGTCCATGTCTGCCTCGGAAAATTTTAATTACCATACTTTATATGTTCATTGTCATATCATGTATTTCTAGTGTAAATGTACAATGATTTCATTATCTATTTTATTTATCATTGAATTCAATAATGAATGCATATGAAAAATCATGACAATGAACTAAATTACGCAAAGTGGTATGGGACACCTTGGGTAATGTAAAATGGAAATTAAATTAAAAAAAGTGGTATGAGACTCCTTGGGTAATTAAAAATAAATAATTAAATATTCAAACTGGTATGGGACACCTTGAATATCATACCTTACTTGCATATGAGGAATTTATTGGACTGCCGGGTTGGGGACCGGTTAAAAGAAATCCTTCCAGGTTGGGGACTAGTTAAAGTAAGCCCTCCAGGTTAGGTACTGGTAAAAGTAAGCCCTCCGGGTTAGAGACCGGTAAAATTAAGCTCCTCGATGCATCGATAGTTCTCGAGACATTCATATTGGGTTATTACCCTTAGGTCATGGAATAAGGCCTTGACATTTAGACATGAGTCCGACGTTATACGTTTCCTCACTATTTTTTAGTATATGACCAACCAAGTGATTATTTCTACTAGAGGAATATCCTTTGTTAAAGAACCATTACCTATGAGTATGAGATTAAGTGCACATGGAATACGATGAAACAGTGTTGTTGTATGATCAGTTCTCCTTTCCAGGATTTTAATGCAAATGTTGGCATTACATTTATCATGATATAATGTGCATTTTAATAATTTGTGGTGAATTTTTTTATGCGAAACTCTGATAATGTTCATGCTCCATAGTATTTGCATACTTTTCATGTTATGATTCTTTATATTTAGTGGAAATCCATGAACTTTTGTACCAACATGCTTACTTTGTAACATGATCTTTTAGTAGTCTTCAGTTGAATGCTTAAATGCTTGTGTGGAATTTCCCAAATGGTTTTCAGCAACCTTTGAAAAGTGGTGACATTTTCTTTAAAGGAATTATTTTAAGTATGTGAAATTATTTTCAAAGGATTTTTTAAAAAGACGTATTAAGTATTTTCAAAACCTCTTACTGAGCATCTTTTGTGCACACCCCATGTTTTTGAAATATTTTTCACAGGTTACCAGAAATGGTCATCGTTTTTGTAGCACGTGGAAGTGGTGATGATCTTGCCATTTGTTTAGTTTTCATTGTAACTTTGAGGTTTTTGTAAGCATGTATCTAATTCTAGAACCTAGACTGGAATAAGGTCCTCTTGTATGAAATGTCTAAGGATGGGTCCTTATATATAAGCTTGGTAATTCTCTTAACGATCATTCTATCTGGACATCGATTTTCAAAAAATACCCATACATACTAGATTTAAAATTTACAACAATCAATGATTATTTATGGATACTATTATTTTCATCCATTTTGTTAACTAAAAATTTCATTTTTACTTGTAAATTTATTTCTTTGTGTTATTCCATTCCTTACTCAAAACATCTTCTTGTCCCATAGATAAATTCCCTTAAGTTATTCTTTAAAAATTCTCAACATATATGAATCTGAGTCTTTTTTCCTCCATGGTATCCACCATTTGTGCTCTTTGATAACTCTATCATTATCTTATTTTGAGAGTTTGAGAGCTGGTTGAGGTGAAAGTAGATAATAATATATTGTGATAACTGATTAGGCATAATCACAATATAATTCACTCCATTCATCACCCCATTTGGTTTCTCATAAACACATTTTATATCACATACAACATTAAACTAGTTCAATCTGGTTTTATCTATTGAATAAATCTATAAACAATTATTTAAGCAACAAAAATCATAGTGATAAACCATATAATCATGAAAAATCCTTTATTGGATTTCAAAATCTTGAAACCTTCTTTTAAATATATGAAGCCTTAGTTATAACCTAGGTCATCAATCAAATCCTTCATCATGGTTCATAAAGAGCATATGAATTCCTAATGAATATCCCATAGTAGTGTCAAAATAGGTGTGTAATAAAGATCATTGTCATTTAATAGCTAACGATCAAGTCAAGACCAATGAACAAATTTTATAGTTATTACCCCATGGTACTTCTGTTCTAGAACCACATCTACTTATAGTATCAATACAATGATGTATTTATAGGTAAACTATACAATCCTTTTGTTTCTAATGGATTTCATGCCCGTGCTCATTTCAAGTTAACGTGGTCTTATATTCCAAAGGCAGGTGGTCATTTGTATTTTTCTAATGACATCTTAGAAAAAAATTTAGATGAGAATATGGGAGTTTAGGCTCATCACACCCATTTGGTGGGAATTATTTCCTACGTAGGGAATCTCATATAGATTTAATATGATATCATTAATACTTTATTAAATACAATTTATGGAACATGTGGATGTTTTATTAACAACCAATTAATTGAAAGTGTAAAATTTATAATTATCTATATGCATTATAGGTTCTTCATCAATAGAGAAATATATATATATATATATATGAGTATATCCATAGATGGAACCCTTTTATAAGTGTATTAGATATTCTTATTTAGTTTATTTTTAGAATGCTGGTTCTAATGCATGAAGGGTGGTGCTATGAAATTTATTGACATCCATTTATGTGGGAGTAGTTTTGATGTTTGGATCAAGATCATAATTGGATTCCTATATATCTTCATGAAAAGAAGTAGAACCCAAAAAGTTCAGTGCATTGTAATGGGACACATCATACTTTTTAATGTATTGTGACAAGGACTAAATCATACAGTTTAATGACATAAGTCTTGGATGCATTGAAAAAATGTTCCCAATCAAATAAGGAGTTGAAAAAACTCTAAATAATCCCAAAGAACCTTGAAGGGATGTGGTATCCTAGGTGGGGGCATAATATTTGGAGAATGCATCATAGTAAGGATCATGATGAAAAGGTAACTGAAGGAAGATGGACTTCTGAGTTGGATATGACCCAACTTGGGATATGGCATAGGGAAGATTAAGGTGAGTTTGGGTTGTTGGGTTTCAAGCTTAGGGAGGCTTCCTACATATCCTGTTTGAATGTGAATCAAATCCCATTAAGTTTGAAATTCTTGGGACATATACCTAAGAGGATTCTCATGCATATTCTTTATCATGAATATGACCCTCTAAAGGTGTTTTCATGGTTTGGGGGATTATACTTCATAGTATGCCCATCGGAAATGTGAGAGTATGATCTAGAAGGGGAATCCTCTCTCAAGGAAGGTATTTGATTGTGATAATGGAATGATTGTTACTAACCTATAAGACCACATGATTTGTTCTCAGTATGAAAAACATAAAGAAGACGAATATTTGAAAAATTAAAAAATATCCTTCATCCAATGTTGGATGCGGCTAGAGATATGGGAGAGAGAAAGGGATCTTATTTTCTCATCTCTTATATTGGTTTTAGTCCCCTTTGTATAGAAGGATGTATGGGTATAACCTCTTCTAAAAAAGACTATGGTCTTACTTATAGAGGGATTACCTACTCCTAAATTCAAATAGGGCGAGAGGAGGATAAGGCACTAAACTTAATCATAGAGGAATGAAAGTGGTTCCCCAAACTATCTTAAATGGGTTAGTCCATAACATTACCACTATAGTTTCTCTCTTAATTACCAAGGGGATTCATAATTAAGATCATCCAGAGGACCCTACCCATCAAGTAGGAAAATTTTGCGATAACTCTTACCTAGGGAATGCACAATGAAATGGGAGACATTATGATGTTTCCTATTCTATTGTTTTGAATGTATAGAGGCCTTTTTGAATGATATTATTTCCTATTTCATGTAGTAGTCTATATGTGGAATCACACTTCATGGGAGAGGTTAATGAAGAGAGTTATTCAGGAAGATCAAAACGGGTCCAATGTAATGAAAAATCTATGCAGGAGAAGGGTACTACATCAGAAATACTCTATCCCTTGTGCTAGTTTCTATATGGGATGGAAGTCTGTAAAGGTTGTATTCACATACACTACACAGAATGAGAGCCTATAAAGGATATTTATATGTGGATTTTATCCATGATGGATTTTCTATGTGGATGGCTTCATATGAGAGAGTCCACCCTTTGTGGGAAGTCATGTGAGTTCCCTTTCTAACATTGAGAAATGTGGCAAGTGGTTACCTGATTAAATCAATTACTTTCTCTCTCTCTCTCTATTATCTTTTGTTTCTCAAGGTCCACTTTTTCAACATCCATCTATGTTTGAAGTTTTTATAGTAGTACAGAAGTAACCATTCCCATTATTACCAAAATAAATAAAAAACCACTGATTGTGAAGGGTTTTGGTTTGTAGGTGGCCTAAATATAATGCCTCACTCATCAGATGAATTTTTGTTTATGGGGGACTAAAATGTAACACATAATCCCACAAATTAATTTTTATTTGAGTGTGGGGATGTAATGCATCACATCCAAAATAATTTTTTTTGGGTGGGGGGGAGAGGTAATGAAACAACTTTCTATGGAAATAACATTTTGTTTGTGGAGGGTCTATGTAGGAGCACTATGTGGAGAAGAGACTCGTATGTCGAGCATGGTGAGTAGAAGATGAAGTTAAATTATAGCTCATAATAATTAAAAATTTTATTCTTTTTGAAATGGACCAATAGATTATATTCGAACCCTTCCAAATTCATAAAATCCTTATAATCCTCTTTGAAAATTTTATCGGACCCAAAAAATTCCTCCATTTAGATTGGGGTCTAATCATCATGAAGATGATCAAATTTTGAGGAATAAATCATTGAATTTTGATCATTTCTTTGGTTAAGTTGGACCTAGAGGAGGGCCCACACCTATAGAAGTTGTCCAAGTCGAGTCATATATCACATTGTGAATCAAGAGTTGTACAGTTTGTTTGATATTTCACTAGTAGTATCCCTATTCACATAGAATTTCCTTTCATGGTGGACTTTACCACATGGTGGAAGATTGTTCCTATGAACTTGTTTCATCCCAAATAAATTCTACTTTCCCTTATGGTCGACATATTCCTTCATAGAAATTATGTATTTAGTATATAGACTAAAGTGATTCGCATCTACATAGAGTGATATTCAATTCACCATAATTTTCTCTGTGGGGGTATTTATGATTTGTGGATTTTTTAATTCAAAATTTATTTAAAAATTTATTAGAAATTGATCCTTCATAATATACTTATTATACTGCCAAGGAAAAGAGGAATTCCATGATTTAAATCATTCAAAAATAACACAAAACACAACATTATCCAAAATCATCACATTTTAATAAGAATTATGGGTGCTGGATAGTATGAGTAAAACTTCATAGATAATATTCCTCTATATGGATTTGGTTTTCTATATGATGTCTCTATCCTAGCACCAAGTTAGAAAAATCAACCATTAGATTGGATAATCAAGTGCACCAACACAAGTTAGAAAAATATCTCATCGAAGGGGTCTTTTATTCCGGAGACCTACTTGGAGGGGTTTGATTGGAATTACGCCCCTTTTTCATTAGAAAAAATTGTATGATCACTAGAATCAGACTTCCATTTATATTACACCATTTATAGGAAATCCATAGACGATGAGTCATTACAGTGGTTATCCAAATGTGATCTTCACCATAGAGGTTCATTTTTTTAGAATGGGGATGGCCTTTTGGGTTCATTATAGTTGTGAAGTGTTCCAAGGTGAGTTATAGGTCATGGGATTATATGAGGATGTTGGGTTATGATAGAACTTTTCCCATCAGAACAGATCCATTATTCATCAACTTTTTAGTTGGTGGATCGCATATAATAATTTGTTCCACTTTGTTCTTGGGGATGTTATTGTCATCCTTTGGGTTGATTTTATTATTAATATGTGTACATAAAATAGAGATCATGTGTTAGTATTCTTTGTGAAAATTGAACTCATACATAGTCAGAGGGGTATTAATATTATTATGTGTGTATGGTTAGTGTGATAAATCATTATATATAGATAAATATCTCATGTGTAGGGAAGAAAGAGGTGACAATAAATAGGCCACCTGAACCATTTTGAGTCATATAGGATAGACTTCTACCTCACATTTTAAGGTCATTTAATGGGGGATAAGTCTTATATATTTGAATGAATAAAAACACAACTCAATTGTTCTAATGGAATTGGATATGAAAGTCCTCTAAGCTCACATGGGTCATGATCAGTGTGAGAAACATGAGGAAACATGGTAAATCATCTAAATCCACATATGAGTGAATTAATTTGAACATATGGAAACATTTTCCAGTCAATCATATTTCATGGAAGGATATGATTGAAGTCGATAAAAAATAATGGTTGGGCATGATATACATGACCAATAAATCCAAAAGAAAGTATGGGACCCTTATATATGTTGAATTTTTACATAAGGGAATGGAATTTTCATATTTCATCCAAGTATGGGATTTGAATAATGTGACTCTCCAATTATAGTACCAAAGATAGTAGGCATGAGTTTAAATAGAAATGGAGTATTCATCCCTACTTTCAATCTACATATTGGGATCATATACTAGGTACCTTTTCATGGATCTATCTCTCATGTATGTAATGTATCATATAGAACTGACCTTGTTTCATGTAGTTTAATGTCATACTATAAGGACTCATATGTTCTACAATTTTGCGTATTGGGAAAATGACCATTTCTTATAATTTAATATTATATATATTTGACTAGTTTCATACATTTTAATTTCATTGTGATAAGGAAGTAGTCCACACAATTTATAATCATGTTGAAGGGAAGTATGATTGTTGTAATTTAAGGTAACATGGATTTGATAAATGATTTGTGATTTGATATTCCATGGTGATCTGACTGAGAATGTTTCATCATCCTTCACGAATGAAGAGGGGAGGTTTTAAGCTATTACATGGAAGCTTATGAATCTAAAAAGTGATTTGGGACAAGTATCCAAGGAATGAATAGGTAAAATGTTCCAAAATAGGTTTCCAACATAATGTTTTTAGTGATTACAGAGATAAAAGAGGTATGTCATGTGAAAGAAGATTCCTCTGGTTGACATTCTTTTTTAAGTAGATATTATGAAAAAATAGGGTTATATTATAATTGGTCAAAACAATGGTGTCCTTGAGAATCTGAAATTTTATTATTGATGGAAAATAAAATCTTATTGACATTATTATTTTCCTAGACATAGAGTGTGATTTGTGTAAGGAATGTTCCTGAGTATGGATGGATCATTTCAGGTCAAAATTAGTTAACAGTTGGGAGATACATTTCTTATGTAGGTCTAACCCATACACATAGAGGGGGTTTTTATTACTATGGCCTGAGCCAAGACTTAGGTTCTGGGCATTGAATCATATCCCATTAAAGAAAGAGTCATTCCATATATTGTTTTAGAAATATTCCCCAAACCAATTGTATTTGTGAGTTTAGAGAGATAATATTCCTCAAATATGTGATCACAACCTTGGTGAGAATCCTTAATTTTCACTCTTATGCAGACATGGTTCATACATAGGAGAGTGGGGATTTTTTTATATTGTGGATGGACCAAGATATTGGATGCTGGATTCACTACAGATCTCTTCAAATGAGAATCAAGACACAAGTAGTTATGGTAATGATTGGTGTTGGTGGGACACCTCTAATTATAGTGGTCATCTAGTATGAGGGTTATAGACTTGAAAAAGTTTGCATCATGTATGAGACATATACCATGCTATTTTATATCATGCGGTATGGACATTTGGAGTTCGTTTAGGGTCTTGAATCTAGGATAATGTTTATGCTAACATGAACTGATGTGCCTTGATCATACATGAAGTCCTTTACAAAAACTCTTAATCCCATGTGAGATATTCTTGATGTGGGAAACAAGGGATGAGGAAGGTTTATATCACCAAACATAGGCAATTACAAAGAAGGACATGGACATTTGTCATGTGGTTGCTGGACTAGGATGTAGGATCCACGAATCTCTACGTATCTCACATGGGTCATAATAAAGATTTACATACCCCATGTTGTGGAAATTATGATTGATATTTGGATTATCAGTTCATGGATGTTCTGATATATTTCAAATGTGGGGAAGGAAATTGTAAAGCTAGATCATGAGAGTTCTCAGATAAGGAGAAATTATACGGTGTAAGTACGCAAGGAGTGACAATGAAACATGTTCAAAAATCAATGTATAGCACGAAATGTTTTAGGGATTATGGATAGAGAAGAGGTATCTCCTGAGAACGCACATGCTTCTGGTTGATAGGCCTTTTAAGTACGACTTATGAAGAGAAAAACTAGGAAATAATATACATAGTCAAAATAATAGTGTTTTCAAGAATATGAAAATCTATTACCAATGGCCATGTAAAGCTTATTAATATCCTAAATTTCTCAGTAAAAGGAGTATGATGTGTGTAAGGAATGTGTCTGAGCACAAAGGAAGCATTTAAACTATTATTTTCTATTGAGTATGATTTCTCCTACATAGATGTTTTTCTACATGTAGGAGAGAGGGAATTATTCTTTACCTCATGGATTGGAAAATGAAATAAGGTCTGGGAATCACTATATATGCTATATAGATGTAAATAAAGAATCATTTAGTTATATAATGGAGGTGGCATAGAATACCAACACCAAATATTTTAATCCATTCAAGCATAGACCAACATGTTATGATGTTTTATGTCATGCAACAGGGATATAAAACATGAAGTTTTATGTCATGCATATAAGAAATTATCAAATAGTTTAATGTATTATGAATAGGATGTTAGGATATGTAATTTGATGTCTTATATATCAAACTATGGTTTCTTTTAGTTTTAGGTAGTACAACTAGGACCAGGTGTTGTGACTTTTATTATCATGCATCTAGGAACAAATGTTGTGTAGTTTTTCATCATCTGATGATGATGATATTTCATTCATTTTAAGGTAATGTGACAAATACTAGTTATTATTTTTATTTAATAATTATATTGAAAAGAAAAGGTATACCATTCAATTTTATGTCAGGAAATATGGATGAGTTTTTACAGTTTAACATCACTATGACAAAGAAATTAGTCCAAAAGTTTATCATCAAGTTGTAGGGATGTTGTTGTATAGTTTAAAATCTTGTGCCCAAGACGTTATGCTATGTATTTTAATGGATTACATCTCATACTATTGCTTCCTTTAGTTTTATGTCATATGACTAGGACTAGGTGTCATGGATTTTATTTTGATGAATCCAGGACCAAATGTCATGCAATTTATCATCATGTGACAAGGATGAGATGTCATACCTTTGAAGGTATTCTAAAAAATACCAATGATTCCATTAATTTTAATGTCTTGCAACAAAAAAGAAGGATAACACATAGTTGTAAATCTTACAGAAAGTATGACTGTCTTAAAGTTTAATTTCAATGTGATAAGGAAATCATGACAATAGTTTAACATCATGTTACAAGGATGTAATGAGTTTATCACATGAAGTATTGCATGAGAAAACTTTCATTGTTAGGGGAATAGTGAAATCCCCATGAATTCTGATTAATGATCTCGCTCCAATGGGATATAATTTATGTATGACATAAGGTCCTTCCTACATTGCTTCATGATTTGTAGGTTTCTTCCCATGTATCATTGAAGTATCCAAATCCATAACAATTTCTACATAATGGAATGAACCGAGACAAAATTTCTTGTTGAAGGCTCATGTTATCTGGTTCTATTATATTTCCAATTTATGAAAGTTATAAAAATATGTCATAGAATGTTTATTTACCACATAAAAATGATTCTATGATAGATTTTATGCTCGTGCGTCATTGGGAATGAGCGACAAAATAAAATTTATAACCTAATTACTAGTTAGGACAATGGCAAGACAGGGTCTAACTATAAGGATGACTCATGTTGTGTTTGGTGATCTAAAAAAATATAAACAAAAACACACAAACAAGAACAAGAAAAAATAGTTGGTGTAGGTGAAGTGGAGTGAGTGGTAATCAGTGTGTGAAGAAGTGAAGGTGAATTGGTGAGTGCAAGGGGAGTAGATAGAACAACAATGGATTTTGTGGTGAAAACAACCAATAGATGAGTAGGGGGAGTGATTTCACTAGACAATTTCAATATTGATTACCCTTGTTCATGCACTGAGATTTAAGGAATATGGATCTGACTTAAAGTACTGGCCAAATTTTTCATCTAGTCAGTTTGTGATGAAATAACTCTTACAGTCCTTCGAGTGTAAAAGTCATTCCATCTAATTGCGATAACAAGTCAGATGTCACTGGACTCAACTTGTCAGTTGAGTTCTGTTTGTCTCTCTCATTCGAGCATAACTCACTTGTCAGTGAGTTCCTCAAATTTAAAAAGTTTTCATTATGGTAGAAACAAGATCAGTTTTCACTTGATATTGTTGTTTTGAAAATAATCTCGTCGGTAAACAATGAGAGAGACAATAAAAAATGATGCAGCGCATGAATAAGACTAAACAAGTCAAATAAACTAGCTTTTTTTCCCCTAGAGGAATTTAGCTGGACATAGTGGTTGGTTTCAATGCAAACATAGAGTAAGAAACAATGAAGTTCATGTTAAATTGAGTTGCAAAAGAACAGAGTACAAGGAATGGAAAATCGTTCATCCCCCTTCTTGATCTCCTGAAGATCTAAATTCCTGCTGCTCAATGGTGGATGCGATGCTGGAAAGTGATCGATGTCCCACCCTGGGAGTCGAGGTGTGAACTTCTCTGATATGCTCATGAAGGAGTATGATGTATGTTCCTCTTACTCTGCTCCCCCAGTCTGGATCAAAGCTTCACTGCATGTCTCGAGTTCCCTTAGATCAATGGTGTCGCCCTCTGCCACGTCCTGCCCTCCGGTGTTTGAATCATTTCATGCCTGTCATGACTGCTAATGACCAGTGGAAGTCTCTAGAATCTCACATGAGGTGTTACCTGGCCTATGGGTTCAACCTCTCCACCCCTCTCGCAAGCTTCTCAGGATCTCCAGCAAGCTCCTCCCCTCTGGAAACCCAAAACCATCCACCACAGTCTATGTAAGGGATAGTTTTCAATCGGTTTTGATCCATAAAACCCTTTTATATGTTTCTGTTTATACTACATATTCATATATATATATATATATATATATATATCTTTCCGTATCTCCCATTTTACGGTTTTCAAAATGGGTATTGGTGTAGTTTTGTTAAAGCTCGCACATGCATAAACTATGTAAGTGACTATTTCACTTATTTTTTTTGTTAAATGCTTTGTGTATAATAGGGTTTATTGTATATGTATATGTATGTATGTATATATATATATATCATCCCTTCTCTATTTTAAGGATTTTCAATTTGGGTCATTGAAATTTTGTTAGGGTTCATACGGGTATAATCTATATAAGGGTTTAAATTGAAAGGTTACCATTAAGAAAAACCCAATATATATATATACTATGTGTATAATCAGGTATAAAAGTATATAAATTTATAACCCAAGTCCCATCCATTTAAAGGTTTCCAAAAAATATTGGGTATGCTTTACCAGGAATTATATATTTATAAAGGTTATTTTGACTCTGTTCATCATGCCAAATCACTTTTCTAAACTTGGTATATGAAATTATATATGTATATATATACATATGTAATTCAATACAAATCAAATTATGATTTTTAATGCTTGAATATCCATCCTTAAATAATATTTTATGTGAGAACTAAGTTTTGTGTTAAATGGAATTATGTTTCTAAAACCTAAATATATTTGCATATATATATATATACACATATTTGTGTATCACAATTCAAATCCATTTTATAATTTTTAAAAGACGATTTCCAATCCTTAAGTAATGTTTTAGATGCGAAATGTCATTTAGTTTTAAATTGGATTTATATTTAGTGTGAAAAACCCTAAATTTCATATATTTGTGCACTTTCAGTCACACATATTATAAACCTTACATGTTTTGTTCTTCATTGAAGTAGTTTTATTAATTAAATATTTATTTGAAATATTTATTACATGTAAGATGTTAATAAATATTATTCGTTTATGAAAATACTAAATATGTACGTCTCTTGTACATACGGTCGTGTAAATATTTTTATATGCATAATTTCACAAAACCCTATTTCCAAGTAATGAATATCAGAATTTAATTAATGGTTTTGATACAAACAATTCATGTTAGTTCTTAATGAATGCTAATTTTAGTGGTTAAGTGAAAATGTTCTTATATCAAACATGCATTGATTATATTAACTCTATTGTGATTTGAAATGATTTTGTTAAGGATAGAAAGATTTGAGGAATTATGTGTTTTCCCATTAAATTATTATTATATAATGAACCCCCATGTAGTCATTGTTATTAGTAAGTCAAGTTGTGATTTGTTCTAATTGCATGCTCACTAGAACTTTTATCAACATGTGTTTTATTAAATGTGCATGAAATAGGGACTTTAAACTAAAAAGTTATCACTTAATGTGACAAACCCCATTCATTCATCATTTTATGTGATTTAATTATTATCACATGTGTAAGAGTTATTTTTCTAGTCCATGTATACCTTGAAAAATTGTAATTACCATAATTTATATGTTCGTTGTCAGATCATGTATTTCTAGTGTAACTGTAATATGGTTTCATTATCTATTTTATTTATTGTTGAATTCAATAATTCATGCATATGAAAAATCATGACAATGAACTAAATTACCCAAATTGGTATGGGAAACCTTGGGTAATGTAAAATGGAAATTAAATTACCCAAAGTGGTATGGGACACCTTGGGTAATAACAAATAAATAATTAAATATTCAAAGTGGTATGGGACACCTTGAATATCAGACCTTACTAGCATATGAGGAATGTATTGGACTTCCGGGTTGGGGACCGGTTAAAAGAAAGCCCTCCAGGTTGGGGACTAGTTAAAGTAAGCCCTCCAGGTTAGGGACTGGTAAAAGTAATCCCTCTGGGTTGGAAACCGGTAAAAGTAATCTCCTCGATGCATCGATAGTTCTTGAGACATTAATATTGGGTTATTACCCTTAGGTCACGGCACAAGGCCTTGACATTCATACATGAGTCCGACATTATACGTTTCCTCACTATGAATTAGTATATGACCAACCAAGTGACTATTTTTTCTAGAGGAATATCCTTGGTAAAAGAAACATTTCCTATATGTATGAGATTAAGTCCACATGGAATATGATGAGACAGTGTTGCAGTATGATCATATTTCCTTTCCAGGATTTTAATGCAAATGTTAGCATTACATTTATCATTTTATAATGTGAATTTTAATAATTTGTAGTGAAATTTATTATGTGCAACTCTGATAATGTTCATGATCCATAGTATTTCCATACTTTGCTTGTTATGCTTATTTATATTTAGTGGAAATCCATGCAATTTTGTACCAGCATGCTTACTTTGTAGCATGATCTTTTAGTAGTCTTTAGTATAATGTTTAAATACTGGTATGGAATTTCCAAAATGGTTTCCAGCAACCTTTGAAAAGTTATGACATTTTCTTTAAGGGAATTATTTTAAGTATGTGCAAGTATTTTCAAAGGATGTTTTCAAAAGACGTATTAAGTATTTTCAAAACCCTATACTGAGCATCTCTTTTTCTCACCCCATGTTTTTGAAATATTTTTCATAGGTTTATAGAATTGGTCATCATTGTTGTAGTGCGCGGAAGCGGTGATGATCTTTCCATTTGTTTAGTTTTTCGTTGTAACTCTGATGTTTTTGTAAGCATGTATCTACTTCCAGATCCTAGACCAGAATAAGGTCCTCTTTTATGAAATGTCTAAGGCTTGGTCCTTACACTTGGTATCAGAGGATAGGTTCATGAAATTCTAAAAAAACCAGGTAGTATAAATACATATCTATGACTGAACATTACTAAGTAATTATATTGTAACTTTCAGATGGAAGACGAAAGATCACTAACAAGTATTTTTTCCCTTCCCACTTAAATCCCCGAGACTATAATTGTTAAGTCGTGTATGGAGGACTATGAATTCTTTGGGAACCTCCGGCTATCCTGTAAACTCCTCTTTCAAGCATTAAACAAATCAAAAATCCTTCGACTCATCTGAGGATCGAGTCATGTTTACAATCGTATAACATAAGCACAACTTGCACAAAATACTCATAGGGGGAAATATTATGAAGGTCTTTTCCTATGTTTTACCCTATCTACAATTTATCTGGATTTAAGGGTTTTTAGGGAAGCTGCAGAAGAGGGAAATATCTGTGCAACATATCTTTTTCAAGTCTTGAGTTTCAGGCTATACGAGAGACTCTTTGTCATCGAACCCATCGACTTTGAGGTAGTACGACAAATATGTAGGGACCAAGTTCATCTGGATATAACTGAGCTTTACACCGCTCATTCCTCTATCTGAAAGCCCAACTGTATTATGCGGGATTTTAACTCCACTTGCCCAAGGTGTATCTGGGAAATCAAGATCGAGGAACTGGGAACCACCCTAAGAATAGAGTTGAGGACATCAGCAAACTGGTTATGGAGGTGGGCTCTGTAAAGGCACAACCTAGTTGCTTTATGCTAAATCCTAGAGTGTTTGAGTAGGGACATCACTAAGGATGTCCGGGAGGCTCTGTCAGCAAGTCAGTAGTAGTATGCCAATCGAATTGAAAGGACAAAATTCTTTATAGGGGGAATAATTTAACATCCCAAGAATATGTGTTTCATATAATAGTGAATTTTATATTTTATGTTACCCATTAATAGAACAAACTGGTTTCTTATGGAAAATTAAAATAATTGTTTAATAAAATAGAGTAAACACACAAAATGAATGAAAGACCCTTTATTCAAATGGGAACACTATATTAATTACAATACACTGAGATCAAACATGAAATTACGCTAACCAAAGATACCAATTAAACACCCTATTAAGATTACCGGAAGACCACTCAAAACAACAAGAACCTCGAGAAGATGATAGAGGTCCTTAGTATCCATCATAACGAACATAAGAATGGACGAAGCCACCACAGCCACACTAACCACTAAAATGATGAATTTTACCATCTTCTCCTTCTTCTTCTTCAATCACCTTATGTTTAAGACACCCCAAGTCTTGGTTTTATAGGGCAACAATCCGACCGTTATCTCAAGTAGCTGTTGGAAACTCGACGACTATAATTATAGTTGTTATTCCTTAAGGTTTTAGCTAAAGAACAATTAAGTACTCAATGATGTGTTAAAATTAATTAAATATATTTAGTAATAATAATAAGTGATGTATTTATATATGTAATTTTTTTATATATATAGTTTTGAATTATTATCATTATAGAATTATGATTAAATTAATTTGTTATAAAATCATTAATAAAACTAATATTATTATAAAATTATAATTTTACTATGCATGCCATTTTGAAATTATTATATGACATTATGTAGTGATATACATTATTTTAATTTATTCAAACAGATGAATAATTATATGCTTTCATAGATTTTTCAAAAAAAGATATATATATGAAATTATAATTATTATTTTTAGAATAGCGTTTTATAAAATTATTAATAATATGTATTTTGTTTAAAAATTATAGCTATTAAATTTAACCATTTAAAAATTTAGTTTATTATTTGTTTTATAAAATTTTATTAAATTAAATTAACATGACATAATTATGTTTTTTCAAAATAATAAAATTGTTGTTATTAATTTTGGAATTTCATGTATATAGATACATGTTTAAAAATAATGAAATTAATAATAATAATATGTAAATATTTTATGGATAATAATAAATACATTTTTTTCATATAAATTAGAACATGTTTTTAATTGTTCATATTATGATTTATATAAAAATATATATATGTTTAATTATAAGTCTAATTAAAATTTGTTTATTCATATTGTGATAATAATTATAGTATTAGTAAACTTTACTTTTCTAAAGTATTGTTTAAATAAAATTAACTTTTGATTTGATATTAATGATATAATAATGATAATAATATAATAATAAATGATAAAAAGGAAAAATCATGAGTAGGATGTGCGGTTTTCATGGGATAGTTGTATGAGTTTTAAAAAAGTATAATAAAATATTAATGTTATAATAATAATAATAATAAATGAATAAAAAAAGAAGAAGAAAACAAGAAAAGATGGGTCGTCTTCTTCCCCGACTGCAACTAGATCGATGGTGGTTCTCCCGGACCTCCAGTGGCTTCTGGTCCCATTCCGCCACACGAGCACCTTCTTCGACCTTTGGCGTCATCACCACAGAAAGCCAAGCCAACAACAGTCCACTCCATCTCAACTCATCAGTGTTGTCGTCTTCCTCGGCAAGCCAACCAACGACTATCTCAGTCACCACCGCTCCCTCTCCACTACACCTCGATGGCCTGTGACCCTCCGAGGGTCCCTTTTTCCGCACCTTTCAATGAGCTGACCCCACTCATGCTTCATAGCATATCCACACCTGAGCTCCTTCTAGGGTAAGTTTATATAAATAAATATATATATATATATATATATGCATTATTGTTTTTTTTTCAAACTCAAAGGCTTGTTTTCACCTTAGTAGTCAAGCAAGAGGGGTACTTGTTTTAATTTTAAGGCTAGATCTGAACCTTAGCCTAGCATAAATAAGGTTTATATAATCCCCCTTCCAAGCAAAAGAACCATATGGGTTCAACCTCTCCACCCCTCCCGCAAGCTTCTCAGGATCTCCAGCAAGCTCCTCCCCTCTGGCAACCCCAAACCATCCTCCACAGTCTATGTAAGGGATAGTTTTCAATTGGTTTTGATCCATAAAACCCTTTTATACATTTCTATATATACTACATATATATATATATATCTTTCTCTCTCTCCAATTTTACGGTTTTCAAAATGGGTATTGGTGTAGTTTTGTTAAAGCTCACACATGCATAAACTATGTAAGGGACTATTTCACTTATTTTTTTTGTTACATGCTTTATGTATAATTGGGTATATTTTATATGTATATGTGTATATATATATATCAACCCTTATCTATTTTAAGGATTTTCAATTTGGGTCATTGAAATGTTGTTAAGGTTCATACGGGTATAATCTATATAAGGGATTAACTTGAAAGGTTACCATTAAGCAAAACCCAATATATATATATATATATATATACTATGTGTATAATCGGGTATAAAAGTATGTATATATATAACCCAAGTCATATCCATTTAAAGTTTTCCAAAAATGATTAGGTATGCATTACCAGGAATTATATATTTATAAAGGTTATTTTTAATCTGTTCATCATGCCAAATCCCTTTTCTAAACTTGGTATATGTAATTATATACGTATATATATACATATGTAATTCAATACAAATTAAATTATGATTTTTAAGGCTTCAATATCCATCCTTAAAAAATATTTTACGTGCAAACCAAGTTTTTGGTTAAATGGAATTATGTATCTAAAACCTAAATATATTTACATACATACATACATACATATATATATATATATACATATTTATGTATCATAATAAAAATCTATTTTATAGTTTTTAAAAGGTGGTTTCCAAGCCTTAAGTAATGCTTTAGATGCGAGATGTCATTTGGGTTTAAATTGGATTTATATTTAGTGTGAAAAACCCTAAATTTCAAATATGTGTGCACTTTCAGTCACACATGTTACAAAACATACATGTTTTGGACTTCATTCAAGTGGGTTTATTAATTAAATATTTATTTTAAATATTTATTACATGTAAGATGTTAATAAATATTTTTCTTTTATGAAAATACTAAATATGTACGTCTCTTGTAAATATGGTTGTGTAAATATTTTTATATGTATAATTTCCCAAAACCCTATTTCCATGTAATGAATATCCGAATTTAATTATTAATTTTGATAAAAACAATGCATGTAAGATCTTAATGAATTATAATTTTAGTGGTTAATCCAAAATGTGCTTATGTCAAACCTGCATTGATTATATTAACTCCATTGTGACTTGAAATTATTTTGTTAAAGATAGAAAGATTTGATGAATTATGTGTTTTCCCATTAAATGCTTATTACATAATGAACCCCCTTGCAGTCATTGTTATTAGTTAATCAAGTTGTGATTTGGTCTAATTTCATGCTCACTAGAACTTTTATCAACATGCGTTTTATTAAATGTGCACGAAATAAGGACTTTAAACTAAGGAGTTATCATTTCATGTGGTAAAACCCCTTCATTCATCATTTTATGTGATTTAATTATTATCACATGTGCAAGAGTTATTTTTATTGTCCATGTCTGCCTTGGAAAATTGTTATTACCATAATTTATATGTTCATTGTCATATCATGTATTTCTAGTGTAAATGTACAATGGTTTCATTATAAATTTTAATTATCGTTGAATTCAATAATGCATGCATATGAAAAATCATGACACTGAACTAAATTACCCAAAGTGGTAAAGGACACGTTGGGTAATGTAAAATGGAAATTAAATTACCCAAAGTGGTATGGGACACCTTGGGTAATAACAAATAAATAATTTAATATTCAAAGTGGCATGAGAAACCTTTAATATCAGACCTTAATAGCATATAAGGAATGCATTGGACTACCGGGTTGGGGACTGGTTAAAAGAAATCCCTCTAGGTTGGGGACTGGTTAAAGTAAGCCCTCCAGGTTAGGGACTAGTAAAAGTAAGACCTCAGGGTTAGAGACCAGTAAAAGTAAGCTCCTCGATGCATCAATAGTTATCGAGGCATTAATATTGGGTTATTACCCTTAGGTCATGGCACAAGGCCTTGATATTCATAAATGAGTCCAGCATTATACGTTTCCTCACTATGTGTTAGTATATGACCATCCAAGTGATTATTTCGACTAGAGGAATATCCTTGGTTAAAGAACCATTACCTATAAGTATGAGATTAAGTGCACATGGAATATGATGAGATAGTGTTGCAGTATGATCGATTTTCCGTTCCAGGATTTTAATGAAAATGTTAGCATTACATTTATCATGTTATAATGTGCATTTTAGTAATTTGTAGTGAAATTTTTTATGCGCAACTCTGATAATGTTCATGCTTTGTAGTATTTTCATACTTTTCATGTTATGATTCTTTATATTTAGTGGAAATACATGCACTTTTGTACCAGCACACTTAATTTGTAACATGATCTTTTAGTAGTCTTTAGGTGAATGCTTAAATGATTGTGTGGAATTTCCTAAATGGTTTCCAGAAACCTTTGAAAAGTGATGACATCTTCTTTAAAGGAATTATTTTTAAGTATGTGCAATTATTTTTAAAGGATGTTTTCAGAATCCGTATTAAGTATTTTCAAAAGCCCTTACTGAGAATCTTTTTTTCTCACCCCAAGTTTTAGGAATATTTTTCATATGTTTCCAGAATTGGTCATCATTGTTGTAGCGTGTGGAAGCGGTGATGATATGCCATTTGTTTAGTTTTTTGTTGGAACTCTGATGTTTTTGTAAGCATGTATCTTTTTCCAGAACCTAGATCGGAAAAAGGTTCTCTTGTATGACATGTCTAAGGCTGGGTCCTTACACTTGGTATCAGATGATAGGTTCAGAAAATTCTGGAAAACCAGGTAGTATAAATACATAGCTATGGATAAACATTACAAAGTAATTATATTGTAACTTTCAGATGGTAGATTGATTAGACACTAAATGAGGATAATATTCATTATTAATATACATAATATTCATGTTCTATGTTATTCATAAACACCATTTTAGTGCATTTTACACTTTGAACATCATTTCATGTTATGATTGTAATACCTTCTTAAAATGCACTATTATGTGGTACATTTTTTGAACATCATTTAAAGTACCCAATGATTCATCTGATTTTAAGGAATTTAATTATACATATTTTAATTTTATATTTTTGATAATTGATCTACACTCCAATATGAACATGTTTCATTCAGGGATCAATGGATAATTCATGGAGGGTGATGGAGATATTTGGCAATGAAATGAAGCAAGTCTAGAGAAGGCAGATTGGACATCAGACCACTGATGAGACTGTGGGGCCTAAAATACCAGCCCAATTAATCCCCATTTTCTTGGGATTATATAAGACATGTATAGGAACAAATAACCCTACAGGACTTAATGCTAATTTGGCCTCCATGTTGGTCATTTAGGCGGCCCAAGTTAGAGATAAAGTTCTGGGCCAGATTCTGCGGCCCAGAAAAAAAGTACACTAATTTGATCATATCTCGGAATCCACAATTCGAAATGGGCCCAAATATTACAGGGGGTTAGAAGACATCCGGAGCTCCATGTTCTTCCTCTATGGACCACCCTGATTCGGACGCCGAGAAGGTCTTCCAGACGCGTCTGTTCAGTGAAGGAAAGCTGGCTGCCACCTCGGGTCAAATGTGGAAAAGTTAAAAGTCCACAAGCTTTCCACCACCTATGGCCTACCAAAATTAATTTAGATGCTTTGTACTGTTGGAGGCTCGACCCAAGGCTCCCAAAATTCCTATTTAAGGCAGTGGTGGTGAAGGAGTTAAAAATCTTGGATGCTTTGTTCAGTTGTAATGTTATGCTGCATTTTTGTTGCCTCAAATTTGTCTTTCACGTGTAAGTTGTTCAATTCACTTTAGTTTCTTAATAAAAAGTTCTTCTTATACTCTTATTCTGTTGTTCTTCATGTCACTTTGATATCGTTGGATCAAGGTGTGAATTTATTCACACCAACCCTTGTGAAATTATTCACACAATGGTGGAGTGATCATTTTATTTTTGTTGTTTTCTTTACTTCTCCATTTCCTCCCTCATGAGTCTACTTTCCACTTCTATTGAAACCATGGGATCAATGGAGGGATAACCCACTTATGGGTTGATCCAAGGGAGTAGCAAGGGGCTGGATTGGATATTATTTATCACCTAGTTAATGTATAATCACTTCTTTAATTGGGATTTTTATTTGATGATTTTTAAACTTCATCATCCTTGTTGAATTTAAGGCCACACACTTCAAGTACTAATACGATCCTTTACCTTGAAGTGCTCAAAACTTTGATCCTTCAAGTGTATAGGTGATTAGTATTAAAGGGTGTAGGAATTAAACCAGTAAGTGATGATGTTGTTTTATCTCCTTAAATGAACCCATCTCAAATTTAAGAATTTGAAATCATTAAAAAGAAAATACGTCCAATCCACCCCGAGCGATAACCTAGGATCAACTCATTCTTTTAATTTTAATTCACTTAAGTATCTTAGAGTTCACTTAAACCCATCTAAAATAAACCCAAAGTTGGACACTTCATAACCAAAAACTGTCCTTAGAATGTGCGTGTTTATAGGTTACTTCTTAGGTATCTGTGGATTCGATAACCCAAGCTAAAATACAAGGACCATCTTACCTTCTTCTCTTGGGTAAATTTGAGCGAGAATACAATTTTGGCGCCGTTGCCGGGGACCCGAGTAAGCCATATAAACACCTATTCTATTCTCCCCCATTTCTTCTTTTCTCATCCAAATTCTCTTATCTTGTACCTTTCTCGTTTTTTTTCTTTTGGCGCATGTCCGCCTACACCTACGATCAATCAAACCGTCTAGTTAGGGTGGATAGTCCTGGGGTTGGGGAGTCAAGTAAACCAAGGGAACTCATTCCATTAGATCATAATCTTCCTAATATTTTAGAGTCCAAAATTGAGCCAATTTCAATGGAAAGTCTTCAAAGAAACCAACTCATAAACCCGAGTGGGAACCAAAATGGAAACCCAAATGAGGCAGCCCCAAACTTGGGGAATGCAATTGATCAAACCATGAATGACTACCTCAAACTTTCTTGGACCAATTCCCCCTCATGCATTAGACACAATTCCCTAGGAGATTCCAACTACATCTTTAAACCCCATGTCCTAAACCACCTTCCCACATTCCATGGAATGGAGTCCGAGATGCCCTACCTGCACATTAAAGAGTTCAATGACATTGTAGAAATCATGTGTCCCCCACATCAACTAGAATCAGCTAAGATGAGGATATTTACTTTTTCTTTAATGGATCGAGCTAAAAATTGGCTAAAAAATTTGAGACCATCATCCATAAACTCTTGGGACCAACTACAAAGATAATTCTACAAAAAATACTTTCCCCACCACAAAACAATTGCACTTAAAAAGAGCATCCAAAACTTTTTTGAAAAAGAGGGAGAGTCATTCTATGAAACATGGGAGAGGTTCAAAGACACTCTAAACATGGTTCCACACCATGGTTTTTCTATTCCTGAACAAGTGAGAATTTTCTATGTAGGTTTGGGTCTGGGGAACAAACAATTCATTGACATGATGTGTAATGGAACATTTAAAAACAAAGCCCCAAATGATGCTTACGAGTATCTAGAAAGCCTTTCTGAAAAAAACCAAACATGGGGAACTTCACCTTATTCTGAAAAGCCACAAAGAACTCCTGGAATTCATACACTTAGAGAAGAGGAAAGCCTTAAGGCTAAACTCGCAGCACTCTCTAGGAAGGTTGAAGAGATAGACCTTAGGAAAGTCCATGAAATCCAAAATGTAGACCTTGTTTGCACAATTTGTGACAAACATGACCATAAGACAGACAACTGCCCAACCATTCCATCCATCAAGGATGTTCTCTTATGAGGACCCCCAGCAGAAGTAAATGCTTTGAACTTTAAAAATCCTCAATACCAAAACACCTTCAACCCAAGGTATAATGACCACCCAGGATTCCGCTGGAAAGATAACCAACAACCTAGCCAACCACAAGGACAAAATCCTTATCCCCATCAAAACTACCAAACCCATAACTAGTTCCAAACCCAACCTATCCAATACTAACAGCCACCGGTCCATTTTCAACAAACCATCCCACCTCCAAAATATCCCCCTGGGATAAACCAACCTACTCAAGCACCCACCCAAACTGTTCCACAAAGCCTACTAGAACAACTGTGAAAACAAATGGAGAGGATGAACTCAGAAGTCTCTTCCCTAAAACAAGAACTTCAAACCATTAAAACTGGAAAGGCACCCATGCCTACTCAGGCGGTGCCATCCTCAACTTCAAGGGGAGAGTCAAGTTGTGCTCAATCAACTCATGAACAACTAAAGGCTGTGACTATTTTAAGAAGTGGGAAATCAATTGAGAAACCTGAGAAACTAATTAAGAACCCACCTGAAGATTCAAACTTGGATGAAAATTCAAATGAACCACAAGATCAAACTGAGGAAACTGATAACAATGTGAAAGAAACAACTCTTCAACAAACAACCCCACAACCTGCACCATTTCCTCAACGCATGAGGGGGAAACCCAAGCCTGAACTAAATGAAACATTGAGGGAAATATTTTCACAAGTCAAGTTGAACATACCCCTTCTCGATGCAATCCAAACCATACCTGCCTACTCAAAGTACCTTATGGACTTGTGCAATTTTAAAAGAAAATTTTCACATAAAAACCAAGTCCTTTTGGCTGTTAATGTGAGTACCACCATTCAGGGGACCATTCCTCCTAATTTGAAAGACCCAGGTTGCCCTTACATCAATGTTGAACTAAGAGAAAGTAAATTTGTCAAGGCCTTGTGTGACCTAGGTGCTAGTGTCAATATCATCCCATATGTTGTGTACTGCCAGTTAGGCCTAGAAGAACTCCAACCCACATCTGTAACACTTCAGCTTGCTGATCGTAGCATTAGGGTTCCAAAGGGGATTTTAAAGGACGTTCTGGTAAAGGTTGAAAACTTCATCTACCCTGCTAATTTCATTGTCCTTGACAACCATCCAAATTTAGGAAATAAGGAACAAACTCCAATCATCCTTGGTCGTCATTTCCTTACAACAATCAACTCTATTATCCGAGTTCGAAATGGGAACATGACCATCACCTTTGGGAACATGAGTCTAGACTTGAACATCTATAATGCAAGCTCACAAATAGGGGATGACGAGGACATTCATGAAGTAAACATGATAGGAAGCATTGATAATGAATCCATGGAACATCAAGGAATATTTGATGGATGTTTAAGTCAGGATGAGATTGATTTCCTTTGTTCATATGAAGGAAGTTTATCTCCTTGGATTGAATCATTTTCAAATTGCTCTTATGATGAAGTCTTAGGTCCA
Source organism: Viscum album (assembly GCA_963277665.1). Taxonomy (NCBI): domain Eukaryota; kingdom Viridiplantae; phylum Streptophyta; class Magnoliopsida; order Santalales; family Viscaceae; genus Viscum; species Viscum album. The sequence goes on from OY728139.1 coordinate 1,087,957,873, forward strand.
ACAATCAGTGAAACCTTTCAAGAAACCAATTTCATAGAGACCCCTCTAAATTCCTTCCCTAATCTGATCAAGCCAATCTAGTAACTGAAACTTCTACATATGGGGAATCAATCCTATATGAAACTCTAAAAAAAGAAATTGAACTTGATCCAATTTTCCAATCTTCTGTTGAAATTCCAAACCAACCTGATCTTGAATTGAAGGAACTTCCCGCTACACTCAAGTATGATTTCCTAGGGGACAATCAAACACATCCTATTGTAATTTCTTCTTCTCTTGAAGCCAATAATGAGAGGATGCTTCTAGATGTCCTTAAAAAGCATAAGAAATCCATTGGTTGGACCCTTTCTGATATTCCGGGGATTAGCCCACTTATCAGGACCCATAGGATTGTTCTGGAATCTGATTCAAAGCCATGTTGTCAACCTCAACAGCGACTCAATCCTAATCTCATGGAGGTAGTAAGGAAAGAACTTCTGAAATTGTTGAAAGCTGGTATCATATATCCCATAGCTGAGAGTGAATGGGTGAGCCCAATCCAAGTGGTTCCAAAAAAGGCTGGAATCACAGTGATAACCAATGAGGATGGAGAGATTCTTCCAACAAGGGTGAGTAGTGGATGGAGGGTCTGCATTGACTATAGGAAACTAAACTCATTCACCAAGAAGGACCATTTCTCTTTACCATTCATTGACCAAGTCCTTGAGAGAGTGGTAGGTCATGCCTTCTACTGTTTCTTAGATGGGTACTCGGGGTACAATCAAATTGAGGTCTCCCTAGAGGATCAAGGGAAGACTACATTCACATGTCCTTTCTGTACCTTTGCCTTCAAACGCATGCCCTTCGGGTTATGCAATGCCCCTGGAACCTTCCAGCGGTGCATGATGGGAATCTTCTCAGACATGGTAGGGGATTTTCTAGAGGTCTTCATGGATGACTTCTCTGTGTTTGGGGATACTTTTGAGGGATGCCTACAGAATGTGGAGAGAGTCTTGTCAAGATGTGAAGAAAAGAATCTGGTCCTAAACTGGGAAAAATGCCATTTCATGGTTAAAGAGGGACTTGTTCTAGGCCATCTGGTCTTGAGTAGGGGGATTGAAGTTGATAAAGCAAAGGTTGACATCATTATTCACCTTCCATCACCCAAAACTGTCAAGTAAGTGAGGTCTTTCTTAGGACATGATGGTTTCTATAGAAGATTAATCAAGGACTTTAGTTCAATCTCTCATCCCCTTTGTGCTCTCCTAGTAAAGGATGCTCCATTTGTTTGGACAGAAAGCTGTGAGGGTTCATTCTCAACCCTCAAATACTCTCTCACCTCTCCTCCGATTATGAAATCTCCAAATTGGAACCTTCCTTTCGAACTTATGTGTGATGCCAGTGACTTTGCTGTTGGAGCTGTGTTAGGAAAATGTTGTGATAAAACTCCTTATGTCATTGCTTATGCAAGAAAATCCTTAAATGATTCCCAAATCAACTACAACACCACTGAAAAGGAGTTACATCCTATTGTGTTTGCTTTAGAGAAGTTTAGGTCCTACCTCTTAGGATCCCCCATCACTGTGTTCACTGACCATTCTGCACTAAAATACCTCTTCCAAAAACAAGATGCTAAGGCTAGACTGATTAGGTGGGTCCTTCTCTTACAATAATTTGACCTCACAATCAAGGATAAAAAGGGAGTTGAAAATGTTGTAGGTGGTCACCTCTCTAGGATGGAATTCAAAGACAACTCAAATCATCTTTCTATGTCTGATTCGTTTCTTGATGAACACCTATACTCTGTGAGTGACTGCCCTTGGTATGCGGACATAGCAAATTTCTTAGTGACATGAGTCATTCCAAAATTCGTAGGGACTCAAGCTCGAAGGAAATTCCTTTCTGATGTTAGACACTATGTGTTTGATGATCCATACCTCTATAATTTCTGCCCTGACCAAGTCATTAGGAGGTGTGTTCCAGAATCTGAACAAGAGTCCATCCTTAAATTCTGTCATAGTGAGGCATGTGGAGGTCACTTTTCCTCTAAGAAAACATTTGCTAAGATTCTTCAATGTGGTCTTTTCTGGCCCACCCTCTCAAGGGACTCCTACACATTTTGTCAAAGTTGTCCTAGGTGTCAACAAGTAGGGTCCATCACAAAAAAGGAATCAAATGCCACTCACTCCCATCTTAGTGGTTGAAATCTTTGACTGTTGGGGAATTGATTTCATGGGTCCCTTCCTAAACTCTCGGGGATACCTCTACATACTCTTAGCTGTTGATTATGTCTCAAAATGGGTTAAGGCCATTCCCACTAAGTCCAATGATCATCAAGTTGTGATTCGATTTCTGAAAGAGAACATATTTTCAAGATTTGGAATTCCTAGGGCTATCATAAGTGACCGTGGAAATCATTTTTGCAATCGCCCATTCTCATCACTCATGAAAAAATATGGAATTTCTCACAAAGTGTCCACTGCTTACCACCCTCAAACCAATGGTCAAGATGAGTTAGCGAATAGGGAGATTAAGCAAATTCTTGAAAAAACTGTCAACCCCTCTAGGAAAGATTGGTCTGAGAAACTCTTAGATGCTCTTTGGGCCTATAGAACCGCATATAAAACCATTTTAGGAATGTCCCCATATAGGTTGGTTTATGGTAAAGCATTCCATTTTCCAGTGGAGATTGAACATAAGGCCTTTTGTGCAATTAAGAAAATGGATTATGATCTATCATTGGCCGGAACAAAAAGGAAATTAGATCTCAATGAACTGGAGGAACTAAGGATGGAGGCTTATGAAAATTCAAGGATCAATAAAGATAGAGTTCAAGCCTACCAATCTAGGAATATCAAGGTCAAACATTTTGAACTGGGAAAACTTATGCTCTTGTATAGTTCAAAACTTCATTTACATCCGGGAAAGTTAAGGTCTAGATGGTCAAGACCTTTCATAGTGCATCATGTATTCCCCCATGGGGTAGTAGAGATTCAATATCCCACAAGTGGTTACATTTTCAAGGTCAATGGTCAAAGGTTAAAACCATTCATTGAATCATTCAATAAACAGGAAATAGTGGTTGAGTTAACTGAGCCAACCTATGAACAAGGAAAAAATTGATAGATTTAGGGTCCATGTCGGGCTAACGACATTAAAAAAAGCGCTGCATGGGAGGCAACCCATGGTTTTCAAGTTTCTTATCATTTTGTTGTTTTAATAAACTTTATATTTTAAATAGGATTAATTAATCATTTTTACATTTAAAAAAAGGACTATTGACATGTTCTTCTATTATGAGTATGGATGGGTATGAAAGGGGAGCATCGTATTCATTCGTGTCATGCGGTGTGATCCCTGAGTAATACCTTACCTAGAAAATTAAAAAGAAGACAATGTATCATTAGTTTGATTTAAAAAAAATAAAAAAGGGAAAAAAAGGAAAAACCATAAAAATGATGATACTTGGAATTAAATAAGTCATTATGTTGTTTGTTTTGTCTGGTTTGTTCTTCTTTTTGTTTAGGTACTATTTTGGGTAATACATGTTCAATCAAGGAGGTGCCTACATCCCCCAAGGGATCAAAGGACTAATTTGGAGTAGCAAGAACTTCAGCTTCAACCACCAGGTGATTTCATTCCATGATCCTCAGTTTCAATTTCCTTTTTGAATTTCCATTATCTGCCTCTAGTCCTTCTAAATTTTTATTTCTTCAAACACTAGGGACAATGTTGTTTTAAGTTTGGGGAGAGATAAAATAAAAAAATGCTTTTGTGTCAAAAAAAATGAATGATTTGAAAAAAAAATTAAGTGGAAGGAAAAATTCCTTTATCTTTAAACATGGTAATACAAATTGCATACTTTGAAACTAAATATCAAATAATTTAGCATACCCTGATTCTGATTTTAATCCTTGTATAATTTCATGAGCATAGATTTTGGAGAGTGTGGCTGTCCAATGTGATATTTCATCGTTTATATTTTCATCCAAATAAAAAAATTCACAATGCACATCCTTTGGATAGTGGGGTATTAGTTTATGTTCATGGGGTCCCCTAAATAAATAGCATAGGTTTGGTGATCATTTTAGTTTAATATGAGTATTCAAAAAAAAATTCATAATTTTTTTTGCGCGTATAGCAATGAAATGACCTAATGTGTGGCTTTCGGCACTTGGGGATCGTGACTCCATAGTTTCCTGGCCCAGAGTTAGTAATTTTATCTCTATTTTTGGTAATTTGAATTTGTTTTTGAATGAGTTAACTCTAGATGATGCCCGAGTATGTGGGCTTCACTTGGTGCCCTAAGGTCTTTGATCCTGGGAGTCATCGGCAAAGTCTCGCTATAGGGGTTGACTCTTTTGAGTGCAACTTCAATTACCATGGCAAAATTGCAAAAACAAAAAAAAACAAAAAAAAAAACAAAAAAATTATACAAAAAAATGAATACTCATATTAATATTGAAATGTGATTCTACCTAGCGCTTCCATAATTTCCCCCTTGAATAAAGATGAACCCCATGTCTATTGTGATGCACAACACATCCTCATACTTAATTGATATTGGATGAAATATGGCAATGAATTTGAACAAAGGAATGGGCTTGGGATTGTGATCTGATTATGAAACTATCTCGTATTAAAATATTTTGATGGGTTTCATGATTGTTTGGTATAAGGTTTTTTGGTGATCATTGTGTATTAAAATGTTTTTGGAAAAGGGAATTTGAATTTCATTTTGTTGAGATATATTTTGCTCGGGACTAGCAAAACTCAAGTTGGGGGGGGGTGTTATTAGCCACTAAATGAGGCTAATATTCATTGTTAATATACATAATATTCATGTTCTATGTTATTCATAAACACAATTTTAGTGCATTTTACACTTTGAACATCATTTCACATTATCATTGTAATACCTTCTTAAAATGCACTATTATGTGGTACATTTTTTGAAAATCATTTAAAGTACCCAATGATTCATCTGATTTTAATAAATTTAGTTATACATAATTTAATTTTATATTTTTGATAATTGATCTAGACTCTAATATGAACATGTTTCATTCAGGGATCAATGGAGAATTCATGGAGGGTGATGGGGATATTTGGCAATGAAATGAAGTAAGTCCAGAGAAGGCAGATTGGACATCAGACCACTGATGAGACTGTGGGGCCTAACACACCAGCCCAATTAATCCCAAATTTCGTGGTATGATAAAAGACATGTATAGGAACAAATCACTCTTCAGGATTTAATGCTAATTTGGCATCCATGTTTGTCATTTAGGAGGCCCAATTTAGAGAAAAATTTCTTGGCCAGATTCTGTGGCCCAGAAAAACAGTCCACTAATTTGATCATATCTCGGAATCCACAATTCCAAATAGGCCCAACCTTTACAGTAGGTTAGAAGACATCCGGATCCCCATTTTCCTCTTCTATGGCCCACCCTGATTCGGACGACTAGAAGGGCTTTTAGACGCGTCTGTTCGGTGAAGGAAAGCTGGATGCCACCTCGGGTCAAATGTGTAAAAGTTCAAATTCCACAAGCTTTCCACCACCTATGGCCTATAAAAATTAATTGAGATGCTTTGTACTATTGGAGGCTCGACCCAAGGCTCGCAAAATTCCTATTTAAGGTAGTGGTGGTGAAGGAGTTGAAAATCTTGGATGCTTTGTTCATTTGTAATGTTATGCTGCATTTTTGTTGCCTCAAATTTGTCTTTCACATGTAAGTTGTTCAATTCACTTTAGTTGCTTAATAAAAAGTTCTTCTTATACTTCTACTCTTATTCTGTTGTTCTTCATTTCACTTTGATACCGTTGGATCAAGGTGTGAATTTATTCACACCAACCCTTGTGAAATTATTCACACAACGATGGAGTGATCATTTTATTTTTGTTGTTTTATTTACTTCTCCATTTCCTCCCTCATGAGTCTACTTTCCACTTCCATTGAAACCATGGGATCAATGGAGGGCTAACCCACTTATGGTTTGATCCAAGGGAGTAGCAAGGGGATGGATTAGATGTTATTTATCACCTAATTAATGTATAATCACTTATTTAATTGGGATTTTTATTTGATGATTTTTAAACTTCATCGTCCTTGTTGAATTTAAGGCCACAAACTTCAAGTACTAATACGATCCTTTAACATGAAGTGCTCAAAAATTTGATCCTTAAAGCGTATAGGTGATTATTATTAAAGGGTTTAGGCATTAAACTAGTAAGTGATGATTTTGTTTTATCTCCTTAAATGAACCCATCTCAAATTTAAGAATTTGAAATCATTAAAAAGAAAATACGTCCAATCCACCCCGAGCGATAACCTAGGATCAAATCATTCTTTTAATTTGAATTCACTTAAGTATCTTAGAGTTTACTTAAACCCATCTAAAATCAACCCAAAGTTGGCCACTTCATAACCAAAAACAGTCCTTAGAATGTGCGTGTCTATAGGTTACTTCTTAGGTCTTTGTGGATTCGATAACCCAAGCTAAACTACAAGGACCGTCTTACCTTCTTCTCTTGGGTACATTTGTGCAAGAATCATAGATGAAAGATCACTAACAAGTATTTTGTCCCTTACCACTGAAATCCAAGAGACTATAATTGTTAAGTCAGGTATGGAAGACTATGAACCCTTTGGGAACCTCTGACTATCCTGTAAACTCATCTTTCAAGCATCGAACAACTAAAATATCATTCGAATCTTCCGAGGATCGAGTAGTGTTTACTATCATATAACTTATGCACAAATTGCATAAAATATGCGTAGGGGGAGATATTATGAAGGTATTTTCCTATGTTTTACCCTATCTACAAACTATCTGGCTTTAAGGGTTTTCAGGGAAGCTGCAGAGGAGGGAAATCTTTGTGAAGCATATCTGTTTCAAGTCTGGAGTTTCAGGCTATACAGGAGACTCTTTGTCATCAAACCCCTCGAATTTGAGGTAGTACGACGAATCTGGAGGGACCAAGTTCATCTGGATATCACTGAGCTTTACACCGCTCATGCCTCTATCTAGAAGCCCAACTGTTTTATATGGGATTTTAACTCCACTTGCCCAAGGTGTATCTGGGAAAGAGAGATCGAGGAACTGGGAACCACCCTGGGAATAGAGTTGAGGACATCAACGAACTGGTTACAGAGGTGGGATTTATAAAGGCACAACCTAGTTTCTTTATGCTAAATTCAAGAGTGTTTGAGTAGGGACATCACTAAGGATGTCAGGGAGGCTATGTCAGTGAGTCAGTAAGAGTACGCCAATAAAATTGAGAGTATGCAATTCTTTGTAGGGGGAATAATGTAACATCCCAGGAATTTGTGTTTCATTTAATGGTGAATTTTATATTTTATGTTACCCATTAATTGAACAAACTTGTTTCTTATGGAAAGGTAATAATAAAATTTTAATTAAATAGAGTAAACACACAAAATGAACGAAAGGCCCTTTATTCAAATGTGAACACCATAGTAATTACAATACACTGAGATCAAACAAGAAATTAATCTAACCAAAGATACCAATTAAACACCCTATTAAGATTACAGGAAGACCACTCAAAACAACAAGAACCTTGAGAAGACGATAGGGGTCCTTAGTATCCATCATAATGAACATAAGAATGGCAGAAGCCACCACAACCACACTAATCACTAAAGGGATGAATTGAACCATCTTCTCCTTCTTCTTCTTCAATCACCTAAAGTTTAAGACACCCCAAGTCTTGGTTTTATAGGGAACCAATCCGACCATTACCTCAAGTAGACGTTGGAAACTTGACGGCTATAATTATAGCTATTAGTCCTTAAGGTTTTAGCTAAAGAACAATTACGTACTCAACGACATGTTAAAATTAATAAAATATATTTCGTAATAATAATAAGCGATGTATTTTATTTATGTAATTGTTTTATATATATATATTGGGATTATTATCATTATAAAATTATGATTAAATTAATTTTTTATAAAATCATTAATAATAATAATATTATTATTATAAAATTAAAATTTTACTATGCATGCCATTTTGAAATTATTATATGACATTATATAGTGATATACATTCTTTTAATTTATGCAAATGGATGAATACATATATGATTTCTTACATTTTTCAAAAAATGATATATATATGAAATTATAATTATTGTTTTTATATTAGAATTTTATAAAATTATTAATAATATTTATCTTGTTAAAAAATTATAGCTATTCAATTTAACCATTTATAAAATTATTTTATTATTTGTTTTATGAAATTTTACTAAATTAAATTAACATGAAATAATTATGTTTTATCAAAATACTAAAATTATTGTCATTAATTTTGGAATTTCATGTATATAGATACATGTTTAAAAATAATGAAATTAATAAAAATAATATGTAAATATTTTATAGATAATAATAAATACAAGTTTGTTTCATATAAATTAGAATATGTTTTTAATTGTTCATATTATGATTTATATAAAAATATATATGTTTAATTATAAGTTTAATTAAAATTCGTCTATTCATATTGTGATAATAATTAAAGTATTAGTAAACTTTACTTTTCTAAAGAATTTTTTAAATAAAATTAACTTTTGACTTCATATTAATGATATAATAATGATAATAATATAATAATAAATGATAAAAAAGGGAAAATCATGGGTAGGATGGGCGGTTTTCACGGGATAGTTGTATGAGTTTTAAAAAAATAGAATAAATTATTAATGTTATAATAATAATAATAAATGAATAAAAAAGAAGAAGAAAATAAAAAAAGATGGGTTGTCTTCTTCCCTGACTGCAACCAGGTCGATGGCGGTTCTCCCGGACCTTCAGTGGCTTCCGTTCCCGCACCACCACACGAGAACCTTCTCGGACCTCCGACATCATCACCCCAATAAGCCAGGCCAGCGACCGTCCGATCCGTCTCAGCTCCTCCACGTCGTTGTCTTCCTCGGCAAGCCAACCGACGGCTGTCTCTGTCATCACCGCTCCCTCTCCATTGCACCCCGACGACCTGTGACCCTTAGTGGGTCCCTTTTGCCGCACCTTTCCATGAGTAGACCCCACTCATGCTTCATAGCATATCCACACCCGAGCTCCTTCTCGGGGAAGTTTATATAAAAAATATATATATATATATTTGAATTATTGTTTTTTTCCAAACTCAAAGTCTTGTTTTCACCTCAGTAGTCAAGCATGAGGGGTAATTGTTTTAATTTTAAGGCTGGATCTGAACCTTAGCCTTGTGTAAATAAGGTTTATATAAGCCCCCTTCTAAGAAAATGAACCCTATGGGTTCAACCTCTCCACCCCTCCTGCAAGCATCTCAGGATCTCCAGCAAGATCCTCCCCTCTGGGAACACGAAACCGTCCACCACAATCTATGTAAGGGATAGTTTTCAATCGGTTTTGATCCATCAAACCCTTTTATAAATTTCTTTATATACTACATATTCATATATATATATATATATATATATATATATATATATTTCCGTCTCTCCCATTTTATGGTTTTCAAAATGGGTATTGGTGTAGTTTTGTTAAAGCTCACACATGCATAAACTATGCAAGGGACTATTTCACTTATTTTTTTTGTTACTTGCTTTGTGTATAATCGGGTATATTATATATGTATATGTATATATATATCAACCCTTCTCTATTTTAGGGATTTTCAATTTGGGTCATTGAAATGTTTTGAGGGTTCATAAGGGTATAATATATGTAAGGGTTTAACTTGAAAGGTTACCATTAAGCAAAACCCAATATATATATATATATATACTAAGTGTATAATCAGCTATAAAAGTATATAAATTTATAACCCAATTCCAATCCATTTAAAGGTTTCCAAAAATTATTAGGTATGATTTACCAGGAATTATATATTTATAAATGTTATTTTGAATATGTTCATCATGCTAAAGCCCTTTTCTAAACTCGGTATATGAAATTATATAGGTATATATATACATAAGTAATTCAATAAAAATCACATTATGATTTTTAAGGCTTGAATATCCATCCTTAAATAATATTTTATGTGAGAACTATGTTTTGGGTTAAGTGGAATTATGTTTCTAAAACCTAAATATATTTACATATATATATATATATATATATATCTATATACATATTAATGTATCACAATCCAAATCCATTTTATAATTTTTAAAAGACTATTTCCAAGCCTTAAGTAATGTTTTAGATGAAAAGTGTCATTTCGGTTTAAATTGGATTTATATTTAGTGTGCAAAACCCTAAATTTCATATATGTGTGCACTTTCAGTCACACATGTTATAAAACTTACATGTTGTGGTCTTCATTCAAGTGGTTTTATTAATTAAATATTTATTTGAAATATTTATTACATGTAAGATGTTAATTAATATTATTCATTTATGAAAATACTAAATATATATGTATCTTGTACATACGGTTGTGTAAATATTTTAATATGTATAATTTCCCGAAACCCTACTTCGAAGTAATGAATATCAGAATGTAATTAATGATTTTGATAAAAAAATTGCATGTAAGATCTTAATGAATGCTAATTTTAGTGGTTAAGCCAAAATTTGCTTATGTCAAACCTGCATTGATTATATTAACTCCATTGTGATTTGAAATGATTTTGTTAAGGATAGAAATATTATAGGAAATATGTGTTCTCCAATTAAAAGCTTATTACATAATGAACCCCCCTGCAGTCATTGTTATTATTTAATCAAGTTGTGATTTGGTCTAATTGTATGCTCACTGGAACTTTTATCAACATTAGTTTTATTAAATGTCCATGAAATATGGACTTTAAACTAAGGAGTTATCATTTCATGTGGAAAACCCCATTAATTCATCATTTTATGTGATTTAATTATTATCACATGTGCAAGAGTTATTTTTCTTGTCCATGTCTGCCTCGAAAAATTGTTATTACCATACTTTATATGTTCGTTGTCATATCATGTATTTCTAGTGTAAATGTACAATGGTTTCATTATCTATTTTATTTATCATTGAATTCAATAATGAATGCATATGAAAAATCATGACAATGAACTAAATTACCCAAAGTGGTATGGGACACCTTGGGTAATGTAAAATGGAAATTAAATTAAAAAAAGTGGTATGAGACTCCTTGGGTAATTACAAATAAATAATTAAATATTAAAACTAGTATGGGACACCTTAAATATCATACCTTACTTGCATATGAGGAATGTATTGGACTGCCGGGTTGGGGACCGGTTAAAATAAATCCTTCCAGGTTGGGGACTAGTTAAAGTAAGCCCTCCAGGTTAGGTACTGGTAAAAGTAAGCCCTCCGGGTTAGAGACCGGTAAAATTCAGCTCCTCGATGCATCTATGGTTCTCGAGACATTCATATTGGGTTATTACCCTTAGGTCATGGCATAAGGCCTTGACATTTATACATGAGTCTGACATTATACATTTCATCACTAGTTTTTAGTATATAACCAACCAAGTGATTATTTCTACTAGAGGAAAATCCTTTGTTAAAGAACCATTACCTATGAGTATGAGATTAAGTGCACATGGCATATGATGAAACAGTGTTGCTATATGATCAGTTTTCCTTTCCAGGATTTTAATGAAAATGTTGGCATTACATTTATCATGTTATAATGTGCATTTTAATAATTTGTGGTGAAATTTTTTATGCGCAACTCTGATAATGTTCATGCTCCATAGTATTTTCATACTTTGCATGTTATGATTCTTTATATTTAGTGGAAATCCATGAACTTTTGTACCAACATGCTTACTTTGTAACATGATCTTTTAGTAGTCTTTAGTTGAATGCTTAAATGCTTGTGTGGAATTTCCCAAATGGTTTTCAGCAACCTTTGAAAAGTGATTACATTTTCTTTAAAGGAATTATTTTAAGTATGTGAAAGTATTTTCAAAGGATGTTTTCAAAATACGTATTAAGTATTTTCAAAACCTCTTACTGATCATCTTTTGTGCTCACCCCAAGTTTTTGAAATATTTTTCACAGGTTACCAGAATTGGTCATCGTATTTTTAGCGCGTGGAAGTGGTGATGATCTTGCCATTTGTTTAGTTTTCATTGTAACTCTGAGGTTTTTGTAAGCATGTATCTAATTCTAGAACCTAGACTGGAATAAGGTCCTCTTGTATGAAATGTCTAAGGATGGGTCCTTATATATAAGCTTGGTAATTCTCTTAACGATCATTCTATCTGGACATTGATTTTCAAAAAATACACATACATACTAGATTTAAAATTTACAACAATCAATGAATATTTATGGATACTATTATTTTCATCCATTTTGTTAACTAAAAATTTCATTTTTACTTGTAAATTTATTGCTTTGTGTTCTTCCATTCCTTACTCAAAACATCTTCTTGTCCCCTAGATAAATTCCCTTAAGCGATTATTTAAAAATTCTCAACATATATGAATCTGAGTCTTCTTTCCTCCATGGTATCCACCATCTGTGCTCTTTGATAACTCTATCATTATCTTATTCTGAGAGTTTGAGAGCTGGTTGAGGTGAAAGTAGATAATAATATATTGTGATAACTGATTAGGCATAATCACAATATAATTCACTCCATTCATCACCCCATTTGGTTTCTCATAAACACATTTTATATCACATACAACATTAAACTTGTTCCATCTGTTTTTATCTATTGAATAAATCCAAAAACAAATATTTAAGCAACAAAAATCATAGTGATAAACCATATAATCATGAAAAATACTTTATTGGATTTCACAATCATGAAAACTTCTTCTAAATATATGAAGCCTTAGTTATAACCTAGGTCATCAATCAAATCCTTCATCATGGTTCATAAAGAGTATATGAATTACTAATGAATATCCCATAGTAGTGTCAAAATAGGTGTGTAATAAAGATCATTGTCATTTAATAGCTAACGATCAAGTCAAGACCAATGAACAAATTTTATAGTTATTACCCGATGGTTCTTCTGTTCTAGAACCACATCTACTTATAGTATCAATACAATGATGTATTTCTAGGTAAACTATACAATCCTTTTGTTTCTAATGGATTTCATGCTCGTGCTCATTTCAAGTTAACATGGTCTTATATTCCAAAGGTAGGTGGTCATTTTTATTTTTCTAATGACATCTTAGAAAAAAATTTAGATGAGAATATGGGAGTTCAGGCTCATCACACCCATTTGGTGGGAATTATTTTCTACGTAGGGAATCTCATATAGATTTAATATGATATCATGAATACTTTATTAAATTCAATTTATGGAACATGTGGATGTTTTATTAACAACTAATTAATTGAAAGTGTTAAATTTATAATTATCTATATGTATTATAGGTTCTTAATCAATAGAGAAATATATATATATATATATATAAGGATATCCATATATGGCACCCTTTTATACGTGTATTAGATATTCTTATTTAGTTTATTTTTAGAATGCTGGTTCTAATCCATGAAGGGTGGTGCTATGAAATTTATTGGCATCCATTGATGTGTGAGTAGTTTTGATGTTTGGATCAGGACCATAATGGGATTCCTATATATCTTCATGAAAAGAAGAAGAACCCAAAAAGTTCAGTGCATTGTAATGGGACACATCATACTTTTTAATGTATTGTGACAAGGACTAAATCATACAGTTTAATGACATAAGTCTTGGATGCATTGGAAAAATGTTCCCAATCAAATAAGGAGTTAAAAAAACTCTAAATAATCCCAAAGAACCTTGAAGGGATTTGGTATCCTAGGTGGGGGAATAATATTTGGAGAATGCATCATAGTAAGGATCATGATGAAAAGGGAACTGAAGGAAGATGGACTTCTGAGTTGGATATGACCCAACTTGGGATATGGCCTGGGGAAGATTAAGGTGAGTTTGGGTTGTTGGGTTTGAAGCTTAGGGAGGCTTCGCACGTATCCTATTTGAATATGAATCAAATACCATTAAGTTTGGAATTCTTGGGGCATATACCTAAGAGGATTCACATGCATATTCTTTATCATGAATATGACCCTCTAAAGGTGTTTTCATGGTTTGGGGTATTATACTTCATAGTATGTCCATCGGAAATGTGAGAGGATGATCTAGAAGGGGAATCCTCTCTCAAGGAAGGTATTTGATTGTGATAATGGAATGATTGTTACTAACCTATACGACCACATGATTTGTGCTCAGTATGAAAAACATGAAGAAGACGAATACTTGAAAAATTAAAAAATATCCTTCATCCAATGTTGGATGCGGCTCGAGATATGGGAGAGAGAAAGGGAACTTATTTTCTCATCTCTTATATTGGTTTTAGTCCCCTTGGTATAGAAGGATGGATGGGTATAACCTCTTCTAAAAAAGACTATGGTCTTACTTATAGAGGGATTACCTACTCCTACATTCAAATAGGGCGAGGGGAGGATAAGGCACTAAAATTAATCATAGAGGAATGAAAGTGGTTCCCCAAACCATCTTAAATGGGTTAGTCCATAACATTACCACTATAGTTTCTCTCTTAATTACCAAGGGGATGCATAATTAAGATCATCCAGAGGACCCTACCCATCAAGTAGGAAAAGTTTGGGATAACTCTTACCTAGGGAATGCACAATGAAATGGGAGACATTATGATGTTTCCTATTCTATTGTTTTGAATGTATAGAGGCCTTTGTGAATGATATTATTTCCTATTTCATGAAGTAGTCTATATATGGAATCACACTTAATTGGAGAGGTTAATGAAGAGAGTTATTCAGGAAGATCAAAATGGGTCCAATGTAATGAAAAATCTATGCAGGAGAAGTGTACTAAATCAGAAAGACTCTATCCCGTGTGCTAGTTTCTATATGGGATGGAAGTCTATAAAGGTTGTATTCACATACACTTCACAGAATGAGAGCCTATAAAGGATATTTATATGTGGATTTTATCCATGATGTATTTTTTTTATGTGGATGGATTCATATGAGAGAGTCCACCCTTTGTGGGAAGTCATGTGAGTTCCCTTTCTAACATTGAGAAATGTGGCAAGTGGTTACCTAATTAAATCAATTAATTTCTCTCTCTCTATTATCTTTTGTTTCTCGAGGTCCTCTTTTTCAACATCCATCTATGTTTGAGGTTTTTATAGTAGTACAGAATTAACCATTACCATTATTACCAAAATAAATAAAAAACCATTGATTGTGAAGGGTTTTGGTTTGTAGGTGGCCTTAATATAATGCCTCACTCATCAGATGAATTTTTGTTTATGGGGGACTAAAATGCAACACATCATCCCACAAATGAATTTTTATTTGAGTGGGGGGGATGTAATGCATCACATCCAAAATAATTTTTTTTGGTGGGGGGGGAGAGGTAATGAAACACCTTTCTCTGGAAATAACATTTTGTTTGTGGAGGGTCTATATAGGAGCACTATGTGGAGAAGAGACTCGTATGTCGATCATGGTGAGTAGAAGATGAAGTTAAATTATAGCTCATAATAATTAACCATTTTATTCTTTTTGAAATGGACCAATAGATTATATTCAAACCCTTCCAAATTCATAAAATCCTTATAATCCTCTTTGAAAATTTTATCGGACCCAAAAAATTCCTCCATTCAGATTGGGGTCTAATCATCATGAAGATGATCAAATTTTGAGGAATAAATCATTGAAGTTTGATCATTTCTTGGGTTCATGTGGACCTAGAGGAGGGCCCACACCTATAGAAGTTGTCCAAGTCGAGTCATATATCACATTGTGAATCAAGAGTTGTACAGTTTGTTTGATATTTCACTAGTAGTATCCCTATTCACATAGAATTTCCTTTCATGGTGGACTTTACCACATGGTGGAAGATTGTTCCTATGAACTTGTTTCATCCCAAATAAATTATACTTTACCTTATGGTCGACGTATTCCTTCATAGAAATTATGTATTTAGTATATAGACTAAAGTGATTCGCATCTACATAGAGTGATATTCAATTCACCATAATTTTCTCTGTGGGGGTATTTATGATTTGTGGATTTTTTTAATTAAAAATTTATTTAAAAATTTATTAGAAATTGATCCTTCATAATATACTTATTATATTTCCATGGAAAAGAGGAATTACATGATTTAAATCATTCAAAATAACACAAAACACAACATCATCCAAAATCATCATATTTTAATAAGAATTATGGGTGATGGATTGTATGAGTAAAACTTCATAGATAATATTCCTCTATATGGATTTGGTTTTCTATATGATGTCTCTATCCTAGCACCAAGTTAGAAAAATCAACCATTGGATTGGATAATCAAGTGCACCAACACAAGTTAGAAAAATATCTCATCGAAGGGGTCTTTTATTCCGAAGACCTACTCAGAGGGGTTTGATTGGAATTACGCCCCTTTTTCATTAGAAAAAATTGTATGATCACTAGAATCAGACTTCCATTTATATATCACCATTTCTAGGAAATCCATAGCTGATGAGTCATTACAGTGGTTATCCAAATGGGATCTTCACCATAGAGGTTCATTTTTTTGGAATGGGGATGGCCTTTTGGGTTCATTATAGTTGTGAAGTGTTCCAAGGTGAGTTAGAGGTCATGGGATTATATGAGGATGTTGGGTTATGATAGAACTTTCCCCATCAGAACAGATCCATTATTCATCAACTTTTTAGTTGGTGGATCGCATATAATAATTTGTTCCACTTTGTTCTTGGGGATGTTATTTTCATCCTTTGGGATGATTTTATTATTAATATGTGTACATAAAATAGAGATCATGTGTTAGTATTCTTTGTGAAAATTGAACTCATACATAGTCAAAGGGGTATTAATATTATTATGTGTGTATGGTTAGTCTGATAAATCATTATACATAGATAAATATCTCATGTGTAGGGAAGAAAGAGGTGACAATAAATGGGCCACCTGAACCATTTTGAGTCTTATAGGATGGACTTATACCTCACATTTTAAGCTCATTTAATGGGGGATAAGTCTTATATATTTGAATAAATAAAACACAACTCATTTGTTATAATGGAATTGGATATAAAAGTCCTCTAAGCTCACATGGGTCATGATCAGTGTGAGAAACATGAGGCAACATGGTAAATCATCTAAATCCACATATGAGTGAATTAATTTTAACATATGGAAACATTTTCCAGTCAATCATATTTCATGGATGGATATGATTGAAGTCGATGAAAAATAATGGTTGGGCCTGATATACATGACCAATAAATCCAAAAGAAAGTATGGGACCCTTATATATGTTGAATTTTTACATAAGGGAATGGAATTTTCATATTTCATCCAAGTATGGGATTTGAATAATGTGAATCTCCAATTATAGTACCAAAGATAGTAGGCCTGAGTTTAAATAGAAATGGAATATTCATCCCTACTTTCAATCTACATATTGGGATCACATACTAGGTACCTTTTCATGGATCTATCTCTCATGTATGTAATGTATCATATAGAACTAACCTTGTTTCATGTAGTTTAATGTCATACTATAAGGACTCATATGTTCTACAATTTCGCGTATTGTGACAATGACCATTTCTTATAATTTAATATTATATATATTTGACTAGTTTCATACATTTTAATTTCATTGTGATAAGGAAGTAGTCCACACAATTTATAATCATGTTGAAGGGAAGTATGATTGTTGTAATTTAAGGTAACATGGATTTGATAAAAGATTAGTGATTTGATATTCCATGGTGATCTGACTGAGAATGTTTCATCATCCTTCACAAATGAAGAGGGAAGGTTTTAAGCTATTACATGGAAGCTTATGAATCTAAAAAGTGAATTGGGACAAGTATGCAAGGAATGAATGGGTAAAATGTTCGAAAACTGGTTTCCAACATAATGTTTTTAGTGATTACAGAGATAAAAGAGGTATGTCATGAGAAAGAAGATGCCTCTGGTTGACATTCTTTTTTAAGTAGACATTATGAAAAAAATAGGGTTATATTATAAATGGTCAAAACAATGGTGTCCTTGAGAATCTGAAATTTTATTATTGATGGAAAATAAAATCTTATTGAGATTCTTATTTTCCTAGACATAGAGTGTGATTTGTGTAAGGAATGTTCCTGAGTATGGATGGATCATTTCAAGCCAAAATTAGTTAACAGTTGGGAGATACATTTCCTATGTAGGTCTAACCCATACACATAGAGGGGGGTTTTATTACTATGGCCTGAGCCAAGACTTAGGTTCTGGGCATTGACTCATATCCCATTAAAGAAAGAGTCATTCCATATATTGTTTTAGAAATATTCCCCAAAACAATTGTATTTATGAGTTTAGAGAGATAATATTCCTCAAATATGTGATCACAACCTTGGTGAGAATCCTTAATTTTCACTCTTATGCAGACATGGTTCATACATAGGAGAGTGGGGATTTTTTTATATTGTGGATGGACCAAGATATTGGATGCCGGATTCACTACAGATCTCTTCAAATGAGAATCAAGAAACAAGTAGTTATGGTAATGATTGGTGTTGGTGGGACACCTCTAATTATAGTGGTCATCTAGTATGAGGGTGATAGACTTGAAAAAGTTTTCATCATGTATGAGACATATACCATGCTATTTAACATCATGCAGTATGGACATTTGGAGTTCGTTTAGGGTCTTGAATCTAGGATAATGTTTATGCTAACATGAAATGATGTTCCTTGATCATACATGAAGTCCTATACAAAAACTCTTAATCCCATGTGAGATATTCTTGATGTGGGAAACAAGGGATGAGGAAGGTTTATATCACCAAACATAGGCAATTACAAAGAAGGACATGGACATTTTTCATGTGGTGGCTGGACTAGGATGTAGGATCCAAGAATCTCTACGTATCTCACATGGGTCATAATAAAGATGCACATACCCCATGTTGTGGAAATTATGATTGATATTTGGCTTATCAGTTCATGGATGTTCTGATATATTTCAAATGTGGGGAAGGAAATTGTAAAGCTAGATCATGAGAGTTCTCAGATAAGGAGAAATTATACGGTATAAGTACGCAAGGAGTGACAATGGAACATGTTCAAAAATCAATGTATAACACGAAATTTTTTAGGGATTATGGATAGAGAAGAGGTATCTCCTGAGAACGTACATGATTCTGGTTGATAGGCCTTTTAAGTACGACTTATGAAGAGAAAAACTAGGAAATAATATACATAGTCAAAATAATAGTGTTTTCAAGAATATGAAAATCTATTACCAATGGACATTTAAAGCTTATGAATATCCTAAATTTCTCAGTAAATAGAGTATGATGTGTGTAAGGAATGTGTCTGAGCACAAAGGAAGCATTTAAACTATTATTTTCTATTGAGTATGAATTCTCCTACATAGATGTTTTTCTACATGTAGGAGAGAGGGAATTATTCTTTACCTCATGGATTGGAAAATGAAATAAGGTCTGCGAATCACTATATATGCAATATAGATGTAAATAATGAATCATGTAGTTATATAATGGAGGTGTCATAGAATACCAACACCAAATATTTTAATCCATTCAAGCATAGACCAACATGTTATGAAGTTTTATGTCATGAAATAGGGATATAAAACATGAAGTTTTATGTCATACATAGAAGAAATTATCAAATAGTTTAATGTATTATGAATAGGATGTTAGGACATGTAATTTGATGTCTTATATATATCAAACTATGGTGTCTTTTAGTTTTAGGTAGTACAACTAGGACCAGGTGTTGTGACTTTTATTATCATGCATCTAGGAACAAATGTTGTGTAGTTTATCATCATCATCTGATGATGATATTTCATTCATTTTAATGTAATGTGACAAATACTAGTTATTATTTTTATTTAATAATTATATAGAAAAGAAAAGGTATACCATTCAATTTTATGTCAGGAAATATGGATGAGTTTTTACAGTTTAACATCACTATGACAAGGAAATTAGTCCAAAAGTTTATCATCAAGTTGTAGAGATGTTGTTGTACAGTTTAACATCTTGTGCCTAAGACGTTATGCTATGTATTTTAATGGATTACATCTCATACTATTGCTTCCTTTAGTTTTATGTCATATGACTAGGACTAGGTGTCATGGATTTTATTGTGATGAATCTAGGACCAAATGTCATGCATTTTATCATCATGTGACAAGGATGAGATGTCATGACTTTGAAGGTATTCTAAAAAATACCAATGATTCCATTAATTTTAATGTCTTGCAACAAAAAATAAGGATAACACATAGTTTTAAATCTTACAGAAAGGATTACTATCTTAAATTTTAAGTTCAATGTGATAAGGAAATCATGACAATAGTTTAACATCATGTTACAAGGATGTAATGAGTTTATCGCATGAAGTATTTCATGAGAAAACTTTCATTGGTAGGGGAATAGTGAAATCCCCATCAATTCTGATTAATGATCTCGCTCCAATGGGATATAATTTATGTATGACATAAGGTCCTTCCTACATTGCTTCTTGATTTGTTGGTTTCTTCCCATGTATCATTGAAGTATTCAAATCCATAACAATTTCTACATAATGGAATGAACCGAGACAAAATTTCTTGTTGAAGGCTCATGTTATCTGGTTCTATTATATTTACAATTTATGAAAGTTATAAAAATATGTCATAGCATGTTTATTTAACACATCAAAATGATTCTATGATAGCTTTTATGCTCGTGCGTCATTGGGAATGAGCGACAAAATAAAATTTATAACCTAATTACTAGTTAGGACAATTGCAAGACAGGGTCCAACTATAAGGACGACTCATGTTGTGTTTGGTGATCTAGAAAAAACTAAAAAAACACACAGACAAGAACAAGAAAAAATAGTTGGTGGTGGTGAAGTGGAGTGAGTGATAATCAGTGTGTGAAGAAGTGAAGGTGAATTGGTGAGTGCAAGGGAGTAGATAGAACAACAAGGGATTTTGTGGTGAAAACAACCAATAGATGAGTAGGGGGAGTGATTTCACTAGACGATTTCAATATTGATTACCGTTGTTCATGCACTGAGATTTAAGGAATATGGATCTGACTTAAAGTACTAACCAGATTTGTTGTCTAGTCAGTTTGTGATGAAATAACTCTTACAGTCCTTCGACTGTAAAAGTAATTCCATCTAATGGCGATAACAAGTTAGATGTCACTGGACTCAACTTGTCAGTTGAGTTCAGTTTGTCTCTCTCATTCGAGCATAACTCACTTGTCAGTGAGTTCCTCAAATTGAAAAAGTTTTCATTATGGTAGAAACAAGATCATTTTTCACTCAATCTTGTTGTTTTGAAAATAATCTCGTCTGTAAACAATGAGAGAGACAATAAAAAATGATGCAGCGCATGAATAAGACTAAACAAGTCAAATAAACTAGCTTATTCCCCCTGGAGAAATTTAGCTGGACATAGTGGTTGGTTTCAATGCAAACATAGAGTAAGAAACAATGAAGTTCATGTTAAATTGAGTTTCCAAAAAATAGAGTACAAGGAATGGAAAATCATTTATCCCCATGCTTGATCTCCTGAAGATCTAAATTCCTACTGCTCAATGGTGGATGCGATGCTGGAAAGTGATCGATGTCCCACCATGGGAATCGAGGTGTGAACTTCTCTAATCTGCTCATGAAGGAGGATGATGTATGTTCCTCTTACTCTGCTCCCCCAGTCTAGATCAAAGCTTCACTGCATGTCTCGAGTTCCCTTGGATCAATGGTGTCGCCCTCTGCCGCGTCCTTCCCTTCCGGTGTTTGAATCATTTCATGCCCGTCACGATTGCTAATGACCAGTGGAAGTCTCTAGAATCTCACCTGAGGTGTTCCCTGGCCTCTACGTGGAGCTTTCACTATGTTGCTTCCTCTCGTGCTTGTCACCGAAGCAGTTTCTCTTAACAGAATGAAAAAGATGCGCGCGCGGTGAGCAACAACCCTCCCTCTGTAAAAAACGCTAGTCAGATACAAAAATAATGAAGCTATCTTTATATATACTAAATATTTATATCACTACTTAAAAAAGCTAATATCTAATAGTATTACTAATAGAAGTAAGTATATTTAATATAACAAAACAATTAAAGTTGTATTTGATTTAATATTATTAGTATATATTATATTATTTGGATTAATTATTATATACATTATATGTTATTATATATGTTAGATTAATTATACTATATAAGTTAATATAGTAGTTATATATTTTATATCTATGTTATTATATATTATAATATAATATAAAGCTAAAATAAAAATAAAATAAAATAAAAATAAAAGAAAATTAAAGGAGAAATCGTGGGAGGGGGTGTTATTCAGGTTCAGGAGGAGATGGAGGGAAGAAGGTTCGCGTGGAGAAGGAGGGTGCTCAGAGCAGGTGTTCAAGAGAGCTCAGGTGAAGGGATGAAGTGGTATGTGGGGGAGTAAGGGTTTGTGCGGTGAGGAGGAAGGCGATGTAGGCTCACGAGATTTTGGTGATTCACTGGCGAGGAGGGGATTGTGGCGGTGTTTCAGTGGGAGTGCGACAACTTCGGGATGAAAGAAGAAGTGAGGGTGATGGCTAGAGAAATACTGGTCAGATGACAGTTGCACAATGGAAAGGCTGGGGTACGGGTGGCTCGCCAGTGAACAGGGGGTGTGGTGGTAAAGAGGAATCATGGACGATGAGGTGAGTTTGGGTTTGAAGTTTCATTTGGGTATGTGTTATCTTCGGATATGATTTGGTCTGATTTGTGAGCTTGAACTTGCTGTTACAATTTGAGTGTTGTACTACATTGGTTGATTTATTGACGATGCTGCTGTGAGGATTTTCAATTTTTTTCATGTGTGTTTCTAGAGTTGGGATGGTGCTGTGGGTAAATTGTTGTACTTGATGGAACTGCGTGGTGGATGGAGAAGTAAGGCTGGAAATGGTGAGATGTCAAGCAGTGCCACCATTAGTTAGGGAGGAGATGGGAAATGGTAGCATGAGTTTGTTGTGCCACTGTATGTTATAAAACGGTGGCTAGGGGAACATCAAGACATCAATTGGAATGGTGGGAGGCCATGAGATAGGACTGGGGTGAACACGGTGGCACCGTGAGGGGTGAGACGGTGGGACGGGGAGTCTGGCACAGTTGATGAAACAATGGAACAAACACCGTGATGGTTGCTCACAGTCTCACCGTGAGTTGGGGATATGGTGGGATGGGCAATGGTGTGGAATAGTGAGGCGTGCCACCGTAATCTACAAAACAAAAATTAAATAAATTAAAACTTTAATAAAACCAAGAAAAAGATTAAAAACTAAATAAATAAGACAAAATTAATTATGATTTATTAAAAAAATGAATTTATTTGTATTAGAAAATTATAAACAAATTAATTAAATAAAAAATTAAAACATTAAAAGTCACTAACTTAAATTAATTAACCAATTAATTAAATAATTAATAAAGTAAATTAAAGAATAAAAAATATTAATTGAATAAACTTAAATTGTTAAAACTAATTAAATTATTAAAATAAAAAAAACTTAAATGAGTTATTTATTTACAATTTAAAGAATAAATAATTGATTAATTAAATTAATAAATTAATAAACTAACTAGAATGAAAATTTTGTAAAAATTAAAAGAAAAAAATAAATAAAAGTCACACTTGTAGGACTAATTTTATATAATAATTATTTAAAATGACACTAATGCACATTAAAATGCATGTTTTAATCTAAAAACTGATTATTTTACACAGCAAGCACAAAAAAAACAATAATTATCAATTATTTAATAAAAAACAACATTTTAACATAAAAAATTTAATAAAAATATAAAAATGATGTGGGAAATAGTGTGAAAACACTACCACATCAAACTACTGCACACTTAAAACTTTGTTTGTCCTCAAACAAATACATGTCTTTAACTTTAAAACAGAAAGATGATTAGTGAGTTTTAGCTGAAAAGGTGCATGAATAAACTTTAATATCCAGAAGAGCAGGACCAAACAATGTGTCAGATTTTTCAAAGGTGTTCAAAAATGATGTCCTATCTAGCTTCAAAAACTCACTAGAATTCAAAAGCCTCACAAATTCATACACTGTCAATTATTTCATGCCTCATATGTGTACTCATTAACTATCCTACATCACATTCCAATTCAAGTTCTAATACAAGAAATTTTGACTGTTTAGATGAAGTGAAATTTAAAACATAACCAAGGGCACCATCCATTCTAACCTTCTCCCATGTTCCAAAAATTAAATTCCATTAAATTGATCACTTTATTGATTCAACTCAAATTAAAAATAACCAAGTCAATTTCCCCTTCTTCATCTGGGTTCAAAATTCCCCTCACCTTAATGAGTTCATTTTTGACAAGGGCACTTTATTTTACTTTTTCCCAGCCATATTCATGTACCGAGCACTGTGTATAGAACTTATTAAGATTGAAATTGACTTTATTTTTTCACAGAAATGCACCCAGTTCACCTTGTCTCAGATACTCACCGTGGGATCCCATTTTCCCATTTTACTCCAGTTACAAAGGACTTAATTAATAATCATTAAAGTTGACTTCCTAAAGTGATTGAATATTATTTAATAAACATGTGCGTCTCCTAGGTTCCAATGAGAACTTTTAGTTACCCTAAGTCATGATCCTCATCCCACAAAACCTATCCTTTCATACTCCCATCCTCAGTTCCAAAATAGAAAGGTTCATAAAGGCAATGAACACTTGCACTCAGTAATCACTCATGCTTAACAGTTGCTAACTAAATGTCACTCTGATCATCCAGTTAGTAGTTATCCACTAAAAAGAACATAATTCTAGTACCAGTGAACCTCTAATGACCATCATGAGATGAAAGAATTTGAAAAAGTTTGAAGTAATTTTGAACCATTTTTGAACCATTTTTTTAAACAAACTCATGTTCAATAAGGGGGAATTTTAAATGACACTAGAAAGACCCTCTCCCCCACACTTGAAACCCATTATTTTCCCCAATGTTGAATTCTAAGGTGGAAGATAGTTTAAGTACATGATTTATGGACAGTTCAGCCTAAAGAGGATATGAAAGGGTAGTAATGAGGTTCAAAAAAATTTCTTTTCCAAACATAAAGAAATAAAGAAAACAAAAATTCAAACAAAGACAGATAGAAGAACCGAAACCCACCAACCATCACCAACAAACTAGTGTATTTCCTTTTTAAAATTTCATTATTTGAATTTGTGAGTAGAAAAAATATTTTATAATTTACTTCAAATAGTAGCATGATTAACAGTGATTTGCAGTAGCAATATAATGAAAATTAAAATAGTGGGTGTAGTAAGTTTAAAAATTAAACTCAACATACTTTTTCAACTAAGTAGATATTAGTAAGCTAACACCCAAGTAAGAAGCACAATTTATTTTTCACAGAAAATCATGGGACTCCCCCACACATAATTCACAATGAAGATTAAGTAGGTAATTAAAAGTTAAAATGGGAAGAACAACACTTCCTTGAATTATTAGGCCTTTAACACTAAATTCCATCAAAATATTCGCTTCAACAACACTTGTTTGTTACCCCTATTCATTAAACTGCAAGTTCAAATAAGTAAAATAAGATTTCATAGTTTTAAGTTAAAGATAAGTAACCCAAGAGAGTGAGTACAGAGAAATGTTATCCATATGATGCAGTGGATTTCTCCCTTGGGGTTTCTTGGCCATGTTTTTGGTAGCAAAAACTCTCTCTCTAAAACAACAACAGATCATGAAACACCATCAAGTAGGTAAGAAATTGAACTTGAGAACAAGAAGAAATGATTAATTTATTGAAGAAAAAAAAATAAAAGGAAACCAACTAAGAAACCATGGGTTAGTTCCCATGCAACACTGAGTTTATAGTCCTCAGTTAGACTTGAATTAGTTCATTCTTCCAACAGAGAGATGGCAGACAAACCGTTTCGCTTCCCTTCAAAGAAGTGATTTATTCTTTGACCATTGACTAAGAAAGGTCGATTATCTTCTCCAACCAGCTCAATAGCTCCATTAACCAAGACTCGAACAATGGTAAAGGGTCCTGACCATTTAGACTTCAACTTTCCTAGAAACAGATTCAATCTAGAATTGAAAAATAGGACCCTCTCACCAACCTTGAAATTCTTATTTTGAATGATTGAGTCATGAAAATCCATTGTTCTTTATTTTTAAATTTCAACATTTTCATAGGACTCTCTTCGAATCTCCTCCAGATCACTCAGCTCTAGCAGTCTCCTCTCTCCAACAGACTTAAAATCAAAGTTAAGTGAATTCACTACCCAATAAGATCTTTTCTGTAACTCAATAGGTAAATGAAATGTTTTCCCAAAGAGCATCCTATATGGTGACATCCCTATAGGATTCTTATAAGAAGTTCTGTAGGCCCAAAGGGCCTCATCCAACTTCCTTGACTAGTCCTTTCTAGAGCTAGACACTATTTTCTCTAAAATTTATTTGATCTCTCTGTTTGAAACTTATTCTTGCCCACTGGACTTTGGGTGATAAGTGTTTCTTGTCCTATTTGAGCACCAATACTTATTCACCAAAACTTTTATCTTATGATTTTTGAAGTGAGTTCCATTATCAGTGATGAATGCTCGAGGCACACCAAATCTGGAAAAGATTTTTTTCTTGATGAATTTCACAACACTAGCAGTTGAATTGTCAGGCAGAGCTACTGCCTCAACCCACTTGGACACGTAGTCCACAACAACTAAAATTTACTCATTCCAATAAGAGAATGGGAATGGTCCCATGAAGTCCAGGCCCCACACATCAAAGATTTCAACCTCCAGAATACCTTTTTGGGGTAGTTCCTGCCTTCTTCCAACATTTCCTAACATTTGACATTTTTTACAGCCAATAACCAGACTCCTATCATCTTTAAATTGGGTTGACCAGTAGAAGCCAGCCTATAGGACCTTTTGAGAAGTCCATTATCCTCCATGGTGGCCACCCCAAGGTGATGAATGACAGCTCTCAAGTATGTGAAAAATCTCACCCTCAACTACACATCTTCTAAAAATTCCATCAGAACATCTCCTAAAGAGAAGACGGTCATCCCAAAAATAATATTTCAGTTATGATAAAAACCCCTTACTCTGGTTTTGTGAGATATCCTTGGGCATGACTCTAGCTACTAGAAAGTTGGCATATTATGTAAACCAAACAGACTACTACATAGAGGAAGCAAACAATTGTTCATCAGGGAAAGAAGTGTTGATGTATTTTGGTTCCTTACTTGAGGAATTGGGAAATCGGGACAAGTGATCTGCAACTACATTATCATCCCCTTTCTTATCCTTAATCACTAAATCAAACTCATGTAACTGCAAGGTCCACCTCATGAGTCTGGGATTTGAGTCTTTTTTATCTAGCAAGTACTTAAGGGCTGAATGATCTAGGATAATTATGATTCTTGATCCTATCAAGTATTACCTGAACTTTTCCAAAGTAAACATCATATCAACCAACTGCTTTTCAGTGGTAGAATAATTCTTCTGGGCATCATCTAACAGCTTGATTGCATAGTAAAAACATGTAATTTCCTATCCTTCCTCTATCCTAACACAACCCCTACTTCAAAGTCACTAGCATCACACATAACCTCAAAGAGAAGTTTCCAGTCAAGAGTAGTGATTACAGGTGAAGTAGTTAACTTCTCATAGAGTAAATTAACAGCCTATAGACATGTCTCATATAAGAAAAAGGGTGTATCCTTAACCAGCAGGAAGCATAGGGGTCTAGTAATCTTAGAAAAGTCCTTAATGAACCTCCTATAGAACCCGACATGACCCAAAAAACTTCTGATTCCTTTGAAATTTTTAGGTGGGGGAAACATTTTTATGAACTCAATTTTAGCATTATCAACCTCCAACACCTTCTTAGAAACTTTTTTTCCCAAAACTATGCCTTCAGTGGCCATTAATTGGAACTTTTCCCAGTTTAAGACTAAGTTGGTCTCTTGGCACCTTTCTAACACTAGTTCTAGGTTTTTCAGACATTTCTCAAAGTTATCTCTCACAATAGAAAAATCATCCATGAAAACTTCAATTATCCTTTCAATCAGGTCTGAAAAAATTTCAATCATACACCTCTA
Source organism: Viscum album (assembly GCA_963277665.1). Lineage (NCBI taxonomy): Eukaryota > Viridiplantae > Streptophyta > Magnoliopsida > Santalales > Viscaceae > Viscum > Viscum album. The sequence goes on from OY728139.1 coordinate 1,087,986,001, forward strand.
AAAAGTGGTAGGAGAACTGCACAAGCCAAAGGGAATCCTCCAGTAGGCAAATGTCCTAAATGGACTGGTGAAGGTGGTTTTCTCTTGGTCCTTAGGTGCAATAGAAATATAGTTGTAACCATAATAACCATCAAGAAAACAAAATAATTCATTTAATGCCAATCTCTCTAACATTTTATCCAAAAATGGCATGGGGGAAGTGATCCTTTCTTATGGAAGCATTCAATTTTATGTAGTCTATACAGAATTTCCATTTATTCACTGCTCTAGTCTGGATTTACACATTCTTTTCATTAGTGACCACTATCATTCCACTTTTTTTGGGTATCACCTGGATATGACTAACCCAGGGGATATCAGAAATTGGAAATATTATTCCAGCATCAAGAGACCTATTCACTTATTCTCTCACAAATTCTTTCATGTTTGGGTTGAATCTTCTTTGGGATTCAACTCTAGTCTTACACTTAGGTTCCATGGAAATTTTATGCATACAGATGGCTGGACTTATCCACTTTATATCAACAATCGACCAGCCTATGACTTACTCATATTTCTTCAAAATAGTAATAAGGTTTTTCTCTTGACTCACCTATATGTTGGATGAAATGATCACAGTAAGGGTGGAATTGTCTTTTAAAAATGCATATTTGAGGTGGGAAGGGAGAGTCTTGAGTTCAAGGGTGGGTGGTGACTGGCTTGAGGGAAGACACTTGGGCCTGGGTGGCCCAAGGTCTTCATGCTGCCTCTTAAAGAAGGAAGTAGAAAAGGCTTTTTCCTCAGTGCTAGAGCTTCCAAAAGATATCTCCTCAAACTCAGACTCCTCTCTTGTGGAAATAATGTTCTCCAAAACAAACTCATCTAGGTTATCCAAGAATTCTCCCTCATATTCATCAAAAAATTATCTCTCCTTACTTGAGTTGATCCCCATGCAAGTGGCAGTAGGGATTTTAGGTTCACTATTGATTTCATCTTTCATTCTCAGAAACTATTCTTCCTCCTTATCAAAACTAATCTAAGCAACTAATATCTCATATTTGGGGAAGAATGGGTGGGTGGGTTCTTGTATTTTCTTAAACACATTGAATTATTATTTATGTTCACCCAAATTGAAAATTAGTTTACACTTGGACACATCTATCACAGCTACGCCTGTGGCCAAGAAGGTCCTACCAAGAATGATAGGAACCTCTTGGTTACACTCCATATCAAGGATAAGAAAGTGACCAGGCCAAAAGAGTTTTCCTACTCCAACTAACAGATCATCAACCCTACCAACTGGATGAGTAATGGACCTATCAGAAATCTGTAACACAATGGTGGTGGGTTGGGGAAATCATAATCTTAGGTACTGAAAAATTGATAAGGGAATCAGATTGATACTAGAACCCAAATCACACAAACAGTTGAACTTACCACCTCTATCTCCAAAAGTGAAACGTATAACAAAGCTTCTTGGGTCCTGAAGCATAGGAAGTATCCTATTTTTCAAGACTACACTACACTCCTCTGTTAAGATATAGGTGGAAAATTCCTCCAATGTATTTTTGTTTGATCATATTTTCTTGAGTGATTTTAGATATGATGGGTTTGAATCAATGCTACCAATAATGGAATATCAATGTTCAGCTTTTTAAGAACTTTAAAAAATTTCAACAGTTTAGAATCATGAATTGGGTTCTTAATTCTTTGTGGTAAAGGTATTGCAGGGGAAAAATTCCTCACAATTGGGGGAATCTCTATAGGTTCTTCTTTAATTTTTTTTCCTTTATTGTCTTTTTTTTTTCAAGTCATTTTCTTTGGGTTTTTGAGCTGGAAAAACAGGAACTGGAGGGATTCAAGTGGTGCTGTTTAGTTTTCTAGATTCAGGTCCTTTCATATTTTAATTTCTAAATTCATCCAGTTTTTAATTTTCATCATTTTGGGGTTCTTTACTAGGATCTTGGTGAGTTCAGAGACCACTTCTAGTGGTCAAAACCATTTCATTCTACCTAGGATTGGATTCGGTGGTGCCAGGTAGCCTACCCTTTTCATTATTACTAGCATCCCTAGCCAACTGACCTATTTTAATTTCCAAATTCATTATTATAGCATCCATTTAAACTTTATCAAAATCATTTTTGGGGTTTTTTTCATCAAAACTCCCTATCAACTGATGGAACATGTGTCTCACCTCATCTTCTGAGTTGGATGACTCAACCTTAGGTTGGGGTTGGGGTTGGAATTGTTTCCTAGGAGGCTGCAGGAATCAAGGAGGGGAAGTAGGTCAGAGGACTCCCTGTTCCCTCTATGATAGGTTTGGATGTTTCCTATACCCCTGATTGTAGGTGTGGGAAAAAGGATCATCCCAAGGCTGCACCCTAGTTCTATAGCCATCAAAGCTAACACTCTCATGAGGATAGACAGGCATATCAAATTTTGGACAATAGGTTTGATAATGGCCATACATTCCATAGTGGTGGCACTGCTCCTTAAAGATTTGATGTGGGTTTTCATTAATGAACCCAACATGTTGGGCTTATGCTTGAAGAGCAGGGGTGGTTTACTTTATCACAATGGTTCTTCTCCTAGAGCATTTGTTCTGGGAGTTTTGAGCTAAGGTATTAAAGATTTCTTTGATCACCTCAACAGCCCTATCACTAATGTCTCCTCTAGAAGACTGATCCACCAAGGTTTTGTGGTAAGGGGTGAGACTATAATAGAAGGTTTCCATGAGGAATTGAGGTGTACATTGATGGTTTGGAAACTCCCTAAGAAAACCTCTAAACCTATCCCATGCTTCATGAAATAGTTCTCCTTCATCCTGAAGGAATCCAGTAATTTCGTGCCTAATATAAAATGTAAACCACCTAGGATAGAATTTCATTGTGAAAGCATTATAAACTTGATCCTAGGTGACAAAGATTTATTCTTCTAAATATTAGAACCGAGACCTGCCACTGCCCTTAAGGTATAAGGGTAACACTCTCAGTTTAAGATCTTCCTCAGTGAGACCTCTAAGTGGTAGCTACTAGACACTATAATAGAATGCTCTAATAAAGCCAAGAGAGTCTTCACTATGCATTAAATTAAAGACATAGATTGCATGATCTTGTAATTCCTGGACCTGGGAGAGAGTCTAATGCATGAAGGGTTACTAGAGACTAAAGGTTGAAAGAACTCTATCAAACTGTGCCTCTCAGCTATCTCATTCCCAAGTGGGTTCATCATTTCAGGTTGGTTCAAATTCTCAGGAAATGGGTTGTTCAAGTTTTCATTTCTATTATCTTACATTTTTATCTTGTATATGTTCTTTTTCACTTCCTTGAGTTGTTTATCTATTTCAAGATTACCAGGTACAATGTATTCAGACTTAGACCTGTTTTGTATGTAGCAGGTTCACAATTTTTTTTGAATTTCAATTTTCTTTTTGCATATTATTTTAGTGATGTTTTTTTGATTTTTTTAAATTGATTTTGTTTTATATATGATTTTTATATTGCCCTTAGCCTCCTCGGAAACGGTGCCAAAATTTTCATGCTCGCACGTTGTTGGGAAAAAGCAACAAACTAAAATTTATAACCTTAGGACAGTGGTAATACAATGTCAAACCCCAAGGAGGCCTCATGCTGTTTTTGGGGATCTAGAAAAACTAAACAAAAAATCACACACAAGAACAAGCAAAAACAATTGGTGGTGGTGAATTGGAGTGAGTGAGAATATGTGTTTGAATAAGTGAAGGTGAATTTGTGATTTCAAGGGGAGTAGACAGAAAAACAAGGGATTTTGTGGTAAAAAAACCAATAGATGAGTAGGGGAGTGATTTCACTGGCCGATTTCAATATTGATTACCCTTGTTCATGCACTGAGATTTAAGGAATATGGATTTGACTTAAAGTACTATCCATATAGGTCATCAGGGCAGTTTGTGATGAAATAACTCTTATAGTCCTTCGACTGTAAAAGTCATTCCATCTAATGGTGATAACAACTCAGATGTCGTTGGACTCAACTTTTCAGTTGATTTCAGCGTGTCTCTCTCATTCGAGAATTACTAACTTGTCAGTGTGTTCCTAAAATTGAACAGTTTTCATTATGGTACAAATAAGATCGGTTTTCACTCGATCTTGTTTTTTTGAAAATAAACTCATCTGTAAACAATGAGAGAGACAATCCAAAAAAATGATGCAGGGCATGAATGAGACTAAACAAATCAAATCAACCAAATTATTCCCCTCGAAGGAATTTAGCTGAACATAGTAGTTGGTGTCAATGAAAACATATAGTAAGAAACAATGAAGTTCATGTTAAATTGAATTGCAAAAAAACAGAGCACAAGGAAAAGAAAATCATTCGTCTCCCTGTTTGATCTCCTGAGGTTCTAAATTCTTACTGCTCAATGGTGGATGCAATGCTGGAATGCACTTTATGTCCCGCCCTGGAAATCGAGGTGTGAAATTTTCTGATCTGCTCGTGAAGGAAGACGTTGTATGTTCCTCTTGTTCTACTCCCCTAGTCTGGATCAAATCTTTGCTGCCTGTCTCGAGTTCCCTTGGATAAATGGTGTCACCCTCTATCGCGTCCTGCCCTCCCGTATCTAAATCATTACGTGCCCATCACGAATGCTAATGAACAGTGGATTCTCTAGAATCTCACCCAAGGTGTACTCTGGCCTCCACATGGATCTTTTACTTCACTTCTTTATCCTATGCTTGTCACCAGAGCAATTTCTCTTAACAGAATGAAAAAGATGCACGCATGGCAAACAACAACCCTCCCTCTGTAAAAAACATTAGTCAGATACAAAAATAATGAAGTTATCTTTATACATATTAAATATTTATATCAGTACTTAGAAAAGATAATATCTAACAGTATTAATAATAAAAGTAAGTATATATAATATATCATAACTATTAAAATTGTATTTGATTTAATATTATTAGTATATATTATATTTTTTGGATTAATTATTATATACATTAGATGTTATTATATATGTTAGATTAATTATACTATATATGTTAATATAGTAGTTATATATTTTATATCTATGTTATTATATATTATAATCTAATATAAAGAACAAAATAATAAAAAAAATTAAAGTAGAAATTGGGGGATTGGGTTTCGTTCCGGTTCAGAAGGAGATGGAGGGCGACCGGTTTGTGTGGAGAAGGAGCGCGCTTAGAGCCAGTGTTCAGGCAAGCTCAGGTGAAGGGATGAAGTGGTAAGCGGCCAAGCAGGGGTTCGTGCAGTGAGGTGTAAGGCGATGCAGGATTGCGGGATTTGGGTAATTCTCCAGCGAGCAGGGGATTGCAGCGGTGTTTCAGTGGGAGTGTGGCGACTTCAGGATGAAAGTATAAGTGAGGGTCAAGTCTAGGGAAATCCAGGATGGAAGATGGTCACGCAGTGGCAAGGCTGGGGTTCGGGTGGATCGCCGGTGAACAAGGGGTGTGGCGGTGAAGGGGAAGCACAGAAGGCGAGGTGAGTTAGGGTTTGAAGTTTCATCTGGGTATGTGTCATCTTTGGATCTGATTTGGTATGATTTGTGAGATTGAACTTGCTGTTACAATTTGAGTGTTGTACTACATTGGTTGATTTATTGACGATGCTGTTGTGAGGATTTTCATTTTTTTCGTGTGTGTTGCTGGAGTTGGGATAGTTTTGTGCGTAAATTGTTGTAGTGTTGATGGAACTGCATGGTGGATGGTGAAGTAAGGTTGGAAACGGTGAGACGTTAAACAGTGCCACTATTAGTTAGGGTGGAGACAGGAAACGATAACAGGAGTTTGCTGTGCCACCGTAAGTTATAAAACGGTGACTGGGGAAATGGTGAGACACCAATTGGAATGGTGGGAGGCTGTGAGATAGGACTAGGGTGAACACAGTGGCACAGTGAGGGGTGAAACAGTAGGACGGGGAGTCTGGCATAGTTGATGAGATGGAGGCACATGCACCGTGATGGTTTCTCACGGTCTCGCCATGAGTGGTTGATGTGGTGGTATGGGCAGTGGTGTGTAATGGTGAGACGTGCCACCGTAATCTGCAAAACAAAAATTAAATAAATTAAAACTTTAATAAAACCAAGACAAAGATTAAAAACTAAATAAATAAGACAAAATTAGTTATGCTTTATTAAAAAAATGAATTTATTTGTATTAAAACTTATAAACAAATTAATTAAAGAACAAATTGAAACATTAATAGTCACCAAATTAAATTAATTAACGAATTAATTAAAGAATTAATAAAGTAAATTAAATAATAAAAAATATTAATTGAATAAACTTAAATTGTTAAAAATAATCACTTTATTAAAATACAAAAAACTAAATTGAGTTATTTATTTACAATTTAAAGAATAAAGAATTGATTAATTAAATTAATAAATTAATAAACAAACTGTAATGAATTTTTTTAAAAAATTAAAATAAAAAAATAAATAAAAGTCAAATTATTAGGACTAATTTAATTTAAGAATTATTTAATATGACATTAATGCACATTAAAATTCATGTTTTAAACTAAAAACTGATTATTTTACACAGCAAGTACAAAAACACAATCATTGTCAATTATTTAATAAAAAAACTTTAAAATAAAAAAGTCAATAAAAATATAAAAAGGATGTGACAAAGAGTGTGAAAACACTACCACATCATAGATCATCATCTAAAGGTTATTCACAGATAGCTTTTCTATGTGGGGGAAATTCTACTTCAATGGGTAGCACTACCTATGTTCTATAAACCAATGAATATGGGGTTGTCTATATAGCAGTGTGAATTTTATTTTGGAAATCCCACAATGCATGTAGAATCTTGTTGGTCCAATACAAATTTTCTCTATCAAACATGTTATGGATAATGTTCGATAGAGATTTATTGACTGTCTCTATCTATCCATTTTCCACCACATGGTAGCATGAATAATGATTAGACTGAATGTTGTAATCCTGGTACAACTTCTTCAATTCAGGAGAGTAAACGTTGGTTATGTTTTCCATTAGTATAGTGTGAGGGATACCAAATCCAGTGATTATGTTTGACTTGATGATATTAATGATACTTTTGGTATCGAATTTATTAAGAGGTATTGCCTTAGCTCATTTAGGGAAGAATTCAGTAATAGTAAACATGCACTTAAACATCTTGGACGTTGCTATAGGATATGACTCAATAATATCCATTCCCTATATTGAGAATCAGAAATAGAATTTATTTATACATAGAAACTCTTGGGTTTGATGGATTATGTTGGAATTTACTTGGTATGAATAATTTTTTTTTGAAAATTTTTGTGCAATCCTTCATCATAGAAGGTCATACCTTCCCAATCCTTCTTGTTTGGTGAGAAAGGTTTGTTCCTAATTGATGGGAACTAAAATAACTAGAATGGAATTATTAAATGGTTAAAATAATCTACCTTGTGTTAAAACATATGGCCAAAATTCCATCGATGCTTCACTTATATAGAACCTTATGATGGTTTGGGATATCATAAAGGGTGAAATTGACCTCCCATAATCAGATCTATTCTTTTACAGCTCTGTTCGGATGATGTTTCCCATTTTGGAGGTATTCTAAGATAACAATCATCCATTCATTTTCTTTATTTTCTAATTCTTGGTTATTATTGAACTTTTTGTTATCTTCCATGCCACATTGAAAAAATTGAGATATTTTTATGTGTTGGGAGAAACTGATGACTATTTCTTCATAATTTGGATCTTCAAAATCTTCAACAACATTTTATAATACCTTATCTCAAGTCTTCTATGAATTCATGACATGAGTTAGTATTAGATAATAGTTAAATTCTTCCATAAACCCTCAAAAGAAATTAAGAGAGTCGATCATCTCTTCATTTTTGATGGTGTAATCACCGTTGATCACCATATTTAGTAACTAAAAATCAAATTTAATTCTCATATGGGTCATTGGTATTTGAAGATAATTATCTAAGCCTTCCATAAGGGCTTGGTATTCAGCCTTGTTGTTAAATAAACATTCTTATTGTGTAAAGGATCAAGGTAGAACTTCCTTTACTGAAGAAATATGAAAAATTCCCCAAATTTTCTTATTTATCTTGGGGTATTCCATTCTATTTCCAATTGGGATTATAGATGAAATATAAAATTATATTTCCTACATTTCGGTATTTTTCTAAATAAATAATATTTCTTCATCTCGAAATTCAGTACACATCAGTATTTTTTCCATAGAGGGATGTTCTCACATGATTTTTTAGGCCTTCCCTTTTATCAACTCCTTCAGTATAATCCAGATAATGAACTATGGTTGAGTGAACACCCATCATGCCAAACATCATTTCAATATGGGAAGATTTAGGATATAATTTAATGTGTCAATTTGAGAGATCAAATGGACCACATGGTTCTGTAGGAAATTCCATAACTTTTTAATTCCCAAAATTAACTCCAAACTCTTATTATGGACACCCAAATACCAAGTATTAGTGTCTAGCATGGTGTGACTAAGATTATAAATTATTTTTTCACTAAGAGAATAATTTTTCTATGCATGGAAGGAAATGAATAACCATTCCAAATAATTCACATATAAGATGAGTTTCTTTACTTAAACTTGTGGAATCAACATTGGGTGGATCAAGATATATTTCTTAAGGTTGTCAAATTCATCTTTTTAGTCATCAGTACACTAGAACCATACCCCATTCTTTATTAAATTATTTAAGGGAAAACATGTTTTCTATGAAGTATCGAATACAAGAAAGTTACCCCTATAATCCTCTCAACACTTTGAGGTTTTGAGGAGGTAATATACCAATAATTTCCTTAGTCTTCTTAGTTTATACTTTGATGAAATGATGGTGTGATGCGATTTTGAGAAATTTTCCTGATGTAACACCAAAATCATATGTAAAGGGATTCATATTCATACTATGATGTTGATTTATTTCAAAAAATTATTCAAATTGAAAAAATGATCATATAATTTCTCTGATTTTAACACAAAATCATCATAATAACACTTGACTGATATTCCCAGGAAGGTTTTAAAGATGTGATGTAGGGAACTTTGATATGTAGTTTCATCATTATTAAAATTGAATGGAGTCAAATGGGAATAGAATACTCCTTGGGGGGGCCTGAAGGTGGTGGATTCTTTATATTCTAGAGTCATTCAGTTTTAATTATACCTTTAATTTCTATCCATGAAAGAGAGGCCCTGATATCCAGCAATTATGTCGATCAAATTTTTTTTAGAAGAATAGAAAAGTCAAATTTCGGACAACAATGATTAAGGTATTTGAAATCAATAAAAACCCTAATCATAACATTATTTTTCTTGATAGGGAAAAGTTTTGTGAGGTATTTTCGATATTTGAATTCCTAAATGAAATTATTTTTGATGATTTTTTTCAATTTTCACTTAAGCCTTGGCATCAAATTTTTATGTGTCCTTCTGGATACCTGCTTATAAACATAGTGGTCTCCAGTAAATCCTTTCTAATGGGTAGCCAGATTAGGATCAAGATCTAGAATCGCTTTGGTAAAAATACTCTTATGTACCTAGATTTATCTTTCAGATTTCATCTTCATTGGTGGATACTCCTTTCTCAAATGCAGGAAGAGAATTTCTGAGGTCGTTTTCTTACCCTTCTTCATTTTCTTCTTCCTCTTCCTCATCATGTATGTACATGTGGGAATATCTAAGATATTAAGGGGATTCATTTATGTTAGGATAATGGTTAGTATCCTAGGATTTATCTTCCAATGATGATATCATGACCTCCAAAGGTTCAATAGATGAAGTTGTGGATTAATGAAGTTCTGAGGATAAGGTTAGATCATTTCATTTTGAGTTATCACATTTAATAGAGGAATCATATATATCTCAATTTTGTTGGGTTCAAATTTCATAGATGATTTCATGAAGATTAGTGACCACATATCTATATATCATATTATTCCATCAACATGACTAATGGGAATCAAATTTTACTCACCTTGGTAATCGAATGGGTTAACTGGGATGATTTCATGACCACATAGAGTAATAACCTGAGTGGAAATATCATTTATGAGTTACATCCCATCTATTTGATATAATCCAATATTAATATATTTAGAATCTCAATACTTGAATAGATATTTTCCACTATATAAAGTTATAATATTCACATTGATATAGTATTTAAGGAAATGATTATATGATGTAGGGATTGATGCATGCGGTGAAACCAAGGCCTTCCAAGAAATTTATTGAATGCAGTATCCTACTGGATGGCGAAAAACCCAAAGTCAGACTCCATATTCCCAAACTGATCTATGATTTTAATGTGGATGAGGGGTTTCTGTTCACTTTTATCATACCCATGGAGTGTTATAGTGGAATGGTAAAGATATTCTTCAGTGTATCCCAACTGAAAATGTGTTCTAATAGGAATGGGGTTGACTCCTGGTCTATTTTAAATGAATTTTTAAGGGATTTTAATGTCATAAAATCTTCCATATACATAAAGTGGTCTAATGTGTCTCTGTATAACATGATCTATTTATTCTTTAGTGAAATATATCACTATATGACATTCTATGAGACCAAACTCTACACAATATACCTCAATTATGAAAACATCTGTATTGAACTATTGAGGTCATAGTAGATCCTCTAAAAGTTTTTCTCAAAGATCATTTGATAGATTTATAGAATAAATGAATGAAATATTTCACCAAAATAATTCCAATTTCATCAGGATGTCATATTTCTCATTCAAATTTCTACAATTCCCAATGCGGAACTATTCCCTTGAAATCCTTTTTTTAGCTGACATTCCTGAGGAAGATGACTCAGGTTGTTGAGCAAATATGGGAGTAATATTTCCTACTATTAAATTGGGACACCATGTCTATCCCACTTTCCTAGGATGAACAAGTTTTCAATTATTAATAAATTTTTCATCCAAAATGATTTGTTTTTAATGATGTTTTAAATGCATAGAGGAATTTTAATAATCCTATAGGTATTTCCAACGGTATTTACCAAGGTTTTAAGCCACATGAATAGATCTAATAGGGATGCAGCCACCATTTTGTATTCATCCATGGTTACACCTCCCACTATTTTATTGGATTATATGGCCTCGATTCATGTCTTACCAATTTGGTTTTGCAATCTTAGGTTCATAATAACACTCATCATCAGATAATATATCTATAAAATGAATTAAAAAATAGATTCAAAGATCAATTATTCATTTTATGAGGACTATGTTTAATGGTTATTGGTTTTTGTACCATTTTATGGGGCGGTTTCCATTATCTTGGGAATAGAGGCATTAATTCCATGAGATTCAAGGGAATCCTTTCCTTGTTGCACATTAATTTTCCAACATATGTTTTCTTCACTTATGGCCATTCCATTTCATAGAATATTGGTCTTTGGAGGTTTTTGGAGTTTAAGGGTTATGTTGTGCCATAGTAGAACCGATTGAGAGTGAAATTGGTTGTTTTAACAGTGTTTGTAGAGACCCATATTTTTGGATTAGATCCAAGGGAATTTGATTTTTTGTGATTACTGAATGGGAAATTTTGAAAATTGATATTGGAATGTAATTACAAGAGTTTTTACAGTTAAATTTGTTTTTTTAGACTTGGTTATAGATCCTAGAGGTCCCTTAAGGATCATGTTGAATTTTTTGAGCACTAGGACCAAAAAATCATGTTTTAGAGAGTCTGTTGGGGAACACAGCTTTTCTGAAACTATTCTACCCTAGTATAAAATTGTGTGGTCTTGATCATTAGAGAAGATGTTCCCTACATGGGATACACACTATTTTTCCAAACCATTAACCTAGATCATGCAGTTAGTGCCACTTAGAGAGTACCCTTTCATTATTCACTACACGATTTCTATACGGTTAAATCGATCATTCAGTAAATATTGTGCAAGGCGTTTTTTAAAGTATGGGGATCCTCATGATTGGAACATGATATGGCCAAAACATGCGACCTTGATATTTTGGGTAAAATAAACTTTTTACCCTTAAAAAATTCTTTTAAAACTAAATCTTATTTCTTCTTAAACTGTTGGAAAATGGCCTCCATTGAGTGCTCATCTATGGTGACTGTTCTAATAATTGATCCACATCCTTTATCTAGTGTCTGATTCCAGAACTATCTATCCCATTGGATCTGCAATGGTAACATCTCAATTAATTTTTTTAATCTTATGTTGTTCTTTTTGGTATCAGCCACGCTATTTAGGTGCAAGATAATTTTCACTATTATTAGTTTCTTCATATATTCTTCCATTTTCTCCCAATTTGAGATGAATAAAGAGATAATACTGGATGAGATATCAACCATAGACCTAAGGTAGGTACTCTCATGAATTTTTCTAAAAGATGATATTTTTATATATGTACTTGTTTCACATGCCCAATTTTCAGAAATCACCCTAAAATGAAATTAAATACTGGAATTTCTAGAAATTTCAAATACAATTAAAGAGGATTTTTAATAATTGGTTATAGGTTGAGAACCTTGCATTAATTGAGACCACCCCTCTAGGTTTTGTTTAATTAAATGGACCACTAGGTTGATGAATGATTTGATACCTTATTGGTGTTCCCTTACCCCCTTGTCAAGGGTTTTATAATTTTGAAGTGCTATTGTTGAATTGATATATAAATTCAATTGATGAATTTAATTATGAATGGATGGGTATTTAGAAATGTGAGTTAAATTGAAATATGAATTTTGAATTTCATATTGACTTGATTAAAGTAAGGGATGTGTGACCAAGACCCTAGTCCCTTTCCTTGAGTTGTTTGTTTATGATTGATTTTCTACTCAAATTGAAATTCCCTTATGAGTTGAATAGAGTTTATTCCATGTTATAAGTTGTGGACCTTAATTTAGAAACACCCTTATATATATTGGTTACAAAAATAGTCCACCATGGGTGGATTTTGAATTGGATACCTGGGGGTGTACCCATTTAACCCATGTCATGGTTTGTTAAATATTAAATTGTTGAGTGTAAATAAAATTGATTAATTGGTTTAATAATTAAATGGTGATTACAATTGTAAATGTAATTGGTATGAAAAGAGGATGGATTCCATGCCCCTGTACATAAGCCTTGAGTCACCTTCTAAGGGGAATTGTAAATAGGATGTTCTTGGTTTTGACCTTGACTTGTTTAAATTAAGTTGATTAGATGAGTTGGATTTAATGTTATTGAATTGTTGAATTATAGTTGAAAAAATTTTTAAATGGGTTTTTGATATCAATTGTGGATTGAATGGATAAAAAATAGGTAATGGATGAAATGTCCCTTGGCTATGGTACCTAGTTTTCTATTGACTTTGATTTATTTTTATAATGATTTTCCCATGTGATTAGTTGAATAGAAAGCCTTCTAATCTTGGAAAATAACTTGAGTCACCTTTTAAGGTGAGTTTGAATTGAATTGATTAGGGTGATGAACCTTGGTATAATTTTGATGATTAATTGATATTGAATGTTATATGAATTTGGTGACACATGGATTTGAATGATTAATTCCATGGATATACTAATTTTTCATTTTTCATGCTTGTGCCAGAGTGATACATGGCCTCCTGATAGGGACTTCCATGGACAAACTCATGAGGGGCTTGACCATTATATGTTTAGTGATACATAGATTCATATGAGAATTACATGGATGAGATAAAACATAATTTTAACATATATTCCATGGGTGATACATGTGATCTATTAGTAGACCACCAAGGATGGACTCGAGTGATCGAGACGTTATTCTACACCTAGAGTGACACCTAGGGTTCTTGAGAGGTTTTTTAGAGATAGGATCATAGGGTGTTGGTTCATATTACACCCGGAGTGATGCTTGGATTCCAACTTATTAATGAAAGGTAAGGGCTCAGGTTTTACACTGATTAATGAAATAAATGATTTATTTTACATGTCTGAAAAGCCAAAGAAAAATCTTGGATTCAGACTTTGGATTATACACTTTAGATGGCCCACTCAAGCAACTGCTATGCTTCTATTTATATGGGGATGTTGGGAATGCGCAGGGTCTTGAGACATATAAATTGAATGATATAGAAGTCTTAAATAAACTTGATTAAACAAAAAAAACCTGAATATTAAATCATAGAGTTATTGTTTAAATGAAAATGATTAAATAAATTGGTTATCAAATGAGAAACTAGATTTATAGGAAACTTAATGTTGAGAAATTTCTTTATTTTTTGAATTATTGCACTCACACTTTTGTTATATAGATTTACTAACTGGATAGAATAGACCATGGGTATTTTTCTACTGGGATAATATCTCATGCTCTATTTGGTCCACCTTTGGGTACCAAAACATACTATATAGTTTTAGTTATTGATTATGGAAAGCACCCTGCTACAAGTTCTTGATTTCTTCTTTGGATAAAGTCCATGGGACTGAGATGAGGCTCGCGATGCTAGATGGGATACTTTTTCCATTTTTTTACATTTTTATTTGTATTTTACTTACACCATGTATACATATTTTGGCTTATTTTGTAGAAACATGAGGTTTTTATCATTTTGTATATGTGATTTTTTTGTCTTGGATTACATTATCAATCTTATGCTGTTTATTTCTTTCTTATATATTATAATACTTATAAAAATTGTATGTAATTAATTACACTATGTTATGCTCTGGTATTGAGGGAATAATATCCACACTTATAAAACTAGTCCCTCACTATGAGTCGATAGACTCTAGAAATTGGGGATGAGGTCATGTGGCCAACTGGGATCAAGGCACTATTGAGTGGCATGTGGGACCAGGATGTTACAAAGTGGTATAAGATAATTATTTTTTGGTTTTCATTAATTTTTTGTGACAATAGAAGGAGAAGGAATGGAAATATGAATTTAGTAATGATCCCTTTTAAGGCGCAGCTAAACCACATATAGGAAAAATCCAAATTTCTTCGAATTAAATTGCTTTTTTTCAGGATTTTGACTATTACAGTTGATTTGATTCCACTATTTGGTGATGAAATTTATATGTGATGCTATTGGTAATAATATTATGGGTTCTATTTATATTTAAAACCAATGAGATGAGGGTATTCCATATCATTTGTCATTATATGCACATAGAAATTTACATGACATGCATATTCCATGCCATGTAGTTGCATTAATAAGTTTCCTACTGATTTGATTCTATGACATGAGTGTTAATCCATGTTTTTGATTTCCTTATCACGCATATTAATGTAACATGCATGAGTGATTTATTTAGTGTGTTAAACTGCTACCATGGTTAGGTAGTTATATTCCATGATCCCTATTTATTTATCATGTTTCTCTATGTTCATTTATTGTGATAGCATGCACATGGTAGTTTTTTCATAATATATATAAGATGGTTTCATGGGCATACATTTGTTGTTTGTGATTTAAACATGAGACAATTTTTAATTTTAAGCTGTATGGGTGTCGTATAATTGGGAAAATGTAACCCATATACTTGAACATTCCTTCAAATTATATATATATATATGTTTATATGAACTCTTGTTAAATGTAATGGATACTAATGTTAGGACTTTAATGTGAGTTAGTTTTAATTAATTGGGATCCAAATGCCAACTTTAAAAGTGTATGGGCACTTTATAGATTGGTATATGGCCACCCATATTACTGAACCATTTTGTATATGACCATGTTGTATATCATTGAATGGTTACAAATGTAAAATTTCTTTAAATTTTTAACTAAACAGAATTGGTTGTATATGAAACATCTTATGTTTACCTCTATAAATGCACAATTGGACCCAAGTAGGTCATTTAGGGGCATGTTTCTTATGAGATAACCTATTACAAATGTTTACAACTTCAATAATTAAAAAAATACTGCTGAGTTTCATTTTTATGACCCCATTTTGGTTTAAAGGGGACCCTCATAGGCCGCCTTATGTATTAAAAATTAAAAGGTATTTATTTGATAAATTTACAAATTATGAAGGGAGTTCAATAAATTTTTAATGATTGATGTTTAAATAAGGAGTGTTTTATAGATTTCATATTATGTTTGACAGCTTTGATTCGAATAAGGTACTCAATGATTTTTCCTTATAAATTAGTACATGATTTTTTGGAGTTAGAGCCTTTAAATTTTTTTAAAGAATAACTTGAATTAATGAAATGATTTTAAAATGGAACTTATAGTGGTGTCCACTATTTAGAAAAACATATAAAGGTAGTTTGAAATATCTCCTTGCATGCTTGAGAACGGAAACATGAGCATTTTGCATATGTCTTTTTCATTTTTAGCAATGGCTTAAATAATAGGATTTTGAGCTACTGTTTTTTTGGAATAAACTAGTGATAGGGTCGAGGCTCATTATTTCATAATAGGATATCCCATTGTAGGTATCACCATTATAGCTAGAATTCCTCTTTAAATGTTGTGAGTTCTTGAAGTTGGGTTTTGGTTCTCATTCCAAATGCATTATGTTTCCATTTATGGTGAATATTACATAGTCTTATTATGAGAGGCTAGCCTATATCTTCTCTTTTAACAACAAGGAAACTCCTATGGTGGGGAGAATCCCATAGGTTATAGTGGTTTCATGTTGGTGCATTCTCAGAAGCACGACGTTTATGAGGTTGGTAGGGTATAAAACATCTAATAATCACTATTGTTCTTGAATTTGCTTATGTGGTAAAGCATGAATGATCACAATATTACTAAAATGGTAAAGGTACAGGGACCATTTAATGATGTGTCAGGAGGTGAAGACAATATTCTTTCAATGTAAGTTAGCTAGTAGTGGGTTGAATGATCTTCTTATTATCTTTTCAATCCTCTTTGTGAATTCTGATTCGAGATGAGAATTTACCACATCTTAAAGTCATCCTTTATTCATTAAGATAACATCAGTTATACACCATGGTAATGTTTAAAAGATGTTGGGCTTGATAAATGATCTTGGGTGGCGTTTTACACTAGACACATGGTTCTTATCAAGGCTTGGTTAGTCCTAAGGGATACTTTAGTTCCCACTAGTGTAAGAACCTGGATCTTCGTTTTAGGTATGTTCTTCCTTTTCTGGTCATTTTTGAGGAAAAGTGGAAAATCTGGAAATTTTCAATGTACACGCCATGTAATTTATAAGTACACACCATGTACTGCAATGCCACTAGAGGTCGTGTGCTGGCCGTGTCATGGCCTCACACACGGCCATGTAGGGGTGACATGGAGGATTCCTAAAGAAGAGTACGGAAAAGGTGAGTACACACTGTGTACTCAAAAAGTACATGTTGTATACTTTCTTTTTTTCACTAAGTGCATCGGATCGCGTCTAATCACCAGAATCGACTTCTTCTAGGTCATCTTCGTCCGAGAGCACCGAGCAGTCGTGGATCTTCAACGAGTCGCCTAACCTCTGTCCGTCCTCTGATTCGGACACCGGTGAGTGTGTTGGAATCACAGCGGTGAGTTCTCTCCTCTCCTATATCATCGTTTCCCAATTCCATGTCTTTTCGAAGTTATTGTGGGTTTAACGTTTTAGATGTTTTTGAAGATCTTCGACATTCTAAGGCGATTCAAGCCCTGTAGTTCAAGTATATCGATCTCCTTCACCAAGGTAGGTGGTTTGTGCCTTTCTGTAGAAAGTATATGAATATTATGTGTAAATCTACCAATACCCTTGAGTGGGGTATTGCGTGTTTACTGTTTTTCCCCTGTTGTTTGCCTGCTTTTCTTGTATGCCTGATTAGAGGTTAATGTTCGTGAATAGGGTCATTTTCAGTGCTTTGGATGTATTTTCCCATGCATGTTTTTCCTGTTTATGACCATTTGGTATAGTTTTTCTTATTAGGCTATTTCCAGTTCCATGCCTAGTTTTTAGGATAGTGTGACTGTTTTTCTTTTATGCTGATATGCCTTATAATTCTAACCAAGTAGTTCTTGAGGTTTACTTGGGGCGATACACATGCTATACATGTTTGACTTACATAGGTCTGTGAGAGCCTAGTGTAGTAGACCACATGGAGAATGGACGTAAGGGATTATCCAGAGTGTCTTTATAATATGATGTGAGACCACATGGGGAATTGACGTTGAGTGATTCTTTAGAGTGTCTATAGTTCCTCGACGTGGGACATAGGGGTAATGAGGAGTTGAGTACTTCCCTAGAGTGCCTTTAGTATGATACGAGACTACAGGGGGAATTGATAGAGAGTGTTTCCCTAGAGAGTCTATTCTTTAGCTGAACCAGAGGGGTGAGATTGTGTGTGCCTCCCAGAGGGTCTCTAGTACTTGTTGGTTGAACCATAGGGGTCAGGCTGTGAGAACTACCCAGAGGGTTACCAATTTGTTCTATTTGATTGAGTGGCTTCTTACTTGTTTGTAAATTACATGCTAGAAACTGTGGATTTTTTGCTGCTGAGTACCTTCTTTTTTGCTGCTTTCTGTACTTTTGCCTGCCATATATTCACTGACTGTTAGAAAAATATCTTCAGGTGGTTTCCTACTAGGATTTTATCTCCCACCTCTTTTGGGTCATGATTGTGGGCCCAAATATATTGTATTCTTGCAGGTATAGATAAGGGAAATCACCCTTCGACTTTAGGTTCTTGATTGTTGTGGAGCTGGAGAGCATGGTACCAAGCTATGTCTTGCGATGCTGAGCAGTTTATCTGCTTTCTTTTACACTTTGGTTTAGCCCTGTTGTATTCCATCATTGTGACTTTTTTGCTGTTTTCTTAGACATATATGTATCTTGAATCATTTATATATATATCTGATCCTATTGTTTTCTTTATCATTCTTCCGCTGTTACTGTTGTTTGGTATTTACTACTTCCACAGTTGTATGTATTTGTGTACTTTCACTGTGTACTCTTTCAATGAGGGCATTGTTTCCCCATTATCACACCCAAGTCCCTCACTGCTAGTTAGCAGCCTCTGGCGTTTGAGGAAATGCGCTTGAGGCCATGTGACCAACTGGGTACGGGGTGCCTCTAGGTGGATTTGAGAACCATGATGTACAAAGTGGCATCAGAGGGATTCCTTTATCTTGAATTATTATTTGGAGCCTTTAGCCAAGGATAGGCCGGAATAGGTACTTGGTAATAAGCTGTTCATGGGAGTAGCTAACCCATGTACAGGTAAAATCCAATCTACCTCGTTTAATTGCAATTTTTTTAATTTTTCTATTATTACAGTTGATTTGATTTCACCTTGAGTGATTCACATGTTTTGTATTATTACTGTTGATGTTATTGATGTTCTATTTCTGTCGCAACCCAGTGATATGAGGGTATGCCATCTCATGCATCATATAGGCACTTGCTAGAAATCACATGTCATTCATTCTTACCATGTCATCTAGGATTTATTACCAATTTCATGTTATTGTGATATATTTTTATAGAATATGGATGTTGTTGTGATAGATGCCTTGATAAAAATATCTACTTCTTGTTAGAGCATTGATTGTGTAAGGTTTTACCTGAATGAATGCTAAATTTTGGTTCTTGAGGTGTTATGGGCCCTCATGGACTGGAATTTTATTGATCATGGACTTTTTTACCTTGTTTATAACTTGTTAAAGATGATGAACTTTGATTCACGAGGAGTATGTGCCCTAATGGATCAGAATTTGGCACTTTCAGTGTTTGTTTCAGTGTTTTATGGTCTTCAGAGTAGTTTCAGAGGCTTGCTATCCAGAAAAACCCAGAATACACACTGTGTAGTTTTTACTACACACCATGTGTTCTTCTATTCAGGAAGAAACAATTTTTTTAAGTACACGATGTGTACCTTTTATACATGCCGTGTATTCTCTAACTGTGTCATAGGTCATGTGGGCAGAGACACAGGATAGGGAAAACCTTGTAGGAACACACCGTGTACCGGTTGTGCACGCCATGTAGTGTAATCCTAGGAGTCCGTCTGTGTAGTTAACAACACAGTTAGTGTAGTATCTTCTTATACACACCGTGTCCACCTTGAACATGCCATGTAGTCTTACCCAGGTACCCAACCGTGTCACAAACAACATGGGTCAGTGTCATCCTTTCTCATACACGTTGTGTCCACCTAGAACACGCCATGTAGTGTCATCCATGTACCCGGCCGTGTAGCTAACCACACGGTATATTTCAACATCTTAGTACATGCTGTGTACTTATAGAACATTCCCTATAGTTTGACCTGGGTACACAGGCCGTGTCACTAACAACATGGGCCAGGTGAAGCTTGTTGAGTACACATCGTGTCTACCTTGAACATGATGTGTAGTTTTGTCTTAGTAGAGCCATGTGGCTTAACCATGTATAAGGACTCGGTCATGGGAAGAGGATTAAAGTACACACCGTGTGTTTGGATAACACACCATGCATTTGGGGTGTTACACGACCAGTTTTGGCAGAAGTGCACGCCCATGTAAATGACTTAAGGGAACACACTGTGTAGTCATGTTTTCTAAAACATGAATATTTTCTTTCTCCTATTCCCTCTTTATGCTTGTAGTTTTTAGTCCTTGATAATGTTGATCTAAGGTGTGCGTTTGACCTTGCAAAGTCATGGCATCGAGACGTCCTCTAGTTTGTACGCCAGTTGCCAGGCGGTGATCAGACACCAAATATGGCTGATCAGGGGCTTCCCATAGCTTTATCTCTATTGCTATTGTGGAGAGCCTTGGGCTTTGCATATTTTCCTCTACTGATACTTTGACTCTATACACACTATTGGGGAAAAGGATAGCTAGTGTACGTTAGTGCAAGGAGTTCCCTTTAGAGGTGGCTGGGTATCACTTTCTATGGGATCTCTATGTCCTAGAGATGACAGGCTATGATGTCATTCTCCGAATAGACTATATAGTTCCCTTCTAGGCAGTCATCGACTGTTATCACTGCAGGGTGAGTTTCATATCACCATAGGGTGGATCTTTTCGTCATAAGGGTGAGTGGGATGTTCGGATTAGGAGAGCAGGTCTAGAGCATCATGGGTTTGGAGCAGTTACAGCCTAGATTGCTAGTATTTATCTGGATGACCAAGGGACATCATAGTTAGACTTTCCCCCAGTGGTGGATCATTTTAGAGATGTCTTTATAGAGGAATTTTGGGATTTTCCTCCAGAGTGTGAGGTAGACTTTTTTGATTAATCTCATTCTAGGAGTGACACTGGTGTCCATTCCTCCATATAGGATGGTTACACCTCAGTTGTAGGAGCTCAAGAAGTAGTTGGAGGAGTTGCATGAAAAGGGTGTCATCCGACCTAGTACATCTCCTTCGGGTTCACCTGTTCTATTTTCGAAGAAGGAATACGGTAACCTTAGGATTTTTGTGGATTATCATAAGTTTAACCAGTTGACGATCAAGAAACTATATCCCTTGCCTAGGATTGATGATCTATTTGATAAGCTTCGAGGAGCCCGAGTGTTCTCGAAGATTTACTTGAGATTAAGTTATCATTAGTTTCACATTAGACCATCAAATATACCTCTTACAACCTTCAGGAGTTTGTATGGTCTATATGAGTATATGGTTATGCCATTCAGTCTCAAAAATGCACCTGCGGTTTTCATGGAACTGATGAACCGAGTGTTCTATCCATAATTAGACTCTTTCGTGGTGGTCATCATGGAAGATATCTTGGTGTACTCTCACACTCGACATAACCATGTTACCCATCTTGAGATCATTTTGAGTACACTGAGGGAGCATCAGTTATATGCTAAGCTCTCGAAGTGCCACTTTTGGATGGACCAGATTCACTTTTTGGGCCATGTTTTCTCAGAGATAGGAGTATCAGTGGACCCAGAGAAAGTGAGAGAAGTAGTTTCCTAAGAAAAACCGAAGAACTTATTTGATGTATGATGTTTTCTAGGGATGTATGGATACTACATATGCTTCATATATGACTTTTCATGCTTAGAAGCACCATTGACATGTCTGACTAATATGGGTGCGATGTTTTTATGGTAAGATTCGTGTGAGTCATCCTTTCAGGAGCTAAATTTGAGGTTGAATTCAAAACCGATACTAGTCTTACTAGAGCCAGACAAGAGCTACACAATCTATTGTGATGCCTCAGGTATCGGGCTAGGAGTTGTACTTATGCAGGGAGATGGAGTTGTTGCCTACGAGTCTCGATAGTTGAGGCCGAATTAGAGAAACTACCCAACGCCTGATCTGGAGTTGGAAACTTTTGTTCATGCCCTGTGATTTTAGAGACATTATCTTCTGGGAGAGTATTTTTTGGTTTTCACTGACCACAAAAGTCTCAGGTACATTTTCACTTATCGTGATTCGAATTTGAGATAGCAGAGGTGGGTTGAGTACCTACAGTCCTTCGACTTTGAGCTTTCCTATACGTCTGGGAAGGGAAACACTATGGCTGATGCATTGATCCTGAGGACTCAGTTATAGGTAGTTCAAGAGGCCAATAGTGAGTGGAAACTTATGGCTCTATTCTCTAAGATGCATCTAGAGGTGCACGACAGACAGGGGAAGACTTTTCTATCTTCTGTAGCTGTTACCTCTATGCTTCTTGATCAAGTTCGAATGAGACAACTATCAGATTCTAAAGTCCTAGTCCTATAGCAGAGTGTGTCAGGAGAGGAATTTATCCCAAGATAGACCATAGGTGATGATGAGAACTTTCATTTACAGGGGTGTTTATGGGTTCCAGTAGATATAATCAAGGAGTTGATGCAAGACTTTCATTCCTCTGTTTGGGCAGTTCATCCTTGTGTCACCAAGATGTATCGCAATTTTCACTGCTAGTATTTGTGGCATGGTATAAAGAGAGATGATGCTGGTTTTGTCAGGAAATTTTCTACCTGTCAGCAGGTGAAGGCGGAGCATCAGCAACCAGTAGAGATTTTTCAGTAGTTACCCATTCCTGAGTGTAAGTGGAATGACGTCGTGATGAACTTCGTGATAGGGTTACCATGATCACCTCTTGGAAATGATGCTGTATGGGTCATCGTTTGACAGACTTATGAAGGTTTCTCACTTCTTGCCGATCAAGGAGACCTTCAGCGTTGATGAACTGGGTGGTTGTACATCTAAGAGATTGTAAGTCTACATGGAGTTCCACACTCCACTATTTCAGACAGGGATGCACGTTTTACTTCTCAGGTCTGGTATGGGATTCAGAAGGTTTTGGGTACACAGGTACTTTTGAGTACAACATACCATCCCCAGACAGATGGCCAGTCTGAGTGTACGATTCAAGTGTTTGAGGACATGATCTGAGCATGAATTCTGGATTTTGGAGGTTCTTGGGAGAAGCATATAACTCTTGTGGATTTTTCCTACAATAATAGTTTTCAAGCAACTATTCATATGGCACCTTATAAGGCTTTGTACGGTAGGCCATGCTGATCACCCTAATGTTGGCTGGAGGCAGGAGAGGTAGCTTTGTTGGGCCCTCATCTTATTCAAGAGACCACAGAGTAGATAAAGTTGATTCAGAAGAGGATGGATACTGCATAGTCCCATCATAAGTCATATGCTAATCAGTGGAGACGACCTCTGGATTTTGAGGTCGGGGTTCAGGTTTTCCTTTGTGTCACACTGAGGTTGGGGAACAGGAGGATTAAGAGACATGGTAAGCTTTCACTGAGGTACATTAGACCATTTGAGGTGTTGGATAGATTCAGGACAGTTGCCTATCAGTTGGAGTTACCTCAGAGGTACCAGGCTATGCATGATGTTTTTCACGTTTCTCAACTCCAACGTTACTTTTCAGACCCATCTCATGTCCTTCAACCCAAGGAGGTTGACCATAATGTGGATGCATCGTTCTAGGAGCATCTGATCTGGATTTTTGATCGCAGTACAAAGGTTCTCCATGGCTGGTCTGTTCTTCGGGTAAGAGTGTTATGGCAGCACAGGTGGGTACAAGATGAGACTTGGGAGAGGGAGGCTGATGTGCTAGCACAGTGGATGGAGATATTCAGGGTTTCTTCTTCTATGTCATGATAGGGAAATTCGGGGACAAATTTCTTTAAGGGGGGAAGTTTGTAAGAACCCGAATCTTTTTTTCAGGTATGTTCTTTCTTTTCTGGTCATTTTTGAGGAAAAGAGAAAAATCTGGAAATTTTCAAAGTACACACCATGTACATTATAAGTACACGCCGTGTACTGTGTTGCCGTTGGAGGCCGTGTGCTGGTTGTGCCATGGCCACACAAACAGCCATGTAGGGGTGAAATAGAGGCCACCTAAAGTGGAGTATGGAAAAGGTAAGTACATGTCGTGTACTCAAAAAGTAAAAACCGTGTACTTTCTTTTTTTTAACTAAACGCACGGGGGTCACATCTAATCGCCTGAATCAACATCTTCTAGGTCATATTCTTCCGAGAGCTCCGAGTAGCCACAGATCTTTGACAAGTCCCCAAACCTCAGTTTTTCCTCTAATTTAGACACTGGTGAGTGTGTTGGAATCACATCAGTTAGACCTCTCTTCTAATAGAGCATCGTTTCCCAATTCCTAATCTTTCCCAAGTTATCGTGGGTAGGATGTTTTAGAAATTTTTGTAGATATTTGAAATTCTAAGGTGATTCAAGCCATGTGGTTAAAGTATATCGATCTACTAACATCAAGGTAGGTGGTTTGTGCCATTTTGTAGAAATTATTTGAGTATTATGTTCAAATTCCACCAATACCCTTGAGCGGGGTATTGCATGTTTACTATTTTTCCCCTATTGTTCTCTTACATTTCTTGTATTCCTGAGTAGAGGTTAATGTTTTTGAATAGGGTAATTTTATGTGCTTTGGATGTATTTTCCCATGCATGTTTTTCCTATTTATGACTGTTTGGTTTAGTTTTTCCTATTAGGCTATTGCCAGTTCCATGACTAGTTTTTAGGATAGTGTGACTGTTGTTATTTTATGATGATATGCCTTAGAATTCTATCCAAGTAGTTCTTGAGGTTTACTTGGTGAGATACACGTGCTATACATGTTTGACTTACATAGGGCCGTGAGAACCTAGTGTAGTAGACCACATGGAGAATGTACGTAAGGGATTATCTAGAGTGTCTTTATAATACAATGTAAGACCATAGGGGGAATTGATGTTGAATGCTTCCTCTAAGTGTCTATAGTTCCTCTACGTGGGCCACAGGGGTAATGAGATGTTGAGCGCTTCCCTAGAGTGCCTTTAATATGATACGATACTATAGGGGGTATAACATCCCGCCTTTTTATCACATAAACATTCATTACATTTTACAAAACTGAGGATCTTTAAGGTTTAGTGTCTTGGAAACCAGGAACTTAAAACATGAAAACATAAAACATTATTCTTAAACAATTGAAAGGCTTCTCCTCATGTCCATCCTAGGTTCATTACTGCATCTCATAACCTGGGGACATACATCAAAAGAAAGGGTGAGCAGAAGGCCTAGTAAGGGAAACAAGAGAAACATTTTACATGTGAACTTGGGATACTTCAATAAGGTCATGAAAAGAACTTTAAGGCATGAGAAAGAAATCATGAGATATATCATAATAAAACTAACATTTTTCATAACTTGAAGATGTGGCAACAACGTTTAATATTGACAATCATTTTGTTTCACCAAGGTCCATCCCCAAGGTGTCATTAAAAATTACCAAGGTTATTCACCAAGGTACCAGTCTAAAAGGCCATCTCTAGAGATTAAGTCTTTACACAATGCATTGGAGCGATATCTGGGAGCACCCTTGACATGTATTTATTATCATGTGAGCCACATATATCATCATCAATCATTTCATAAACAACCCATATAGCATAAAATAAATGGGTTTCATTTCATAATCATAACGTTTTAAAAACTGCTTTAAAGACATGATATTTATGTCACTTTAAACCCACAAAAAGGGAAAGCGGGTTTCAGGTATGTAAATACCTGAATTTAAAATAGAACATTTTGATATATATGTGAATACCCCTGTAGAAATAATATCTTTGAGTATTCAATTAATAACATAAAATAATTTTGAGATAAAGAGGGAGGCATTTTGAGATGAAAACTATGCAGCATAACGTTTACGATACATGGTTTTAAAAAACATTGAAAAGAGAGGGGACATGGGTCACCAACTCAAAGATGATACATAAAACAGTAGAGAACAGAATATATAGTATTTAACAACATGGTAATGAAATTTTAATGATATACCATATGAAATAAAGAACTTGAAAGGAAGAAAAAAATAAGATTTTTCTTATGAGAATTCGGCAGCCTAACAACGTCACTTAAAACGTCCAAAAATGGATTGAAGAGATCGAATAGGGTCTCTCATCATATCAACATAAATGATCAGTATGATAGATATAGTGATCATACCCAAACATAATAAAAAGGAAATTGAAAGACTTGACATGAAAGTATATCTTGAAAACGAGAAGGGTGAAAGAACCCCTTAGAAATTCGGCAGCCTAACGGCCCCACTTAAACTTCAACAAAAATGAATTGATGAGATCAAATAGGGTCTCTCATCATATGAACATAAAATATTAGCATGATAGATTTAGAGATCATACCCCAACATAATAAAAAATAACTTGAAAGACTTAACATGAAAATAGATCTTGAAAATGACAAGGGTGAAAGAATCCCTTAAAAATTCGGCAGGCTAACGGTGCCACTTAAAACTTCCAAAAATGGATTGATGAGATCAAATAGGGTCTATCATCATATGAAAATAAATGATCATTATGATAGATATAGAGATCATACCCCAACATAATAAAAAGGAACTTGAAAGACTTGACATGAAAGTAGATCTTGAAAACGAGAAGGGTGAAAGAACCCCTTAGAAATTCGGCAGCCTAACGACACCACTTAAACTTCAAAAAAATGAATTGATGAGATCAAATAGGGTCTCTCTGTAAAGACCCGTAAAAATCAAGGAAATGTTTTTCTTAATTTTCATTGGAATTTTACAAGAATGCAGTTTCTGATGGAACCCGAATCCGAGGCCTGGTGTGCCCGAAATCTTTTTCCGAAGTTTGACTCAGGTACGTTCAGTGAATGAACGAGCGGGTTTTTCTAACTTTTGAACCGGTGCTCGGAATCGAATTTTGAGGGCACCGATGGAATCGTCGGGCCGATATTTTCTTAGAAATGCCTTTTCTGGAGTTGTGTTTGCTTGAGTGTGGTTTTTAATATTTTGGGGTTAAGTTAAAAATAAAATAAAAGTGGTGCGACATTTTTTTTATTTCACTTAAAGCCACTTAAAGCCATTTAATGCTATGTTAAGTGGATAGGGTGGAACCCAAAATATCCTACCCACTTGGTAGGATATTTGTGAGGTGGGGCCCGCATGAGCCCCACCGTTTCTTCCCTCCTAAGTAACGCACCCGCAACCCCCTCTTTAATGAAAGTCAACCGTGCGTTTTTCTGGTTAAGAAACACCCCATTTAATTGGGAAGTTAAATTGTTACAATTAATTCATCGAATTAATGGTCCGTTTCAAAACATTTAATTTCAAATCTTTGGCATGGGAATAAAATAAGGCCAACACTTTTTTTGAGGGGTTGCTTGTTGGGAGGATTTGGGGAAAGCTCTAAATCTTGAAGATCTTCATCCTCCTTCGTGAAGAACACGAAGCACACCGGACTCCGACGAAGGGTGACGAAGAACGCCGAACCCTCGGAGATCGACGGCGCGACGCCATGTACTTCGACACCGACGATCCTTCTTCCACGACGTTACATCCGTGACATTCCTCCCCCGCAACAATCTTCGATCAACAACCGATTGAGGTAGGGGATTTCGGTTCTTTTAATTCCTTGTGAATTATATCCTCAACATGGGTTTAATTGGTGCAATTAAAAATGTGTGTTTTTAATCCTCAAAGTTTTTCTACACAACACCGTGTACCGCAACGACAGTGACGCCCCTTCCGCGACGCGACGATCCTCTTCTTCCGCGACGGTCAATTCCGCGACGAAATCACGTTCGACGACAACGTTGTGGTAGGGGTTGATTCATTTAAATCTTTGTGATTTATACCCGTAGCGTATGATTAAATATTTGTTGTGAGACTTTTAAAACCGCTAACGCGGTGGGTGAGGACCAACGAACAAGTCCAAACCCACCGCCCTCTTCGTTCTTGGTGTGCGGAATGTCGGACGATGACAAAATAAGCCGCACGGGCGATGTGAGGTCCTCAAAGTGAAGGACAGACCCCGGGAGGGCCATTGGGGAAGATGGCGTGCAATTCCGACCACCGGAACTCATCCGGTGGTCCGCGGAGCAACCCGCCGGCGCCCCGCCGGGGAGAACCGCCACGGCTGAAGCCGCGGCAGCAGGCCGGCCATCCCGCGACCGCGCGGGACTGGTGAAGGCAGGACGCGTCAGCCTAGCCGCATCCGTTGGCGAGAGGCGGCCACCCACACGGGGCTGCGGATCATTCAAGGGGGCGGCGCCCCCCTTGCGCACCGCTTGCCCGTTACGACCGAGCCGCCTGGAGATCGGGCCGTGCCCACGCCGGCCGGGCCGGGTCGCGCCCAGGCCGGGCCGGGCCAGGCCGCGTCGGCTGGGTTGGACCCGGACCTGGGTCAGGTCGACCCTGTTCGGGCCGACCCAGGGGGGTTGGGCCGGGCCAGTCCGGGCCCAGACCCCCCATTTTCGGCCCCCTTTAAGTCCTTTGCCGATATCCTAGGTTACAGACCTATGATAGATGAACTGTCAGCGGAAATGTGATCCTTGGATCGAGACGGTCGTTTTGGTATATCGCACTCAAGGTTTCGGAGTAATTTGGGTTCGCCCGGGTTGGTTCGTACACGAAACCAACCAGGCCCTCGGAGCGGAAACACTCATAACTTGAGCTCCGGACGTCCGATTGACGTACCGTCGACTTTGCTGGATTCCTTTTAGTGAGACAAGTCTTTTGGCTTACTCTGTCCGAGGTTTGGATGTAGGTGGAGTATGGTCGGGTTGGTTTTGACTTAAAAACCAACCGGGCCCCTGGGACGAAAAAGCCAATAACTCTCAGACCGGACGTCCGATTGACGCGCCGTCTGTGACGTTGAGTTCCTGTTGATGATACAGAACTTTTGGATACATCAACTATGGACTATGTTTCAGTTGATGTATCAGCCTCTTGGCTCATGGAGCGGACCCTCCCGAACGAGCTTGCTGTGTGCGCGGACCCTAGAGCTGACTACGACTGCGACGATAATGAAGACAGTACGGGAATCCTCTGTGGGTTTGGTAGTGACCACTACGGTAATTTTTGGGATACATCTACTCTAGACTACATGTCAGTTGATGCATCAACCTCTTGGCTCGTGGAGTGGACCCTCTCGGAACGAGCATGCTGTGTACGGAAACCCTAGAGCCGGTTGAGACTTGACGACTGCTGATCGAACGACTCGGTGTGTTACGGATAACCCAGTGGGAAGCGCTTGGTTGTAGCAGCAGACCCACGGCGGAGGAGTGCTTGGTTGTAGAGGCAGACCCACGGTACTCAACAGAAGTAGTACCTCTGGAGGCTATGAGGGGGAGCGCTTGGTTGTAGCGGCAGACCCACGACGGAGGAGCGCTCGGTTGTAACAGCACGGTGGAGCGCTTGGTTGTAGCGGCAAACCCACGGCAGAGGAGCGCTTGGTTGTAGCGGCTGACCTGTGGTACTCAACAGAAGGAGTACCTCTAGAGGCTATGAGGGGGAGCTCTTGGTTGTAGCGGAAGACTCATGGTGGGAAGCACTTGGTTGTAGCAGCAGGCCCACAGTACTCGATAGGTGGAGTACTACAACAGTCCAAGGTTAGAGGGAAGCACTTGGTTGTAGCGGAATACCCACTGTACTTGATAGGGAAAGAGTTTCCCAATAGTTATGGTTTCAACTTCATGATCGATCCTATGTGGGTCACTGCGGGGGTTAGTACTTATCGATCCTTTGTTGGTCCGACGACATAGATGAATCAGTGGCAATATCTGATCATCTCTATCGTCTTACGAAGAAGTATTCCAGTGTGAGCTGAATCCTGTTTTGCTTTCCTTTGTGGATTGTGTTATGATATCCTGTGTGGATTATGTTTTGCTTTCCTATGTTGATTGGGTTGTACTTAGGCTCGGATGTTGGAGAATACTTGAGTTGATGACTTAGGTATATGTATGGGAATATACCTAAGTAGTGTCGAATGTTACTTCATGATTGTATCTTTCCTTTATGGATTATCCTTTTTGGATTCTGGGAGACCTTTGGGGGTCTTGGGGTCCCTACTGAGTAGCTTATACTCACCCCTGCACGGGCTATGCCCGCACTACGTTTTGTTGGTTGCATAAGACAGACATCGCTGATCGTGGTTGAGGCTTGCGGAGCAGGACGGTACCTGGAGGTGGACCACTGGGCGGAACGTTCTCGGAGCGGACAACTATACCCGAGGAGCTGTGGAGGCTATCTGAACTCACCCTTCAGGTGGGATTTCCAATGGACAGGTCGACGTTACGTCCATGCTTTCAGTTGTTGTTTTCCCTTTCGAGTTGTACCTTACTTTCAGTTTGGGTTTGTATACTGGCCCACTTACTTTTCCGCACTTACTGTTGTACTCAGTGTTTACTTCTACTGCTTGCTTGCTATGTGGTGTTCGTTTACTTTAAAAAGGCAATTCCTTCCCTTTTTACCGGGATTTACGCCTTGGTGCTAGTCGCCAGCCCCTGGCCTATGGAAGACGGGCTTGGGGTAGTCACAGCACGGGCCCCGAGGACGGGTCGTGACAAATTTGTATCAGAGGAGTTCAGTTCTACCGCAGAACTCAGGACTCCGATCTTTTTCTCTGTGAAGCAATAGTGTTAAGATTATTGAGTGTAGTTATCAGTCCAGGGAGTCCAGTGTTGGTGCGGTGGCCGACGTATCTGTACACCAGGACCCTGACTTCTGATTTCCGACATAATACACGAAAACCTTGATTGCATGTGTGTTTCATGTTTTCTTTGTGATTACTTTATGTCATCTCACCAGGTATACTGTTTGACTGTGGCGTGCCTGTTTCTTTTCAGGATGGCCCCACGACGGTAGCCTGCTAGGGTTCCGAAAGTTTTGCGTAACGACTGCCCACCGAGTGACGAGGCCTTGGTACAGGGCCCTTTGACAGAAGAGGCACCAGTGGTACCACTACCCGCCGAGCCACCGATGCTACCAGCCCCAGCCGCTGACGATGCGTGTCGCCTTAGTGCACTTCACGAGTTTCAGCGTCAGTGACCACCCAGGTTCTGTGGGGCGATGGTCCCCCAGGCATCTGAGGACTGGCTGGAGGCAGTCGTACGAGTTTTCAGGTTAGTGAGGACACCAACAGACCTCATGGTGATCCTCGTAGTGAGCCTACTGCACGCGGTAGCGGGCCGATGGTGGATCTTGATGCTCCAGGTGCACGATGAGGCATCTATTCTCTGGTCGGACTTCGAGAGCCTCTTCCGCTCGGAGTTTGTCCCAGCCACCCTCCGTGTGGTGCACATCCAGGAGCTTCTTCAGCTGCGACAGGGCAGCTTGACGGTCGCCCCGTACTCGGCGAGATTTACCGATCTCTCGTGCTACTCGATAGACATGGTACGGGACCCATTATTCTGGGCCCAGACCTTTGAGCAGAGATTGAGGCAAGAGATCAGGGAATCGCTGATCTCCCTCAGCATTCCGACATAGGCAGGGGTACTGGAGCGAGCCATTCTGATCGAGAGCTTTCTTGCTGAGTCTACATCAGCGGCGAGACCCACCGCAGGGCGACATGTAGCAGAGTCTTCTGAAGCAGGAAGTAGATAGATGACGCAGGGGTCCAAGAGGACTAGACCTATAGGTGGTCGATCGCATGACACAGGGTCGTTTGTGCGAGGCACCCGGGGTGGACAAAGACTTACCATGAGCGGACAGTGTTACTCATGCGGTGGGGTTGGTCACATGGCTCGTGACTGCCCGACCCGCCATGCCGAGGAGCAGCAGACGATTGAGGGGCCACCCAGGCAGAGGCAGAGGGTCGACCGTGGCGGTCCGCAGGGAGCAGGCGGACGAGGCAGAGGAGCTGGCCGTGCAGCTGGAGGTGGAAGACTCTTTGAGGTGTTGCCGCCACCACCCCCAGGAGGTCCACCCCGACTGCAGGGAGCTGGTGGACATGGGAGAGCTCATCTTCAGGCAGCTGAGGCCTACGATCATGGAGCTCCAGGAGCAGATGGACAGGAGCGGGACTAGCTCCAGACATGGAGACTTTTGTTTATGCTGCTTCTAGCTTGTTAATGTTTGTTTGTA
Source organism: Viscum album (assembly GCA_963277665.1). Classification (NCBI taxonomy): domain Eukaryota; kingdom Viridiplantae; phylum Streptophyta; class Magnoliopsida; order Santalales; family Viscaceae; genus Viscum; species Viscum album. The sequence continues at coordinate 1,088,018,234 of OY728139.1, forward strand.
GATGATTTGTGTCTTTGTACATTGATCTACAGTAATAAAAGACACATTTCTTTTGGCATTTACCTTCCTATCCTCTCTTTATGTTGTACTAAGAGGTTCCGGTTTAAAACCCGTTGACTTGAACCTCACTTTGAGGTACCTACTGGAGGAGACTCAGTTACCGCACACTGATGCCGACAGTGAGACTCAACCCTTGGAGGCGAGAGTAATGGTTGGATATCTTGGTAGTAGCGTTGAGGCCTTATGACGTCATCCTTGGTATGGGTTAGTATCATCCATGACGGTATTGACTGTATTAGGTGAATAACGTGGTTCATCCAGGGGATGAGACCAGATTTCTCTTATCGAAAAAGAAGAAATCTCAGCAACTCTTGTAGGACCAGAAGGGTCCAGGTCATCCAGGAGTGGATGAGGACAGCTCAGAACATGCAGAAGTCTTATGCTGACAGGAGGCGGAGGCCACTGGAGTTCGAGGATGGCGACCACGTCTTCTTGCGGGTCTCACCTCGATGTGGATTACGGAGATTTGACCAAGGCGGCAAGTTGTCTACATGTTTCATCAGACCATTCCAGGTCCTCAGCAAGATTGGAGAGGTGGCTTATCGCCTGGCTCTACCACCTCAGTTGCACCGGGTGCACGATGTCTTCCACGTCTCTCAGCTGAGGAGATATGTGCATGACCCGACGCATATCATTGACCATGGGGAGATGGACGTTGATGATGGGGCAAATTTTGCGGAGGTCCCGGTGGAGATCGAGGATCGAAAGGAGGAGGTCCTACGTGGACGGTCAATTCCTCTAGTGCGCATCATATGGCAGCACGAGAACCTCCAGGAGAGCACTTGGGAGCGGGAGGCTCAGATGCGTGCTCAGTACCCTCATTTGTTTCCCTAGTTTATGATGTATCTTTATGGGGACGTAAAGCCCTGATGTGGGAGTGATGTAATGACCCGTAAAATTCAAGGAAAGTTTTTTCTTAATTTTTTTTGGAATTTTACGAGAACGCAGTTTCTGATGGAACCTGATTCTGAGGCCTGGTGTACCCGGAATCATTTTCCGAAGCTTGACTCGGGTACGTTCAGTGAACGAACGAGCGGGTTTTTATAACTTTTGAACCGGTGCTCGGAATCAAATTCTGAGGGCACCGATGGAATCTCAACACCAGTATTTGCTTAGAAATGCCTTTTCCGGAGCTGCGTTTTCTCAGGTGTGGTTTTTAATTTTTTGGGGTTAAGTTAAGAAATAAAATAAAAGTGGTGCGACATTTTTTTTTATTTCACTTAAAGCCACTTAAATCCACTTAATGCTAAGTTAAGCAGATATGGTAGAACCCAAAATATCCTACCCACTTGGTAGGATATTTGTGAGGTGGGTCCCACACAAGCCCCACCTTTTCTTCCCTCCTAAGTAACGCACCCGCAGCCCCCTCTTTAATGAAAGTCAACCATGCGTTCTTCTGGTTAAGAAACACCCCATTTAATTGGGGAGTTAAATTGTTACAATTAATTCATCGAATTAATGCTTCGTTTCATAACTTTGAATTTCAAATCGTTGGCATGAGAATAAAATAAGACCAACACTTTTGTTGAGGGGTTTCTTGTTGGGAGGATTTGGGGAAAGCTCTAAAGCTTGAAGATCTTCATCCTCCTTCGCGAAGAACGCAAAGAATGCGAAGAACGCCGGCCTCCGACGATGGGCGATGAAGAACGCCGAACCCTCAGAGATCGACGGCGCGATGTCATGTACTGTGACACCAACGATCCTTCTTCCACGATGTTTCTTCTGCGACGTTCCTTCCCCGCAAAAATCTTCGATCAACAACCGATTGAGGTAGGGGATTACGGTTCTTTTAATTCCTTTTGAATTATATCCTCAACATGGGTTTAATTGGTGAAATTAAATCTGTGTGTTGTTAATCCATGGAGTTGTTCTACACAATGCCGTGTACCGCGATGACAGCGATGCCCCTTCCGTGACGCGACAATCCTCTTCTTCCGCGATGGTCAATTCCGCGACGAACTCACGTTCGACGACAACGTTGAGGTAGGGGTTGATTCATTTAAATCTTTGTGATTTATATGCACGGCGTATGATTAAATATTTGTTGTGAGACTTTTAAAACTGCTAACGCGGTGGGTGCGGACCAACGAACAAGTCCGAACCCAGTGCCCTCTTCGTTCTTGGTGTGCGGAACGACGGACGATGAAAAAACAAGCCGCACGGGCGATGTGAGGTCCTCAAAGTGAAGGACGGACCCCGGGAGGGATATTGGAGAAGACGAAATGCAATGACGACCACCAGAACTCGTCCGGTGGTCCGCGGAGCAACCCGCCGGCGCGCCACGCCGGCACGGCGGCGCTGGCGGTGGGAGGCGGCGGCACCCAGCGCGCCGCCGGGGAGAACCGCCGCGGCTGAAGCCGCGACGGTAGGTTGGCCATCCCACAACCACGCGGGACAGGCGAAGTCAGGACGCGGCAGCCCGGCCGCGTCCGTTGGTGAGAGGCGGTTCCCCATGCGGGGCCGCAGATCATTCAAGGGGGTGGCGCCCCCCCTGCGCACCGCTCGTCCGTTACGGCCGAGCCGCCTGGAGACCGGGCTAGGTCACGACCAGGACTGGCCGGGCCACCCAGGCAGGGCCGGGCTGCGCCGGCCGGGTTGGACTCAGACCCAGGTCAGGTCGACCCGGTTCGGGCCGACCCAGGGGGGTTGGGCCGGGTCGGTCCGGGCCCAGACCCCCCGTTTTCGGACCCCTTTTAGTATTTTGCCTATATCTTGGGCTACGGACCTCCGATCAACGCAACATCAGCGGAGATGTGATCCTTGGATAGAGACGGTCGTTTAGGTATATCGCACTCAAGGTTTTAGAGTACTTTGGGTTCAGCCGGGTTGGTTCGTACACGAAACCAACCGGGCCCTCGGAGCAGAAACGCTCATAACTTGAGCTCCGGACGTCCGATTGACGTACCGTCAACTTTGCTGGATTCCTCTTAGTGAGACAGATCCTTTGGATTACTCCGCCCGAGGTTTGGATGCAGGTGGAGTATGGTCGGGTTGGTTTTGACTTAAAAACCAACCGGGCCCCTGGGACGAAAAAGCCAATAACTCTCATATCGATCGTCCGATTGACGCGCCGTCTGTGACGTTGAGTTCCTGTCGACGATATGGAACTTTTGGATACATCAACTCTGGACTGTGTGTCAGTTGATGTATCAGCCTCTCAGCTCGTTGAGTGGACCCTCCCGAATGAGCTTTCTGTGTGCGCAGACCCTAGAGCTGGCTGCGACTGTGACGATAATGAAGACAGTACGAGAATCCTCTGTGGGTTCGGTAGTGACCACTACGGTACTTTTTGGGATACATCAACTCTAGAATACATGTCAGTTGATGCATCGACCTCTTGGCTCATGGAGTGGACCCTCCCGAAACGAGCATGCTGTGTACGGAAACCCTAGAGCCGGTTGAGACTTGACGACTGCTGATCGAACGACTCGGTGTGTTACGGATAGCCCATTGGGAAGCGCTTGGTTGTAGCAGCAGACCCACGGTGGAGGAGTGCTTGGTTGTAGAAGCAGACCCGCGGTACTCAACAGAAGGAGTACCTCTGGAGGCTATGAGGGGGAGCGCTTGGTTGTAGCGGCAGACCCACGACGGAGGACCGCTTGGTTGTAATAGCACGGGGGAGCGCTTGGTTGTAGCGGCAGACCCACGACGGAGGAGCGCTTGGTTGTAGCGGCTTAACCGTGGTACTCAATAGAAGGAGTACCTCTAGAGGCTATGAGGGGGAGCGCTTGGTTGTAGCGGCAGACTCATGGTGGGAAGCACTTGGTTGTAGCAGCAGGCCTACAGTACTCGATATGTGGAGTACTACAACAGTCCAAGGTTAGAGGGAAGTGCTTGGTTGTAGTGGCATACCCGCTTTACTTGATAGGGAAGGAGTTTCCCAATAGCTATGGTTTCAACTTCATGATAGATCCTGTGTGGGTCATTGTGGGGGTTAGTACCTATCGATGCTTTGTGGGTCCAACGGCATAGATGAATCAGTGGAAATATCTGATCATCTCTATCGTCTTACGAAAAAGTATTCCTGTGTGAGCTGAATCCTGTTTTTCTTTCCTTTGTGGATTGTGTTGTGCTATCCTGTGTGGATTACGTTTTTCTTTCCTGTGTGGACTGTGTTGTACTTGGGCTCGGATGTTGTAGCGTACTGGATTTTATGACTTTAGTATATGTATGGGCATATACCTAAGCATTGTCGAATGTTACTTCGTGATTGTATCTTTCCTTTGTGGATTATCCTTTGTGGATTCTGGGAGACCTTCGGGGGTCTTGGGGTCCCTACTGAGTAGCTTATACTCACCCCTGCATGGGCTATGCCCGCACTACGTTGTGTTGGTTGTAGACGACGGACAGCGCTGATCGTGGTTGAGGCTTGCGGAGCAGGACGATACCTGGAGGTGGACCACTGGGCAGAACATTCTCAGAGCGGACAGCTAGACCCGAGGAGCTGTGGAGGCTATCTGAACTCACCCTTCAGGTGGTATTTCTAGTGGACAACTCGACGTTGTGGCTTTCCTTTCAGTTGTTGTTTTCCCTTTCGAGTTGTACTTTACTTTCAGTTTGGGTTTGTATACTGGCCCACTTACTTTTCCGCACTTACTATTGTACTCGGTGTTTACTTCTACTGCTTGGTTGCTCTGTGGTGTTCGTTTACTTTACAAAGTCAATGCCTTCCCTTTTTACCGGGATTTATGCCTTGGTGCTAGTCGCCAGCCCCTGGCCTATGGAAGGCGGGCTTGGGGTAGTCACGGCACGGGCCCCGAGGACGGGTCGTGACACTCTCATCATATGAACATAAACGATTAGTATGATAGATTTAGAGATCAAACCCCAACATAATAAAAAGGAACTTTCAAGACTTGACATGGAATTATAACTTTGAAAAAGGAGAAATGTGAAAGAACCACTTAAAAATTCGGCAGCTTAACGACGCCACTTAAAACTTCAAAATACTGAATTGAAGAGATCAAATGGGGTCTCTCATCATATGATCATAAAAGACCAGTATGATAAATTTAGAGATCATACCCCAACATAATAAAAAGGAACTTGAAATACTTTACATGAAAATAGAACTTAACAAAAACGAGAAGGGTGAAAGAATCTCTTAAAAATTCGGCAGCCTAACGGCGCCACATAAACATTATTAAAATGAATTGATGAGAGAAAGAGGGGATCGCTTATCATATGAACATAAAAAGGATAGTAGGATGAATATAAAATAATATCCTCCAACATAAGAACATGGATCATAAAAGATATGACATAAAAGAGAGTACTTGAAAAGAATGAGAGAGGTCAGATCCCTTACCTTAAAACGTAACTCTTAAAACTCAAAGGTTGGGACCTTGAGGGCTTGGGGGCACCTTGGGAGGACTCCTTGGGAGGTAATGAGACCATAACATCGTTGGGGGAGAGTTGGGATTCTAAATGGATGAGAGGATGGTTTGGTATTTATAGGGAAAGTGAGGGGACAAGGAATTAATGGCCAAGGGACACCTCAAAAGTGGTTTTCTCAAAACCATGTGCTCTCCCATGGTATTTCCCATGGAGTTAGGCCACATGGGGCCCCCATACAATAATTCATCACCTTTGGTCAGCCAAAACTTAAAATATCTCATGACATCTGTAATGTCCCAGACCCGGCCAGCCACCCGAACAGTGCCGAACGGGTCGGGTGTTACTACCTTAGGCGCACCTCCCCGAACGCCAAAGGCTGCCGACTAGTAGCGAGGGTCTGTTAGGTATAGTGGGGAGGCCATACCCTCTCGGAGGATCATAATAAGGGTACTGGTCCAAGTATAACAGTAAATATGCAGTGGAAGGAAAGACTCAGCAGACTCGAACCAGACCCGCAGAGCGAAAGCATAATAAATATAGATAAACAGCAGAAGAAGTAACTGAAACAACAATAGCGGAAATAAACACAACAGCATGCTGATAACATGTAACTACTACTGAACAGTAAAAAATGCATCCAAAGTAGGTCATACATAACCGAATATAAACAGGGCGCCAATGGCTAACCAATAATAGCTACAACAAGCATGCCAATACAGAAAGTAAACAAAACAAAGTAAACCCAGCAAGGCATGACCTCAAGGTCCATACCATCTCTATGAAATAACTAATGCAACCCATCTCCTGAAGCTGGCCCCTTTCCTGCACGTAAATCCATGAAGTCTGCACGCTTCCCGAAGGGCCCGTGCAGGGTGTGAGACAAAAAACAGTAGGATACCACCCAACGGTGCGTACCAAATATATGTGTTTAAGCAGTCATTCATTTACCAGGAAACCAGTAAACAGTACGATGCAAAATTAATCACAAACTCCACTGGTGCTCAACAGCCACCATGGAGCGTCACATGCTTCGGCCAACGCCGGAATCTCTATCGTGTAACCTGGCACCACGTGCCACCTGAAACCTCATGTCTCAAGTACCGACGTCCCAAAGGCATGCCCAAAATAGTAACCCGACACCATGTGCCTCCTGACACCTCGTGTCTCAAGTACCGACGTCTCGAAGGCACGCCCAAAATAGTAACCTGACACCATGTGCCTCCTGACACCTCGTGTCTCAAGTATCGACGTCCCAAAGGCACGCCCAAAATAGTAACCCGGCACCATGTGCCTCCTGACACCTCGTGTCTCAATTACCGACGTCCCGAAGGCACTCCCATTTCCTGAAGGCTTCTCACCTCCCACGTGGCTTTCTACGGCAAGCACCCCCAACCAAAATACCTAACCGCAACTACAGGGGCCTCTACCCACATGAGTGGTCAAAACCACCTCATCATGGAGTATCTCTGTGTGCACACTACTCAAGTCCCGATGAGCGGTAATCACCAAAAATAGTTCTAAGCCACCAAAACATCTGACACCTCGTGTCCCTGTGACCATGTTTCTCAAGTCCGATGGCCTCGCCATCCAAGTAACCCGGGCCATGCCCAACCTGACAGTCACATTACCTCAATCCGATGTCCATGACGCCCAATCCCGTGGTCAAAACCACCCAAAGTAACCTGGGAAAAGCCCCAACCTATGATGAGCATCACTCAAGCGTAACCGGGCCAAGCCCAACATAACCCAAAGGGTCTAGCAGATGCAATTCAACAATTGCATGTATAACATATGTAAACAGAAAACATAACCAGGAAAAACAAACTAAACTATTGAATTGCACTATGCAGGGTGTTGTCCCATACCAGCACCGAGGTCTTAAATGCCTCTAACAATTATAACAGGATTTAATAAATTAAACTAAGCAGTTTAACACCTTAATAATTTAATAAAACCATTTTGGCGTTCCCCGACCAAAATGCCCCGATGAGAAACGACCCCTCACCTGGCCCTGCTCACACAACCTGGTAACCGGGCATACCCAAAAGCATCCCAGAGGTCTCATAAGCATTAAAATATGAACAAAGCAGATAAAATAGGTCCCGTTCAAAATACCCGAAAACGCGCCAAAGGCTGCGTTACCCAAACAACCACGAAAACACAAAATGAGGTATGCACCACCTACCTGAGACTCGCACGATGCTACTGCTCCTGTAACACCCGCCAATTCGGTCTAAAACTCGGTAAATCTACAAAAGATTCAAAACCGCTCAAAGGGATATAACTCATTCTATAACAAAAATCAAACAAAACGGCCAAAGAGGAATCAAGGCCTTACCGATGGGGTTCCAACGCACTAATCAGAGCTCGAAATGGGTCTCGGACGGACGATCGGGAAGGGAAGAGATGTTCGGTCGGCCTGGTTCGCGTATCCGGGCAGAGGAGAGGTGTTCTACCTCAAAAACGAGGCTACTGCCCATTTTAAGTGAAAAAAATAAAGTACACGGCGTGTACTTTGGGACTACACGCCGTGTATGGTTCATTTAACTATTCAAAAGACGGAAAGGTCCCGCCGACTTACTTTCCAAGCCTGCCGACATGAGTACACGGCGTGTACCTAGGGGTACACGGCGTGTACCAGGTTCCCATTCTCTTCCTCATCGGCATACCCACACTCCATGTATATCCCTCATACACGGCTCGACTACACGGCGTTTCCAAAGGAAACATGGCGTGCCCCTGGTTCCTACCCGGCCAACGACCTACACGCCATGTATGGCCTCACACGGTCGGGGGTCTACACGGCGTGTTCAAAACTACACGTCGTGTAGTAAGAAACCACTACACGGTCATCACAAGGCATGTACTCGGTGAGCACACATCCGGTCACTCGCCTACACATACACCGCGTATACTCAAAGTACACGGCGTGTAGTCTGAAAATTTCCAGAAACTTCCCATTAAATTTAGTTTCCTCAGAAACCTATCAAAAATTTAAAGAGGGTTGGGATTTTGACCCGTTCCAAAAACCCAAGTTCTTACAAACTCCCCACCTTAACGTAGCTCATCCCCGAGCTACCCAACGAAACCTAGAGATGGCACCGAACACGCTCATCCCAGTTAATCAACCTGGACTACCCCGGTCCCAAGGTTCTGGATAAATTCTTCAAGGGGATCCCCACCTTAGGAATTTCCTACTCGGTCTCAACCAACAAAACATAAAGCAAACATGGTTCACTATCCTGTTTTCCAGACGCAAAATCCTCCCGTGACGCATCATCACCCCTGCACCTCGTTGGTGCTCCTGTGTCGCTACCGACACCAAACGTAACCCGCACCGCATCGGTGTCCGACTCCACGAGGTCCTGGTGCCGAGCACCTCAAGTAACCCGCATCTATGATGCCCTAATGCCCACAAAACCTCAAGTAACCCGCATCCACGATGCCCCGATGCCCACGACACCCCAAGTAACCCGCATCCACGATGCCCCGATGCCCACGACACCTCAATTAACCCACATCCACGATGCCCGGATGCCCACAACACCTCATGTAACCCACATCCACGATGCCCCGATGCCCACAGCACCTCAAGTAACCCGCATCCACGATGCCCCGATGCCCACGACACCTCATACACACACACACACAGATATATATATATATCATGCACCCGATATGGTGCCAACCCACTGACTAGCATCTAGTCAGTCCACAAAGATCCTGTGCACCTCGTGCACTCAAAATAGACATACCTCTACAGGTCATGCCAAAAAGGAAACATGGAGATCACAGTCACACCGTGGTGTACCTCTAACTGTCACCGGCTCACCGGCCTGCTCAGCCTCTGGAAGCTCCACGGCGTGTACCTGGCCTGAAAAACGGCTGCCTAACGCCTGACCTCCTGATACTGCTTTAGTCTCCAGCCACTGACCCCTCAGCTGGGTACCACCGTCTCTGTCATGACCTCCGCGCACAGCTGAACCTCGACTACCCTGTCTGGGTACCGAACCTGAACCTACTCCAGACACTACAGTCTGTCCTGGTCCCTACCTGCCGGCTATCTGAGAAGGCTGCCTGCAAAACCTCTCCAGATGCCCGTCCTGTCCACATGCCCGGCACTCCTTCAGAGGCCTACTGCACTGAGCCCGAACATGTCCTGACTTCCCACATTGGAAGCAAATCACTAAAGAACTTCCACGAGGTGGTCTAGCTGAATCCCCAGCCTGACTGCCCTCCTGAAACTCATCCCTCCCTCGCTTCTTGCTGTCCAAACCATCACCTGAAGCTGTCTTCCTGCCCAAGCGAGACTTATCCCTTTCGTTTCCCTCATCTATGAGTTCCGGATTCACCGTTTTGGAGAAAGAACCCAGCCAGAAGATGTTCACCTGGACCTGAATGGCATGTCGTAAGCCATCCTCGAAGCGCCTCACCCTAGATGCGTCATCGCTCACTATACCCGGTGAAAAACGGGACAACTCCGTGAAGGTATCTGTGTAGTCCATAACGGACATATCTCCCTGCTGAAGACTCAAGAACTCCCAAGATCTCTCTTCCCTCAACGTCGCTGGGTAGAAGTGCTCAATGAACCTGCCCTCAAAATCCTTCGAAGCCAGTCCCTCGTGCCTACGAGCATATACCTGTACATCCCACCAACGCTTTGTCGGTCCTCTAAGCATGTACGTCGCCAGCTTGACCCTCCGCCCTGGAGGCGTCTCGAGCTGCTTGAAAATCATCTGCATACTCTCTATCCAGTTCTCAGCTGCCAGCGGACCACCCTCTCCCTCAAAAAGTGGCGGGTGCTGCGACTGGAACTCCCGCGTCAGATACGCCATAGAAGGCTCTGTACTCTACGCACCTCTGTCAATCCCCTGCAAGACACGTACCAAGATAGCTCAGAGCTGGTCGTCAAGCCACGACCCGAACGATGCCAAACCCGACTGCTGTCCTACCTGCACTGGATCCTGAACCTGTTCCTATCCCTAAGCCTGTACCTGCAGCTCATGCTCAGCCTGTACCGAAGTCTGACCCTGGTCCTGCGGCACTGTATCATCTCCTACCTGATGCTCCATCGAGAAGTGAAGGAGTAACCCGCTGAATACCATAAATGGTCAGACATACCATATGTATATAACAATATATTCTACACAGATAAGGAAAGCATTAAAAGGCTGTGCATAACAACTACCCTTACCCCCCCTCACTGCAATCCATGCCCCATGGCATCCCGACCTCACGACCTCCTTACCCGCCCTCAACAGAGCCAAGTATCACAAGTACCCCGGGCCATGCCAGTCCCGACAACTCACGTTGCCTCAAACCGACGACCGAGTCACCCAATCCTGACAGTTACACTGCCTCACCCATAGTACATACCTGCTCTCATAAGAGTCAGACCCAATTATCCTGCAGCATGCAATTCTACAAAATATAAAGCATGGCATACTCGTTTACACAACTAGCAGTTCTATCTGGAATTTCACCAACTCACATTTTAAATTATATAAAGCATGGAATTTGATTTTTCATTCAGATGGCATTATCACTTCACAAAGCATACGTGCAATTATGAAATTGAAATACCCTAAAATGTGCCTATCAAATGCCAAGCAACCAAGCCTTGCCGTATTGGGCCAAGGTCCAAATCTCCCTTACCATTCCGGATCAAGGGTCACATATCACAATCAACAACTTCACACATCAAGTGAGCCACCGAGGTGTAAATCATATAAACTGTAATCTGAGAAAAAGCAAACAATAATTCCCACCCATGGAAACTTGGTCCATCCCTCATACCTGGGGCTGCAGGCACCCAAGCACAAGCTAGAAACCCAGTTCCAGTTACAACAAATTATCTCCAGTCTACCATATCCCAAATAGTAAAACAGCAGAAAGATACGAGAAGCCTCAAACTCATTAGTAGCCAATAAAACGCTGCTACTAAATCCCTATTAAGAACCCCTCTGATACCACTTTGTAATGTCCCAGACCCGGCCAGCCACCCGAACAGTGCTGAACGGGTCGGGTGTTACTACCTTATGCGCACCTCCCCGAACGCCAAAGGCTGTCGACTAGCAGCGAGGGTCTGTTAGGTATAGTGGGGAGGCTATACCCTCTCGGAGGATCATAATAAGGGTACTGGTCCAAGTATAACTGTAAAGATGCAGTGGAAAGAAAGACTCAGCAGACTCGAACCAGAACCACAGAGCAGAAGCATAATCAATATAGATAAACAGTAGAAGCAGTAAATGAAACAACAGCAGCGGAAATAAAGACAAAAACATGCTGATAACATGTAACTACTACTGAATAGTAAAATATTCATCCAAAGCAGGTCATACATAACTGAATATAACAGGGCACTAATGGCTAACCAACAGTAGCTACAACAAGCATGCCAATACAGAAAGTAAACAAAACAATGTAAACCCAGCAAGGCATGACCTCAAGGTCCATACCATCTCCATGCAATAACTAACGCAACCCAGCTTTTGAAGTTGGACCCTTTCCTGCACGTAAATCCATGAAGTCTGCATGTGTCCCAAAGTGCCCGTGCAGGGTGTGAGACAAATATCAGTAGGATACCACCCAACGGTGCGTACCAAATATATGTGTTTAAGCAGTCATGCATTTACCAGGAAAGAAGTAAACAGTACGATGCACAATTAAACACAAACTCCACTGGTGCTCAACAACCACCATGGAGCGTCACCTGCTTCAGCAAATGCCGAAATCTCTATCGTGTAACCCGACACCACGTGCCACCTAACACCTCATGTCTCAAGTACTGACGTCCCGAAGGCATGCCCAAAATAGTAACCCAGCACCATGTGCCTCCTGACACCTCGTGTCTCAAGTACCGACGTCCTGAAGGCACGCCCAAAATAGTAACCTGACACCATGTGCCTCATGACACCTCCTGTCTCAAGTACCGACGTCCTGAAGGCACACCCAAAATAGTAACCCGACACCATGTGCCTCCTGACACCTCGTGTCTCAAGTACCGATGTCCCGAAGGAATGCCCATTTTCTGAAGGCTCCTCACCTCCCACGTGGCTTTCTACGGCAAGAACCCCCAACCAAAATTCCTAACCGCAACTACGAGGTCCTCTACCCACACGAGTGGTCAAAACCACCTCATCACAGAGTATCTCTGTGTGCACACTACTCAAGTCCCAGTGAGCGGTAATCACCCAAAATAGTCCTAATCCACCAAAACATCTGACACCTCGTGTCCCTGAGACCATGTCGCTCAAGTCCGATGGCCTCGCCATCCAAGTAAGCCGGGCCATGCCCAACCTGACAGTCACACTGCCTCAATCCGACGTCCATGACGCCCAATCCCGTGGTCAAAACCACCCAAAGTAAACCGGGCAAAGCCCCAACCTGTGATCAGCATCACTCAAGCGTAACCGGGCTAAGCCCAACACAACCCAAAGGGTCCAGCAGATGCGATTCAGCAATTGCATATATAACATATGTAAACAGAAAACATAACCAGGCAAAACAAACTAAACAGTTGAATTACACTATGCAGGGTGCTATCCCATACTAGCACCGAGGTCTTAAATGCCTCTAACAATTATAACAGGATTTAATAAATTAAACTAAGCAGTTTAACACCTTAATAATTTAATAAAACCATTTTGGCATTCCTCGACCAAAATGCCTCGATGAGCAACGACCCCTCACCTAGCCCTGCTCACGCAACCTGGTAACCGGGCATACCCAAAAGCATCCTAGAGGTCTCATAAGCATTATAGTATGAACAAAGCAGATAAAACAGGTCCCGTTCAAAATACCCGAAAATGCGCCAAAGGCCGCGTTACCCAATCAACCACGAAAACACAAAATGAGGTATGCACCACCTACCTGAGACTCGCACGATGCTACTCCTCCGGTAACACCTGCCAATTCGGTCTAAAACGCGGTAAATCTACAAAAGATTCAAAACCGCTCAAAGGGATATAACTCGTTCTATAACAAAAATCAAACAAAACGGCCAAAGAGGAATCAAGGCCTTACCGAGGGGGTTCCAACGCACTAATCAGAGCTCGAAATGGGTCTCAGACGGACGATCGGGAAGGGAAGAGATGTTCGGCCATCCTGGTTCCCGTATCCGGGCGGAGGAGAGGTGTTATGCCTCAAAAATGAGGCTACTGCCCATTTTAAGTGAAAAAAATAAAGTACACGGCGTGTACTTTGGGACTACACGCCGTGTATGGTTCATTTAACTGTTCAAAAGATGAAAAGGTTCCGCCGACTTACTTTCCGAGCCCGCCGACATGAGTACATGGCGTGTACCTAGGGGTACACAGCATGTACCGGGTTCCTCTTCTCTTCCTCGTCGGCATACCCACACTCCATGTATATCCCTCATACACGGCTCGACTACACGGCGTGTCCAAAGGGAACACGGCATGCCCCTGGTTCCTACCCGACCAACGACTTACACGCCATGTATGGCCTCACACGGTCGGGGGTCTACATGGCGTGTTCAAAACTACACGTCGTGTAGTAAGAAACCACTACACGGTCATCACAAGGAATGTACTCGGCGAGCACACGGCCGGTCACTCGCCTACACATACACGGCGTGTACTCAAAGTACACAGCGTGTAGTCTGAAAATTTCCAGAAACATCCCATTGAATCCAGTTTCCTCAGAAACCTATCAAAAATTTAAACAGGGTCGGGATTTTGACCCGTTCCAAAAACTCGGGTTCTTACAACATCACCATGACACAGGTATGATGTCATTAAACATACTGAAACCCTAAAATTTCTTTTTTTACTATTCACTGAAAATTCATCTTTCTCAGAAAAATCCCAAAATTTCACCTTAACCAAATATCAATGCTCTGATTTCAAAAATGAACTCCATTTTATAAAAATAAATTTCTAAATAATTTTAATTTAATTTTTAATTAAAAAACACTATTCACCTGAAAAAACTAATACTTGAATAATAATTTATGAAACCGTTATTTAACCATTTTATTGAATCACATTACTTAATCAAGGTGCCTAGATTATATTAATACTTTCATTAAGTGAGATTACTAATCCATTTGGTCACATTACTAATCCTAAGCATAAAATCACTATTTATAATTTACTATTCATCAAAAATCAAGTTGATCTTATTAGACTCTAAATTTCGTACTGAACATAATTGTAGAAGACCATTTTTTGAAAATCATTACACATTGTTAATTATTTAAGGTTTAACTAAACATTTTTAAAATATCCTTTTTCTAAACTTAATCAAAAATATGCATACTATATTTATCCAGACATTTGAAAATTCATAAACTTCATCGTAAGAAGAAATCAAAATTTTTATTTAAAACAAAGGGTTACACAAGGTAGTTATGGTCTCCTTACATAGCCCCTTATCACACCAGCATATGAGCTAAGTGTAAGGTGTGCTAAGCTGAGAGAATCCGAGGGAGGCTCGGCCAACATCGCATGAGTAGTAATTTTTATCAGGTTGAACTTCTCGTGAAGGAGATTCCGTTATAGCTTCACATGATGAAGTTCAGCTTGGGTTTGGTCCAGAGCAAGCCCAGTGGTGCTACCTCCTTCCCAAGTTCTGTTAGATGGTCTTCGATCGGTCCAAGACTACTGGGTGAGGCCATCAAATCTTCTTTCTATAATAATTAACCAAGATTACTTGTATTTAGAGACAATAATCAAAATGTTTAGTTTCCAGTGGTCATATTGACCAATGGTTATATACCAGTCAAAACCCAATGGTCTCATTTTAATTATACTCATGTTATCAAATGAAACATTTTTGTTGAGTATAAAAATAAAATAAAATAACACATAAAATTAGGAAACAATATTTATTCAAAATTTTGGGTTGTTACAATCTTCCCCCCTTAAGAAATTCCGTCCTCACAATTTTTAAAATTGGGTTTTGAAATTTCATTGAAAGTCCCACATCAGAAAAGGAGTTAGTAAAGCTATTACTTTAAAATAATGAAAGGGAAGTACAAAGGTCACCCTAGTTAACCCACACTAGGATTCCATGTAGGAAAACATGGACATGGAGGATAAAACAAAGGGTCAAGTTCTGAGGGAGAGTGATAGAAAACATGATTAGGAGAAAGTTAACCATAAGAAAATCCCAAAATTATGATGTGTGTAAAAGGTATTTGATTACCTAGTAAGAAACGTAAACCAACAACGTTTTTGTTTTACGTTCCTTTTCATAATTTTGAGGAATTCATTTACTACATAGAAAATATACCTACCATTATGTAGAGTTTCATCCTTTAATAAGTTTCTACCCAAAACTAATCTTTTCTCCAAACGATGAGCATTCAAAACTACTTGGTCTCATCAAAACACAAGAATCATCTTCTAGATAATCACATAATCGACAAAAGGTTAACTATCTATTTCTTCTATCTTTAAACATTATCCCAAAAATAGAAAGGGTAAGGTAAAAAAACTCTTCAAAAAGAATGAATCCCATAGGAATAGAAACTACTTTTAAATCTTCAAAGTTCCATGGTACTACCCAAAGTTCATCATAGACCATTCCATAAATAACGGTCTTTAAGATTCCTCAAAATAAACCAAACTAAGATTGAAACCCAAATACAAGAAGGATTTTATAACATAGTCTTCCAAAATAAACTTCATTGTTCATCTCCAAACAACATCAACCACTCCTAACATATTATAACAACAGTAGATAACCTAAACATATTTTAGCCAGGATAGGTTAACCATTCCCATAAGTAACCTAAATTACTATAAGTCCACCTTAAATTCATCGATTTTTCAAAATATAAGTCAACCTTACTTCTCATTGAAAATACCATAGTAATCTATTTACCTCGATCATATAGGGTCCCCAAAATATTGAACGTCTTCCAAAATAATAATCATCTTTTAATCCCCTAATAATCTCTGTCATATTAATACGGAAATCGTCGCATTTCCTATCACATTGGTTGTTGGGACATGTTCTTCAATTTCCCACCATTAACTTAGAAAAGAAAGTACAATTAGGGGCTTAAATACTTATCCAATAATCATGAGAAGGAAACTTTAAGCATAGAAAGATGAACTTCTAGAAGAAAAGTATACCGTAACTTGTGATCCCATAGGTTCTAATCTAGGTTATCCATGATCATATATGTAGAGACCCGTATCTTGACGTACATGGACATTACATTACATTTGCGGAATACTTAGTACATAACAAAAACACACACTAAAGGATCGTAATAGTTTAGTGTCTTTGGAAACTCGGAACGTAATCTTCTAATCGTGGTGAAAGTTCTTCAATATCTCCCATAAAGGTCATCCCTTTTTTTTACCTAAAACCTTTTTTTATATCCTGGGGAAAAGAAAACATAAAAGGGTGAGCTCAAATGCTCAGTAAGGGTAAACAAAAGAAATATCAATCACATCATATATATAAGAACATAGCTTTTGGAAATCTTAACCTGCAAAAAGCTCATAATATCATAACTTGGGATAAATCATAGAAGTGAAATGTAATCCCAATAATCATAACGTAAAACATGAAACTTTGTGGCATACACACATAATCATAGAGAATCATTTCTTGTTAGTCAAGACTCAATGCCAAGACTATCTTAGTGGACAAAGTCCCTTTCTGAATCGAGTAACCCTCGTTTCAGTCCTGTTTCACTGAACCGGTATAACCTACCATTTCAGCCATGTCTATCTCATGAGATATAAAATCTTTACCCAATGCATTGGAGGGAGATATAGGTCCCACCCATCTCATAATGATACCATTCTTATGTGTGCCACAAAATCATAAATCATACATCATTTCATAACTCATGTAATAAAAAATGGGATTCTTAAACAACATGACATCATAAAACCATTCATATAAGATAAAGGAATTCATAAACATAATTCCATCACAACATAGTCAAATAAATGTAAAAATATGGATAGAAACAGAACCCTTTATTATCTTAGATGGAAAATAATTTTGATAAAACACTTGAAATGAATTCTTGAGGAAAATATCCTTTCTTCTTCAAAATCAATTTCTTTTCACAAAACGTCATGAAATTTTAAAAGAAAGAGATTTTATTGAAAATAGTCATGAAATATTTTGAAGGAAGCTTCATGAAAATCAGGCTTTATAAAACCGTAAAAATCCGTTCGTTCCGTATAAGTTAAAAAAAAATTCTTCTTGTACTTTTGTCGGAAAAGTCAAAAAGTACCTCGTACGAAAAACGGCTAAAGATTCCTTTCATATCTTTTACTAAAAACTCACCGAAGGGTAAAATTGGATTTAAAAAATTGTAGGTGGATGGAAATAATATTACATATTCATGAAACATGGATGTGGATGATAAAATACACCCCAGTAAATACTTACGAATAAACAATCTCGGATAAAAATGAGATTGCGATATTTCCCTTACCTTAGGTCCGACTTGCTTTGTAAGTGTCCGAACCTCCTGTATAATGATTTAAATCATGTTATTGACTTATTACAGAATCATATTCATTGTTATGATATCATATATGGTTCACTTATGACATTATATTACCCGTTCTTTTGTAAATTCCATGTTAAAGAAGCGTTTTGGGTAAAATCGTTTCATTTATCGTAGGTGTTTTGACTTGTTGTTCATGACATCATTATTACTTATATCATGATTTACTCACTTCCAGAATATAAAATATGATTTATATATCATATATATTCAGTATATATATATATATAGTAGGTAGATAAATAAAATGAAAAACACCGTTCATGGAGACGGTAGTCCGTACGTACGCATGAACGCTGTTTTCCTTTCCTTATTTTCTTGAATGGAAGTAAGTTGATGACATACATATATATATATACATAAATCCAGTAACTTTATAATGTCATATATTTCATTATTATTTCTTATATATACTTTATAATCATTCTTAAATGGTTAACATGGAGAATGAATCTCATCGCGTCGTGGAGACGGTAGTCCGTACGTACGCACGAGCGATAATATCATTTCCATAAATACTGAATTGAGTTGGAGTGGATTATAAAATATATCAGAATCAATATGATGTTGTAATAACTATGTATAGTTATTCTTTACACCATTATACCCATCCATGTAAGGTGGTGGTGGAAAATAGATTACACCACGGCGTGGAGACGGTATTCCGTACGTACGCACGCGCGGTGATTTCTTTTCCCGTAGGATGGATAGATGGTGAAATAGGGTTGTTTCATACTTATAATAACATATCAGTATATGAGTGATACTGATGTTATTACTTCATAATGAAACAACCTAAGAAGAAGAAGTGGAAGAAGAAATAAAGATGAAAGAATTGGTAACGGTAATTACCTCTTCTTTGAAGCGCCTCTTTGAGACCTCCTCTTAGGGCACTAAAATTGTTCTTTGAGGAAGACCAGAACCTCTAGGATGTTTCTAGGGAAGTGGAGAAGAGATTTTGGTAGGGGTTTGCCGAGCTTGAGTGCTCAATTTGGTGTGAGGAGGAGGGGGAGGAGGTGCCCTTTTATAAGGGAGGAGAGGGGCACCTTAGGAATATCTCAAAATATTATTTTATATTAAAGTCAAAATCGGTTTATAATGGTTCCAAAGGGTCTTATTTCGAAGGTAAAGTGGGGAAGGGTCGAAATACTATCAACCAATAGGATTTAGACAAGTTTAGGGTATTATTTTAACCTTATCAATTAGATTTAACTCTAAGTTAAATAATTTAACTTTTACCATGTCTTTTTGTTTTCTTTCACTATATGGTTAATAAACTTACTATAACATGCCAAACGAACCCCAAATTGTTTATTATTAAAATATATATCCTTATCTAAGTCATTTGGCCGAACCTTAGATTTTTAGGAATACAATAACAATTAATAATATAATATTTGATTTAAAAACTATTTTGTGTCAATTTGGACACTATTTGATATATGATTTTTGTGAAAGTCATAACAGAATTATATGTTCGAGCCAAGTTGATTAAGTCAACACTAATATATCATAGTAACCTATAAAATTAGTGGAATTCATAAAAATTTTCAAATTACATTTATTTTGGTGTTTATAACATCAATTATGTCAATATTTCATTAATAAGATAATTACTGCATCATCGTTGTGTCATAAATAAATTAAATTATTTGATGTCTAAAAATTACAAATAAAATACCATAATGTAGGAAATCTTTTTAGCTTTCTAATTAATATTTACAATCGAATTTATCTTATGTATAACCCCATATTAAAAATGATTTACTTATTAAACTTTGATTTTAACTATTTTAACCTTTCTTTAAATAAATTAATAATAAATGTCCTAATCTAACCCAAGTGGGCCTAAATGGTCATATTTTATTCCTAAGTTTGTTTTTGGTCGAAATACACTTGTCCAATAGGATTAGGACACGTGTTAGGGTAATAGTAATATCATATTTACCCTTAGTTACCCTATTTACTATTAACCGTGGTAAAAAAGTAAAAAGTTACTATTCACCAAAAATTATCTTCATCTCATTGAACCACATTTTAGTCCTTGATATTAACCGTGTCTGTCGGATTTTTGAAATTCCATTCACAGAAGCGGTAAAATTAAGTTTTATGAAAAATTCAGTTTTTTTAACTACTACTTAGTAGTTTCACTATTCATCAAAAATTGATGTTTTTCAGAACAGTGCCAAAATTTCATCCCAAGCTATATTTCATATTCCAAATTCAAAAATGAAGTCTATTTTACCAAATTCATTACATAAAAGTTGCATTAATTAATTTTATAATTAAATCCCGCTGTTAAAACAAATAGCGTGTTTTTAAGAAACAATATCTATCAAAAGATTGACACTTGTTTATGTCTAGTTTAAATGTGAAATTACATCCAATGACCAACATTGTATTAAATTGTAAAAATATATTCTAAATATACTTTAAAACCACTCAAATTAATGATTTATCACTATTAATTATTTCGATTAAAAAAGTTGTTTTTAATTATAATTTAGTAATTTTCACTATTCATCAGAATATGAAAGTTATCCGAAAAGTACCAAAATTTCACCTTAGGCTAAATTCGATACTTCGAATCCAAGAATGAAGTTCATTTTGAAAAATAAGATTTACAGAATTTTAAAAAGTGGTTATTACTATTCATAACGGCTAGATTTAATAATATTTTAATAGCATATCGTTGTTTAGTGAAACTCAGTATTACATACTACACACACTATCGCGGAAGGTCGTGATTGCGTGTAATGCAAGGCAAGTCAAGGATGCGTGTTGTGCAAGCTCCTTTTGGTGTAGCGTACAACACAAGACATTAATAAAATTAAAAAGAATATTTTTTATAAAATCTTGGGCTGTTACAATATATTTCTATGTGAATCTTTAATTTATTTTATCCTTGTTCCTTTAATAATGGTTCATACTATGCTTATGAATTTACCAAAGCATATCCCCCAAGAGTGTCGTAACCAAGAGTGCAGCAAGTCCCATTGTCGTGTACCAGTTCCCGTTCGAGTCTAGCTCAAATTGGTGTTTTTGGGTTTTACCCCTATGTAAATCTATGCCAGAGCCACCTCTACGTTCTCGTATCCAGACAGGGATGTATTTTCTTGGAAACCCCTTACTCAATACTCACCAAAATACCAGGAAGATTTCCTATATTTAAACTTTTATCTAGGTTTCTTCCTAAAGTTTTTATATCCTAATTTCCACAAATAACTAAACCATCCTTTGATACCAACTATAGCATCCCGTCTTTTTATCACATAAACTTTCATTACATTTTACAAAACTGAGGATCATTAAGGTTTAGTGTCTTGGAAACCAGGAACATAAAACATGAAAACATAAAACATTATTCTTAAACACTTGAAAGTATTATCCTCATGTTAATCCTTGGTTCATTACTGCATCTCATAACCTGGGGAAATACATCAAAAGAAAGGGTGAGTAGAAGGCCCAGTAAGGGAAACAAGAGAAACATTTTACATGTGAACTTGGGATACTTCAATAAGGTCATGAAAAGAACTTTAAGGCATGAGAAAGAAATAATGAGATATATCATAATAAAAATAACATTTTTCATAACATGAATATGTGGCTACAACATTTAATATTGACAATCATTTCGTTTCACCAAGGTCCACCCCCAAGGTGTCATTAAAAATTACCAAGGTTATTCACCAAGGTATCAATCTAAATGGTCATCTCTAGAGATTAAGTCTTTACCCAATGCATTGGAGCGCTATCTAGGCGCACCCTTGACATGTATTTATTATCATGTGAGCCACATATATCATCATCAATCATTTAATACAAAACCCATATAGCATAAAAGAAATGGGTTTCATTTCATAATCATAACGTTTTAAAAACTGCTTTAAAGACATGATATTTATGTCACTTTAAACCCACAGAAAAGGGAAAGCAGGTTTCATGTATGTAAATCCCAGAATTTAAAATAGAACATTTTGATATATATGTGAATACCCATGTATAAATAAGAGCTTTGAGTATTCACTTAATAACATAAAATAATTTTGAGATAAAGAGGGAGGCATTTTGAGATGAAAACTATGCAGCATAACGTCTACGATACATGGTTTATGAAAACATTGAAAAGAGAGGGGACATGGGTCACCCACTCAAAAAATGATACATAAAATAGTAGGGGAACAGAATATATAGTATTTAAGAACATGGTAATGAAATTTTAATGATATACCATATGAAACGAAGAACTTGAAAGGAAGACAAAAATAAGATTTCTCTTATGAGAATTCAGCAGCCTAACGACGTCACTTAAAACTTCCAAAAATGGATTGACGAGATCAAATAGGGTCTCTCATCATATAAAAATAAATGATAAGTATGATAGATATATAGATAATACCCCAAAATAATAAAAATGAACTTGAAATACTTGACATGAAAGTAGATCTTGAAAATGAGAAGGGTGAAATAACCCCTTTGAAATTGGGCAGCCTAACGACGCCACTTAAACTTCAACAAAAATGAATTGATGAGATCAAATAGGGTCTCTCATCATATGAACATAAAATATCAGTATGATAGATTTAGAGATCAAACCCCAACATAATAAAAAAGAACTTGAAATACTTGACATGAAAATAGATCTTGAAAATGAGAAGGGTGAAAGAATCCCTTAAAAATTCGGCAGCCTAACGGCGCCACTTAAAACTTCCAAAAATGGATTAACGAGATAAAATAGGGTCTCTAATAATATGAAAATAAATGATCAGTATTATATATATAGAGATAATACCACAACATAATAAAAATGAACTTGAAAGACTTGACATGAGGGTAGATCTTGAAAACGAGAAGGGTGAAAGAACCCCTTAGAAATTGGGAAGCCTAACGGCGCCACTTAAACTTCAACAAAAATGAATTGATGAGATCAAATACGGTATCTCATAATATGTACATAAATGATCAGTATGATATATTTAGAGATCAAACCCCAACATAATAAAAAGAAACTCTCAAGACTTGACATGGAATTAGAACTTTGAAAAAGGAGAAATGTGAAAGAACCACTTAAAAATTCGGCAGCCTAACGACACCACTTAAAACTTCAAAATACTGACTTGAAGAGATCAAATGGGGTCTCTCATCATATGATCATAAAAGATCAGTATGATAAATTTAGAGATCATACCCCAACATAATAAAAAGTAACTTTAAATACTTTACATGAAAATATAATATATAAAAAACGAGAAGGGTGAAAGAATCTCTTAAAAATTCGGCAGCCTAACGGCGTCACATAAACATTATTAAAACGAATTTATGAGAGAAAGAGGGGATATCTCATCATATGAACATAAAAAGGACAGTAGGATGAATATAAAAGAACATCCTCCAACATAAGAACATTGAGCATAAAAGATATGACATAAAAGAGAGTACTTCAAAAGAATGAGAGAGGTCGGATCCCTTACCTTAAAACGCAACTCTTTAAACTCAAAGGTTGGGACCTTGAGGGCTTGGGGGCACCTTGGGAGGACTCCTTGGGAGATAATGAGACAATAAAATCGTTGGGGGAGAGTGGGGAGTCAAAATGGATGAGAGGATGACTTGATATTTATAGGGAAAGTGAGGGGACAAGGCATTAATGGCCAAGGGACACCTCAAAAGTGGTTTTCTCAAAACCATGTGCTCTCCCATGGTATTTCACATGTAGTTTGGCCACATGGGACCAACCATACAATAATCCATCACCTTTGGTTGGCCAACCCTTAAATTATCTCATGACATCACCATGACATAGCTATGATGTCATTAAACATACCGAAACCCTAAAACTGCTTTTTTTACTATTCACTGAAAATTCATCTTTCTCAGAAAAATCCCGAAATTTCACCTTAACCAAATATCAATGCTCTGATTTCAAAAATGAACTCCATTTTATTAAAATAATTTTCTAAATATTTTTAATTTAATTTTTAATTAAAAAACACTATTCACCCAAAAAAAACTAATACTTGAATAATAATTTATGAAACTGTTATTTTACCATTTTATTGAATCACATTGCTTAATCAAGGTGCCTAGATTATATTAATACTTTTATTAAGTGATATTACTAATCCATTTGGTCACATTACTAATCCTAAGCATAAAATCACTATTCATAATTTACTATTCATCAAAAATCAAGTTGATCTTATTAGACTCTAAATTTCGTACTGAACATAATTGTAGAAGACAATTTTTTGAAAATCATTACACATATTTAATTATTTAAGGATTACCTAAACATTTTTAAAATATCCTTCTTCTAAAATTCATCAAAAATATGCATACTATATTTATTCGGACATTTGAAAATTCATAAACTTCATCATAAGATGAAATCAAAATTTTCATTTAAAACAATGTGTTACACAAGGCAGTTACGGTCTCCTTACATAGCCTCTTATCACACCAGCATAGGACCTAAGTGTAAGGTGTGCTAAGGTGAGAGAATCCGAGGGAGGCTCGGCCAACATCGCATGAGTAGTAATTTCTATCAGGTTGAACTTCTCTTGAAGGTGATTCCGTTCTAGCTTCACACGATGATGTTCGGCTTGGGTTTGGTCCAGAGCAAGCCCAGTGGTGCTACCTCCTTCCCAATTTCTGTTAGATGGGCTTTGATCGGTCCAAGACTACTGGGTGAGGCCATCGAATCTTCTTTCTATAATAATTAACCAATATTACTTGTATTTAGAGACAATAATCAAAACTTTTAGTTTCCAGTGGTCATATTGACCAATGGTCATATACCAGTCAAAACCCAATGGTCTCATTTTAATTATACTCATGTTATCAAATGAAACATTTTTGTTGAGTATATAAATAAAATAAAATAACACATAAAATTAGGAAACAAGATTTATTCAAAATTTCGGGTCGTTACAGGGGGAATTGACGATGATTGCTTCCCCAGAGAGTCTATTATTTAGATGAATCAGAGGGGTAAGACTATGTGTGCCTCCCAGAGGGTTTCTAGTACTTGTTGGTTGAACCATAGCGGTTAGGCTATAAGAACTACCCAGAGGGTTACCCATTTGTTCTACTTACTTGAGTGGATTCTTACTTCTTTGTAAATTATGTGCTAGAAACTGTGGATTGTTTTCTGTTGAGTACCTTCTTGTTTCCTGCTTTCTGTACTTTTTCCTACCATATATTCACTAATTGTTAGGCACATCTCTTCAGGTGGTTTCCTACTGGGATTTTTTCTCACACCCCATTTGGGTCATGCTTTTAGGACCAAACAGATTGTATTGTTGTAGGTATAGATAAGTCCAAGCCCCCTTCAACTTCAGGTTCATGATTGTTGTAGAGCTGGAGAGCATGGGACCAAGCTATGGCTTGAGATGTTGAGGAGTTTATCTACTTTTTTTTACACTTTGGTTTAGCATTGTTGTATTCCAGCATTGTGACTTGTTTGGCTGTTTTCCTAGACATATATGTATCATGCATCATTTATATATATATCTGATCTAGTTGTTTCCTTTATCAGTCATCCGCTGTTACTGTTATTTGGTATTTACAATTTCCGCTGTTATATGTATTTGTGTACTTCCACTATGTACTCTACCAATGACGGCATAGTTTCCCCATTATCCCACCCAAGGCCCTCACTGCTAGTCGGCAGCCTCTGGAATTTGGGGAAATGATCTTGAGGCCATGTGACCAACCGGGTACGGGGCGCCTCTGGGTGGATTCTGGAACTAGAACATTACAATTAGGAACACCTTGGATGGAATCATGGACACATGCTATTTCTTCTAAAATTAAATCCTAGAAGTTGTTGCTCTAGGCTCAACCAAGGTTTTGATGTGGGCGTTTTAGCTTTGTACCAACATATCACTTGTGAATAGGGAGTGTGGAATACATTTGGTTAGTTAGATAGAATCTAATTTAACAGAACCAAAGTTACAATTGACATTTAGTGATTATCAGAGGTGTTATTAAAGGGTAACAGTTCTGGTGTATTGGATAAGGGTTACACATTTATTCATGCTGAGGCACGACAATTTAAATGGCCAGGTGATATTTAGATCTGGGAACATCACTATAAGTCAGGTATAGACATTGGTGAACATGATTCTAGTAAATCAGAGATGTATTGGGGGAAAGTGTTGAGGTTCATCTTGTTACACCCCAGTCTTCTATGCCAAGAATTGTCATGATGGTTATCCAGAGGAGGCATGACCTGTTATTACCTTTTTTAATACTGTTGGCTAGGAACCGTTTTAGCATGTTGTTAGTATGAGGAAAGTGTTGTATGTGTCATCTGGGGTTTTTCTCAGAATGTATTATTGACTTGGATTAGTGGTCGATGGGGAATTGACTATTTAAATATTTCAAAAATCTTACGAGAAGCATCATTAGAATGCTTAGAGGTTTGGCTTGTAGGAAATTATGATGGTGGAGGAACAATGGATTCTAATTGGACCCATATTAAATGTTTAAAATCATTGATGGATAGAACCATTAGTTAGTTGTATAAAGAGATGATGATTTGGTTTTGTATCTAGCTAAGCAGGCTTGGGTAAGCACTGTCTTGATGTTTCACTTGGAAAAAAGCATTGGCTAAGATTTTTGATTGCTTAAGTGTCATAGGCTTATTTAACACTGGTCGAGGTGTTTTGAATTTAGAAATAAAATGTGTCCATTTGAATGAGACTCCACAGAACTTGTAGGTTAGGTCATGTTTTTGTTGTTTACCAAGTCTTCTTGGGGATGAGATGTTATAAGGTGGGGAGTTTTTACATTCTCGTGATTTTAAACCAGAAGGAATTCTAAGGGAATTTGAATTTTGGTGATTACTGAACAGAACATTTTTAAAACAGATATTTGGAACATAATTTTGATATTTTAAACACTTAAATATGTTTTCTTGGACTTGGATAAAGTTGTGATAGGTCCCTTGGAGGTCTCATTGGGGTTTGGGAGAACCGGGCCCTAAAAATCATGTTTTAGAGGTTTTGTAGAGGGAACATAGTTTGTCGAAAACCATACAACCCTAACAGAAAATGTGTGGCCCTGATTAGTGGAGCAGATGTTCCCAACATGGGTTATTCACGGTTTTTCAAAATAGTGTTCCTGGCTCACATGGTTAGTGAAACTTAGGTAGTACCCTCTCACTATTCACCATATAATTTGTGTATGGTTAGGCTAACCTTGCGGGGAAAACCATGTAAGGAGTTTTTATTAAGAAGGAAGTTCTGCATGGTTGGTGCACGATTTGGAGAAATCATGTTTCCAAATTGTGCGACCCATATTTTTTATGTAAAATAACAATTTTTACTATAATTTTTTTAAACTTATATCCTATTTCTTCTTCAACTATTGTACAAAAACCTCATTTGAGAGCTCCTCATTCATGGATATTATAAGAATTAATCATACTTTTATGTCTGGTGTCTGATTCAAGAACTATCTATCACATTATATCTGTGTTGGTAATATATAAATTCTTTTTTAATATTATGACTTTATTTTTTGTATCATTTTCGCTATTTAGGTGCAATATAATTTACCCTATTATTAGTTTCTTCATACGTTCTTTGATTTTCTATCAATCTGAGCTGAATCAGTATCTGATACTGGACAATATATCAACCACAAACCTAAGGTAGGTGGTCTCATGCCTTTCGATAGAAGTCAAGTTGTTTATATATTCTTTTGTTCCACATATATAAATTCTAAGAATCACCTTGAAATGAAATTAAATCCTCTAATTTCTAGGGATGACCGATTTAGTTAAAGAATCTTGGTAATGATTTGTTATAGGTGTGGAACATTGAATAAAATAGGACCACCCCTATGGGTGCTGTCTTATTAAATGGACCATCGAGATGATAAATGGTTGGATACCATATAGGTGTTTCATTACACCCTTATCAATGGATGATTAATGTCAAAATTATATTGGTGAATTGATATCCAAATTAAATTGATGAATTGAATTATGAATGGATGGTTATTTGAAATTGTGAGTTGAATTACAATATGAATTGTGAATTTCATATTGAAATTATTAAAGGAAGGGATGGGTGACAAAGAATATATGCCCTTGCCTTTAGTTTCTTATTTAAGTGTTATTTTATTCTCAAATTGTAATCCCCTTTTGAGTTGAATATAGGTTTATCCATATTATAGGTTTGGGACTATTATTTAGAAACACCCTTTGGAGTGTTGGTTTTATAAATAGACCACCATGCATGGATTTTTATTTGGATACCTGAGGGTGTTCTCTTTTACCCCATTCCATGGGTTGTTATATATTAAGTTGATAATTGTAAATGAAATTGATGGATTGGTTTATGAATTGATTTTTATATCAATTGTAAATTGAATTGATAATGAAAATGAATTGGATGTCATACCACTTGATACAATCCTTTAGTCACCTTTAGAAGAGAGTAATAAATGGGATGTTCTTGGTTTTGACCTTGACTATTTAAAAGAAGTTTATTAGATGAGTTGGATTTAATGTTATTTAATTTTTTAATTATAGTTGAAATTAATTGTAAATGGGATTGTAAAATCAATTTTGGATTTAATGGACAAAGAATAGGGAATGTATGACAGTTCCCTAGGTTATCTCAGGTAGTTCCCTGTTGAGATTCATTTTATTTTATAATTATTTATCCAATGTGAGTAGTTGAATGAAAATCCTTTCAATCTTGGATAACTAATCAAGTCACCTTTTGAGGTGAGTTAGAATTTAATTGATTAGTGTGATGAACCTTGGGATAATTGAGTTTATTAATTGATATTGACTGTTATATTCATTGGGTGATGCATGGATTCAAATGAAGAATGCTTTATATGGACTCATTTTGATATTATCAAGATTATGACTAAATGATACTTGGACTCCTGATAGGGACTTCCAAGGATAAACTCATTATGGTATTAACAATTATATATCAATTGATACATGGATTGATATGATAATTCCATGGATGGACTCAAAGGGAATTTGATTGTATATGATATGGGTGATACATGACCCCCCTTAGTGGACCGCCAAGGATTTAATTGAGTGTATGGGATGTTATACCCCACCTAGAGTGATACATGGGTTCTTGAGAAGAACTCCATTGATGGGAACGTAGGGTGTTGGTTCATATTACATATGGTGTGAGACTTGGATTCCAACTTAGGAATGTCCGGAATGTGATCAGGTTTTAAACAGATTAATGAATGAAATGAATTATATGAAGTGTATTCCAAGCCAAAGCACAAGCTTGGATTTGGTCTTTGGTTTACACATTTTATATTTCCTACTCAGGAATCTGCTATGCTTTTGATTATATATGGGATATCTTTCTTGCACCAAGTCTCGAGACAATTGAATTGAATGTAATTGAACTCTTAAGTGAACTTGATTAAATTAAACATTCCTAACTATTAAATCATATACTTAAAATTTAAATTAAAATGATTAAATGAATTAATTATAAAATGAGAACCTAGATTATAGGATGTTTACTGTTGAGTACTTATTTTACTTTTTTCATTATTGCCTACACAATGTTTATACAAATATATTCATTAAATGGATGATACAATCCTTGGGTGGTTTCCTACTAGGAATATTTCTCACACTCTATTTGGGATTCCTTTGTGTACCCAAATAGACTATATGATTTCATGTATTGATCATGGAAAGCGACCATCTACAGGTTTGTGATTGCCTTTTAGAAAAAGGAGCATGGGATTTAGTCGATGATCATGATGCCAGATAGTATACCTTTTTCCTTTTTTACTTTTATTATATGTATTATACATATTCCATATATACCTTTTCAGGGTTATTTTTTAGAAACATGCCATATTAATCATTTTTTATATGAGAGAACTTATGTATTGGGTTAAATTATCAATATTATGATGTTTATTTTTTCCAAGATATTATAATACTTCCTCTACATGTATGTTATTGATTAATCTATGTTACAATCTGGTATTGAGGTCATAGTCTCTGCATATACAAACATAGGCCCTTGATTCTAGTCAGTATCCTATAAAATTTGGGCATATGCGCATGAGGCTATGTGGCCAACCGAGCCCGGGGCACTATTGAGTGGCATCCAACACTGGGATGTTAGAAGCTCAGTCAATATTATGAGTTTGGTTAATCTATTTTGTTGTAAAGAAATCAATAAATTTCTATTTAATCTTTTTGGTAACCTCTTAACATTCATCTTACTCCTTTGGAGTAGTGGTGACAACACATTCTACCTTTACTGGTGGTTTTTTCTACCATCGATTGCCTAGCACCAACCAAATTTTATAGGATATCATTGAAAAAAGAGAGTCCCAGTTTGTACGCCCCAATATATTTTGAATGGGGTAATAATTAAAGTGATCTTCAAGGTCAACATTATTGGGTATTTTGGGTTTCGACATAGTTATAAGGTTATTTACCGAGGCTGCTAAGGAGTATCTATGAACCTTCTCATCTCAAAAGAAGTAGACCATTTATTTCTAATATTTGAATTTCAAGCATTTCAGATATCTCCTATCAACCCAATGAAGTTATTTATATTTTTTGTAACCATGTAGGGGTGATTCTAGATAAATTGTAGGATTTTGGGTATGATCTGGTATAGGGTATGGTTTTAGAGTGACGGTTGTAGTTTCTACTTTTCCTAAACTCTTTCCCTAGGATATAGGTACTACTAGGGATTTTATCCCAAGTTCACAATTTGGATTCATCCAATATTTATGAAACTATATCAATGTGTCAGAAACCACCCGTTCACTTGACTTGAATAAGAGGGGTTCACAACTCATCACATATTTTTTTCTATGAAAATCCCCATTAAATCATCCTAAGGAGACTGCAAATATAGGGAGTAAGATAGAACCATTCACCTAGAAATTAATTCTGCAACTACCACATTTTATCTATATTTAAAATTTTATAGGTCTATGACCATTTTTTTCTACTGTATTGAGATGAACCTATATTGAAATTTTCAGCAAAGGTGTTCCCATACTTTAATCCACCTAGAAAGTAAATTGTTGTACTATACAATGGTTGTTACTTGGATGGTTTGTAAAAAAACCATAGTCTAGTAGCTTCTTATTACAAAAATTTCCCATTATGGTTCCAAACTGAGATAAATGATTAATTATATGTTTTTCAATATCTCCTAATCCATAAAAGTTTGTAAATGTAGTATTTCCAAAATTATGTGCGGGAAGTTTCACATCTATCCATTCAAGGTGATGTTTTATTTATGGATTTACTAGATCATGTTATTTCTATATAACTTCTATTCTAGATTCCAATTATTTAATAGTGTCAACATGTCCCATGGGAATGGCTAATTGATTAGGATATGGAGTAGGGGTAATGATAGGATGAACTGGATGTGTTTTTCCTATATAAGATTATGCCTAAGCTGGATGGTTTTATCTTGACTAACATTAGCCTACTTGTTTGGACAATGGAGGGAAGTCACCGTACTGGGTTATAACTATTTCGAAAAAGACTAAGAGTCTTTATCCTATATTGAGTATACATTGTGAATGTACATATTATGGTATAATTAGCTTTTCTTTAAGAAATACATTTTATAGGGGAGTGAAATGAGGTTCTATTTGAATAACATATCCAATAGAAATACTAATACTGTGTAATTTGGCATTAATCTTTCTCAATTCTCTCATTTATGTCACATAATAATCTATACTTTCCTCAAGTGTGAGGGGATAAACATCCTCATGTAACATGTGATATTGAACTACAAACTTATCCTTTTCTTGGGATGATTACCATAAAGGGGGAAGAAAAAGAGAATTCGAAGGAGTTCCAAAATTTAAGGAAATCCTAAGATTTATGTTATGAACACCCTCTTTGGTTATTTTAGTGTGGAATATTTTATTAAAAAATTTCTCCTCTTATTCTCCAAGATTGGCCAAATGTTATTCATTATTTTTAGAAGCAGAGCTAATGATGTTTACTAATGTGAACTGAATCGTGAGGATTTCATCCATATTTTAATAATGGTAGAACCAATTTATCCAGTATCATCCACTAAAATGGATTTGATTCTATGAAGTTGTTATACTCTTGAAAGGTCATGTTTTCTATATTATCAAGGTAAATCATCCTTTATTTCAATGATACCTTATAATTCATTTGTTGAAGGGTGGTCTGAAGGGATCCTCCAGATAATTTTTTTTGTTCCTATCCCTAATAAGGAAATTTTATAATGAGATGAGATGAACTAGGAACATTCATTTTGTGGAACTCCTAAAAAGCATGAAAATACCGACTTTAACAAAGGTTAAGGTAAAACTTCACCCATCCCTAAGGGATGAAGGTTCTCCTTATCCACTTTCAAAATGTTTTGGGCCTGATTTTTGTTCCATGAAGGTTGTGTTAACAATTCTTCCAGCCATATGGTCTGGGGTTCCTTCTGTACTGCCATAGATATAGCCACTATGGCTAGTATTTTGATTTCACATAGACTTATTTGAATAGTGGCTGAGTGCATTGTATGATTTTCACTAGTCATTATCTCCTAAAGACACTTATATTTTTTAATTATTGGTGTCTCTCATGTAGGATGATTCATCAGTTATTTTATATGTTTAACACATTTGAATTTCGATGGATCTCTCACTTCATGCCCTACATATTTGAGATTTATTATGGTCTATTTAGTACGGATAATACAATATTTTATGGGATAATTATATTTCTTATATCTGAATTAATTCATGACATTACACAATGTCAAAATTTGTGGGCGTTTCTATTCGAGGATCTATGTAAATTGAAATGCCCCATGTTCACCCCATCCATAAACACCATAAGGGGAATCAAAGGTCAACTAAAGTAACCCTTTTAACTAATCAATACATAAATGTTTAAGGGATCCTTGATGTTTTCATAATGTCTAGTTCTATGAAGTTATGAGGGCCCCCAGGTAAATTTGATGGTGCATATATTATATTACCTTGATGTGATATAATATTTTTTCATGAGGTAATTTTTTTAAAATGACTGAGTTATCAACATATTTAGGAAGATTTCATGCACCCAGGTTTTTCTCACACTGCCTTCTCCATGGTCACTCTCTTCAGGTCTATCAACATTGTGGGAACAAGGGTCATAGTTGGGATCTCGGTGTGGTTTATGGGGGATGAAGTACTGATCACCCTTCTCCCTCAACTACTTTAGTGGCAACCTTGGTGGAGGCCCAGGAGCTCCCACTAGTTCCCCTTCCATCCACCTCTGAGGCTGTCCCTATGGCCTCTCCAGTTTTTGTGCTTTTGGAAAATTCAGTGGGGGACAATTCTCTTATTCCATTTATCCAGAGGAGTGTTTGCCCCTTCCAGGTTCCACCTTCTCTATTTTCATTTAGAAACCTAATAAAGTTTTTGTCAAGAATGATGGTCCCAAGACTATCGTGTCCATCTTTCCATACCTCAGTTTTTTTTCAGGTTGTGGATCATAACAGAACCAGTTATCCATGATGGTGATTTCTCAAGACACAAGAGGATCCTCTGGGGGATCTTTATCTCCTCCTTCATCATCCTTTCTCTAGGCACCTTAGGGGGGTCCCTCCCCTTTCTCAGAGGGTTCTAGGGAAGGTGGCGCTACCTCCATGGCTCAGGTTAGGAGGAAGGGAAACTTGTGGATGAATGGTAGTCTTGCTTCCCTCATTGTGTTTCTAGACATGGAATTAGAGGTGTGTACTAGATAAAAGGTCAAGTTTCATCAAGTAAATTATCCATCCTTCTTTGAGGAGGTGAAGTGCTCTAGCACAAGTCACAGGGCTGTCTCTTTTAAATGATACCCACTATCATTTTCAACACTTGAAGGATTGGTGCTCGAGTTATGTCTGATTTTCTAGCATATGAAATTTCTAGGCACAAAGTGGCAGTGTTGGTCATTCTTGAACACAAACATCTACCCTCTAGAATAGAGGAGTTCTATAGAAAGTGAATAATGCATAGAAACATGCAGTCTATGTTAGTGAATTGGCATATTTGGATCATTTGGAATCAGAGGTGCACTATGTATATGATTCAACCTGGGGATTAGTTCCTCACTGTTAAGGTAACCCTTTCCCCCATTCTTTTATAGGTGTCATTTTTATATGCGATCTATAACAGACACACTCAGGAATCTTTGTGGGAGGAGTTATCCACGTTCGACCCTGACACTGATCCATGGATTGTGTGTGTGTGTGTGGGGGGGGGGGGGGGGTCAATGTCGTTTCTGATCCAGAGGAATGGAAGGGTAGAGACCCTTTTCCCAGGGAAGATAGCCTAGATTTTTTTTCATTTCATGGTAGCAAAGGGTCTCTAAGATATTGGATTCATGGGTTAAAAATTCAGGTGGTTTAGCAACCAGTGGGGACTATGCTATTTGTGGGTCCATTAGGACCTATTCATAGAAAACATTCATGAAATATCTGTCTTATCCAGTAATTACATAACCCATTTAGTGTGAGGAATCTCAGAACACTCCCCTCTTCTCATTTCCTTAGATTCCTTACAATGGTCTCATGAGTGGTTCAGTTACAAATAGTTTTGGGATGACACTCTGGGCTACCATGAACTGGTTAGCTCTGTTTGGGTCATCCCTTCCAAAGGAAACATGTAGATTATAATCCATGGTAAATTGTATAGACTGATACTTAAGCTTTAATCATGGGCTAGTGACCTTGCTTCCCCTAAAGAGGATATAAAAAATGTTACGGAGGAGTTTGATCATCTAGAGAGTAGTTTGGAGGTGGGGTGGGATGGTCGGGTTTACGAGGTGCTCTCAGGGAAGAAGGATATTTGGTCTGAATTAATTCTTAAAATGAAGCACCTAGCTAGGGAGAGGGATCAGATCAATTGGTTTAAGGAGGGTGATCAAAACTCTTCCTTTCTTTCACACGTGCATTAAGGAGAGGGGAAAAATGATCAAGCCAAACATCTAGTTGGAGGATGGATCCTTTAAGGAAAACAAGGATGTGATGGGAGACATGGAAAATTCCTTTTTCTAGGATCTTCTAGATGGTCCAAATGATCACATTCCTACCAATTATCCCCTAAATCCGTTAGACAAATTTTATGTGATTCCTATCTTTGCATCTGACCAGATCAATGAAATCCTGGGAGTCGTGCCTGGTGAGATGGAGATCAAGGAGGCACTCTTTCTTTTGAACCTAGATAGCACTACAGGGCCTGATGGGTTCCCTGGATCTTTTTACAGGGCCTTCAGGGATATGGTGAAGGTGGATCTGATCGATGCCATTAAACACTTCTTTTGAGGGGGAAACTTTCCTAGGGTGGCCTGTGACACCACCCTCATGCTTCTTCCCAAGATCAAGAGTCCTTCTTTGTTCTCCCACTATCGCCCGGTGAGTATGTGTAACATTCCATACAAGATCTTGGCTAGTATAATTAAATCCAAACTAGATAACCATATTCCTTGTTGGATATCCTTCGAACAACATGAGTTTATCAAGGGTCGTTCAATCTAGGAATCCATTTTTCTGGCTCAGAAGATGCTCAATGACATCAACTTAAAAACCTAGGGGTCTAACATGGTTATTAAACATGATATTATTAAGGCCTACGATCGGGTTTAATGGAGCTTCATTAACAAAACCTTGTCAAGTATGGGTTTCAATGCTTTGAACACTGTTATTATCTTCCACTACTTCAGTTCGTCATGGATTTCAGTGACTTTCATGGGGAAATATTATGGTTTCTTCAAGTCTACCCGAGGCCTCAGGAAATGAGACCTCATTTCACCATCTATTTTCATAATTATTTAGGACGTCCCGAGTCACCTCTTTTAGTGGATCATCAACAATGATGGAATCCTTCCGTATCATCGTCAGTTGAAGGCCCTAACAATATACCACCGCATGTTCGCCGATGATACCATCTTATTTCTGAACACTAAGAGTAGATCAATTCATAGCCTTAATAGAGTGTTGAAGTATTATTTCCGATGGAGTGGCTAGATTATCAATAAGGGTAAGAGTGATTTCTTCATTTCTAACAGATTCTCTGTCAAGAGAGTGATGTTTATCCATAGGATACTTGGAATATAGAGGTGGAATTTACTATGGTTTATCTGGGTGAACCCATATCGTCGGAGAGGCTTCAGATCTTAGACTTTGACACTCTATGCACCAGGGTTTCTGATAGGGTGTTGAATTGGAAAAATAAATTTTTGTCCTTTAGCGGTATAATTTCCCTGGTAAACAGTGTACTGGTGTCTTCTCCCATCCACGGTCTATCATCTAACAAGGTACCTAAGGGAATATCAAGGAAATTGATAGGATCGTTTCCAATTTAATTTGACTGTAATTATTATTTTTTTATTGGAGAAATAGGAAACTACATGAATCAAGCTCTTCAAGGAGGGAGAAAATGATGAAGGCCAAGGGAATCCCCTCGTATTAAACTGATACACTCCATGGGGAGGGAATTAAGACCGATATAAACCATAAGCTCTTCATCCTGTCTACCCATGCGGGCCAACATATCTGCCACACAATTAGTCTCCCTCCAACTGTGGTGAATCATTCTTCCCTAACTGGTCTCTGCCTTGCATCTGTGAATGAGATACATAAACTCCCAAGGAATTGCCTCTTGGCCCTGAAAACCATTCATAAGGACTTCTGAGTCTGATTTGATCTCCTTCTCATGAAGTCCCCATCTCCTACAAACCCTCAAACCTGAGAGCAGGGCCCGAACCTCCACACCCAAAGAGTCACTCAGACCATAGTAAGGACTAAATGAAACCTAGACCGATCCCCATGAATCTTTAAGAACCCCGCCACCTCTCATGACCCCCTCCCTATAAGAGCCGTCAATGTTCAGTTTCAAACCATTGTCCGGGGGCTGCCACCTAACCCAACGCCCGCCTCCTCTAATTTCCATGCATGGTCGATTCATCAGGTTGCAAATTGTGGTGTATATGAGCCCGCCTTTGACCAGCACAGCTAACTTAGCAATAAGAGTCCTTAACCGTAAATGTAGGAATAGGACGGACCTCTTGGACCCCAGCCTAACCTGATTCGGCGCCTCCCAAAGGACCCAACAAATAGAAGAGAGTATAATAATCCAAGATTTGCATTCCATAGTTCTATCCTCTGTAACCCGAAACCAATCCATCATAAGTTCTTATAGAGAACGGGAATCATTATCGGCGTTCGACTGTGGGATGAAGAAGGACCACAAATAGCCTGCCCATTGGCCTTGAAAAAAAAGATGGAGCATCGATTCAGTTTTCAGATTCACACAATAGTAGCATTGAGAATCCATGGAAATGCCATTTCGTTGGATATTCTACTCCATAGGAACAGCCTTGTTACTGACCCTCCACAACAAGAAACTCATTCTTGTTGGAATTTCACTGCACCATGCTAGTGGTGCCCCCTCGTCCGAATTTCTATCAGTCCAGAGTATCCTCCAGTAATCTCAGGAATTGTACCTGCCAGAGCTAGACCCTATGAAGCAGCAAATATCCGGATCATTACACAAAAAAATATTTTCGAAAACACTCATCTGGATGGGGTTCAGAGCCGCTTAGACTAGTTAGTACGATTCACTAGCTTCTATGAAGGTGATGTTCGGAGAAGGGAAGCCTGTGTAGGAAAGAATATCATGGGACCAATTAGACTCCTAGAAGTTGATCTCCCCTCTTTCAATGATCCATCAAATTTGGCTGGACAAAGTATCATTATGGGAAAACATGCACCTATCCAAACCAGTGGCCCCGCGAAGACCCGCCGCATCGTGCCGTCCGTAACGAGCATTGAAGAATATAGACCACAACGTATCCCCTACAATGGTCTCCTAGTCCAGTCTGGCTTGCATGCCAAGTATTGTCTCCTGAATGTCCCGAAGGCCCACACCCCCTTCCAAAATCGGTCTATCTAGCCACCTCCAAGAAGCCCAGTGGCTACGTCCTTTTTGTTTCACATCCCACAGGAAGGAATTGAGTAGTTGCTCCATTTTTTCAATCGTCCCTTTCAGGGGTTTGATAACCAAGAAAACATGCATTAGTATGGAGGTAAGGACACTGTTGATCAGCATTACCCTCCCTCTAAATGAAAGAAGCTTGTTCTTCCAACTAACAATCCTTCACAGTAGCCGCTCCAGAATAACATCAAAGTTGTGTTTCAGAATGCGCCCGCAAGAGATTGGTACCCCAAGATAGATGATAAGAAACTGTTTATGCTGGCAATCGAGGATTCCCTGTATCTATCTACCCCGCCTACCCAGACATTTGTCTGAAATGAAGACATGTATTTTAGAGGGATTAATACCTTGTCCGCTGAGGCTACCATATCTGGACAGAATTCCCATAAGGGAATTCAGGGATCTGCACCCTCCATTCATGAAAATCAATATATCATCAGAAAACATCAAATGGGAAATACTTTCCATGCCCCGTCTCCCACAGAAAGTCTTCATCTTTCCCTCCATCAAACTGAGATTCAGGTTCCTGGATAGGGTGTCCTGAGCCAGAATGAAGAGACTTGGGGAAAGAGGATCCCCTTGACAAACACCTCAGACAGATTTGAAGAAACCAAAACCTTTCCCCATGAGTGAGTCAAACAACCAGGGGGAGGAGTAACACCTAAATCAGAGGTCGCAAAAGCCTCCCAGAAACCCGAACCTCCTCATGACTTGAATGATAAAACTCCACTCGATATTTTCGTTTTCTTTATTCATGTCGACTTGGAAAATAATATTGGAGCCCATTGCACGTCAGTGGATGTCGTGGACAAGCTCACTGGAAATGCCAACTGCCCCTTGAATTTTTTGACCCTGAATAAACCCGTGCTATTCCGCAGAATCCATCCTGGGGATGAGCTTGTTCAGTCTCCTAGAAATGAAAGTTTCTAGGATATTATAGGAAACATTTCAATGGAAAATAGGCCGATATTGGTTAATTAAGGTTGGGTTCATGAACTTCGGGATGAGAACCAACCATGAGGCACAAATTCCCCTGTTCATGGATCCACCTCCAATGAAATCATGCACTTACTCTACCACCTGCGGCCCAACCACCTCCCAAGAAACAGAGTAAAAGGAAGCTGGGAAATCATCTAGGCTGGGCGCGCTATCTTGTGATATACTCATCAGCGCCTTCTTAGCCTCCTTCTTCGATGGAAGGAAGGTTAGAGAGGTGTTTTCCATATCTTTACCCAGTTGTGGGAGATAGATAATGAAAGCTTCACCACCTGCGTAGGTCCTCTCAAAGCTGTAAGAGGCCTCCCCTGACAGAATCCCCTCAAAGTGATCCAGCACCATTTTTCCATTGACCTCAACATCTAATATTTAGGACCCGTCTTTGAGACTCAGATTGATCCTCATGCTCCTTCTCTCTTTCATTCATACATGAAAGAAGGCAGTGTTTCAGTCCCCTTCATTCAAGCATCTGACCCGGGAGCGTTGCTTGTAGCCTCTATCAATTTCTAAGTGCTTCTCAGCCAGAGCATTCCACTTATC
This sequence comes from Viscum album, assembly GCA_963277665.1. Taxonomy (NCBI): domain Eukaryota; kingdom Viridiplantae; phylum Streptophyta; class Magnoliopsida; order Santalales; family Viscaceae; genus Viscum; species Viscum album. The sequence goes on from OY728139.1 coordinate 1,088,057,661, forward strand.
ACACAGAATAATGAACGTGTCTTCATCCCAGACACTTTGTAGGAAATCCTCCAACCTATCAATCTCTTCTTGTATTCTGCTCACGCTATCTGCAACATCTGGTTGGCTGGCCAGCCAGCTAATAATGTCTTGTTTGAGGCGCTTAATACGATTAACCAAACCTCCCCAAGACCTTTTTCCTTCCACATTTCTCCAAGACACTCTCAGAACTTGCATGAAGCTAACATCCCGATTCCATGCATTGGAATAAGGGAAGGAAGGCACAACCGTCACTTAGTTCCTGATATTAACATGAAGAGGGGCATGGTTAGAAAATAATTGAGTTAGATGGGTGACCGGCGTTTTTGAGAAGAGGTCCAACCCATGGATTTTTGTGAGGCATATATCCAGGAAACACCATATGCGATTTGAGCCCCTTCGATTGTTACACCAGGTAATCTTAGATCCCAAGAACCCCAAATCCAGAAGTCCAGTATTCGCCATAAATCCCTAGAAGTCCTGCATGCCTCCTTGGTTAGGAATGGAGCCACCTCATTTTTCAGAAGGATCCGCAATAACGTTGAAATCACCGCAAACGAACCAGGGAAGCGATCATGTTTGAAAGACCTCTAAATGCCGCAGTAACTTTGTCCTCTCGTGGGATTCAGTACTGGCGTAGATGAAAGAAAACAACATATCCACCCCCCTTGGGAAATCAAATTATTAATGCACTGAGACATGAGGCTCACCACCTCGACAGACATGTTGTTCTTCCTACAAATCTAGAACTGGGAATTATTAGAGCCACCATGCCATGCAATTGAGAGACCCATTTTTCTGGCCTACCCTAGAATCTTGTTGGGATTTTTCTTCGGTTACAGAATCAACACCATCGAAGATATATGTTTCATAACTTAGGAAGCAAAAAAATAATTCTTGGATTCAGCCCCTAAGCCGCGTGCATTCTATATGATAAGGGAGAACATCACAGAAATCCCTTTTGGGCCTTGTGAACTGACGAGATCGAGAGAGGAGAAGGTGAAAATAAACCTGTTTCCTTTGCTTTGGAACTGGTGAAAGGTCCGCAAGACCCAGTGCCACGGGTATCCTTTTTTGGTGAGAGAACCACATTCTTGAATGATCCATCAACATCCTCTAGAAGAGGCTTCCATTTGGGAAAAGAGAACCCCTTTGAGTCAGACCCCAGATCACCTTGCACCAGGGAGATCAACAATCGACATTATGGGGAGAGACGGGAGGCCAACAACTCCTTCTCGGCATCCTTCGACATACTCCCTGGTTCCAAAACCCCTTCTACTTACAGGGTAAGATTGGTCACCAGGGATTTTTGAAGAAGCTCTGATGATAACTGAGAAGAAACACAAACCGAAGGAGGAGGAGGGAACAACACAACTGCAGGTCTCCTCAAAGAAAATGTTACGAAAGCCTCAGGACCCGGGCAAGCTACCACCTCCACGCAACGAGACGCCAAAGAGAGAGGTGGATCAGACGACCCAGGAGAACAGACGATCAGGTCTGTAGGATTCGAGGAAGGGGTCGGAAAATAACTGATCATGACAGATGTGGGCCCCTCGTCCTTCGATGCCAGTACGTGACCGTCAGCCAAGGTATTTGAATTTGAACATGGTCTAATAACAATAACCTCTCCAGATGACTTTCCACGCATCACAAGTTGATCTTTACCCGCATCCTGCTGTGAGGCCTGATGGGAAGGTCCCGCCTCCTCTCGGAGTCTCCGACAATTCGCCTCCAAGTGGCCTTGCAAACCACAAAGCATGCAATACCTCGGAAGTTTTTGAAAGAAGATCCGCTGCCACCAGCTAAAACCGTCCTTAAAAACCAGCAAATCCCTCGAGGGTCTCTTCACTTCAAGGTCTAGCTCCACACATATGTGAGGGTTAGCCGCCACCTAAAGGCACCCGGTGTCATCATCTGCATAGAGTAACTATCCCAGCGAATCCCCCCCCCCGTTGTGAAAATCGCCGGCTTGTGGAACGGGAGGGGGAGAATCGGAAGAGAGATCCAAACTGCATCGGATGAAGACTCATGCCCAAAGTGAAAATCCCATGACCACTTTGACAGGGAGTAGCACTAAGACCCACATCGTCTCTCCTCACATGACCATGCTACCAAAAAATCCTCCCTTGAAGCAAGACGAATGAAAATGGAACCTCGAGAACAATCGGAGACCGCAATAGGATGAAGAAGACCCCGGGAATCAACAAAGCACTGAAATAAATCCAGAGAGGGCTTATTGGATCCGAAGAGGGCCACCAGAGTAAGATCATGGAAGGAAGCCGCCTCCTGGATCTCCTAGGCCAAAAGATTCACCATAGGAACCGCCTCCACCGAACACCAAATTAATTTGGGATCCTTTATCAGAGGTTAAGAAGAACTAGGTAACATAGAAGAAAAATGGTGTGACTAGTGGTTGATAGAGGGATTAACATGTGCAACCTGGATGAGACCCTATACTACACGCATGTAAGGCTTGCATAAAGCATCCTGGAATGACTTACTCTCTAGGTAACTACCATGCTTGTGTATGATACGTACCTTAGAGACTCAGGGTAGGGGAATTATTCTTCTATTTGGTAATTGATTGGTCCCATTGTTTCTTTGCTTCATCCTTTCTCTTGATGGATGGTTGGGAAAATATATTTATCCTTCTGGCATCATGATTGGTGTGGTACAGTGCTGGGGTTCCCTAGTTGTCTGGTGACCAATATCTCATTCATGGAGGCTAGTATTTTCCCCACTTTCATCAATGCAGTTTTGGATTAGAAGCAGTTTGAGTGATTTTATCTCATTGAGATGAATTAAGAGGAGGATAAACGTGTCTTCACCACTTCCTCCTCAAGCCTCTTCTCCTAGAAATATTTTCGTCACATCAGTAATGAATTGCTCTAGTCTAGAGTTTGGGATGAGATTATTTGGGTGAAAAACATTCCCACCAAGATCAAATTTCTTACCTGGAGGTTTCCAAATAGAGACCTCCTGACAAATGATAATATCTGAAGATGTGGTATCCAACTTACGTCTAGGTGCATCTGCTATAGTGTTCATAGTGAGGAGGGCACTACTCATATGTTATTCGATAGTGACTGGGCATGTGAGGTGTTGAAATTCCTTAGGGAGTTCTGTACATCTCTCTCCACTAATGAGTATACTCGCCCGTTTATTGATAAATAGTTTCATTGCTCTGAGGGTGGATGTCTGGAGAGGCTGGCCCGATTACTGGTACTGCTTGTGGGGTGCTAGTGCATTTGGAAAGTGTGGAACAAGTCGAAGCACAAGGGGATGAAGGTGATAACTCAGTTAATTATAATTTAGGAAAAAAATCTGTTACTTTACCTGAACAAGGCAGTGAGGTCTTGGAAGGAGGCTCCTTCTTTGGATCATTTTCAGGCAGATTCTAGTGTGGTCTTTCCATCCAGAAGCAGGGAGTGCAACTGGGTATGCTGGCATCCTCCTTCAGTAGGATTTAAACTCAATACCGATGGGTCTTGTGTCCAGGGTAATATGTGTAGAGGAGGAGTGGTTCATGATTTCACTAGTTCATTTTACTTATCATTCTTGATAAGGCTAGTCCAGGGATCATCCTTTCAAGGAAAGGTAATGACAATGCTCATCGGGCTCAGACCCTGCATAAAAAAGGGGCTTGCTCTCTCTGAAATTGAAATGGACTCCTTAATTGTTCACAAGTCCCTATAAGGGTATAGAAATTCTATTTAGTCGATATGCTATGTCACTATAAAATGTTAAAGTATAATCAATAGAAACGCTTGAGTACTTCATATCTAGAGAGAGGGGAATAAGGCTGTAGACTACTTAGCCTCAGTATAAGTCACTAGCATGGTGGAGGTGTTCCTTCACACTATGTGGAGTATTAATCCCAATGAGATTGACTTTACTAAAGGGGATTCACTTGGGATGAATCATTTTAGGCCCCCTTAGGCTCATTGGGGGGTTTCCCTATATGTCTTCCATTTGTAATTTTCTATAAATAAAATTACATAATGATGATGATGCACATAGTCACCCAACAATTTTGCTGGAATGTTGTATTGGGGAGTGGATAAAGGATAGAATATGACTGGTTTTATATCCTTTTCCAACTTTAACCTCATGATAAATATGTATCCTTCATATTAAATAAGTGGGTCCTTTTCGTTATTTTACTAAAGTGGATGTTTCCCCATTGAATTATTTTAAACAATGGAGCTGGTAGGGATTTCCTCTTTAATATTGGAAGATAGGTGATCCAAGGGTGGTTCAGAGAATTCCCACAACCTTGGGTTGTATTCTAGTTGTGAAATAATAACAATTATTAATGACAAGGCAACATACATAAAAAGTCTATTTTTCCCAAATTCCTTATGATATTATGGATTTTGTAGTTTTGAATCTGCAAGGGGGGCCGTCTTGAAAAAATGAAGATTCATTATAGGTCAGACCTTCTCTAAAAATTCCATTTTGGTGAGGACTGCCATCATGGGTTGAAATATGGATGCATGGAGAATGTCTATAACATACACCCTATATAGGAACTTTTGGGAATACATTAGGAAGGGGATGACCATCATGTTGTTTGATCTTTTGACTATGAGGAGGGTTGTTGTGGAGCTCATCAAGAGATGTTATCTCTTGATCGATCAGGTTCTATACATGAAGTAAGCCTTCATGGTATTATTTCCATGGAGCACCTCTTGATCTTCTGGTAGTAAAGTCATGGGGGGGCCTTATTAATGTACTCTACTATCTCTGAAATTTGGCAATGAAGTATTAGGATCTTGAGCCTCTATAGTTAAATGTTGTAGGGATTCAAGAAAACCAACATTCATCAGTAAAAAACCATGGATTGACTCGTCATTTTCCAATATCCTTTGGTGATACTTATTTTTAGGATCTTTCCTATGGGCGATTGGGGCCACCTTTTGTGGGTGTCAGATTTCATATATGGATGATTTTTTCAATAGAAGTAGTTCACTTAGGGAATTTTCCTCTTGGACTATAGAATTTTGGATGGGATATTTTCCAACCCTAGAGTGGACATTAGGATGGATCAATGAAATTTAATTCGAATGAGGGCATGATCATGATCCATTTTTCATATATCATGGGATTTTTTCCATAACCCTCCTATATGGGAGAAGGTACATACAACTTATCCTGAGTGGTCTTCATGTCATATTGATGGGATAGGAAAAATATAGAGGTGGGGTTTGTTCCTGAATCTTAGTCACTAATGATTCAACCATTATGTCTAGGAAAAAATGTAGAGTTTGAATAGGAATAGACGCATGTCCATCCATCATTTTTATGATCTATGCATTGACTTCTTCTGTAATAATATGAATATCTACTCATTCTATAGTTGTATAGGGACATATTCCTTCCCATTCCCTCTATTTATTTCTAGGATACACTGATAATATTCCTGTATAGAGGAAGATATATGGTTCTACCGAATGATTGTTTTTAGGATCATCCAACTGGTTTCTCCAAGTTCCTAAAAATTATATTGGTGGGATTGGTGGGTGTGGGAAGGTGTGTTCTCTTTCTTATAGATTTCTACTATATTTGTTTAGAGGGATTCTTTGGAGGGAACAAAATAATTGTTAGGTTTCATTTTGACTAGTCACTACCCCCAACGGTCTGTCCTGACTTCCTGGGACTGAGTGAATTGGGATATACTACCATTGGTGGAACCCCCATCATACTAATGGATTGATTCTATGTAGTAATGGAAACATCAGTTTCTGGTATGATACCTTTCTTGGGAACCCTATGTTTTCAAAATGAGGTTTTTAGAGACATATTAATTAGATTCCCTAAGATAAGGGAGGAATATTTCGTACTATTTTATGGATAGGATATCGAAATGATTTAGCATGGTAACTAGTGTGGTCTGGTTCTGAAATATCATTCATTTTTGTGTGGATGGTTGGTGATGCTTTATGAACTGGATGGCTTATTGAGTTTCCTCTAGGGCTGGGATAATAACATTTTGGTGGTAGTCTAGGAACAATTCATTTGAGACACAACATTGAAGATGATGGGTTGGTGACATCATCCTTTGACTTTTTGAGGACACTTCTTATGCAACAATACTTGAATAAGTCCAGGTTGGTTGAAAGGATTCTATTGGATTAAAGGGATTTAAGGTTGAAATTTCTTGGATACATAAGAAAAATACAAACAAGAACTCCCCATCAAAGTAGCTTATCAATAAATGAACACATTAATAATTAATTTTTTTGGATTTATGTTTGGCACTGTTTTATTTTATGATGAGGTGGTAGGGGCTGATATGTGTGATACATAGTCATTATTAGTAAATTATTCATGTCAGATTCACCATTTTTTTTCCAATAGATTTATCACCCGTGCTCATTTTATGTTATTACATAACTGATTTCCAAAGGAATGTGATTCTTTATATTTTTCCAATGACATTTAAAAAATGTGTTGACCGAGAAGATGGGTGGTTGGTCTCATCACCCCCTTTTAGGGGTAATTATTTCATACATCAATAATCACTTATATATTTTAGAAGTATTTTTAAATCCATTATTAAATCCATATTATGAAATAGGTCACCATTGTATTAACATTATATTATTTTCAGGTTTTGAATTTAGATTCATCAATATGTATCTACGGTTCATCATTGATGGAGATATCGGTATGTATATGAGGTTATCCATTGATGGTACCCTTTTTAGTGTATTAGAGGTTCTTATTTTTTATTGTTTTGATGTTGGTTTTAATCCATGTAGTTGGGTGCTTTAGAATTTATTGTCATCAAGGGAGACAAGAGTTGTTTTGATTTTGGGATCGTTCCCATATGATGGGCTTACTATGTAGCCTAAAAAAAGGAATCAGAGCTCATGTAGTTTAGTGTCACTAAACATGAGACACTATAATTTTAGGATCATACAACGGGGACTGAACAATAAATTTTAATCTCTTGTGGATATGACATATAAGAGAAAGGTTCCTAGTCAAAGCTGGTGTGGGATATATTACAATGAAACCTAAAGGACCTGGAAGGGATGCAGTCTCCAAGGTGAGGCCATAATATTACGAATAATATAGCCCAATATGGATGGATATGAAAAGGGCCCAAAAGAAATATGGCCCTCCAAGTTGGATGTAAAATCATCAAGGATATGGACTATAGAATATTAGGGTGAGTTTGGGGTGTTTCGTTTGAACCTCAAGGAGGCTTCCGATGTATCTCATTTAGAAAGGAATAAAATCCCACATAGTTTACAATTTTTGGGGCATATACCTATGAGGATTCCTATGGGGTTTGTTCAATAGGAATATGGGCCTATGAAGCCGAATGAATGCTTTTTGATCCTATATTGAATAAGAGGCCCATTTGGAAGGTGATGGAATGATCTTAAATGAAATTTTCCTCCTAAAGAAGATATATGATTGTGTAAATTTCATGAAAATTACTATCCTATATTCCCATGTGAGTCATGCTCAGTGGGGAAAAAAGAGGAACTCAAAGATCTGACAAACTACACAACACCCTTCGTCCTCTTTTAGACAAGGCTCATGATATAAGAGAGAGAAAGGTCACTCATTTTCCCATAACCTTTTTTTTCAAGCTTTGGGGTAGGGAAGGTAGGAGGGGTATAACCTCCTACAAGAAATAATTGGGTATTACTCTAGGAGTGATTATTTATTCCATATTTAAAATAGGACCAGAGGATGATAAGGCACTAGCCCTCATCAAAAGGAAATGCAAGTGGTTCCCCTTACTATTTGAAATGGGGAGGTCCCTGACAGTGCCACCAGGGTTGAAGTCCTCATTAATGAGGGGATGGATAATTGAAAACATCTAAAGGACCCTACCAATTAGGCATGAAAATTTCAGGAAAACTCTTATATAGTGAATTCAAAATCAAATGTGAGACACAATGATGTGTCCTTCTCTATGATCATAAAGAAACAGAGACCTCAGTGGATTATATTCTTTCTTATTTTGTAAAGGGGAGAATATGGGGAATCAAACTGCACTAGAGAGGTTGATAGAGAGAGTTATTTATGTAGTTCAATGAGGTACTGAAGTAATGTCGAACTATACTTGGGATAAGGGTACTGAAACCATACAACTCCATCCTAAAAACTTTTCTCTCTGTAGGATGTAGGTCCAAAAAGTCTGCATCCACATACAGTTCATATAATGATGATTTTCAAAGGGTTTTTCTAAACATATGTTTATCTAAAAAATATTTTTTCTATACATATGGATTTATATGTGGGATACCACCCTTTTGAAGTGGTCATGTGCGTTCCCTTTCTAACTTCGAAAAATGTGGTAAGTGATTACCTACTTAAATATCTTGATCTGAATGTCTCTATATATGCTCCTATGTTTCTCAGTGTCTTATTTTTTTCATTCATCACTATGTGGGGTTTTTATAGGGGCACATATGTAACAATTATTGGGGTGATTGGGGGAAATAAAAAACAGCACCTTGTGAAAGATTTGGTTTGCCATCAACCTGAATAAGACACCTCACCCCAATAATCATATTTCATTTGTGAGGGGTCAAAAGGCAATGCCTCACCCTATAATTGATTTTTTGTTTTTTAGGGGCCATATGGTAACACCTAATATTGAATAAAAAATTTCATTTATAAGGGGAAAAAATGTCATGCGTCACCCAGAAACAGATATTTTGTTTTCATCGGTGCTATACAAAGTTCTATGAGAGAGCGCTATATAGAGAAGAGACTCGCATAGAAGGCATGCTATATAGAATATGGGGTTAATTTTCATTTCCATATAATTAACTATTACAATATTCATAAATTGGATTGAAATATTTTATTCGAACCTTTCCAAAAGAAATAATCCTTTTGATCCTCTAGGAAACATTTTAAAGACCCAAAACTCTTCCTTACCAAAACATTCTGTTTTTATTCTATACATAGGACATCCTCAAGGTTCTTAATGAAATTTTCACATTCTATATTAAAAATGTTTAACTAAGCCTTGCATTGATTCCAAATATAGAGACCCAAAATTCTCATACATCAGTATTAAAAATTAATGGGTGAATATTCATTACATATCATAATAATCCATTCCAGAATATTTTAGGTATATTGCATTTGAAAAAATGGATACATAATCAACTGGTTAATAATTGGGCTACATCATCTCACACTGACTTATTCATAATTAGAACCCTTCTTAGACATATCCTACATAAAAAATATCTTTATAACCTGAGGAAAGGAAACATAAGGGCAACATCAGATGCTCAGTAAGGGTAAACAGTGGTGATATCAATATAACATGATAATAAGGGTATGAGAACAAAATAATAAACTTTGAAAAATCATAAAATTCATATCACAGTTCATAAAAAATAATCGTTGAATAAATCATGGAAGTTAATATGACATGAATAATAATGGAATCAAAGAATTTAGTCCATGAGAGCATTATATTAACATAATAAATAGAGTTATGTCTAACATATAAGAATAAAAAACCTTATTTCAAGACTACCAACCAATACATTAATAACATTTTAGGCTTGCTCTAACCAACCATATACCTTATTCAGTCATTATATAACCTCCCATGAAACATATTTTTGAGCATAGGATAACCACATGTGTACACTATGATCTCATAGAACATTAATTATTAACAAATGTATTAGAGGGAGATATAGGTCACACCCATCACATACTAGAAATCATATATATGGTCACCATAAGATCATAAAACATTCACTATATAAAAAACCGTGAAAAGAAATGGGTTATAGAATAACCTGTGTAAAAGAAATATGTTTCATAACCATTTCATCACTTCATCATACTATAACCCATGGATAAATAAGTGGGTTTTGTAATCAATTTATCATGGTATTACCTATGGAAGGGAAATAGGTTTCATAAACATTGTTTCCTCCCAAGAAAAAAAACTAGATAAAGAATAAGAATGGTATCCTCAGATAATTTCCCTAGTAAAGCATAAGTGAAATCAAAGGATGTCAAATTTAAAAGAGAAATATTCTGAAATATCGATTAGAACATTTCTTGAGGTAAATATAATTTTAACATTGAAAATCAATTTTTAAAAATAAAAATCTATAAAAAATTTTCCACATACTTTTCCTTGGAAATAACATTGGAAACATATAAAGGAAGAATTAAGGATAATTTAAAATGTTTCTTGAGGAAAATAACATTTTCACTTTTAAAAAGTAAATTTTAAAATATTAAACAAATTTTAAATCCTTTTCTTTGAAAATAACATTGGAAAATTATAAATAAATCATTAAATATCATTTAAAATATTTCTTGCGGAAAATAAAAATTTCACAGCGAAAAAAGATTTCCAAAACATAAAACACTTTCAAAATACTTTTATTTTAAAATAGAATTGTAATCTTATAAATAATTATTTAATTAATATAATGTTCATTGTGGAGGTAAATTACATTCATGTAGTATGTGTTAAAATATTGATTCGTTTAACATTTTTGATAAAATAAAAATGCACCTTTTTTTTAAAATGGAATGAGGATTATATATTAATACACATTGTATAAATTAAAACCTAGGTAATAATATCTTTAATAAGTACATTGTAAAATTTTAAAACATTTTTTAAATCATTTTCAGAAAACATAAATATAGATTAAAAAGGGTTTTCAACAGAAAAGAGAAATAATGTAGTTTTTTTAAATTGAAATCTTATTTACATAAAGAGAGTTAAATGAAGGTTAAACATGTATAATAATGAAATTACAATAGTATAATACAAATAATAATCTTCTTGAGATATAGAACATAACATTTCTTCATTGGAAGATTGAACGTAAAGAATCCCGATAAAAGATGAAATTATATCATGAAACCCTTAACACTTTGGTAACTATGAATCGTAAACCACATGAAAGAATAAAATTAAATTAAACATAACATATAATTATAATAAATAGATTCATAATATTACATGTCAAAGGGGATATATATAAACCTCATAAAATAAGGTTGGTGCATACCATAATGTATATCCCAAAGAAGACAAATTAAGACTAAAATCCCTTACCACAAGTCTTAACTTTCTTTCAAAAACATTTTAACCTATGTTATAATAAATATAATTTTATTATATAACTATTATAAAACAATAATTATATGTATCATACCATATATGAGTTACTAATGACGTTTTTTACCCATTTATCAATAATTCCTTGTTAAAATCATGTTTAAAGTAATAATTGCTTTATTTTTCATATATGTTTTGATTTTTTAGTATCATTTATCTTAAATTGATCATTGTTCCATCATCTATATATTTTTAATCAATATTTAAATATCATATATATTATGTATACATATATTTTAAGGTCCCATGTTTTTCAGGACTGGAATTTTGATCATAAATTTGAATTTTTTCATCTAGATACTTGTAAGGGGTAAAATGGTATTCTTACCTAAAACATTACCTTGGATAATTTTTACAACTATTTTGGTCCAAAAATAGGGTTTTTTACCCTAGGATAAGATTTTGGATGATTTTTTGAGATGTTCAAATTTTAGCAGAATATTTAACACTTAATAAATAATAAATTAAATATTAATTTAATAGTGTGAGTTCATTTGATGATATGTTTTGAATAGAGAATCATATTTATATTCATTATTTTTCATTTAGTATAAAATGGGAAGTTTTTCCTATGTAGTTCAAGTAATCTATTTGGGTGTTGGGGTCGACTCATGGCCCTTTTTTTTCTTCATTCTATTTCTTTTCTTTTTATTTTCTTATTTTATCCTATGGATTATTGTGTATGCCCACTATGGATCCCACTTTTTGTGATTGGTAGAGAAAATGGGATATGTAGAGATATAAGGATAGGGATAGGAACAAGGTTACCACCGTGGAACTTGGGATGTTCCAGATCATCGTGTGACAACCATGAACCAAGGAAACAGGTGAAGCTTCAGTGGATTCTACCCAAAGTTAGGACATTTTTAATATTTTACTATAGATCCATATAGTGTTTTAAGTTTTAATCACTTATTATGATTTTATAGGACCCCATTCGTGTCAATATACTTCTTTTTAGGTGAAAGTGGGTGATTCTTAAAATTTGAGGGTCTTCTGTTCAGGAAAACCCATATAAATGGCATGTGGTTCATAGAACACACACCTTGTGTTATTACTTTTTAAGTAATATGATATTTGTTTAAGTACACACCATGTATGGGGTATACAGTCCATGTATTGGGACTTGAAATTATATCTGAGTACATGGTCAGGATTCCCATGTAATTCGCACATGTCATGTAGAGTACACGCCCTTACGCTGTCTAGGTCACACACTATGTAGAATTACACTGAAAGGATAAATACATGGACATTCCATGAGAGGTACACAATTATTTACTTGGTGTAGGATGAACTCCTTGTAGATGGCCAACATGCTATGTAATTTAGTGTTTAAACACCAATACAGGTGAGAGTACACTCCTAGGTGGGGCTTTCAGAGAACACGATGTGTACTCAGAGAGACATGCCACATACTGCCCCTTTGTGATAATTTTATGGGGTTTTGTGTCTTTTTCCACAAATAAAGATTTGGACCCCGGATTTTTCCATTTTGAGTATATTTTCACATATATCTCAATCATCAGACCCTTGTTGTGTCTTAAGGACTTCTAGGTGGTATTTTATACTTTTTCTAAATAGATAGGGTCTTCCTCTAATGATCAAATCCAGTTATATCTGAGAGTGACATATGGAATGATAATTATTGGTTGGTCGTTCAGACCATCACAGTCCGAAACCTTCATCTAAGATGGCCCATGACCCATCTCTTATTACCTATGTATTTGTAGATTTTGTTTAAGGTCATCTCCCTTAAAAGATGTTCCCTTCTGGCCTAAGAGGTCATGATACATTTTTTTTTCTAAAGGATCCCATGTAAGATGCCTCTATCTTCTTAACAATACTAATTATCCAATATTGGATTCTTTTTCTTACATTATAACCTAGAGAATCCCTTGTAGGATCTCTTTTACCTGTATATCATTCTGAGGATCCCATGTAAGATACCTATACATTCATACCATGTTGTGAGGGTCTCATTTACGACACTACTTCTCATGTATTGTTCCAAGGATCCCTTGTTGGATGCCTCTATTTCATACCATTCAAGGGTCCCATATAGGATTTATCCTTTACCTTATAGATAAGTATCCCAAGTAGGATTCCTTCTCTTAGGCATGGAAATTAAGGATCCCATGTGGGGTTCCTCGTTTACCATTTTTAATGAGGATCCCATGTAGGATTCCACTTAGTATTTGACATGAGGGTCCCAGTGTGTGCCTTGATGTTTGATCGACCCAGAGTTAGTATATTAGATTTGGGTAAATAATGTAGTGGGTGTCCCATTGGAACCTTTGATGAACATGTAATCCCATGGTGTTATGGAAATAGTGATGTGTTTAGGGGTTCAACCACCCTCACTATTTGGTTTATTCATTTATAAGTTTATTACATATATAGCTATAATTACCATAGGTTATTCTTTCATAATGGATGTTGAGAAAGACACGATGCGTTATTATATATCCTTGGGATTCATAGATGTGAATTCCCAGGACCCAAATTTTTAGCCGTGTTATTTATTATATTTATTGGTATAACCAGAGGAAAAACCTGGTATTTTTTTTGTTGAAACTTATATTTGATTATTACATTGTTGGTATTTCTAGTGGTTCCTAGGATCTAGTTATTGAGCTTATGACTCAGATATATGGGCATGGCATACCTAGTAATGATACTCATGGATGATTTCACTCTCCCAGGTGATGAGGATGATTCAACTCTCCTTTGGATTATATGTGATGCATATTTTTACTCTCTCCTTGATCTTATTATACTCTTGTATGATTACGCTCTCCTAAAATATAAGTATGATTATGATCTCCCTAATCAATTACTTTATTACGGTTTTGGAAATGGAATTTCTCATTATTAGATACCTAAAATTATTATGATTTTGTTAATGGTAGGTGTGATTACGCTCTACCATATTAGAGAACTCTAGGGACATGCATGTAATATCACTGGTTATATCTCTTTTAGTTCACCTATGGGTCAGACCGTTAGGGGTTATCCAATTACAGAATGTTATGACCACCTACAGATCGGGTCCCAGGGCTCTAAAATTGGATTGGATGTACCTGGAATGAGTATCATGGTGTATATATCAGTTAACATTTATAGGATATCTTGATTTACTTCCCTAGAATCCTTCTTTAATTTGATTAGAGGTGAGTATGAGTGATCCTAGACTTAGAATTGGTATCCTTCTCACGGTTACATGGCTTGATCAAAGAAATTTATGGTGATGGTCGATATAGGTATATGTATATTGGGAATATAAACCTAGAGATATACTTAATGATTTAAAAATTGAGTGGTATGGAATCCTACTCTATTCCCCTGCATAGGAAGTCAAGTAGAACGAGATTAAAGACCCATGGGTCGACTACTGATTGGTTTTAGGTTATTTTCACCACCTGAATGATGTATATTTATATTTTTGTATTTATTTTTATGTGTGACTATAAATATTTAAACATATAAGTATGGAAATACATTATAGAACTAGCCATGATGACCAAGATTAGGGACCTAGGGGTCAAGTGTGGCCTCACATTTTTGTCTTTACTACTTCTTTTTAGGTGACTGTTAGCGAGAGTTATATTTATTTATCCTGTAATTATAAAATTATATTTGTAGTTTAATCATTGGGGTTTCCATATGATATTAATTATCACCACTTCACGGGAACCTTGGTGTGTGTGTACACCTTATTCCTTCTTTCCAAGTTTAGAATAGATTCATTGTGGTTAGGGATGAGGCATTGATTTTCATGTTCAAGAAGAGATTCTCTTTTGGATTCTTCTGATTAGGATGGAACAGTCCGACAGTGTATGGATACCAAGTATGTGGTCTATCATGAAGTTATTATTACATACCTATACTTTTATTTCAATTTCATTTGTATTTCTGTATCTGTATGGTTGACCCAGTGGGTGAGCCGTGTTGATTGATTGACATAACTGTTTCAGATTTTATAAAATTTTAATTTATTATTAGAAAATGTTATATTTTAGTTTATTTACTACTTCTACATTCTATTAATTTACTGTTGTGCATGATATATACCTATGTGAACTATTTTATTACTCTAATTTGATGACATATTCTCCCCAATATAACACCCTAACCTTTAAGGCTAATCGGTAGCCTTTAGTGTATAAGGAGGCACACTTGAGGCCTCATGATGAACAGGCTCAAAGATCCGGTATAATGGAATCTGGTTCAGGACAATTCAAAGTGGTATCATAGGTGTTCATTTCCTTGGATTTACTATTTGGTATATAGTAGACATGCGTATTAGGAAAGTGTCAGAACCTGTGATGGATGCCAGACTGGTGCATTGAGAAAACTAATTCTGATAATAAGTCATCATTTATAGGGGTATGAGATTGTTTTTCAAATTAGTTGTATATGATTTTCAGCTTGAGATACACACATTTTGTCAGTATGTTATGATTTTCTATGGAATTTTGTTTCTTGTCCCATTGGAATAAGGCCAATGATAGATTTTGACTCTTAGAAGTCAAAGTAAATAGGACTCTTATGCATCATATTTGATATATAGGATTCAAATCATATAGTCCCACTACTAATTTATTATTTTTGAGGATGTATTCCAATTGTTTGAAGTGTCAGTAAAAATCGATATAATGTTTTCCCACATGGATTGTAATGACATTCTACTCAATTGATCATGATTGCATATATATATTTCTTTATGATGGAAGGTCATTTGGATCTACATCAAGGTGTTTAGTGGTGAGGTTGATGACTCAGTCCTCATGCATGGTTGGTTTAATGAACCTTGTAGGTCGATTTGGCACATGATTCCCTTGTTTTATACCCTTTATAGGGTGTTCTTTATTAGGTTCATTTATTTGACATGTGAGTATAAATATAGACAATTTTTTCCTATATATATTGGAATAAAATTCTACTCAATCAAACCATGTTTGTGGTTATCTATCCATCTTTCTAAATATGATACTGATAGGTACCTCTATGTTTTTCATGTACTAGAACTCCAAGGGGTATTTCTATATGTGTATTCTAGGTGAGATCAAGTTCAATATCCTTTCCTGTGTTGGTATCATGACCTCTAGAGAGTAGTTCCTTATGAGGATGCCCAATGAGGATTAGGCCATTGTTGGTCATGTTTATAGTTCTAACCCTCGTAGGACATTGAAATATTTACCATCTTTATATAGGTTTGATAGTTTGGGCTAGGTGGATAGACATTGTGAACTAGTTATGAGTCCTGATCAGTAGGGCTAGGTTGGATACCTAGAGGCCCTTAGTTTTTACTTGGAACTTTGGAAATTGAAATCCTTTTTTTTTGAGGAAAGACTACTTGGGAGGTTGACCCAGGTTTATTAATGCCATTTTAGGAAAAGATCATGTTTATACACTCATTTTGGGATCCATTCATTGTATGTTCATGAGTTTTTTCATTATAGAAATGTTGATGCAATAAGTATTTTACAAAGAACCTAGGGTTCTCTAGTATCAAGAATAGCTTTGATGGTTTGAAATATTTGGTTCCCTAGCCCAGTTGATCAATTTTTCTACTATTTTTGATGTATCCAGGGTGTAGGTATGAACTCGTGATAGAAATGACTCTAGGTGATGGGCAGTCGTGGAATAAATAATACATAGGTGAGGTTCCTAATTTTGAAGAGGATTTCAAAGTGAGCTTATGGATTGTGAAACTTATTTGTTGTGTATCTCTATCAATATAACCTTATAATGAAAAAATCAATGTTGTATGAGTATGGTGATAATGGTATACCCTCATTTTGTGGGCTACCGTTCAGTCATAAATCAGTGAGTGACCAGGTGTGAGTTAAGGACTGATGCTTTTCAAGAATTTTCATGGGAATGGTTTATTAAGATTCGTGGTTAAATGATGAATGTATTTATATGTAAAAGGTTAAATTAAGAATAAATCATGATCCGTGTGATTGTTGAAACATTGATGGACCTAGAGAAGCACTCTCAGGGGATGTGGTATTAGGTGTTGGTTGAAGAAAAGTTATCTTTTTGGTGTGTTCTTGGATTTTAGAGATTTGTACATGTACTATGATGAAATATTAGTTTACTCATTTATAGTGATGATCATTCTAAATTTTGATGTCATTCTGAGTATGTGGAGAGAGCATCCATTATACAGCAAGATTATTTTAATTTAAATGTTCTTCCCTATTTAAGGAAGGAAACATGTTGAGGCTATGATCGAGGAGATTTATAAGGTATTCCATATGATGGGGAGTTCACCATTATCCATTTGAGGGGGTGACCTTCATATTTAGTTTAATTTTTGTGTTTTAATTTAAATGTTTGGATCATAGTTTGGTTATGAGATGACTATAAGTGTATTCTTATATTAGAGTGTACTAGATTTGTTGTAGTCAAATATCTTCTATGTAGGAGATAGTTGTTGATTCTATGAGATTAGTCGTTGGATAATCTAGATAGCTTCTTTGTTTAGATTCTCTGGGTGAAATCATTGTTTCTAGTCTTATGAACAAGTTTTTGGGGTTGAGAATTCTTGTGCTGGTGAGATTATAAGGTCACATGTTTTTCCAAACTATAATTTTGATTATCAATTTGAATTTTTTCATTCACATGATTACAAGAGGTAAAAGTTTCTTTTTAACATAGTAGGTGACCTATCATAATTTTAATAACCACTCCTTGAGTCTCAAAATAGGTTGTTTACCCTAGTATAAGAGATTATAGGATTTTTGAGATGTTCAAATTTTAGAGTAATAATTAATATTTAAAAATTAATAAATAAAATATTAATTGATTTGTCTAGGTTCATTCAAAGATATATTTTTTCTGGATCATCAGATTGAAATTTCATCTATGTCATTGAGTTCTGAACAGGGAAATTTTTTTAGATGGGGAATTAACAATGTCTATGAATTGGGGTCGACCCATGTCCCATTTTCTTTTCTTTTCTTTCTTATTCCTTCTCTTTATTTTCTTTTCCTTTTCTACATTTCTCATTTGGTATCCCACATATACCCATTGTGATTCCCCCTTCAGATGATCGAGAGGGAAAATGGGAGTGTGAGAGAGATATGGAGGGGGAGAGGAAGAAGGTTACCTCCACAGAGCTTATGACACACCAGACCATCATGCGACTACCATGGACCACGGAAACGGGAAATGCTTTCGTGTATTCTGCCTAAAGGTAGGTTGTTTCTATGTTTTCTTGGTACATCCCAAGATATTTTTCATTTTCAATTTTTAATCCACTATTATTCTTGCATAGTACCCCTAAGGGTCGATCTACTACTTTAGGGTTCAAAAAAGGTGATTTCTACAATTTTAGGTTTTTTCATTTGGGAGAACCTATCTACATGGAATGTGGTTCAGAGAACACACATTGCACGTTCTTCATATTTAGGGAGGATGATATTTTGAAAGTACATGTCCTGTATGGGGTATACACTTAGTGTAATGTGACCCATCCATATAGACAAGTACCCATCTAGGATTCCTATTTAAGAGGAACATTCCGTGTACATTACATGAATAGACCCCATGTGGGTCACAAACCATGTTAAAGTAAACATACTGGATAAATACATTGTCAGTCCATGTGAGGTACATGAAAAGGTACCCCATGTAGGGTATATTTCATGTACATTCCAAAAAAATTGTGTACTTGGGAATTTACATGCCATATCTAGTAGGAGTATATGCCCTAGTATGGATTTAAGATTACACACCGTGTACTTGGGGAGACATGATGTATACTGCCCATTTACAATCCTTTTAGTGTTTTTTCATATAATTTTTTCCATGGAGTTAGATTTGGATTCATGATTAATCCATTCAGAGTATTGTTTCTCACATATCATACCAGTAAGACCCTTTTGGTGTCTTAAGGACTCCTATGTGTCATTTTAGACTTATCTCCAATAGATAGGGTCTTCCTATTGTGATCTATTGCAGTTGTATACTGATACTGAGACATAGAATGAGAATGATAGGATGGGAATTCAGACCAACCCAGTCTAAGACCTTGATCTGAGATGGTCCATAAGACATATCTGGTGAACAATAGTTTTTTTCTTTCCTTTGAGGATGCCTCCCTTATAATATGTACCCTTGATTCCCAAGATTCCATGAGACTTTTTGTCCTATAGGGTCCCATGTAGGATTACTCTATCTTATTTATAGTGATAAGGATCCCATATGGGATACCTTTGCTTAAATATTGACATAAATAATCCCAAGTAGGATCCTCTTAAACTGTATGTCATTACGAGGATCCCATGTAGGATGACTCTTCCTTCATACAATGTTGTGAGGGTCCTATGTTGGATTAACCTTCCTATGTACTATTTTATAGATCCATTTTTGGATGCCTCAGTTGCTTACCACTTGAGTATGCCATATAGGATTCCTCCTTTACCTTAAAGATAAGGATCCTGAGTAGTATACCATCACATATACTTGGGAATTTAGGATCCCATGTAGGATTCCTCCTTTACCTTTTCTATTGAGGATCCCAAGTAGGATGCTTCATAGTTTTTTACTTGAGGGACCTAGTGGGTGCCCTGATGTTTGACTGAACCTAAGTTAGTGTGTCAGTTTTGGGTAGTGATGGTAGTGGGTGTCACCTTAGAACACATTATAAACATGAAATCCAATGAGGATATGGAATTAGTGCTAGTTGTAGGTTTTTAACCAGACTAACTATTTGGTGTATGGATTCTCATGTTTATTGATGATCCATTGATGATTAACAGAGGTGATAAATGGATGGTAGTTGTTGAACCTGAAAAATGTGTCTTTCTTTCTTCTTGAGATGCCTAGATGTGCTTTCTTGGGATCCAGATTCTGAGCCATGTTATTTATTATATTAATTGGTATACTTTGAGGTAATACCTATGATTTTTCTATTGAGTTTTATATTTTATTATTACATTATTAGGATTTACATAGGTGCTTCCTGGGATCCATATGTTGAGATTTTGACTATGATATATGGGCATGGTGTCTCTATAAATGATTCACATGGATGATTCCTCTATCATGAGTGATGAGGATGATTCATATCTCCTCTAGTTAATCTGTTATGATGATGATTACTCTCTCCCTAATTTGATTTAAAATATAGATGATTACACTCCCCTGAGTTATAGAGATGATTACTCTCTCCCTAATCAGTTATGTACCATGGTGTTAGAAATGGAATTCCACATCATTGGATACCCAGAATGATTATGGTCTTCTGGATGGTAGGGATAATTACTCTATCGATTATTATTGACCTCTAGGGATGGGCATGGTGTCTCACTATTGAAATCTCATTATGATTTCCTAAGGGTTAGACCCTTAGGGATTATCCATGTTTCAAATGTCATGACCACCTACGGATAAAGACCCAGGGATTATACATTGGATTGTATTTACATGGAATGAATAGCATAGAGACTAGCTCAGTGACCATTTATTGAATGCCCAGATGTACTTCCCTAGAATCCTTCTTTACACTAATTGGAGGTCAGTACAAGTGGACCTAGGGTTAGGACAAGTATCCCCTTGTAGTGGTATTAATTACTTAGAGAAATTTTCATGATAAATGACGAAGTTATATGTCAATTATAATTATGAACCTAGATATTAACTTAATGATACATGGCTTGATTAGTTAAACATCCAACTCAATTACTTTACATAGGATATATAGGATATTTGGATTACCAACACAGTGATTGAATGGTGAATTTTTATGTTATTTCATCCACCTTACAAATTTATATTCATATTTATGTATACATGTATAGGTATGATACTATAAATATATCCATATATAAGTATGTAAATACTTTGTAGAACCTTCCCAGTTGATAGTGATTACGGACCTGAGGGGTTAACTATGGCCTCACTTTATTATTTTTACTTATATTTTTAGTTGAGTCTCATCTAGGATAAGTATATTCCATTTTCATACACTTATCACATCAAATTTATAGGTTCATAAATGGGGCAACCTACTGAGATTTTTTTCACCCATGAACATTCACCTCGGTTTGTGTATAGACCTTATGACTGCTTTTCAAGTTGATCACTAATGTATGGTTGATAGGGCTGAGAACCAGAGATGCATGTTTGAGGGGAGCTTCTCATGGAGTTTTTTTGACTGGCTTTATGTGGTTCTATAGTGTCTAGAGACTAGTTATGTGGTCTTTATCAGAATTAGTAGTAGATCTATGTAATTTTATTTCAGTTTCCTTTGTATTCCTATATCTGTATGGTTTTCTTAGTGGGTGAACAGTGTTGTATATATGACATAACCATTCAGTATTTTATAGAATTTTCATTTTTTATTACTGAATATTCTATTTATGTTTATTTACCACTTCTTCACCTTCATATTTACTGTTGTGTATGATATAAATCTATTTCAACAATTTTACTACTCTAATACGATGACATAGTCTCCCCGCTATCACACCCTAGGCCCTTGCTACTAGTCAAAAAACTCTAGCATACGAGGAGGCATACATGGGGCCTCATAATGTATTGGGTCTGAGCACTAGTTTAGTGTAATCTAGTTCAGGATGTTACCTATATTCATATTAATCCATTAATGCTAGAGATTTAAAAAAAATACATTGTTAATAGAGATAGTAGGTTGTACGTAAATGTGAAAAAAGAATTAAAGTTATATATTAATATTAATGAATCATTTTTATATCATATATATCTCATATATTCATTAAATCTAACCTAATTACCTTCCATGAAAAAATATATTGAAAAATGAATCACATCGTTTTGCGAGACTGTAGTCTTTTGTAAAAACGAACGACATTATAATATCCCCCATGGAATTGAAAGTAAGAAGGTATATGTTATATAATTATTCTATAAGTAAAATTATTTTATAAATATCATATATAATAATTAAATATATTTTTATTACTCTCCATGTAAAATTGAAATGAAAAACACATCTCATCGATTCGCGAGGCGGTAGTCTTCTTTACACATGAGTGAAAATATTTTTTTCCAATAGTTTGTGAGGTAATAAGGTATATGTGGTATTATATTATAATAGGTATAGTAATATAATTCATTAAATATATTTAATAATTGAATCTATCATTATATCCAGCTGTGAGAGGTGGTGATGGAAAATGAATAAAATCAGTTCACGAGACAGTAGTCTTCTATACAGATAATCAACAGTTTAGTTTCCCATTTTATAGAATATGAGATGAATATAAGTTATTACATTAAAATAATAATATCTTAGTATATGGGACATACTAGTGTCATTTTATAAGAATAATTTAAGTTTATTTTAATGATTTATAATATGAAGTAAAAAAATAAATAGTTTAAAACATTACATCTTCCTCGAACAGCCTTTTTACGTTTAACCTAAATATGTTCTATGTTAGATTTATGATCCCACCAAGCCCTATTATATTTGGGAATATATGTAAGTAATGGATTTGATTAGGTATTGAATGAACCAAATGGGTTTTCAAGAGTGACATGGAGAATAGAGGGGGCGACATTTTATAAGAGGGGGGAGGTCAAATTGAATGAAAAATGGGTTTCACAATATTTATGTATGGTACCATGAAAATTAAACTCAAAATGTAAACTATTGATACCAATAATTCTTTCATATTTGAATAAAAAATTAATGGGGATATTCATGAAAAATTACTTTAATGTAAATGAGGCCTTTAGATATGGATCCAAAATCATAAAAGAGTTTTGTAGAAAATTATCTTAATATTTTATGAAGTGATGATGTTACAAGTAACTTTGAATATTATTTTTAGGTATATTCACATTTAATAAAATGAAAAGAATACATTTTGAAATAAAATAATTGGAAATAAATATCAGTAATATAGCCTTATAAAATAATAAAAAGGATTCGACATGGTTATGTGAAAATATTTTGAAAACTTTTACTTTTAAAAAGAATGTTCAATAATAGATCCATAAAAATTAAAAATGGTTTCAAAATGTTGAACTAAAAACAATTTTAATGCTTTTTCATAAAAATATATATTTAATAGTGGCTCAAATATGATAAAATTTGACCAACCATTACCCTTTTAAATTTAACTTAGGCAGGCTATGGTCATTTTTCTACTAGGTTCTCTAACCAAACTCATTATCAAATTCTAATATATTTAAATCATTAATAATTAATTATAATGGGATTTTAATTAACTAAATAATATCCCATGAAAGTTTCTTTCTAGGTGTGTAGTGTTAAATTCACCCATCATTCACTAGAGTAATGATAGAGTTAGTGATCAACTATCCCCTTTTAGGGTGATTAACCCTTGGTGTATTTGTGCCACAACTATATCCACCTTCTAGGATCCAAAAAATAATATAATTTACAATATAACCACACAATATATTCTTTCTAATAATATCATAATGTTATCACCAACTTAGACTCATCACAAAGATATCTCACTAGGTTATTCACTAAATTTATCTAATCATAATCCCAAAAAGAAATACTAATCCCCAAAAATAACTAATATCTACCCTAATAGAAACTAATGTGGCTCATAATCACACTCCAAAGTACGTTTCTAAAAAACTTCATTAAATAATAGCTTTGATAAAAATAAAGATAAAATATTATTTTTGAGAAACATTTAAAAAATTAAACATTACCTCCCATAATAATCGAATAATTCTAAGAATATAAGGTTTAGTGTATTTAAGGATTGGATCAAATTTAATTATCAATTAAAAAGGGATTTTTACAACATACTAATATTTCCATTTTTATGTCTTCAAAATGACCCAAAAAGTATCTCTACATAAAATTTCTTAATAAATATTTTCATTTAAAAGAACATTATATCAGAAACGAAACAAAAGAATGCAGTTAGCTCAATTGTTTAGTAAGGGTAAAAGTTAATAAAATTTCATCAATGTATAGAATATAAGGATATGATAAAACAAGACAATGGATAAATATATTATTAAAATGAACATTGAATGGTTGTTTTTTTCCATAATTCATGATTAAAAAAACATGTATTTTCAAAAGAGAAAACATATTATATAGAATAAAGGCAGAAAACAAGATAAAATGAACTTCATTGATGGATTATAATAAACATTATAATGATATGTAATGTCTAATAAATTAATAACAATACTAAACTATGGAACTAACATAGTATTATAAATGTAAAATAGTGGAGCGGGCATAATTACCCATTTCCTATAATACATCTGAAAAGATATCACTACCCTATTCCCATAGTAGAGCATACATCACCATCTGATTCCCATAAAAATAGTAGATAATTAATTTCTACCTAATTCTATTAAACATAATGTTGAAATAATAAATAATTGATTCCCATAGTGGAGTATGTATCCATTCCTGATTCCCATAATGGAGCAAGAATCAGTGCTATATTCCCATAATTATATATTAGATATAAACCATTAACTAATAAATTTCCAGAACATATATAATCACATGAATCATTTAAATATACATAACTCTACCACTTGAAAACAGTCCTTAATCAAATTATAATTAACCCACTAAAATAGTTTTTAAATCAATTAAATATGGTATCATCGAAATTTACATCCATACTATAAATGTTTTAAACAAAAAATTCAATCCCCCAAAAAATTATTTCATTATAAAATTTATATTTTTGTTCATGAAAATAAAATTATAAGGAAATAATTCCTTTATAACTGGTAGTAATACCATAATATTGTTTTTTATAAAAAAAATAATATTTCATTTAGTGATAAGGGTAATTTCATTTTGAAAAATAATTTTCATAAATTTGACTTTTAAGAAGGTGAAAAATACATTTTTAAAATCAATATTTGGAATGAAATTTCAATAATTATTCATAGGAAAGTATAGAATGGTTTCAAATAGGTTAAGGATTTTTTTTAAAAGTTGGAAATGAATTCTCATGAATGGATCCTTAAAAATACATAAGGGTTTCAAATATCTAAAGATAAAAACAATGGAAATATATTTATTTTTTTAAAAAAAATGTAAATAATAGAGCCTTGAAATGGTCGTGAAGGATTCACGAAGGTGAATTGATATATATTAGAAACACATAGTTTTTAATAAGATGAAAAATTAAATACTTATAATTTTACGAATGTTATTAAATAAAATATGGAGTATAAAATAAAACATTTTATTTTGAATAGATGTAAAATTATTTTAATGTTTTGAAATATTTTTTAATACTCACATATTTAAAAGATTAATAAAAAAATTAATTTTTAAATTGTGGAGAGGAAGTATTAAAGTCACAATAGGTAACAAATAATTGGTATTTAAAATATAAATAAGTGAATTAGTGGTATGGAAAATATTTAAAATGATTGGAAACCATCGTTAAAGTATGTGACAATTATTTTCAACAATGATATAATATTTATAATGCTAAAATTAAGAAAGGTAGAAAATTTTAACCAAAACATTCATTTTCTATATATTGAAAGAGAAATTGACATTAAATATGATTTTAGTGTGGAAGAAACCAAACTTGAAAACTAAAAGTTCAATAAAAGCATTATAACTCAACCAGGGGAGCTTAATTAACAAATACCCTTGCAACATTGGTATCTTTTAAATTAGTAATATTTTCAACAAAGAATATGATATGGATATTAAAAAACCATGAATTACATGAATTTGGTAAAATATATCTATTAGGTAGTAATATCACCATCTCAGATATATCATGGTGTACAAAATGAAATATGTTAGAAGAAATTAAATTTGAGAAAATGAACCCATACCTTAATTCATAAATTACAAAAAAGTGCATGAATATACTGTATAAAAATAACTACTATGTTAAACTATTTCATTACCTTATTAATATCTTTTTTTATAAAATATATTTATAATTTTTCTATATATATATATATATATATATTTGTTTTTTATTATCTATTTCAATAGCACGAGTGAGTTATCTTGACCTGTTTGAACATGTTTCAGAATAGCAGTCTTGTTCTTCATTATTCTCCCAAATTTCATCATCATGATGTCATTATAGGTTCTATGATATATTTTTAATAATTTTTAAATGTTTTAAATTCATTTAATTTTATTTTTAGTTATGTTTCTTGTAGATGAAATTGGTTACAATAATGTGTATGTTATTTTTAACAAATAAATGGTGGTATCATAATTATTGAGTTTAATAGAAATTTTACAATTCAAAAAAAAATATTATAATTTACTTATTTATACCATACATTTTTGATAATTTAGTTATAATTGTCATCCATGATATTACTTTATATCATTCTTCATGTAAATGGTTAGACCGATGAAAACATGAACATTCAATAATTAATGGTTGAGTATGGTTAAGAAAGTGGTTTATTTTAGAATAATATAATTATCATATAATAAAAAGGATATTATTTTGATATTATATGTTCTAGAATAATATTTTAAGATAATTTAATAAATATTATTTAAAAAATTTGGAAAATTAAATTGTTACTTGTGGAGGTGGTAGGACGGACACATAAAAATGATATTTTCATATTTCATAATGGAAAGCGGGAAAAGAGGATAATTGTTATATCCATAGAAAAATAAAATTAAGAAAAAATCATTTAAGTTATTATATTGGATTGATAAACATATATTTATTAATTTAATATATAAATTAAAATAAGTTATGGAAACATGAGGACATGAGTATTCCCTTGGATGACTACATAGAAATAGAGGTATTAGGTTGTATTCCTATAAACAAACTACTATATATGAAATATTATTTTAGGGGGAGAAAATAGAGAATTATTTCAAGGGAATTAAATTTTTTGGAGTGGTCTTGATGGGTTTTTTATATTCCCCTTTTATAAGTGTTGAGAATGTAATTTTAATAAATATTTAAACTTAATGTAAAGAGAACAGATGTGACACATGCCAAGAAGACTATAAAATGGAAAAAATGGATTGCGCGGTGATATATGTTTGTGAATACCAAAATATTCATTTTAACACATGTTCTACACATTTTTAAGTCATTTACTGATATAATTGTTACTTTTAATTTTTTTACCATGTTAACTAATTTTTACCCTAATAATTTAATTTTAGTGAATAAAAAATAAAATGTCCCATATTACATAATATTTACATATGGATTAAAAATATTAATTGAATTTTATAAAATAATATTTCCCTATGTACAATAATTTAATTTTAATATTATCACATGTATCATGATAAAACATTGTTTTATTAAAAGTGAATTTTTAATAATTCAATATATTTGGAGGATAAAATTTTCAATGCCATTTATTTTAATAATATAAATGGGGTTTTAAAAAAATAATAAAATTTATGTTTATTTAAAATCATCCCATAATATAATTTTACAAAAAGAAAATTTTAATTCAAAAAGTCAAAAAAGATTCGATTTTATTGAAAAATATTACTTATGTTCATAAAATATTAGAAATCATTTTTCAAAATTCATAATTTTATTTAAAATATACTAATTTTAATCCTTAAATATTTCTTATTTCATATATAATATTTGAAATGTTTTTATAATATACCTATTTCTTGATAAAGTTTGTGGTTCTAGTGAAACCTGCATTTTTCACTATTCACTGGGACTTTTTTTAGAAAAATTATAAAACATCAATCTAAGATATTAATGAAATTATTAATTAAAAAAAATATTCATTTTAACTAATTAAAATTAAAAAAATTATTAATTTTTTATTTAAAATAAAATCAAATAATGAAAAACTAACTTTTTTGAAAAATGAAATTTTAAAAAAAATATTTGTTCTTAGTAAAATTTAAAATGCATTTCAAATTGATTACAATAATTTTTATCACTATAGGTTTTATTAATCATAAATTATCCTTTTAAATTTAACTTACTATGTCTTAAATCATTTTCATTCTGTGTTTTTCATGGAGTAATGTAATGATATAATGTTTATTTAAAGGGAAATACATTCATAAATCTCTCAGTGTTTCATTAAATCTTCCCCCAATTATTAAAATATTGAAAAGGTCATGTGGGGATAGAATATAAATAATTTTATCCTTATTAATTTATATAACTAAAATGGGTAATCCAAAACAACATCTTCTCCCTCTTTAAATCTAAATTTTAGGCTAATTCATATTATTAAGAGATAGATAGAACCACAAATTTCATATAAATATTCCTTTTTAAAATCAACCCTATGTCGAGATGGGAAAATGTGAATTTCATAAAAAGGGAGGAAAGATCAAAAATCAATCCATAAATGTTTCTTTAATATGATACTATTCTCTTTTTCATAATTCTTAGGGATTTTCAAAAAGATATCCCATGAGATATAACCTTAACTCATGTTCAATAAATTCATCAAAATAGTTAATGTGAAAAGAAAATATGACCCCATTTATCTATTTTTAGTCAATAACCAATACAAACTTTTTTAAAAGATATATTAAAATAAAAATAGTAGTTAAAAGTTTTATTGGCATACCTAATTTTTATTTTTCTTGTATGTTATCAATGATTTCTAGATTCCTTGAATATTGATGTATTGGATGAAAAACAATTAGATTTATCTCTCCCTAAAAGGTTACACTTCTATTTTATTTATCATTATAGTGAGACTATTTAATAATGGACACTTATCTATTCTACATTTGTTTTTCTAAACCATGTCCCTCTATCCTTTTTACTAATTCGTTTATCTGCATGTTCGTAAAACAATAAAAATCGAAAAAAGTTGGGATAATAATTATACTTAAGAAAAGTATAATGTTTTAGAGTTTCTTCTAAATAATGAATATTCAGTCATCCATGGTTTATCTATAAAATATCTATCCATGAAACATTTTCTAAAATTTTGTTCATGTATCGACATAGGCTACCTATTTACCTTCTTTGATTCAACTCCTTCCTTTTGTGGGTACTTGATAAAATTGGGAAAAAATAAATGAACACTTTTCCTTAGATATCTACCTTGTATATTCTGTATTTTAACCCGAGCTTCTAGAATATAAGAATTATTCATTGAGGTCCATATATCTTGGTCATTCTTATCACACAACATGATAAAACCTGACCCACCAAGGGTTGCCTTCCCAGTTAAAAGATGAGTGTGACACCCTAAGTTTGACTCCAATATTCTAGGGGCTGGTGACTAGCACTGAACTATCATATCATATATATGGAAGGCCTTAGAGAAAGGTACCTTTATTCACACACATACATCTATAAATGACCAGACAATTCTTTAAGGTAAACAAATGAAACTAAAATTCATGAATAAAAACTATACCACATCATATTATGACTCAAATATTAGAAAGCCTTAAGGGACAAATACAATCCCACGAAAGATTTAAAAATATTCCAACCTACTATGTAATGAGGATATAGTTGTTAAATTAAACTCATAGATCTAACCATCCCATTGGGCTCAAACTATTCTCCACCTACTCTTGGCCCCCTAGGGCTCTATTAAAAGGCATATCATCTATATAAGACATAATATGTGATGGAAAGCCCATACAGGGGTGATTATTTCATTACATAGAATGACACCCAAATCACTAAATTTAAAGCATTAATAAATTTATTATCTTATCTTTATAATAGTATGTCAATCATAAAATGATACATATGAATAATTAACTGATATACTCAAGACAGTCACTATGTATCAAGTTAAGTTCAAAACCATATAGCTAGCGTAGTATCCTACTTAAGGCTTCAATGTAACACTTGTCTCAGAGAACTCACTCAATGAGTCTGATAACACTAATGGCTATCATCGGAGAGGTTGTTCTCATCAGGGATCACCATGTAGGTGTACAAATAGGATCATAGACGATGTCGATACATAGATAGGGGATTTTACCTAGGGTCAATGTGGGATTCCTATCCCTAGGCAGAGTAAACCCACTAGGATAGATATCACAAGCCCATGCAGTTAGTACGGGATTCCTGACCGAACCTCAGGAAGAAATATGATAGAAGATTATACCCTAGACTACATAGAGGTATTCCCTTACTATAT
This sequence comes from Viscum album, assembly GCA_963277665.1. Classification (NCBI taxonomy): domain Eukaryota; kingdom Viridiplantae; phylum Streptophyta; class Magnoliopsida; order Santalales; family Viscaceae; genus Viscum; species Viscum album. The sequence goes on from OY728139.1 coordinate 1,088,087,911, forward strand.
GTAATACTAATATTATATAGGTGATCACATCCTATTCTTAGGATGTGGAGCCTCATTGTACCCTCATAGGTATAGATGAAGGGGACATACCATGAAGAAACGTGTCTATACTAAAGAGAATGAGGGACTTAAATTACTCTGAAAAGTGTAAAGGTGTGTATAGGGTTATACATGCTGTCTTTAGGATACCCTAGGTCTACCCGTTTACTTCGAACAATGCCCATGAACTGTGGACCTTGTCTATGCACTCTAGTATTTCTAGTTTATCTGGACAGGTTCATGTACTATATCCAAGCTTATGCTCCTATACTAGTCTATTCCCTTGTAATCTATCCATGGAGGTGTACCTTGCCATGCCTTTTTTACCTTTTACATACTGATGTACCTAGTTGTGTTTGTTCCCATGTATGCCAATGGTGAATGATGAGCCACTAATCATGGGTCACATGGATTATGGTAGGTCCCACATTGCATGTAATATTTTAATTTTTGGAAAACCAAGCTTCCACATCCATGGGATAACACAACATATGTTCTTCAAACTAGGCACCATCTATATAGGGTTTTTTAGAACCCACTTATTTCTCATGTGGATCTGATCATCCCTCCACCACCACTAGATCTACCATAAGTATGAACTGGGAAACATGGATATTAATTGACCAAGCTCTAAAATCCATAGTTTGTTGGGTCATAGTCAACCCTCTCACTCTAGAAATGTCTGTCATCATGTTTCATCACCGTAACACCCAGAACCTGTGAGATGAAAACTTCTGATCTCTCCCCGAACCTTCAATATTTTCATGCACCAAAAATATACCATAGATATAGAATTAGATCCAACAACAACAATCTGTTTCACTATTGTGGTAATGTTCAATGATTTGTTACTGAGTATTTTATGAAATTCCAGTCAAAGGAAACACTGATAATGAACATGAAAAAAAGGATGAGAGAAATACATAAAAAACAAACATGAGGAACAAAACCAATCCATTTTTGGGTTTGCCCTAAATACATTACCATGGGAGAGAAGAATGGATAAGAAAATAATATTGGTATAAATCTAAATTATACCCATTTCTAATTTTTGGAAGGTAAAACAATACTAGTAAATCAACGGTCAACCCCGAAATCAATTTTTTAAAGGGATTGATTCATGTTTGATGAAGGGTAAATGAAAATTGTATTTAAAACAACATGAACAATGACATAACTCAAGTATGGATCGATCAATGATGAATAATAGTTCCATGTTTAGTTCATTAGAATGATCCACAAACTCCTTTCTAACATCGATCATCATTCCATGATCCATTGTTCTTTGTTCAATAACTTTCATCCAATGGATCATCTCAAATACCTATGGTTAGGAGGATAGCCTTATGGATTTACCATAAATAGGTTAAAATAGAGTAGATTACTTTGGGTTATAAAATAAAAAAATAAAATTAATAAATAAAATTTTATATTTTTTAACCCACCAGTGATTATACTTATTCTAAAAATAAGATGATCACAAATGTTATATCACACACATGGTAAAACTTAAATTCCAAAATTATTAGAAGCCTAAAATTTCCCATTCCTATAATCCATTTGGGTGTTCTTAAATTATATAATAAACCCTATTCACCTAATATATATAATATATAATGTATTTATATTATATTAATATTGAGATTCCCTGGCCCTCAAAATCCCACATTGACTCAGCGCCTTTCTCTAAAAATATTCATTAAAATATTATAAATTTTTAGAAGGAAAAATTAGAGTCATTATATTCTCACAACCTTAGGTATTTTTATCTCCAAAAGAAAAAACATAATCAAACAGGTGAGGGTACTGATCATTCATGTTGTTCTCCAACTCTAATGTGCTCTCCAACTGATTCCCATGCCACCCCAAACATGCACTAAGGAAATTTCTCCTCATATTGGATATTCTCCTCAATATCCGCAATCAATATTGGGTATGTCACATAGGTTAATCCATCCTTGTTGTTAAGATCACCCCATATGATAACATTTGAAGGGTTTTGCACACACTTCCTCATTTAAGAAAAATGGAATGCATCTTGTACTCTGTCTAACTGTGATGGTATGGATATGTGGTACACTACTTTGATAACACTACATAGTATCTAGAAGGGTCCAAAAAACCTTATATATAATGTGTAGCCTATGGAAACTCTCTTCAAACATTGGGACCCTAAGTGCAGAATCACCTAGATCATTCTAATAAACTGGTGAATTGTAGGTTCTCTTGTACAAGTTCACAAATGGTTCCATGATGATAGTGTTGTGTAAACTACAATTATATGAAAACATCATAAAGGGTAGGTGATCCTCCCAAATATATCCAAAATACAACATAAAATCCTGAAACATATCCTCTATACCCTAAATAGTAGGATTAGACTAGACATCTATCTAGGGGTACGATTTCATGCTTAACCACAACTGAGTCCCAAATACCCCATGTAATACTCTCCAGAATCATAACATGAAGTAAGAATCATGGATTGAAACAATATTCAAGGGAGATCATTGAAGTGGGACTATCTATTTCAAGAAAAGGCATCCCAACACATCAAATAAACTATTCTATTAGATGGATAGGAAGTAGGATGAAAAGGTGAGTTGTTCTATGATCACTAAAATAGCATCATGCCCACTAGAATATCATGTAAGTGACATTAAAAATCCCATAAAGATACTATGGAAATTACACCCTAGAAACTCAAGGGTTTGATCAAAACTGACCATATCCTAGTACATAGCCTTCAATAGAGGACAAGTGAGGCATTCAGAGTCGAATTCAACTAATCAATTCTTCATTCCTCATAATCGAATGTAATGTTGAAGGTAATTCTACATGTCCAACACTCCAAGATGTATAAATGTAAAAAAAATTTGTATGTATTAAGCTACCTCAACAAATACTCTCTCATTGATTTTGTTACCATGTTTTATCCTCTAAAATGATAATATTGTCCAACCTTTCCTTCTATATGTCTAGCACTCCAAAATGTATAGATGTAAAAAAAATTAAATGTATGAAACTCCCTCAAGACATCCTCTGTCATTGATGATGTTACCATGTTTTATCCTATAGAATGATAATATTCTCCCAACCATTAAATAATCCTTCAAGATCATGTCCAATGGATATCTGAATACACAAGGTCTCATAGTCGGTATCTCTAAGATAAACCTCTCTAACATGGTGTCAAGGAAGAGAGATTAAAATAATTTATAGAAGGTAATATATTTCATCATATTCTACTAAAGGATACTACAATAAGGCCAATGGGTAGATTATATCATTGACCACTAAGTAGGAATATAGAATATATGGTATTCAATAGTCTAAGGTACCTGTGTGCATGCACATAGAACTCAAAATACCCGTAAAAATATGAATAGTAAAAAACTAAAACTGATATGTTTGAATAAAATCTATATCACATTATTTTATAGATCAAGTACTCAATAGAATAAATATACAAATAAAAGCCCCCCAAAGCTATAAAAATCATCTAACCTACTATGCGTGGAGAGGAATACGGTCAAGTGAAACTGCTAGAACTAACTAGTATTTCTAGATAAAACTATGATCTTCCATCACCTAGTCCCTCTATGACTCTATCATAAGTCTTTTCCTCTTCATAAGACATGAAAAGTGCATAAAAAGACCATACATGGATGAGTTTAACAATACCCAATAGGACAATCCAAAATCAATAAACCTATATTACCCTGAAATTAGTCATATCATCATCATGAGTGTATGTCAATAATAGAATGAGAAAAACATTAATATCTAAATATACTTATGATAGCCACTAATTATCATAGTATGGTCATAGACATACAGTAAACATAGGATCCTACCCTTGGATTCAATGTAATTCTCATCTAGGAGAACCCACTCTATGATTGTAATAACACGGATGGTGCTCATCCAAGAGAAAATTCCTTCCATGCCTCACCATGATTTAAACCATACTATATCATAGAAGATGATGATGAATATAGAGAGGATCTGACATAGGGACTATTTGGGATTCCTGATCCTACATAACATAAACCTACTAGGATGGTGAAAATATACCCAAGAAGTCAATAGAAAATTCTTGAAAAAAAACCTAGGGAATAATGATGATAAAGGAACAAACACTAGTAAAAAAGAATTTATTTCTAAAATATATTAGTAAATAATCCCATATAAGGGATCACATTCCATTCTCAGGACATAATGTCTCACTATACCCTCATTGGTATGTACCATGGGGATCCACCCTAGATGTACTTGTCTACAATGAAGAGAAAAAGGGCCTCACACTCTCCCGGAAATGGTACCTAGTTCATATAGAGGATGATTATTAGTCAAATAAGTGACCCAAGTGGGTAATAGCACATTCGGTGATAGGAATACTTACAAATTATTATAGGATACCCATGGGGTTTTATGGCCTAGTTTATGGCCTAGGGAGGTCGTATAATGAAAATGGTGTTAGAGCCCAAACCTTTCTAGAAGTCTAGTGATACTACCTAGGATTGATATGTGGGGTCCACAGCTTGGTCATTGTGCTTTAATGACATGGAGAGTGAATACCCTATTAATGTGAGACATAAAATTCTAAATATTACTTCATATGTCAAGAAGGTAAAACATTATTTTCAAGAGTCTACCTGGTTGGAAATCCAAAGTTAAAGAGGTTTGGCATGGAGTAGTGATCGTGATGGGTAATGTCTTAGGATGTTTCCAATTATGTTTTCTTATTGTTACATTTGTATTAGAGAAGGAACCTGGATGGAAGCATTGTATCATATCCAGGGATGTGATAAGTGACCATAATGAGGGAATTTTGCTCTAGGGGGGGTTAATGTAAAACCCCATAATGATAAAGATATGAATGTATAAATGTTACTACCCATGTCAAAAAGTTTCACCATTCCTTTTAGGAGCCTACATGATTATTACTCTATAGTTAAGTGGGCATGGTCTAGAGTAGTGTAGGGATGGGTGAAATCCTAGTATGTATCCTAGGATGTGTGTGAACAAAGGAAAAAATAAATCTAAAAGAACATGTGTTGGCCTATAGAGATAGCCATTAGTCTAAAGAGATATTCATAAATGTAGCTGTTCCCATTAATGGGACAACATCTGTATACATGGTAACTTGGGTACCTGTAGGGATCATTTGTTACATAATCCTGAAATTACTCAGTTCCAAGATCCAAAAATGATATTTAAAATATTCCAAGTATTTTTGAAAAAAAATAGATTCCTTATATTTTCCCCACCTCAAGGTTTTTCATCCCAAAAATCACAAAACTATTAAAACAGGTGAGGGTACTCATCTTGCATCTAGTTATCTCTCTCCCATGTGATCTCCGGGGAATAAACTCAACCAAAATTGTGGTGGAACTTCCCAATATGATAAGTAGGTTCCACAATGAGAATTGTTCTCCCTAAAGGGGACTAATATAATAACCTATAATGTTAAAGGATTTAAGGAAAAATTTTACTACCCATTTCAAAAATGGTGAATATTTATATCTGGGTGGTGTCTACATGATTATAACATTATAATTAAACATGTTTGACCTAAATTAGTGTCAGTATGGGAATCATATGGGGTTGTATCCTAGGGTGTTTGTGAGGGAGAAAAAATTAAACTAAATTAACAAGTTTTGTCCTATGGAGTTATTTATTAGTATAATTTCCTATTCAATAATGTAGGTGGGCTATAAGGGGAGAAAATATGTGTCCATTAGTTAATTGGGGTTTATGTGGGGCCATGTTCATACATAGTCATTTTATAACTTAGTGAATAGCTCTGAAAATATTCATCATAATATTCTGAAGTTTTAAAAGAAAAAAATTGAAAAATTACATTCTCCCCACCAGAATGATTTTTATCTCTAAAAGAAAAAACCTATTCAATCATGTGAGAGTACTATACTCATATCTAGTCCTCTATATCCCATGTTTTATCCTACATATTCTTGTGTGGACACCAGAAATGCACTAAGGGAATCACTCACCCATAGAAGATATTCTCCTACTGATACTTGATATCTACAAGGTACTCTATGACCACATATCCATCCCTAATGTACACCCACCCTAGTAGATAACATGTGATAGGTTATTCACATACCTCATAAACTATGAAAAATAAAATAAATCATATACCCAGCCTATCTACGGTAGTAGGGATAAGTGGTAAACCTCCTCCCCAATCCCACACAATATCTAGAAAGGGATAATAAACCTTGAAGTTTACTTTCCAACCCAAAAAATATCTACAGTCCTCACTAAGATGAGATATTCAGGAAATCACAGTCTAACTCGTCAAACACCAAATCCCTTAAATTCTAGTTCATATAAGAATTTTAATGTATCTGGGTAATCTTACTCAACTCTTGGATAATATTAACCTTCTCTGTTATATCTCACACCAACTCTAGGTTCATGAGTTCTGAAACTCATCATTTATTGCAACCAAATGGTGACTTGTTGGGTCTTCATTAAAGTCCTTCTATTTTTCCACACTGATAGTGTTGTGGTAACTATTTTTATATGAATAAATCACTGATTGTATGAGATCCTACCAACTATGGATGAAATATAACAAGAAGTCATGAATCATGTCATCTAGAACCTGAATTGTCTTCTCTGTTTGGTCAATTTTTTGGGGGTGAAATTTCATTATCAACCACAACTAAGTAACAAACACATCCTATAATCCAATTCATAATCATAACATGAAGCTGGGTTCATAGTCTGAAATGATTGTCGAGGGAACTATGTAAAGGTGTACTATCTGTTATATGTATTGGAAGATTGTTGTCTTTTTTGAACTATACTCTCTAATGTCTAGGATGTGGGCCGAATTGGAGAGTTAATATATGGTCACATAGATAGAATCACGTACTTTAGAATATTAAGAAATCTAGATCATGAAGTTCAAATAGATAATATCCCACAACCTTTCCATCATCTTAAAGGGTAGAGCTAAACCCATCTAAACTTGGTTCTCAGCATTCACATGCTGACAAGTGAGGCATAAAGATTGAAACTAATATATTCACTTCTTTATTTTTAGCCACCATGACTAATGTTGAATGTCCCAATACAAAATCATCACTCACAGATGTACCTTTATCGGGGGACATGTGAAAATACCAAAAAACCTCCACACATAGCATCACCGATACCATAGTCTGTCCTAAGAAAATGATTATGTTCTCCCAGATTAATAAAATAAATCAAGTGAATGTATAAGTAATATCTGAACATAGAACATATCATATAAAATATATCCATGTGTAACCACACTAACACAATATTAATGTAGATTGATAAAAACCATATACTAGAGGTAAGTTGCCTGATCCTCATCCACAAAGGAAAACCACAATGAGGGAAATTTCTCTGATGCCTCACCAAAATGTTTTGAATAAGATTTTCTTTTGAGAATATATTAAACTATGTTATAATTATTGAGAGTATAGAATATCTCAAATTCATGATCATATATGAACTCTATTCCCCACCTCAATCTATAGATAATATCATTCTATGAATAGTTATAATTGAAACTCATTTTGTCAAAATAGATGACAAACTGCTCACTTATATGGTAGTGTCTCAAAATATTATGGGTCAAGACCACCACTTATAGATTGAAATCAGGTGTTATGTTGTTTAGATCAGGGGGTCTCAGCTATTGGTACCTATAGGAAATCACCAACTACCTCTACATCAGAACAAATCCAATACCAGTTCTGGAAACATCACATAACACTGTGTACTCAACACCCTCCTCTAGTAGTCTCAATATGGGGTATCTTCTCAACCTCTACCTAAACTCCTGTAAATCAAATTGGAACTTCTCCATCCAAATTAATTTCTTCCCATTTTTAGGTCAGGTTAGTCAAGGGATTTGAAAATTTGGAGAAATTTTCTATGAATCTCTGATAGTACCCAACTAACCCAAATAATCTTCATACTTCAATAAATATATTTGGTGGATCCTAATCTATAACTTCCCTAACATATGCATGGAACACTAATACATAATAATATAATATTAAATGTCACATGAATTATTAATCTTGAATCCATAAATGAAACATTGGGAGCTAAAAAATGTTATTGATCTTAGAGTTTTTCCTAGAAAATACTCAAGTGTCTCACATGATCTTCCTATAAAACTGAGTACAGAAGGATATTATAGATAAATACCACCATGAAACATTCAAATAAATGATGAATGATAATGTTCAAAAGTCTCATGAACACTATTGGGGAGTTTTTTTTGATTTAGGGAATCAACATGTTCTCAAAGTGACCACATCGACATTGGAATTTCATTTTCGATTTATCCTCATCATGAAGTCAAAATTTGTGATAGCTTTAACTGAGTTAATATTTGTTGAAAAATATCAACCCACTCTACTAGAATAAGAGGTCATCAATTCATTTTAGTGGGTACTTATTGTTGGAATTCACTAAATTTTGGAGATAATAGTTGACACACAAATTCATTTTCCAATCTTCCATCTTGGAGAAAAACATAGTGGCTACTAAGGGGGACACTAGGTCTAAATATTTCCTTTATCTACAACTCCTCTAACTATACCTTCGGCTCATGAATCACTAAATGAGTCATCCAATATTCTAGTGTGGATATTTTGGATATCATTGAGTGATAATCTATGCAAAGGTCTATCTCTTAGTTGGTAAGTAAGAATAGAGTGCCCTTAGGGAAGATGACCTCACACTCTTCCATCACTCTATTGGACCCCAATAGAGTTTTGGTTGTTTTTTTTTGAAATATTAGATATATTTTTGATTCTAAGAGATGTAAAAGTTTCTATTTTTCATATCTAGGAAATCATATTGTGGAATTAGACTCATTCCATCGATATGAGTCATTGAATATGATTTATCATATTTGGATCTCTTCTGAAAGATACTGAAAATCATATTTAGTCAAAGCTTCTAGAAATCATATTGAGTTTGGAATAAAAGTGTTGATAATAAAGAAATCTTAATCAAATTAGAGTCTTCCTAAGCCCGATGTAAATTTTATGATGCTTTAAAATTTTGTAATTTAAAAAATTCATAAGTTGTTTAAAAAAATTATGATACAATATTGATGAAAGAAATGGGATAAAAGTTCTAAAAATCATATTGAGCATTGGATTAGGAATAATATTCAGCTGGGAATCATACTAGGATTTTCAAACTCATTGTAGGAGTGGTTTATAATTTTCTAAATATTATTCTAAAAGAGTTATATTATCATAATAAAAAGTTGTACTGGAAAATCGTAATGATGGAATTAGAATGAGAATATTTATATTTTAATTGATGTGGACCAATATAATTCTGAATCTATTATTTCATAATAGTTTTCATCATAATTTGAAATATGGTAATGAGATAATCCGAAGTGGTCTAAATTTTGTTAATAAGTATGAATCATTGAAGAAGTAAAATATTAGAATATGAAAGATAATTAAAAGCATTGAAGAAGTAAAAAACATAAAAATCAAAGAGAATTTAATTTATTGAAGAAGGAAATGATAGATCTGAGATTTAAAGGAATTAATCGATTTGATAAATTTAGTTAAGAGGGAATGGTTCTCAGAACCCTGCCTAAACAACTCTTGAGGGCCCTATAAAAGAGAGATGAGTTCATTTGTAATGGTGACTAAAAACTATTCAAGTGCTCGAGCTCTGGAATTTGTGGAACATGTATTGAGTACCCAACCAAACTTTATGTTTCATGCTAAAGTTGAGAAATATTGTTGGATTTATGTTGAATACGATCATATGGGAAAGATCCATTTGATAAAGATCCATAAGAACATTTACATCAGAGTGAGGCCATAAAATGACATCCACCATATCCATGTTCATTGGACCAAGTTACATCAAACACAACTTTTTGATTTGATGACTGAGTTCCTTCTCAATTGAAGAATTAAGTTCAAAAGGATAATTTTACTAGACTAACCATCAGACATATAATATCATATTTGGGTTACCGAACTAGGAATATCATAATGAATTTTCCATAGAATATTTCCAGACTAAGTTTCTAGAAGAATTTTCAAGACCAATAAATCCATTTTAGAATTTTGGAAGTTCTTGAAGGTTGTACATTGGTAATGTTTGATTCAGGTTACTTTTAGAGAAATTGAATATTTTTTGAAGTGGATTAGAAAAGAAGAAGAAAGCGAGGATTGTAACTATTGATACTTTCTAATTATTGAAAATTTATAATTGTTTCTCGGAAGTGGTTACTGGAAAGGATATTTGGAGGGTATCACCAAATATAGCAGGAATGTTTCTACTAAGACTATAGAATTTTTATTTTCTTATTCCTTTGTATCTTTGAGATACGATAGTAAAAGAATCCATGTTAGTGGGACTATCCAACATGGAATGAAGTAGATATTTGTATGAAACCTTGTAAATTCCATGTGATGACTTCTATTTATATTTTTTTGCAGATGAAAGGTGAGGTTGTGAGTTATATTTGAGCGGATCATTACTCTAACAAGTTTCAGAGGTTAAGAATGTTTTTTAAGAGAAATTATTATAAAATAAAAAGTAACTACTAATTCACCCCCTCTTAGTGGTCTCCATCCTACATGGGAAAACAATAGGTATCAGAGCCAAGTTCCCTCTAAAAAATCAATCGCATGAATAGTGAATTTGAATTCCATGAACTATAAGAGGGTTCCTTTTTAATGGAAATAACTAGCATACCCTAAAATATATAATGATTCTATATCTTATATACCTTAGTTATGATGTTTTGGAATCTACTACATAAGTATTTTCTCCTCATATTGAGAATTATCCTATTATAGTTGCTGATAAGAAAAATCTAGAGAATGATATAAGTGCTTAAACTGATTTACTCTCATTAGTTACTGAAATTGAGTTTCTTACAGTAAATGGAGTTGCAACTATTGAATTTATTTGGGATAAGTTGAAAAATATTTATGAAGGTAATACAATGGTGAAAAAGAAAAAGTTACGAATTTAGAGGATGAAGTATGAAGATATGAGAATTTATGTGTATGAATCTATTGGTGACTTCTTTACAAGGTTAAATGAAATTGTTAGCACCATAAAATGTCTGGGTGAGAAATTGGAAGACTCAAATATTTTTAAAAATATATTTGGAATTATTCCTCATATGTTTGATGAAAAAGTTTCATCTTTAAAAGATAGAGATCATAAAACCATACCATTTGATAATGTACATAGTATTATTATTACTTATGAAATGAGAAAATAGAATATTATGGGAAAAAAATAAAAGGTTGATCCAGAAATTTCATTCAAATAATTGATAAATGGGAAAACAAAGATATGAAAATTAATGAAGAATCAAGTGATTTGTAAGTAGAAGAAGAAGAAGAAGATTTCGATACAATTTTTTCTCTTATTTATAAGAAAAAAAAAGGTAAAATGGAAAATTTAAACACTCAAATGATGGAATTGTTAAGGGAAAGGACATTTCACACATAATTTCCATAGAAAGAAAATTGAAGAATATGAGATTAAAGATGATGTTGAGAATCCTCATAAAATATTGGTTGCATCATAAGGAAATATTTATTTATAAAAAATAATAAAAGTTGAACAAGAATATGAATGAACAATGATTATTCATCTGATGATGAATCTTATCATCAAATGTAATTTATTTTTATCTATTTATAAATGTAAGTGATTCATTGATAAATAATGATAATTATGAAAAAATGATGGAAATGGAATGGATTCATAAAAATAATTTGGAGAATGAAAATGGAAAAAATAATCAACTCAAAAAATTAGGAAGGAAGTTGAAGAAAATTTTTTAAGACATAACATTTGAGAATGGAGATCTTGAAAAAAATTAAATGTTATGATGAAATATTAGTTTTAAATGAGAATATAAACAAGATATAATATACACTTGTTGAAGAATGTAAAAAAACAAGTTGAATGTAACTGGATCTAAAAAAATCATAGATGTTCTAAACAGTAAGTTGGCTAAGAAAGAAGAAGATTTTTTAGAAACACAAAAATTTATTCTTACAACACAATGTGTGATAAGAAATATGGGTGACAAATTCACTAAGGTAGTTGATATTAAAGGTGAAAATTCTAAAAAGGTGAAAATAAATGTTTATAAAAGAAGGTTGATTAAAATACACATTTCACAAAGACAGATAAGAGTTCCTCTATAAATTATCCTCCTGATAAAAACACTCTAAAATTTGTGAGGAATCAACAACAACAATAATAAAGGTCTGACCAATTTTATTATTAGTTTGAAAAATAAAAATTCAAAGGTCACTATTGGTGTTGTGGAATTTTCATACATAGATCTTATTCATGGTGGTATAACATGTCACTACGTAGAAATAGGTATGAATTAAGGTGGATTTATAATGGTAAAATAAGATAAAATGTTCCTAACTGTTTTATGGAACTGAAAAAAGAAATTTATATGATGAAGAAATCTATATATGACAAGAAAGTTGAAAAATTTTTCATGATGAGTCCGGAAAAGGTGTGTTTTGTTAATTGGCTAGAAAAAATTGACATGGATAGAATGTTAGACGAAGAAAAATAACTAGCTGAAGAAAATGGAAAGAAAATGTTTGTAAATTTGTGATAAAATTTGATAAAAAGATATCAAGATAATATGATTTGAAAATTCAGAATAGATGTAATAAATGTGAGCAAGGTGGTAATGTTACTTAAAATTTGTCTAATTATCCTACCAGAATAAGCGGAAAACATGAAAGATGTTTTACAAAATCACCGCAACAAAAAGTTTCTAAAAGGGGAAAAGAAGTTTAAAACCTTTTTAGAAGATTATATAGATTAAAAACAACTTGTCACACAATTAGATAAGGAAGAATAGAAGGAAGAAAATACATACAATGAAAAATAAAAGAAGAAGAAGAAAAAGTTTTGATTGATGGAAGACTCTCAGTATGATCTTTTATTTTGAGAAGATATGAGGTTCCGCCATACTCATATAACCTTTGTGTATTTATGATAACTTGCTAGGAATTAAAGGAGTTGAACTAAGGAAGTTCCTCGTTACTTTTATCTTTAATAAATTCATTTCAATATTTCCTACGAAATGAGAATGTTTATGGAATCATGAAAAGGTATTACATGAAAGTTGGGTAATGGAAAAGTTTAATAACCATAATTATACACTCTTGTTTTCTACACTAGGTTTTCCCATGTAGAATTAGAGTTTTTTAGTTAAATTATCTTTTTTAAGAATTTTATGTGATACTTATGTTCTTCTGAAGAAGATTTTCATGTTTTTAGATGAAAAATTCCAACCCTTTTAAAACGAGACAAATTTTCAAAATTGTAGGATACTTTTCATTATGACCTCTTTGAATTTTATTGTCAATAAGGGAGAGAGAATACATTATTGGGGAGAGATAAAAATTGGGGGAGAAAATAAAAGAAGTCATAAAGAAGAAAAATAAGGAAAACACACTGAAGTTATTGAAGTGGATATTGAAAAAAAAAACACATAGGGGGAGACTGTTAGAGCCCATTTGAGTTTTGGTTGTATTTTTTACAATTAGTTTATATATTTTTAAGATATTAAATAGAGATTTTTTGGGTTTTTAGACCCAATAAATTGTATTTAGGAATTACAATCATCCCATAAGGATGAGTAATTAAATATGATTTATCATATTGGGATCTCTACTGAAATTTGTTGGAAATAATATTGAGTTGAAGCTACTGGAAATAATATTGAGTTTGGAATGAAAGTGTTGATCATAATGAAATCCTAATTGTATTGGAGTCTATCTGACCTTGATATAAATATGACAATGCTTCTAAATTTTATAATTCACTAAATTCATAATTTTTTTAAGAAACTTTTGGTACAATCATGACGAATGAAAGGGGAAGAACAAATGCTAAAAATAGTATTGAGCATCTTATTGGGAATCATATGCAGTTGGGAATCATACTAGGATTTCCCAACACATAATGGGAGCGGTTAATAATTTTCTAAATTTTATTATGATAGAGTTATATTATCATACAGAAGAAATAATATAGAAAAATTGAACTGGAGAATCATAATGAGAAGATTCGTATTTAAATTCAGGTTTAGTAATATAATGAGGAATATACTATTTCACAATAGTTTTCATCATAATGAGGCTGATTGTAAATAGAGAATCAGAATTAGACAAAAGTTTTTTAATAAGTCTAAAGTGTTGAAGAAGTCCAAGATACAAAAATCAAGGATAATTAAATGCATTGAAGAACAAAAAAATCCAAAAATAAAGGAGATTTAAAATCATTGATCAAGTCAAATATAAATTCCATATTTAAGGGAATTCGAAGATTCAGAAAATTTGGTTAAGAAAGAAAGGTTCTCAGAACCCCATCTAAACAACTCTTTAGGTCCCTATAAAAGGAGAGATGAGTCCAATTGTAAAGGTGACTAAAAACATTTGAACTGCTCAACTCTAGAATTTTTGGAACATTTATTGAGTACCCAACCAAACATTATGTTTCAAGTTGAAGCTGAGAAATATCATTGAATTGGCATTCAATATGATCATATGAGCAAGATCCCTCTGATTAAGTTCAGTTGAAACAAGTCCTTTAGAGTAAGGCCATCAGAATGACATCCATCAAATTCAGGTTCATTAGAATTAGTTCCATCAAACACTGAATTATGAGATGATGATTGAGTTCCTACTTAGTTGAATAAGGAAGTGAAATAGTATAATCATACTAGACTGACCATCAGATGGAGACTATCATATTGGGGTTACCAAATAGGGAATATCAGTTCGACTTTATTGAGGAAGACTTATATACATAGGTTCTAGATTACATTTCAAGACCAATAAGTTTCATTGTGACTTTTTGGAGTTAATGATGTTTGCACATAGGTAAAGTTTGATCCAAATTACATATGGAGAGAGTGAAGACTTTATGAAGTGGATTAGAAAAGAAGATAAAACTGAATATTGTAAATGTTGATACTTACCAGTTGCTGAAAAGGATTAATTGTTTCTGGGAAGTGGATACTCAAAAAGATAGTTGGGGGTATAACCAACTATAAAAATAAGGTTTCTAATAATATTTATTAATTTTTTTCTTGTTCCTTTGTTTTATAGAAATAATATAGTAAAATAATTCATTTTGGTGGTATTATCCAACATAGAAAAGAGTAAGTCTTTTTACCAAACCTTGTACATGTCAAGTGTTACCTTCTATTTATATTTGGTGCATACAAAAGGTGATTTTGTGGGTTATATTTCATTAAACCATTACTATAAAAATATTTATAGTTTAATATTTTTTAAGAAACATTATTATAAATTAAAAAGGAACCATTGATTTAGCCCCCTCTTAGTAGTCTCAATCCTACATGGGAACAACAAACTGTAGGAATCTAAATGCTCATAAAATCCACTTCTCCAACTCTAAAACTATCAAAATTATGAGTAATTGGACATATCCTCCTATGTATAATCATACCCTTCTCCAATTATGTCTACATTACACTGACAATGAAATATTTCATCACAAATACGGAGGCACACAAAATCCTCCACCAGAAGTTGTCAATATGGTCATTTACTATT
Source organism: Viscum album (assembly GCA_963277665.1). Lineage (NCBI taxonomy): Eukaryota > Viridiplantae > Streptophyta > Magnoliopsida > Santalales > Viscaceae > Viscum > Viscum album. The sequence continues at coordinate 1,088,103,600 of OY728139.1, forward strand.
GATTTCTAGTATATACCTAGTATTATATCATAATGACTCATAATCACTATAAAAATATCCCAAAGTAATATCTCTCCTAAAAGAGTCATGTAAAAATTTCATTAAAAGTATGTGCTCACTGAATATCCTACAGTAGGAGTCTCTAAGTGAAAGGGTCAATCCAAATGTTGTACCAGAATTGTCAAATCTAAAAAAGGGATTTAGAAGTAAATGAATATATTAAAACTATAACTATAAATAATTATGAAAAAGTATAAAATACATATATCATTTTTCTAATGATCACTATATCCTCCAGGTCATTAGCCTCTAATGCCTATAGCTTCCCTAATCCCTAACTAGCAGCTCCATGAGCCTAGTATAGAACACTTTGTGAAGGAGGTGGTAATAGATTAACTGGGAATCCATATTATTCTTCTCTCCTAGCTTCTCCACCACATATAATATCCTAAATACCATCCTCCTCTAGTTTTTGTATCTTACTTGGTGGTCAATCAACCATATGCCTCTATACCACATGGCGGGTTAGACTATCCCATGTGATGTGTCCCCACCTTTCACATGAGATACATTTCTTCTCTCTAATACGACTATAACTATCCTACATGACATAAACTATAGATCCTATATCCTAATACTATCTATGAAATCATATCACATGTCTGTAACCCTAAGTCTGACACTGGATACCAACTTCTAAATTCTCTTCTCAGAAGTTTCGATTACCTGTACCTACTATCAGTGACAACTTCTCCAAGATTCTATTTAATACAAAATTATACTCGATCACTAAATCATAATTAGGAATTAAAATATAAATCACTGCATGATTGATATCCCTATGGAGGTTATTCTCATATTTCCATTCTTGGAATAATGTATCGTGAACTATATCCATGGAGTATCATGAGAGGTTGGTGAACCTCCACAAGTACACTTCCATTTAAATGTTTCCCTACTGAAACTCCAAAACTTCCTAGATGTATAATGATCAAAAAATAGCTAGAAAAAAACCTCTATGAAAATATGATCAAACTCTTTTGAAGTAATATTTTCCTCTTTACAGGTCCGAGGCACCAGAATCAACTATCTCCATGTGGAGTATTGAAGAAGGCCCACTATCTAATTTAGAGGGGTCTTAACTAAGTAGAAAACCCATGTAAATAGCTTGATATATTACATAGATGCCTTAGGGTCTTGTTCACCAAAAATAATTATATATATTTATCTCTAAAATCTAATAAAGTTCACTCAGCCTGTGCACGTCATCATATAGTTCTGTCGATGCGTCCTACTGGTCAACAGGTGGTGGTAAGACTTCCAAGCCACCAAGAGGTATCAACTCAAGAATAGGCCCCTCTATGGAAGACTTATCTCTAGGAGGATCATCCTTTTAATCTCAACATGGATTCATAACTATATTTTATCCCAAATGCATCCCGAAATAGACAAGATTCCCATAGATAAGGACCATATCTTTGGAGATGAATTAAGAAGGACATGGAAACGAAAACCTATTCCTATCAGATGAATGTATGATTTTTTCTCCCACACTAGTGCATACATATATTGGGTAAATAAATAGTTTATCAGAGTCCTAGGGAATGGATAGCTCAGCAACTGCACCAACACTGGATTCCCATTCCAAAGAGCTGAACTAAAAACACATTAACATTGATTCCCTACATAATAAATCAAATCTAACCACCAGTTAATCTCCAAAATATGGTCCTATGATAAAAATTCCTCTAATACCATTATTTCATGACCTTAACTATTGTTGACCATGTAGTAGGTGAAATATTGTACGTAACACCCCAACAATAACTCTAATTGGACATGAACTATTGACCGACATCGAGTTGATAGATGACAAATATGAGAGGTTCTAACCAACGGTAAACACACACACACACACACACACACACTTTTCCAAATAACCACAAAATTATAAAACATAAAACAAATTAGAACTAAAAATAATACATTACATCTTTCCCACATCAGATAATGACTCATGTACTTTAAATCATAATGTCCAAATAGAAGCCCACCAAAGCTGTAAAAAAATTCCAAACTATTAAGTAAGTAGTAGACTATTTTCAAATGAAACTCCTAGAACATACCATTCTATATAGCTTAAAATAATATCCATCATCTCTTGGTCTTACTTAGACATCATCACAAGTCCTATTATCTGCATAACACATGATATGTGTGTGTAGAGCCCAAGAATGTTTGAGTATAATAATACCTAGTAGGACACCCTAAAATCACCAAACATAAATATTAAAGAATATAGTCAGATAATCATTATGAAGGTATTTATATAATATAATTAGACATAATAATAATAAAAAGATATATTGTAGATAGTCAGGTATGCTCAAAACCAAACAGCTAACCTAGGATCCTACACAAGGCCAATGTAACACTCTTATGAGATAACTCACTACATGAGTTGGTAACACTGATGGAAGTCATCTGAGATGTCATGCTGATTGAGAATCTCCATAAAGTAATAAAAAATGATATCGGAATATAATAATACATAGATAGTGGATCTCACCCAAGGCATTTATGGGATTTATAACCCTACCTGAATTAAACCCACTAAGATGGGGATCACATGACCTCGAGTCGATATGGGATTCATGACCCAAACTAGGGAAAATGATGAAAGAGAAAAACTCCCCAACATGAATAGAGGGATTCATAAACATTAACAAAGACTAATCCCATAGTGGGGGCTCACATAATATTCTTTGGACATGATGTCTTAATTTATCATCATATGGATGGACCAATAGGACATACACAATGGATATTGGTCAATACTGGAGAGAATATGTGCCTCAAACTTCCTTGTATAGGGGTATACATAGTTCTGCATGGCTACCTTGGGTCCTCCCATGTACTTTGACCCATTACCATGTATAGTGGCCCTTTCCCATGTGCATTGGTCGTGACCCTATACCTAGACATCTCAAGATACTATGGCCATATCTACACCTATTTACCAGATCATGCATGTGTACTCTAGTTGTTCCCATTTACATAGTCATGCCTATGTACTCTAGTTGCACCCATGTAGCTCAACATTTCAATGGACATGCACCGTAGTAGTACACACTGATTCACTTTTCATGGGTCACATGATATATGTTCTATCCCATAAGACATGTGATATTTGATTTTTCTAAAACCCTACCTTGCAAATCCATGGTTTAACAACCATGTGGTCTTAAAACTATAAACCATCTATGTCATATTTTTATAAAATTTCATATTTTTTCATTTGGTTCCACCACATATCCACTTCCACTAGATCCACCGCAAATATCACCAAATAAATGTGGATTTGAGTTGAGTTAACTATTATTGTCATCAGTAGCTAGATTATGACCACCCCTATAACTCAAGAAATTTATATTATCATGATGCATCAATAAAACTCCCAAAAAACATGAAATGAGAACTCCCAATCCAACTATAAACCTCTAGAATCACCACACATAAAAACTATGTCATGGATCCTGAATCTGAACCTGAGAGAATGATCCATCTTTAAAAGAACTATTGTTCAATGATCATTCGCTATGTATTTGTCACACAACTAGTAAAGGGAAACACTGGTGATTAATGGGGGAATGATGATGGGGTAAATGAGAAAAATCTTGTGGTATGAAAAATATCTAGTTTTTGGTTTTGGATCAATCCATTTCCAATATAATGGATAACAAATAAGAAAATAAATAAGGATCAATTTCCATTCAAAATTCTTGGAAGACAAAACAATACCTATTAATAAATTGTCTATCTGAAAATATTTTTTTGAGGTATTGATTTGTATTTAGAATATGATAAATGACATGGGGATTAAAACCAAAAACAATTCCCTACCTAGTGTCTGAATAGATCATTGTTGAAGAATGGTTTGAAATCCCTTTCATTGGTGAGATCCATGAACTCAATTGGTACAATGATCATAAACCCATGGGTATTTTTCATTAATCTAATAACTCTCCTCTAATTTTTCATCCCAAATCACTTGGGTTATGCAGCTAACCCTATAGTGTTTCCATAAACAATTTTAAGTAGATAATTTTAGTTTCAAAATTCAAAGAAACAAACTAAAAAAACTTATATATTTAGCTATTTGTTAACACACTCATGATTCAACTTAATATAGACATCCAATGCTCACAATTTTAATTTTCTACCAATGAAAAAACCCACATTTAGGAATTAATATCAACTTGATATTTCTCCATATGAGACTCCCTTCAGAATCTATTCCATTATTTAGATAAAAACTATGAACATGTGATATAATATATTTAATATTTTTATTATATAAATACCTACCCTCCTCAGGACATGAAATCCCACACTGGATTAGATTCATTCATGGAAATTATTCATTAAAATATTCCAATGTTTTAAAAGGAAATAGAGTCATTAAAAAATAATTCACTATATATTGTTTCTTATCCTCCATTTAAATATGCAGATTTTCCCCATTCTATATTTCCTTGTTGACAAGGACATATCTGACCCAATTGGTCATGTTTACTAATTTTTTTATTAATTATTACATATTTATACAACTAATAATATCTATATTACATCTTTTCCAACATCCAAATCCAACCATCTAAAAGAGTTTCTTTTACTAATAGAGATGCTTCTTTAAATTTATGTTTTAGACCAACATGATTCATTTCAGTTCCTTAACAATGACATATGGTAATAGTAGATGTATGATTTGTGCCCAAATGTTCTATAACATCATAAATATCTTCTAATGTTCTGTATTTCATGATTTTTGTAAAACTAATTTGAATAATTTCATGTTTTATAGATACACATTGACCTTTACTTTTGTACTACTTTAGGAAACCTAATCATCCCAACTTGCCTCCACCTCTCTTTCATATAGGATTGATTTTATTATATCTTCATGTATCCTGAAACATTAAACTTTTTAATTTTGAAACGTCACATCTATATGAAGAATATTTAGATTCACTATAAAAAAATTTATATTTTTATTTTTTATGATTTTCATAATTTCATTAGATGGTTCAACCTAAATCTCTACATCTCTTTAATAATAATTGATTATGTCTTTAAATGTATTTTATGATTTATGGAACCAAAATGGTTCCACTTTTACATCACATTTACTTAAATACCTTTTTGAATTAATATAATCCAAAATATTGTCTTCTTGTGAAATTTTTACGCTTTAAATCATGATTTATTCTATGACAAAAATAACATTGAAGAAAAAATATACTATTCAAGAATCTTTAATATTTTCATGATATTGGAATTTTTCTCTTTTTTAGTGAAAATATAGAATAATAGCATGCATTTATTGTATCTATATCTTTGTCCCTCATATTCAACACATAAATCATTCTCATGTTATTTTATATGAGATATGCATATTTTTGGATTTTGAGAGATAACTTAATTAGAATGACTCTAGGATGATGAGTCATAAAATTCTTATCTTCTCATTAAAATTATCCTAAGTTCCATTGATGTCTTCTTCAATATTCTAAAATTGAATATTCTGAATTTTATACAATATCTCATAGAAATGTATTGTTTCTTAGCATCACTTATAGTTTCACCATTTTTCCCCTATGGGAATATAACTACAAAATTTCTAGTGATTACACATTTAATGAATTGAAGAGGAATAATAAATTTTAATTTTGTTTTCTAATCAAATGATATTATTAGAGATAATGGACATATCATTCATATGATCCTCAGTTCCTTCAAAATCAGTTTAAGAATTTTAATTTTATTCAAAATTACTCTCCTTGTGCCTCAATTCATTTTTTTGGATTTGAATTTTGTCTCCAAACATCCATTTATTTTAAATAGTTTCTCTTTCCTCATCCCATAATTAAAAATGGTATTATATAAATCAATTTTGAAAATATATCTTACCTCTACTATGGATTATATTATTTGTTCAAATATATCACTTAAAATCCACATAACCTTTTTTTTAAATTTATGAATCCTCTATATTGTCTCCAAATACATTAATGTGGATGACTTTATCAATTAACCTTACATATAATGTCTTTCATAATCCCATTTCTAAACATATTAAACATTAGATATACATTTTTTTGTTTCTTTAATCATCAGATTTCATTCAAACATGTTCTAATGCTTCTCCCACATCTACTTGGATCTTTTAATAACCATTATATTAGTGTAAAAATATCTTATATAGATGATAATATTGAATTTATAACATTTATATAAATATATAAATTTCTCTTATCGGTGTAATTTATGTTATAATCACTTCTATGTAGGGAAAATTCCTCTATAATAGTATCACTCACTATAATTGCTTACCACAGAAAATATTGAATCTTCTGGTTCATCAGTCGATGAAAAATCATGCCATCAAATATTAATAAAACATTGATTAAGATAGGATTTAGATGATTCATACATATTATTCAATAAAATTTGAAATTTTTACTAGGGATATTGGTTAGATATTATATCACATGTAATTCCTAGGTTTAGTGATATCATTAATAGAGGGAGGGGTGATTTGGTAGTCCTTTTATTTTTAGAAATTTAGAAATTTGTTAATTTCTCTAACTAGTTAAGATCATGATCCAATCATTATTTTTTACCATGACCTATATCACATACAAGATGATATAAAAAGATAATGAACAAAAGAATTTAGAAGAATCTTTCATGAAGGCTTACTAATTTAAATATTTTAATTGAGTTCTGAGACCTATTTTTCATAATAAAAAATTTCATATAGGTATTATATATCTTAGAAAAATATTTTTAAAAAATATTATTACATTCCATATCTCTAATGAAGACAGTGGCCACCTCCCAGGATATTATATATAATGGATCTTAGTAGTTGAAGCTACATTATGAAAATCTTCTTTCAGTCTCCCAATAGGGTCTTTATGCATCCTTGAAGCATTTCATAAAAGGGAAATCCCAAAAAAATCATTGAATAGGTTATAGATTATTCTTGTCTCATGGTATAGTGTGTATCGTTCTTCTCCTTCAAGTCCTTTCATATAGGTCTTACAATTTATCTTTGTAATTTCTCACATTCTCTAGATAATATGATTATAAACCTGGTTATAGAATGATTTTTCCATATATAAAACTCTCTGTGGCTTCAATAATATAGAAAAATAATTGGAATCATTCAAATTCTTCTTTTACAAAGAGGGTTTCCTTGAAGTATCTAGGTTATTCTTCTATGATACACAAAACATATCATTTTCTCCTATATCATTGAGTTCTCTCATAGTTTCTCCTATTTTAACCTTCTTCTCTTTATAATTTATTCATTGATTTTTTTGAATATTATATCAATAATATTTCAATAAAATATTTTGAAATCCCCTATAATTTATGCCGGATAATCTCATTTTAATTCTAAGTGAAATTCAGGTCATGGTCTCTATTCCCAATCTTTTTAGTACTAGGATTGTTTCCAATTTTTAATATTTGAAATTTCACAGACTTAATTTCTCTACACAAAAAACATCATTCTGCACTAAAAATATCCAGATGTTCATTGAGCTTTGTCATGGAAATATTCTCATGGTATGGAAATCATCTTAGAACCCTCAATTATTTTTTATATTGAATAATGATTTTTTAAGGATTATTATATTAAACACTATGATGATCAGTGTAGTATAATCATATTTTTTAATTATCTAATCTTTTAGAATTTTATATTCTAGAATTCATCATTTATTTATAATATCATTTAATTTTTCCTATCCATAGAGACAAAATTGTGTGAAATGTACATACTCCGCAGAAGCTTATATTACTCATATGATTTTCCATCTTACATTTTTGTATTATAATGACACTCTTTTAAAGTACCCATATACTATTTCAATGTACTTGGATAATTTTATAATCTCAGTGTTTTCACTTACAATATTTAACTATACATTTCCAAATTAACAATTTACCTTAGTTAAGTCTTAAATGAATCATTAAAAAAATTAATTTACCCTTATAAAGACCACATATTGTTTTTTCAAACTAAAATTTGACACTCCCAATGTATCCATGGTCTCTTTCAAAGTCCTTGGTTACACTTTTGAAGCCCAATTTCACTCTTCTGAATATAATAATTATATATTTTATACTCCATAAAAAATTGAAAACATCTCTCTAATAATTTATTGATAAATAAAATTCAATTATGGGATTTTACATTCACTCTAAATATCCTCAAAAAATATCAATGTATTCTCAAATTCATTAACACATAATAAAAACCATTTTACTTCAATCAATGGATCCTTCAATACCAAACTATAATCTCTTCCTTTAATAATATATCATCCCAATCTCCACTATAATAAAATTATTTGTATCGAATTCAATAGTGTTTTAGAGAATAATTATATATAAATAGTAAAAATTCGTATAATTATGATAATCACATAAATAATAAAGTATAAAGGCTTCATGAATCTGATTAAACAAGTTCTTCAAGTAGTAGCTACAACATATTCATTCTTCCAATTCTATGCACAATGATAGATGCCCTTTCCTCCCTTGTCATACACCATCATCATATTTACATCATATAATAATCTTATATAATTGAAAAATAATATAGTATTATTCATGGTGAAATTAAATACATTATGAAAAATAATATCAAAATATTTGATGCATAAATTCATTATATTTAATATCCCAGGATAACTGAAAGATGATTTCTTTTGAATGATATTATGTTAATGATAAACTACATTCTATAATGTTAAAAAATTATAGTTATATTATAACTCACTACTTGTCAAGTTTTTAATACACTACTAAAAACATTTAAAATTATGTACAAGGGACACCATAAACACCAAGGTCATCATATTGAATATTCTTTTTAATATGATGAATTAAAAACATTAATTACCCTATCATGGGAAACCTATTGTCAACCAATCCAAAATCACACATTCATATAACCTCACAAAAAGGATATCTTACCCATTTCCAAGAAACACTATAAGGATGGTGATTCATCAAATTCACCTCAATAATCCAACCTCATAAAGGGGAGACTTATTGAGTATCCCATTCTAATAAATTTTATCAACTGGTTCTTCATCATGGAATCTATAATTTTTTCATTTCTTGAAGTAGAATCAGATACTCACCTTAGAATAAATATCATTAAAGAAACATTAAAACATCACACTATAGAATCATTATAAACTATGAGGTCTAATAATTGTCCAGTCAAAGACCAATAATGAACTCCATGTCCACGAATGATAGATTCATTCTATTTAAAATAATAAAATTTACCTAATATACATATAATTATTATCAAAAGTGACAATTTCTTCTTTACCTATAAAAAAAATCTTCCTAAGAAATTTCATTAGGGAAAACAATATTCTTCATCAAACACATATTGGAAATTTCTAAAAAACAAACCACTACTAAGAAAAATCGTAATTGATTTGGAGTGTTCATTAAATCTGAAGTTCCTATGGATCATTGAATTAGTGATAGGGGGATTAATTAGTGATAGTATTTTTAAAAACTTAAACATCAAGTAACATTTCCCCTAAAAATTGTTATAGTTTTTTTCCATATCCACTTTTAGTAATCTCAAATTAATGTAGATGTAGGAAAGTAAACAAGGAAAACTATCTTTACATGGTTTGACCTTTTTGTGAGAAACTACATCCATGACATAGCCAATACCCATGGGTCTATAGAAATTAATTATTATGAGTAAGTGAATAAATATTTTGTGTCCAATCCCATTTCACACCTTATATCTCTTGATATGAATGATTATATCGATTCCCTTTAGTTTAAAAATTTTTGTTACAAAATTTGAACTAATCAATGATAAAGAAACATTAATACATTTTCCTCCCAAGAGGTCTATAAATAATCTCAATATGGTCACCCCAATATATGAATTCTCCATTCAGTAATCTCTATCTGGTATGCCTATGGCTAGTGGGTTCCATCCATTGAACTTTTTCTCATGATGTGAATGAAAAAAATCTTTGTTCTATAGGATTAAAAAAATATTCATTGAAAACATATTTTGAAAACATAGACCAATCCCCTGAGTATGATTTTATCTATTTAGTAATCTAAACATTTAACTATATGATCATCTTATAAATTCCACTTTTTGGAAAACATTATTGAACATGAAACACAAATTTTATTAGAAACTCTGTTCTGAAACCAAATATACAACATTTGAGCTTTGGTGCATGGGTCAACAGTGATTAGTATTGATGTAATTTTCATATTTATTTATAGGAATTACATAAATATAAAAGGATGGAAATGTTAAATTCTATCATGATCAGCCAAATTCAGAAATATAAAATTTTCAAATATTTCATTTTCATTTGAGTGATTTCAAAATCTTCCCAACTCTTTACGAGTCTTCCTAAATCTTATTAAATTCCTCTAAAATTTAGAAATATCAATTCATTGTAGCACTTTAAAATATTATTCCAAAATTTATATCTTGAAATTGATTATCCTAAACTTCTCATTCCTTAACATTATCTTTACAACTCACTAGATTTCTATTCCACTTGATCCACTGAATTACAAATAATTATTTCAGTCATGTATTCATTTCTTAGTTCAAACTTAGTGACTTCACAAGAAACAAAACTATTATATAGTTTGTAAAAAAACTATGATCCTCAAATTTCACACAATATTTCTATATGAATACTCATTTACCACCTATGTATAATCCTCTATATCAAATGAAAATGCATAACTACATTTTTGTAGCTTCTAAATACTTCAGTTGCCTACATAGAATTTCCAGTAGGAATATCAATATTTCTAACAATTTAATTTTTTCAAAAATAGTGTATTATTAAAAAAATTAACTATTAAACCAATTTATTCACATGTATTTTAGAAACTCTCTTCAAATGATCATATTATGTCTGATGAAGCAACAATTGTTTTACACATATCTAATTGGAATGGTCTCTTCAGTGGTTTGTGTCGAGAGATTTGTGTTGGAATGAAAAGATGATCCCCACCATAGTATATTATCAAATATTTAAATATTATTTATATAGTTTATTTAAGTTTCTTCCAATTTCTTAAAATAAAAAAAAACTTAACAGTAATAAATCTATTAAATTTTTACAAACACCAACTCTGCATCATCTAATATGGTCATTCTACTACATCATTCTGATCAGTTCTATCTGATAAGAAATGTTTCAATATTGAGAAATATTATAAAAACCATTTCCTTATTGTGAAAACTAAAAAACAATATATTTTTATTCTCATGTTTTTAAAAAACATTATGAATCTTAAAAACTCAGACTTTCTAAGAAAAGATTCATCAGAAACATTTTTCTAGAAAGTGTGTCTGGTTGAAAGCAGGGTTGAACTTAGTCAAAATTAAAACTTCTATATCTCTCGATGCTTCCGAGTATAGAGAATTTTTTTTGGAAATATCAGCCTAGAAACATTAATATTGTATATAATATCTTCCATTGTGGCTCTATCTTGTAACTACATTTGGAGTTGTATTTGAGTCTCTGTGTCACTAAACACTTTGTTTGGAATACATATTTATGATTTCATCTTTACAATCCTTATATCTTTAGAAAAAACATACTTCCATATTTCTAGAAATTTTTTCATCCAGTTCTACTATGTCTGATATTATGGATCTATAAAACACAAATATCCTTCTCTTCAAAAAATCATGGATCATGAGATTTTTCATGAGTTTTAAAACATTTATATTAGAAAAGCATCATCTGAATTAATTTGTAATGTCATAAAGGTTCCCTAATTTTATCCATTTTATAATTTAAAACATTTTTCTTTTTATAAACTTATAAAAATAATTCATGAACTTTAATATTCTTGATATTAACATTCTTTATAAAAATTTAGTTTTCAATAAAAAAATTTAAAAAAAAACATCACAAAGGATCTTCAATACCCCCTTTAGATTTATTGAAAACTCTCATTAACAAATTTTTCAACCCATAATATTTCAACACTCATCCTTATTACGAATCATTTAAATAAAATTTAATAAATCACATAATTTCTTAAAAGAGTGTCTTGAAACCACAATACTAGATAAATTATTATTTTTGAAGGAATTTCATCCCTCAGTGACAATAAAATTTATGTCCATGTTAAGAAAAACCCCCCTCACTTTTTTTACTCAATTTTCTTTCACTCCCCCATTTTATGTGAAACATGCCATCAAATTTATTTATGTAAGAAAATTAGTTCTAACACCATTTTAGGATACACTGGTACATATTCTCCCAATTTTAAAAAAAATCCAATGTACTATGGGGGAGGGCCTTTCATAAGATGTTTAGAAATGTTTCAGTGGAAACTGAACACGAATTTCCAGCCTCAATTAATCAAATATCTCCCTTGAATGAGATATTTTGAAAACATTATCAATTTGATATTATGTTGAAATATATTCTATAAACACATCTCCACCACAGATATCTCTTTGATAATGTGAAACATAATATTAGTATTCTTTTATCCTGAGTGATGGATAATAAATTTAAAATGATCAATTTCATTATTCTTATCACAAATATCATCAATGGTATAAAAATTTCAACTTTAAAATATTCTATCATAACATTTATCCAAAAAATTTGAGTACAGGACTCTATACCTACAAAATATTCTTATTACTCTATACTTAGTTTTACTAAAATTTGTTTTATACTGTATTAACTCACACAAAGTTATCCCAAAAAAACATCCATCTAATGTTGATTTTCTCCCATTGCAATATCCATTCAAATTAGTATCAATATAACTAGGAATTTTCATATCACAACATCTTTTGTATATCTACCCATATGATGTTGTTCCTTTAACATATCTTAGAAATATATTTTCTACCAATATTTTAGATTCTTTCAGAACACTCTAAAATCAAGAACACAGTGTTACAACATAATAAATATCAGGTATTTATGATATTATATAATTTAAATTTCCTATCAATATTTACAGTTTTTTCATATTCACACGTTTTCTAGCTTCATCTTTACTCAAATTCATCCCAAATAGTGTAGTATTAGAAACTTATTTATAATTTTATATACCAAAATTTTCAATAAACTCATTTGAATAAATTTGTTAATATAAGAAAATTTATTTTATTTTTTTGAACTTGTAAATAATGAAAGAAAGTTAGTTCTCTAAACATTGACATGACAGAATTATTTTTAATTTACATAGATAATTAATTAATAAAAATTATCCATCCTTAGAAAAAATTATACCATCCACCTAAATAATTACAATTACAGTGTTGGAGTTATCTTTTTTCCAATATAAGTGTCTTGTAATATTTTCTTTAGTAAAATTCTTCTTTTTCAAGAAATTATCATTTTTGTAACACCAAGCACGTGGGGCTTAGTTTGACCCATTCAAGGATTTCATCAATTTAGAAACAATTCATCCATATTCACTAAGTAAAAACCCATAAGGTTTCTCAATATAAAATTCTTATTCAATCTCACCAGTAAGGTAAGATGAATTTACATTCATTTGATAAAAATTGTCACTTAAATGTGCATCTATAGTTAGAAAAATGCAAATGATTTATTATCTTTCAATGGGGAAATAGTTTTTTAAAAATCAACACCTTCCACAAGTGCATAAATTTTACAACCATGTCTTTCTTTGTTTCTTGAATCTTCTACATGTTAAATCTACTTGTTTCTATATGCCCATTTTTTCCTAAATAATTTTCTTACTATTCACAGAAAAACTTCCTAAATTTCAATTTTCTCAATTTGATCCAACTATTAATTCATTTAATTTACTCATTATTTATGTTTTACTACTTTAAAAATTTATTCAAATTAAATATACGAAATGAGTGAAGTTTGATTTTATAATATCAAAATTATTTTATATTGAATATGTAATTTCTGTTTCCAAGTATATTTTTAGTTTCAACCTAATTTTTCATGGTATAAAATTTTAAATCCTCTCTCCTAGACTTGATTTCCCAATCAAAATATTCCATTGAGTCTTGATATATATTTTTTTGGATCACATTATCTTTTTTTGTGAATATTTAGTTTGACTTCTTCAAAATTTTCAACATTATTTGTATAGGAATTTGGATTTTCAACAACATTTACATCATAAAAATCCACCAAATCTTGTAATAATTTGTTTAAATTTTAGTTTCTTCTTCCCTTTAGAGAATATCTTATGAAATTTCTTCCTCAACTTTTTCATCAAATCTCCCAATATCTATTTTTTTTAATATTTAGTAAAAAGAGACTTCCAAAAACATTGAAATATTTTAATTAAATGTTTTTATTATAATTTTCATAGGATATTTTTTTAATTTCTATGCTAAAAAACATATATTTTACACATGTACAACCATGTGAACCATTTCTCTTCAAAATAACATAAAAATTTTATATCCTACCAACATATTTCTTGCTATTTCCAATAAATTCTATTTTTACTCTATAAATGTCCATTTTATTAAGGTTTGGAAGGAACACTATACTAATTTTTATTTATATTTTTCTTCAAATATTATTCAAATGAATTTCATGTGTATTTATTTACATTATTAGTTCAAAAATTCATTATATAAACACCCATTTCTCTCTCAAAATCCCTTTAAAAAACTATGACCATTTCTACTACCTCTGAAATATGATTCATAAATATGATGTTTTTCATCTGAGTGAAATAATCAAAAAAAGTTATAAATTAAAAAAAATCTTATTTTGTTTATTGATTTTTCATCGGCCCACAATTATCTTCTTAAATAAGATAAAGAGGTCTATTAAACTGAATCTTAAATTTCTTAGGACTATTACTAATAATTTCACCTTTAGGGCAAGATATCAAAAACATAATATTATCTTATTTTGAATGCCAAAATATTTCATACAATATAAACATTAAAAATTTCTATCCAAGATTCCCATGTCTATGATGACACAATTTATTTCCATATTCAACAGTTAGATGAAAGGAGTAACAATGTTCACTTTTCTGGAAAATATTTCTCCTGTTTATTTCCCATTTATTATAACACTAAAATATTTTATACTCTTGATTATAGAAAAATAATTTTTAAATATAAATTATTTCCCATCATCCAAAAGTTGACTTAGGCTAAGTATATTTTTGTTTTATCCCATCGATAAATAGAAGTTACTTAGATTTCATTATTTAGGATTTAATCTTAGCCCATCCAATTCCTTTTATTTTAAGGAAATTTTATTCTCAAAGGTAACTACTCCTCTATCTTTATATTCAACATCATTAAGGATTTTAAAATATCCCATCATGTGTGATGAATAACCACTATCATGAATCTATAGTGTTCACATTTTTATAAATTTTAAACTTGTATCAATAATAAATTTTATTTCCTATGTATTAATATTTATAGTTTCAGTTTATTTTCAATTATAAGAAATTTTCTTAGTAAGTGTTTCCCTGCATTTATCAGTATGATATCCAACCTGCTCACGTATTCCACATACTCCTTCTAGACATTCAAAATTTTTCATTCTAATTTTCCTAACATCATGAGATCTTAGTTTCTCAAACTACATTGTTTTTGTAATGTATCTCATTATATTTTAACCAAAACTTCCCATTTGTTCATACCTTCTTCTAGGAAGAGTCACATTATTCCAATAATTATATTTACAATTCCCAAATATTCAACTGCACTAGAAAAAAATTATCAAAGCATGGTTTACTGAATAATTATGAACATTATATATAGTATTTTCTTTCAAGTTAAAAAAATATTTCTACTCTATCATTATCTAGGTTTGGAACATCTTTTTAAGATGGTAATTTTAAACATTTGGGAATGTGATGGATTATTGAAAACCCCTCTAAAACAATTTTTTACTAGATCTTTCTTAACACTTGAAATATTAGAAAAGTCGGATGAAAATTTAATTTTGAAAGACAAGGAATTAACATAATTCATGGAATGTGATTTTCTGTAGATTTAGATGATTCTCCTCTTACATCCAAATCTTTTTTTATGTTTTCATTCAATATTAATATTTTAATTTCCACATCAAGGAGTTTTTATTGAGTTTTTGTAAATTTAACTTCCTTAGCTACTAATTTTTTACTAAGGTATTCAACCGGCCTTCCATGTTTATAAATTATTATTTTATATCCTATGATCACCTAAATGTATTATTCTTCATTATTATCTAAATATTTTCTTCATTAAATCACCTTTTCACTTTTATTCTTATTAATTTTTACTTACTTCTTTAGATTTCTATTTTTCTCAACTCATGAAACATATTCTGATATGGGTTGATTCTCTATGTAACATATTTCACCTCCTTCTTCATTGTGTGAAAAATATTATTTTTTCTTAACATTTGATTAAAAGGTTTTAATTATTTCTTAAATTTATTCTTAGGAATCATCAATATTGTATATGTTATATTTGATATTCATAATTAGAATTATTATTCATTATTTAGTGAACTTCTTATTTCCACCAGTTTACCTACTTTATTTTATATATACTTTCTCAAAATTCTTACACTAATATATTTCTTCATAAATATATTCAAATTCAAAAACATTATTTTTGGTTCAATTCATAGAAAAATGATAGATTCCACCACATTCAAAAAATTTGACAGGAAGTTGTCATCTACAATTTAATATTCCTATTTGATAATTATTGTATATGAGCGACTTGTTTTTTTCATTTAATTCATCAATATATTTATCTTTAGAATCACAAGGATAAACTTTTTCACTATCTTTAATTTCCATCTATCTCATAACTTCAAAATATATTTCATCATTGATATTATTTTGAATACGGGCACTTCTCTAACTTCATAAGAAATAATAATTTTATGAAATTTATCATGAGATAAATATCATTTATCTTCTAAAGTATATATTTTATAATCAAACACGTTTTTAATGTTTCTCAAGAGTTTCTTCACAATTTTAGAATATTCCATGACATCTTTAAGTACTCTAATAATGCATGAAATTTCATTCACTCTCACAATGTAATCATTAATAGTTTCTATATCTGTCATTTGTATTTCATCTGATAGGAAACATGATATTTATAGATTGTCTTCCTTTATTTTTTTATTTCCATTGAAAATACTCTCAAGATTGTCCCATGTTAATGTTTATATTTTGAGACCCATTGTTTTTAAGTAAAAATTTTCTAATAGAGTCCAAAGAATTGAATTTATATATTTTCCCCCAAATTCAATGTTTTACTTGTTAGAAAAATTCATGGGAGAATATTTCTCAATAGGTGGAAACCCAATTGTGGTAGAATAAAAAAATTCCATGCAAAGTGATAGAAGATAGGAATGTAGGTTCCAGGCATAGGGAAAGCGCAGGAGGGATGGTGCCCAACTTTGATACTTTCTATATTTAATGAACAAACTAGGATCTATGTGACCTTGAACATTATTTTCAATGTAATTGAATCAAAGAAATAAGAAAAAGTAATATAAACCTAGAACTAAGAGAGGGAACTAACATATATTGTTTATAGCTAATTTAATTAAATAATAATTACATAAATGTTTTATTCTTTTTTCATTTATGTGTCAAACTATAGATCTTCAGTGCACCATTGTCTCACTGTAGAGATCAAGGGTAGATCTCTTCTAGGTGTGATACACACATCTTCCATGAACATCCAGGCAACAACGAAGGATTCCCCGAGTGATATCAAGAAAGATCCATACATTTTCATTGTCCACCTTTTATCACCTTGGGAATTACTTCCAATGAGTTCTCCTTGATCCAGTGGAGGAGGATCCCTCTCATTCTTGAGAGAATTCTTAGAGAAGAAATAACTCTCTAGGACTTAGAGTTTTTCTCCAAAATTTTGTGCACAACTTGAATATGAATCACTTGGATTTCCCTTAGCTTATGTGAGAATAATATAACTAGGGATTTATTTCATTAGGGTAGTAATCAAATAATGGTCACAAGTACCTTTTAATATTTCATTAATCCTAGATAATCCCCCTTGTCAAATAATAACATCTTCATTATTATTCCCTAACATGTGATTAACTTGCGAGTTATAATTAAATATTATTTAATCAAATAATATTCAATATTATTATTTATCACTAGACCCTTAAACTCAATCAGCGAATCCTTCTCAATATTTATTAATTAATCTACCCACAATATATTCTCTTGAATAACTAGTGATAGAATAAATGTGTTCAGGCATACATGAATAATTATTAAACCATGACCGAGTGTAATATTTATTCCACTTGTAAATAATAAATTATATAATTTAGATTTTTAATACACTTAATGTGTGACCCTCTAGCCTATTTATCTATGGAATTAGGCGAACCTACATAAAGTCAAAGGTCAGTGTCTATAAAAATTCCAAGAAACCCATAGAGAAAGAAGTTTATGCTAAAATGAAATACCATCTCATATGGATGATTATCGTTTAATATAATCCCTTTATCAAAATATATCTTATCAATTAGGTTGAATGGCAGTGCCTTCCATCTATATGCTCAATATCTCTTTATTTGACTCTCAAAAAATAGAACTTGCATATAGAAGATAATGGACAAGGATTTATTTAGGCTATATCATTTCCATCAAATGGCCAGATATATTAACTTATGTTAGTGAACATAAGGGATGAATCCTTTCTTACATTATTCATTAGTACAATATTACCTGTGATGCACCGAACATATCCTACCTCGATATGAAAATTTTTCATCATAGTTTTCATCAATACATTAAAATACACAACTCATAATATTCATTAATAATAATATTAAAGTCTAATGACGAATACACACATCTACATATAGAAACATACAATGACTCTTAAAAATGTGGATTTCCAAATGTTGGGTCTCGTTCTTATAATATCATACTAGATATCACTAAGGGAATACACATGAGATGGTTCCTCAAAGTATTATGAGTGTCCACCCCTAATAGCACGTATCATTGGTGTCCCTCAAATGATATTATCCATCTATAGAATATGTATCTCAGAATAGTGTAATAAGAATTCTAGGTTCTCATCATAGTGGAGAACTGATATGACCTTTTAGTGCTATAGATACTCTTGGGATATTATCACACTCAATGTCTCATATAAGAACAATCATGATGTGATAAGAACACTACTCAAAATTTAGGCTATAGCCATGGTTTTGAACTGTGGTCGTAAGCCCAAAAACTATGGCTATAGGTTATAGCCATAGTTTAATGAACTATGGATGGTATTGGATTGGCTATATGATAAAACCTATAGCCATGGTTCAAAATCCTAGATAAATCCCTATAGCCATAGTTTAAACAGTGGCTATATCCTTATTTCCACGATTCCAACCCTGGCTAAAGCTTTATTGCCACTATTTGAAACCCTGGCTAAAGATTTATCCACACATGGTCTAAATCCATGGTTTAAAACTATGGATATAGGGCTTTAGACATGGTTTAAAACTGTTGATATAGGGCTTTAGACATGGTTTGAAACCATGTATATAGGTATATAGCCACTATTCAAAACTGTGGCTATATCCCTTCCCATTTTTTTAAAAAAACCCCAGAAAGACCCCCTGGAAGTCCCCCTTGCACCCCCCTGCTCAGCCCCCATCCCTCCTGGACACCCCCTAGACAACACCCCCTCCCTCCTGGACAACACCCAGGACAACCCCCCTCCCTCCTTGAAATCACCCCTAGAGAGCCCCCCTCCAATATACCCCCCTAGACAGCCCCCCCCCCTCCTGGACACCACCCTGGACAACCCCCCTCCCTTCTAAACACCCCTCAGGAAAACCCCCTCCCTCCTGCACAACCCCCTCCTCCCCTACAGACCCCCTTGGCCCCCTGGACAACCACCCATCCCCCTGGACATCACCCACTCCTCCAGTACACCCCTCCCCCTAAACATCCCACTCCCTACTAGATAGCCCCTCCCCCTACAGATCCCCTTGCACCCCATTGGACAGCCCTCCCTCCCTCCTGGAACACCCCTCCCCCCGGAAGACCCCCCCTTTCACCCCCTGAACACCCCCATCCCTCCTGGACACCACTGGATAGCCCCCTACCCCCCTGAAGACCCCCCCCCCCCGTGCACCCCTGGACAACCCCCCTGTTGAAATAGTGGGTTCCCTAGACCCAATTATGTAGTAATTCTGATTACTGTATCATGTGTACAATTAGTTATGAATGATGATATCTCACCATTATAGTGCAGACGTTTCTGCGTACACTATAATAATAGTAATGTCCAAAGGTTAATTGTTGTGTTAAGAGGTTGTAGCAGATCCCAGGCTATAATGAGAACCTCGAGATACAATGACATTGATATTAAATATATGTTCTATAGTCTAGATACATCTTACTAACTGGAAACAGTAGATGTCTAACCATCAGGTTTTGGAGGCTCATAAGCATTGAGACTTCTTCTCATGAAGTTCACACATGGTGATCTCTAATAGTGAGATCATGAGGACAGACCCGTCAATAGGAACACCACATGTTTTGGGTGTCATTGGTTGTTCCTATCTACGGACATGTGTGTTGGTCTCCTGAATTGAGACCATTCCCAATGTCTATCATTTAATTGCGTACTTTGATGCAAGGAGAAAACCATGGAAGTAATGTTGTGGTGAGGTAGTTTGTGTTGAGTGTGTTATTAGTGGTATGATGTTGGTTGAATGGTCAAGAAAAGATTTGTCACTTCTGAGTTTAGGAAGTTGTATATCTCAGGCCTGGTTGATCAGGATGGTACCGCCTTCATAAGTCTTTGGCCAAAGCAGTAGGAGAGGAAAGCCATCCAGATAGATCAACAAATAATAAAGCAAGTTAAGGACAATTACACAAGAGTGCATCCTACTTTATGAGATATTTAATGAAAAAGAGACTATAGTAAACAATTAGTGTTCGAAGGATGGTAGTCGTTGCAATGACTATCCTTATCTCTTTAGGGGCCATGACGGGTTGCTAGACCCCGCTCTTGGTCTGTGGATTTTATTCACTACTATTGAGATAAGGGCCTAGAGGGTCACACACAACAGCGTATTCAAGAATCCACACCTATTCATTTGAATAGGTATATGGACATAGTGGGCCTCGCCACGGGGTCCGAGCATTGTCCAAGTTGTCGATCACCAAAAGAATTAAATAAATTCATTAATATTCAAGTTACAAATATTTGGGATTGAATTTATTTAATGTATTTACGAGTTCAGTAAATATGAGAAAATATTAATCGAACAAATAATATTTAATATTAAAGGTTCGTTTAATATTAATTGGGATGGTGAGTCGAGTAAAATGGCTAGGTTTTATCACCTAATATATTATATATATATATATATATTGCAAGTATGTGATAAAATATTAAATAATATTGGCACAGTTTAGTCCATCGAAATTATTTATTTAGAGAACGTTGATATTAACGGGGGCCTGGGAACGCTACCATGTATTTATCAACGTCTCTATAAATAAGAGAGGAGGCTCTCTCTCTTGGGTGTGCACATCAGAATTCATTCATTTATGGAATGACAATTGAGAGCCTCTCTCTCCTCCCACTTCTTAGAGAGAGAAGCTCATGATCCAAGAGCTCGGATCAAGTTCTTCCTCATGCATTGAAAGATGAATGATGCAGTGATCGTTGGGACGTCGAAGATATCGTTGAATCACCGTGATAGCACCTGGAGTTTGACAATCAGCGTTCCCATGGATTTTTTGGAGCGCGTGTGGACGATCTAGAGGGATCCTTCTTTGGATCCTTCATACAAAGATCGTCATCAGCTGGCAGTAGTTGACCGTGTCTTCGGATTTAAAATGAGTACATTTTCATTTTAATTTTGTGCTCTTAAGAATCTACACGAGATCCTCAGACCTCTCTAGGGCTCAGATCCTCAGCGATGAAAAGTACCGTCGTTCCGTTGACAAAAATGTTAAAATCCCCAGCCCACCAGCTTCCACTGCAGGCCCTGGAAACCTAACAGTGGTATCAGAGGGAGGTTACATAGATTTTCTTATCCAAATAAAATTAATTTTCAGGAAAGTGAGTAGAGGTTTTAAAATTGTTCACAACCATTCAAACTGTGATACAATCAGATTTCGAACGACAAAGATATGGTCATTCAAATTTTTGGTAATGGATCGTGTTTTCGTTTTTGAACAAGGGTATTAAAATTTTAATATAATTATAATTATTATAATTTATATTATTCTTATAATAATATAATTATTATAATTTATATTATTCTTATAATAATATAATTATAATAAAATAATTATAATAATAAGATAATAATAATAATAAAATTATTATATTAAAATAATATTTTATTATTATTATATCTAAAGTCTAAAATAGACTTTAGAAAGTTTATAAAAAGGGAGTAGACTTGATTGGAGGTCGAGTCTTCAAAATAAAAAAGGAACCAAAAGCAAGACCCGCTTGGGTCTTGACATGCCTCTTTCAAAAAAAAACAAAGGAGGGGGTCTACTCTGCGTGGAAATAGAAAACCAGCAAAAAAAGGGAAAGTTGCGGCCAGCCTGGCCGCAGCACATCTTCTTCCTCAGGACGGGGCAGAACCAGGCTGCACCTCTCCGCCTCCGCAGCTCTGGCCACCCGCCTGCCTCCTCCCTCACACGCTGCTTGCGCCAGCTCCAGCCGCCGGCCTGCTTTCTCCCATGTGCGGTGTCACCTGCTCCCGCAGCACACAGCCATCCGGCTGGCCGCCGCCCCCCGTGTCGGCCTCCTCCTCTCATGCTAGAAACCCTTCCTCCAGTCTTCCTCCTTGCGTCCGCCCCATGCGTGCCGCGCCGCCTCGGACCCGCCACCCTGAGCCATCCAGCTGCCCCGACCCCAAGCCGCACCAGCCTTCCTCCGTGCCGGTCAACGTTTGGCCGGCCACCTCGAGCCCGTGCCAGAACCCTACGCTGGACCGCCTCTAGCTGGCCACCCCGAACTCACCGGGTGGGCCGCGTCGCGCCATCCAGGCCGTCCTGGACCGGATAGCTGCCTCGCCGGCTCACCGAAGCAGTGGGATGCCAGCCATGTGGCTGCCTGTGCCGCGGTCACGCCGCGGTCAAGCCACAGTACCCTGTTCTAGCATGACATCCCATGGAGGTACGCAGTCCTTCCAGACTCCTCCCCAGCTAGATGTCTAAGCCTTGGCCGAACCCTTCTGCCGGAGACCCAAGTGGCCGGAAGCCTCCCAGGTACCTCGTGCTGCAAGACCCCACATCACCGCCTTTACAGCTAGGCTCCCATGGGTGTCCCTGCCTTCGTCCGCTGCCCGGTCCTCCTAGCAGGCAGGTAACCCCTCGGGTTAAGTTAAATTAATTAATATAATTAATTAATTAAATTAATTAAATTAATTAATATATTAATTGTAGTGAAAATAATTTTTAATACCCGATTAGAATTAATTTAATTTAGATGTTAAATCAAATTAATTAATTAATTTAATTTTAAGTATTAAAATAAAATTAATTAAAGTACTGTTAATTAATTAAATTATTTGAATTTAGTAATTCATTTAATTTAATTATATATCCCTCGTACTTATTTATTCATTTTAATTTTTATCGCGCAATATTTTATACCCACCTACTGGTCTTGAGCACCGACCCCGTTTATCTTCATTTATTTATTTAATTAATTATTTAAATGCATGCGATGATTGTAATTATATAAATGATGGCCTGCGCATCGTCTTCTTTTCGGTTAAAATGTATAAGGACCTGTGTGTCCAATTGATTTGATGTACATTTATACCCCAGTTCCCCTTGCCTGCGCACGATTACATTTGTACTTTGGATGAAGATGATGAGCGACGTCGACCCTACCAAGACGAGGCGGAGCACATTGATCAAGATGATGCAAGACGACATGTGGACCCCGCCAAGACATGGAGATGTTCCAGATGCGATGCAAACATACTTGACAGGGCAAGCTGCATCAAGAGTCAAGCATACGACTCAGGCACGATGCACTTATATCGTTTAAATTCTTAAGACCAGCCAGGTAGTAGTATGGAATTTATGCATTTATTCATTATTTAATGCATTTTAGATTAGCGGGAAAATACATAAAATAATAAATAATAAAATGCATAAAGAAGCGACGTTTGATTTCTATTGATGTTCAGTTGTGAGCGCGACAACATAGATGAACAAGATTAAGAGAAATGGATTACATTCTTTGAGAGAAAAACATAAAACTCTCAAATGAAATATTAAGTCACAAATAGCCTTCCATCATTCAAGTTTGAACAAAACCGGTTGTTCGAGGTGCCGGTTCATGCCTCAGCTGAGGGTGCCTCTTACTACCGGGGAGTTCTTATTTGTGTGGTGGGTTTACTTAACTAAAATTGCAGCAAAGATATAGCCTTATCTAGTTTGTTGTAATTTTATAGGCAAGTGTTGAGTAAACCAGTAAATGATTTTTGAAGCTAGGACTTCACTCAATAGATCAAGGAACCACGAGTTAATGCAGTTGGCCAGCCAAAATCCTACCTTGGACCCTCCGAGTAGTGGCGTAGCCTATATTGTAGACTATGAGGGAGGTTCAAGGATCCTTGCCACTAGAATAATCAAGAGTATTCTGATTATAGTACAGAGGGTTTCGAGAATTCGAAAAATTAGTGGGAGACATTTTATGATTAAATAATCAGTAATGTCAGATTAGGTAATCACAAAAAGTACAATATTCTAAAGTATATTTGTAGATAATGGAAAGAAATACCATAATATAACTTCGATAAACATTGGACAAAGTTAATGTCCAGAAAACCATGAAATTCGAAGTGTAGTAAAGGCGGTTGGACACATTACTACTATAATGGAAATTCAAGGTGCTTGTGTCCCAACCTGTTAAGCCACCTCAAGAAGTGAGAGTGTAAAATTGCTTTCAAGAGACTCATGAATAGAGCATACGATGGTTCTGTCATAACGCTATCATAAAATTCTGATGTTAGTTGTGGTCTCTACATCAAGGCTTGGATGTTGATAACATGAAGTCTCATCTCCAAGATACTTTCGAGGAGAAAGCGAAGCAAGATTTGAATGTGATGGTCACACTCTGTTTGTGTAAAGTGAAATATAGTTCACAATCTTTCATGCCATCCCATTTCTTATACCGTTTACACACAATTACTCTAGTTTCATTTAATGGTTCAAATGAACGGTATAGAGTAAGTGTTTCATTACCTTTAAGGTAACTTTTTCCAAGTAATAAGAATATTGGAGAATACATTGAATGACAAGGTGAAAAGACTTATGGAATGTTATGCCAACGACACCTTAGTCATGTCCTTCAATGAAAAGTGGTTGGTTATTTAACAGAAGGTTATTTTCATAACATAATGAAATGAATTCGGGGAAGTTTAAAAACTGAAATACAAGAAGCAAGTACCCACTTCTCATTAAGTTTATATTCATCAAATAAAAGTATTATTTTATAGAATACTTCATGGGTATTAAAATACAATATGCTTTTCATATATATGTATTGAAATAAAATAACCAAGTAAGTAGTGAAACATTTCAAGAAGTAAAGTGTCTTCTTCAAGAAGCTGAGAAAGGGTGATTCCTAAGTCAGTAGTGAGAAACACATAACTTCTAATTGCCAAGTGATTGATTCAAATTGAACAAGTTGTGGAGTATAACCAAAAACATTTATCTCATGTGCCCATTTGGACATGATGAGACATTATTCCATGTTTTGGAATGAATGTTGTTTCTGGTAACATACTCAACAAATAGTTCACTACTACTTGAATCAATGGAAATACATGATGAATATAAAATGTAAGACCTACCCAGTTGTGGCAATGTGATTCATTGTCAATTAAACCTAAAATTGGACATCAACTATATACCCAGTATGGTATTTAGGCTTTTCACAACTAAACACCTATGGTATTATTGACACCCTTAGTTTGGACAAAAAACCCTTAGAAATAAAGTTATGCCACAAAGATCTCCGAGGTTAGTTAGAAGACAGTGTGAACTATTCCAAAGAAAGAAAGTGGTAAAGATACTTCATAAGTTTTCTCTAAGTCATTAAGAAATAATGAAGTATAATTTTGGTAAGAATATATGAGTTGCTTCAGATTGGTATGCCGAATAATATCATGACCAAACAATCATTGATCATGATAATGTAGCATGGAGTAATTCCTAAACGCATGTTACCTTATCTACATCACCGTATTGATGTTCATAAGGAGGATCAATGACGAGTATTACATATTAACATTGATCAACAAAATGCAGCATGGAGAAATTCCTAAACGCACATTTTTTACATCAAAGTTTTGATGTAAGTTGTAACAATGTTACAACCTGCAAAAACTTCCATTATATTTCATGATGTGCTTTGCAAATAACAGCTTAAACCCATAACCATTATGCCAACTAAAATGAAAAATGGATAACATATGAGTCATAGTATTAGGGAAAATCCATTATGTCATATGACATGTTTAGATGAAAATCGTTTGTCAACATTTAAACAAACATGCATCAAGTTAAAAACGTTGTGCATCTAAGGTAATTATCCTAATTGTTTCTTAAGATATTCCCTAAATCCCTAAGATAGAAAAGATGTAGTCAAGTATTAGACTACATTTCTATACAATGGTGCACATCTCTATTAGAGATAGTGGGAGTTGAATTGACTTGGACTTAGTCTGTAAAGACACGTAAAATTCAAGGAAACTTTTTTTTTTCTTAATTTTCTTTGGGATTTTACAAGAACGTAGTTTCTAATGGCGCTTGATTCTGAGACCCGGTGTGCCTGAAATTTCTATCCGAATTTTAGCTCGGGTACGTTCAGTGAACGAACGAGAAGGTTTTTCTAACTTTTGAACTGGTGCTCGGAATTGAATTCTGAGGGCACCGATGGATTCGCAGCGCTAGTAATTGCTTAGGAACACCTTTTCTGGAGTTGCCTTTACATGAGAGAAGTTGTCAAAAAAATTTAGAAGGTAAAATAAAATTGAGCATCAATTTTACCTTTCACTAAGTGGTTTAAAGCTTTGGGTGGAAGTTAGGGGAAACCACCAAACTTCCCATTGGAGGTTATGAGGGTGGTAGGGCCCACACGAACCCCACCCCTTCATCTTCCCTAACCTTCCCTAATTTTCACTAACCCTTCATTTAATTTGACAACTTGAGTTAATTAATTGAGTGGATTAATTCAAATTTTGAATTTCAAACTTAAGTTATGTTAATAAAATAAGTGAGGTACTTATTTTATTTTGGTTGGGGACTTGTTGCTTGAGTGGTTTGGGAGAAAAGCTAAGGGAGGCTTGAAGATCTTCATCTTCTTCATCGAAGAACACGAAGAATGCAAAGAACACGAAGAATGCACAGATCTCCTATGAAGAACGCCGAATCCTCGGAGATCGACTAGGCAACGCCGTGTACCGCGACGCCAATGACACCTTCTTCCGCGACGATTCTCCTTTCGCGACACCTCCTTCTGCGACGGTTATTTCCGCGACGAACCTCCGTTCAAGCTACGCTCGAGGTAGGGGATTTATGTGCTTTCATTCGTGTTTACCTTCCTTCAATGTTTCTCATTCAATTGGACCATTTGTTTTCGATTAACAGGAGGGGGGCCAGACCGCACAAACATGGCCGACCCTACTCTCTTATCTTTTGTGTTGATTACGGTTCAAAGGAAAGTGACGCGGTACCGTCGCACCGTGCGGAAACGAGCGGTGCGGATGCGCGGCGCCGTTGCTCCATGCAATTGAAAATCTAACCAAGAATGTGGCGCCATCGCGCCGCGCTGGAGAACCCTGACAAACACCGTGGCCGGAGCGGGGTCGCAGCGCCGTCACGCCGCGCTGGACGGTCCAAGGCCGCGACATAGGCCGTCGTAGAGCAGGGGAACCGGCGACCGGTTCTGGGCCGCCGGTGTCGGAGAAGGGGGACTGGCCCATGCCGGTCCCGAGTCGGCAGTAGTCGGCCAGCCGGAGAAGGCTGGTTGGATAGTGGAAGAGTCGGGGGTTCGAAACCCCCGGCTGACCGAAAGTGAGCGGCCCCCATTATGGGGCCGCGGTTACAACAAGCGAGGGGCAGCGCCCCCCTCCCTCCCGCATCACGAACGACTCGGATGTTCGACCGAGCCACCTGGACAGCACTCCGGGCCGCTGAGCCGGGCCACGCCCAGGCCGGGCCGGGCCATGCCCAAGTGGGCCGGACCCAGACCCTCGTCGGTCCGGGCCCGAAACCCCCACTTCCGGACCTCTTTCTGTCATTGGCCCATATCATGGGTTGCGGACCTCCGATCGACGCACCGTCAGTGGCAATGCGATCCTTGGAATGAGACGGTCGTTTCAGTATATTACACTCAAGGTTTCGGAGTACTTTGGGTTTGGCCGGGTTGGTTCGTACACGAAACCAACCGGGCCCTCGGAGCGGAAACACTTATAACTTGAGCTCCGGACGTCCAATTGACGTGTCATCGACTTTGTTGGATTCCTCTAAGTGAGACGGAACTTTTGGCGTACTCCGCTCAAGGTTTGGACGTAGTTGGAGTATGGTCGGGTTGGTTTTGTCTTAAAAACCAACCGGGCCCCTAGAACGAAAAAGCCAATAACTCTCAGACCGGGCGTCCGATTGACGCGCCATCTATGACGTTGAGTTCCTGTTGACGATACGTAAATTTTGGGTACATCAACTTTGGAATATGTGTCAGTTGATGTATCAGCACTTCGGCTCGTGGAGCGGACCCTCCCGAATGAGCTTGCTATGTACGGGAACCCTAGAGCTGGCTGCGACTGCGATGGCGATTACTACTGTACAGAAATGCTCCGTGGATTCGACGACGACGACTACAACACTCAATGATCCTACGTGGATCAGTGCTACCGATTCTGTGTGGGTTAGCTCCTGTGTGGGTCAGTGCTCAGTAGTCCTGTGTGGGCCAGCACCTACAGATCCTGTGTGGGTCTAATCCTGTGTGGGTCATTGCGGGGGTTAGTTACCTATCGATCCTTTGTAGGTCATTGCGGGGGTTAGTTACCTATCGATCCTTTCTGGGTCATTGTAGGGGTTAGTACCTATTGATCCTGTGTGGGTCCGACGACTTAGATGAATCAGTGACTACATTTGATCATCTCTATCATCTTACGAAGAAGTATACCTGTGTGAGCTGAATCTTGACTTGCTTTCCTATGTGGATTGTGTTGTGCTATCCTATGTGGATGTGATCGAACTTGGGCTCGGATGTTGGAGCCGAACTGGAATTGGTGAATTACGTATATGTATGGGCATATACCTAAGAAGTGTCGGATGTTACTTCGTGATTGTATCTTTCCTTTGTGGATTATCCTTTGTGGATTCGGGGAGACCTTTGGGGGTCTCGGGGTCCCTACTGAGTAGCTTATACTCACCCCTGTACGGGCTATGCCCGCACTACGTTGTGTTGGTTGCAGACGACGGACAGCGCTGATCGTGGTTGAGGAATGAGAAGCAGGTCGGTACCCGGAGGTAGACCACTGGGCAGGGCATACTCGGAGCGGACGGCTGGACTCGAGGAGCTGTGGAGGCCATCTATACCCACTCTTCAGGTGGGAATTCCAGTGGATGGCTCGAGGTTGCGGCTTTAATTTCAGTTGCTGTTTTCCCTTCCAGTTGTACTTTACTTTCAGTTTGGGTTTGTATACTGTCCTAGTTACTTTTCCGCACTTACTTTTGTACCTAGTTTTTACTTAGTGTTTACTTCTGCTTACTTGCTCTGTGGTGTTTGTTTACTTTACAAAGGAAATGACTTCCCTTTTTACTAGAAATTATGCCTTGGTGCTAGTCGCCAGCCCCTGGCCTATGGAAGGTGGGCTTGGGGTAGTCACGACACGGGCCCCGAGGACGTGTCATGACATAGTCAATGCTCGGGATGCACAAAAGGTTGACATAGGGAACAAGTTCCACAAGTACATGTGGAATAAGAATGTTCCAGAGACACATACTACATAAGAAGAATGAAACCATAATGATGGTTTTATATTCACCGCCCCTGGTGATAAATTATTCATCAAGAATATTAAATCCTACAAGTAAGAATTATATGGAAATACGCTAAGATTGACAAGATCAATTCAATAATGGATTCCATGTATTAAATTGCAAAGGGGCTTATAAATTGAATATTGCGGTGGGTATTCAAATGAAATGATACATGGATGGTACAAGTATGGTACCAATAAGGCTCGATTGGTTATACCAAGTCAGTACGCCTAAATCTATTAGAATTTTACTCATCATAGCTAAACTTTTAAGATCCTTTTATTGGTCATTGGATGTAAAGATCATATTTTGTGGAACATGTCTATACGACGCAACTAGAAAGAGATGATGACATGAAATGATGCTAATAAGGGTTAAAAGTTACTGAAATCCAATTCTGGATTAATGTAAGAAAAAAGATCTTAGAGCATTCATTATAAATGAATCTTTGACTTTGTGTCTACCAAATGTTAGTGAGAGCACTAATTTTTTCCTTGTGAAATATGTTCAGAAATATATGGAAAACAGATCTTGATCTTATAGTTAGATAAGATCAGGTTAAAAGAAATTCTCCAATGATTGACTTCAAATAGCAACCTATGTTCCAGGGAACATGATCCATTGAGGTAGATACAAATGTTTCTTGGTCCTAGTCAGTCATACATATAGTGATATTATATTGAAAAAATACAAGTTGGAACAATTCAATTTCAGAATTGTTGCCTATGTCACATGGCTTAATCTCTCCAGGTTAACATGTTCGGAGCATGTGTAGAGATTAAAGTTGTGAATTGATTCCATATTCTTTAGCAATGGATCAATCACATATTCCATATTATCTACAATAATTGATACTTCCAATATATAATTTATTATAGGCCGATATCAATTATTTCCAGTAGCACTGCAAGTGAAGTAGTCAGAAATATCATCTTGTACTTCGGCAAGTAAAAATGATATGTACCTGGAATATAGATAAGAAGGTATACTAGTTATGGAGGGACACAAACTAGCAATCCTTAGATCAATTTGATCCAGTATCACAATTAGGCAAAGGAGATGAGTGAGTTAAGCTCATAAAATCTTGTGGTAGCCATACCCACAAATACTGAGTACGTTGCAGCTTCTAAAGCAGCGAAGAAGTAGTTGTAAATTGCAATGATTTGTTCCAATTATTGGATTCTCTAGTGAGAAAAGTATTATCATAATGAGAATTAAGATATTCTTAATAGCCAAGTTGTTAAGTTATGAAAGTGGGAAAAACTAATCTACTCAGGGATACCTTATCTTGAGAAGTTTTACTCAAGTTTATGAGGTCGCATATAGCAGATATGAAACGTTGTGAAAACGTGGCCGACCCAGCAGTTAAATCCATTACTCAGAAGAAGCATGGTATTTATCATGTGAGTAGCTAACAAGTTTAGTTAGCAAGTTGGCTCTAGTGCAAGTGGCAGTGTTGAAATAGTGGGTGTCCTAGACCCAACTATGTAGTACTTTTGATTACTGTATCATGTGCACAATTAGATATGCATGACTATATCTTACCATTATAGTGCAGACTTTTCTACATCCACTATGACAATGGTAATGTCCAATGGTTAATTTTCGTTTCAAGAGGATGTAACAGATCCCAGGCTATAATGAGAACCTCGAGATACAACGACATTGATCATAAATATATGTTATATAGTCTGGATACATCTTACTGACTAGACACAGTAGATGTCTACCCATCAGGTTTTGGGGGCTCATAAGCATTGATACTTCTTCTCATGAAGTTTTCACTTGGTGATCTCTAGTAGTGAGATCATGAGGACAAACCCGTGAATAGGAAGACATCATTTTATGGGCGTCATTGGTTGTTCCTATCTACGAACATGTGTATTGGTCTCCTGACTTGAGACCATTACCAATGTATATCATTTAATTACATACTTTGATGCAAGGCGAAAACCATGAAAGTAATGTTGTGGTGAGGTAGTTTGTGTTGAGTGTGTTATTAGTGGTATGATGTCGGTTGAATGGTCAAGAAAGGATTTGTCGCTTCCGAGTTTAGGAAGTTGTATATCTCAGGCCTGGTTGATTAGGATGGTGCCTCCTTCATAAGTCTTTGGCCAAAGTAGTAGGAAAGGAAAATCTATCCGTATAGATCAACAAATAATAAAACAAGATAAGGACGATGACACACGAGCGCATCCTGCTTTATGAGATATTTAATGACAAAGAAACTATAGTACATAGTCAGTGTTTGTAGGATGGTAGTCGTTGTAATGAATATCCTTATCTCTTTAGGGGCCATGACGGGTTGTTAGACCCTGCTCTTGGTTTGTGAATTTTATTTACTAGTATTGAGATAAGGGCCTAGAGGGCCACACACAACAGCGTATTCAAGAATCCAAACCTATTAAGTTGAATAGGTATATGGACATAGTGGGACCCACCCTGGGGTTCGAGCGTTGTCCAAGTTGTCGATCACCAAAAGAATTAAATAAATTCATTAATATTCAAGTTATGAATATTTGGGATTGAATTTATTTAATGTATTTACGAGTTCAGTAAATACGAGGAAATATTAATCGAACAAATATAATTAAATATTCAAGGTTCATTTAATATTAAGTGGGACATCGAGTCGAGTTAAACAGATCTTTTTTATCATGTAATATATTATATATATATATTACAAGTTTGTGATAAAATATTAAATAATATTGGTGCAGTTTAGTCCATCGAAATTATTTATTTAGAAAACGTTGCTATTAATGGGGGACAGGAAACCCTGCCGGGTATTTATCAACGTCTCTATAAATAAGAGAGGAGGCTCTCTCTATTGGGAGTGCACATCACTATTCATTCATTTATGGAATGAAAATTGAGAGCCTCTCTCTCCTCCTGCTTCCTAGAGAGAGAATCTGATGATCCAAGAGCTCAGATCATGTTCTTCCTCACGCATCGCAATATCAATGATGCGGTCATCTTCGGGTTGTCGAAGATATCATTGAATCACCGCACTAGCACCTAGAGTTTGACGATCAGTGTTCCCGCGGATTTTCTGGAGTGTGTGTGGACGATCTAGAGGGATTCTGCTTTGGATCCATCAAGTGACGATCACCATCGGCTAGCAGCAGTCGACTGCACCTTCGGATTTGAAATGGGTACGTTTTCATTTTAATTTTGTGCACATAATAATCTATGTGAGATCCTTGGACCTCTCCGGGGCTCGGATCATCGGTGATGATCCCCACCGGGAACCCCCCCCCCCCCAGGAACACCCCCTCCCTCCTGCAAAACCCCATCCTCCCCTATAGACCCCCTTGGACCCCTGGACAACCACCCATCCCCCTGGACATCACCCCCCTCTTCCTGGACACCCCTACCCCCTAAATAGACCACTCCCTACTGAATATCCCCTCCCCTTGCAAACCCCCTTTTACCCCATTGGACATCCCTCCCTCCCTCCTGGACAACCCCCTCCCCCCTGCATACCCCCCTTGCACCCGCTGGATAGTGCCAATCCCTCCTGGACACCCCTAGATATCCCCCTCTCCCCCCTGCAGACCCCCTGTGCACCCCCTGGAAAACCCCCCTCCATCTTGGACACCCCCTGGACAACCCCATCCCCCCTGAAGACCCCCCTTGAACCACCCCCAGACAACCCCCATCCCTCCTAGACACCCCTGGACAACACCCCTAGATAGCCCCTCCCTCTTGGACACCCCCTTGGATAGCCCCCTCCCTCCTAGACAGCCCCTCCCCCTGAACATCACTCCCCTCCTGGAAAACCAACATGGACACCTCCATCCCTCCTAGACACCCCCTGGACAACCCCCTCCCTCTTGGATACCCCCATCCTGGACAATCCCCTCCCCCTGTAGACCCCCATGGACAACACCCCCTCTTGGACATCCCCTCCCCCTGCAAACCCCTCTTGCACCCCCTGGATAGCCCCCCATCCCTCCTAGACACCCCCTAGATAGCATCAATCAGATAGCCCCTCCCTCTTGGAGACCCCCTTGGATAGGCCCCCTTCCTCATGGATAGAACCCACCCTCCTAGATATCCCCACCCCACACCTCCTAGACAACACCCCCAACACTCATCATGTTTTACCATAAGCAAGAATATTTTCAATGAACATCATAAACAGATCCATTTCAACAACATCTGCATGAAAAGTATTCAACATTTTAAGCACAAACACTCAACAAGCATAACATCCTAAAATAAAGAATTTCAAGAGTTCCAATAAGTGGCAGCATGAATGAATTGTTCTAAACAAGTAAAAACCAAATTAAGTACTCCTCTGTAATGATATGATGCAATTTTCATATTTTTAATGAGCCAACCATCCTCTTAAAATCCTCACTCAAGATGGATATTCTCATTGAAGTACCTAAAAATAAACAAAATCAACATTAGATTCCCATAAATCTATTCCTTATTAGATAACATTAAATAATCAGAAACATCATTGTAAATTACTGAGTTTCAAAGAACATATTGAAGAAGACACCCCTCCTTCATGGACAGACCCCCCCCCCCACCCACCCCTCCCTAGATAGACCCCACCCCCCTAGACAGACCCCTTCCCTGACAGACCCTCTACCCCTGCCCCATTGGAAAGCCCTACATCCCTCCTGGACACCCCCATGGACAGCCCCCACCCCCTAGATAGTCCCCCTCATAGCCACCCCTCTTCTGAAAAACCCTCCCTCCTGGAAACCCCCTCTCCTTCCTTGATAGATCTCATACCTGAAAGACCCCCTGGACAACCGCCATCCCTCCTGGACACCCCCTGGACATCCCCCACCCACTCACCACCTCCCCAGATAGACCCCACCCCTCCTTCCTGGACAGACGCCCACCCACCCACCCCCTTCCCAGATAGACCCCACCCGAAAGACAGACCCCCCCTTCCTAACATACCCCCAACCCCTACCCTTATGGACATCCCCCATCCCTCCTATACACCCCTGGACAACCCTCACCCCTAGAAAGTCCCCCCTCCTAGACACCCCCCTCCTAGACACCCCCTCCCTCATGGACACCCCCTCTCCTTCATAGATAGACCCCCACTCCCTGACATACCCCCTGGTCAGCCCCCCATCCCTCCTGGACACCCCATGGACAGTCCCCCACCCCTTATAAAGTCTTTCCTCCCTCTTAGACACCCCCTGGACAACCCCCCCTTCCTGGACAGACCCCCTGCACCCCCTCTCCTCCTTCCTTGACAAACCCCACCCTACACCCCCTAATTTCATAACTAATCTATTTCTGCTTTTACATTCAAGGATTGATGACATATTTCTAGGAAATTAATGTTCATAAGGATGTTGTACGAGTATAAAAATAACCATGATTTTAACTTCAAAGATATTCCATGGGAATAAATTCTTTCATCGCTCCAAAATTCTGCCTTCTTGAGCTGTTGGGACTGTTCCATATGCCTAGTGTTATTTGTGTCTTGCTTGATTTTATTAGGAAGAACTTCAATTATTTTTTTCTATTTAAATTTTCTTTTATTTGTGTATTCCACTTTATATAATATGTCGTTGTTAGATAAGGGTTATGTTTTTCTCTCAAGTAGCTTAAGACACAATGTTTTTCCAAGCTTCTGGGCTGTGAGTCAATAGATATGGGATGTAGTGGCTTTGTACCCTGTTCAGTGATCTAATTATAAGCTTTATGGAAGTGCATGAATTTATTATTGATGTTTTATGTTTTAGGAATGGGAAGGATTGGCATGGTCAACCAGCTCTTGTACAGGCTTCTTGGAATGCATTTCCACTATGCATGACCTCCGTAGCTGGGATGATCCTGATGATTCTCTTTTATTTGTGAGTATGATGTAGGAATAATGGAAGGTGATGTTTTAATGTATTCCACTAAATGAATCCCTTTTGTTTTAACTCTAGAAAGAGATTTTTCAATTCTGTAATCTCTCACTGCAAGACCTCCTTTTGGAAGGTGTTATTGCAATGCTGATATCCTGCTGGTATGACCCCCTTTTTCTCTATGCTGAAATCTTGCACTACATCATGTTATTATGTAAGAAGGTGATGTTGCAATCCTGGTTGACACTATCAATAGATATTTGGTCCAAAATTTTACTAGTTTTCATTTCTAATTGGTGGTCTCAGTGTTTTAATGGCTTTATCAGGTTTCATTACAGCTTTCTTTTTACAATCACACTTGTATAACAACGTGAAGGATAAGGCTCGGGTTGATAGAGAATAAAATTGTGCAGGAATTGGATTATCTACAGAAAATGGATTAATGGAATCCCCATGGATATTACAGTCAATTGAGATCATGGAATAGTTGTTAGCAGGTTGTTTCGTTCATTATTGCTTCATGAGATTTTGTTTTATTTTCGTCTGTGTTTTCTGGTTTGTAACACTCTCAATCCCTGCTGGTGTAAGTTCATTACACCTCTTGTTTGTACTGACACTTTTATTTTTAATAAATTACTTTGGGGCACAAATTGGGTGACCAATTCATGTCACCACTTTTATTAAAAAAATTAAATATATAAACTTTGTGAAGAGAGGGTCCAGGGTAAAATGGGTATGTTTTCTTGTCCTGAATTTTGGTTGGATATATATTGTGTTGGGATCTATGAGCCAACCTGGTGATCAAAATTACATGTCTACAGTAATCCGGACCTCATTCCATAGAAGCTGAGAAATTGGACACCAGGGACCCGCAAATTTCTCCAACATCATTGGGAG
This sequence comes from Viscum album, assembly GCA_963277665.1. Lineage (NCBI taxonomy): Eukaryota > Viridiplantae > Streptophyta > Magnoliopsida > Santalales > Viscaceae > Viscum > Viscum album. The sequence goes on from OY728139.1 coordinate 1,088,140,475, forward strand.
GTCAGCAATGGTATATGGGACCTCTACGACTTCATGAGAATCTATATCTTGGGAGAGATTTATGATGAGCTTCAAATGGATAAGGACATCTGCAATGACAAGGAGGATATTCCAATGATCACATGGGTGTCACAACACTTGTCCTAGGGAAGAGTGAGAAAAAAATATGGATGATGGACATCCATTTCACACAATGTTTTGGGTATTTTTAGAATGAATCAATGAACTTACATTCAGGGAAGCTATGTCATTATCCCAAGAATATTTAACAAGGAAAGGGGAACTAATTTTATAAAATACAATAGGAGAAAAGATGGTAGTTCTGGGGATAAAACATAAAGCTCAAGGAACCCATAGTCAGTTTAGCTGTATGTATTACTATTATGATTTGTAGGTAGCTGATATCGATTTGGGATGCACACATGTGGGTGTGGCCAGGTGAACTTATCATGGAAATGATTCTAGAGATGAGGTAGGTAAAAAAACTAGTAGTCCTAATGCATGTGAAGCTATACAATTCATTACCTCTATCAGCCAATATAAGACTCTCTTCTATGTGTTCTTCCCATTACACTTCCTTTATGGTTGGATCTCAAAACACATGGGGTTATATGAATATAAACACCAAATCTCATATCCCAGAAATTAATTTCAGTTATCAATCATAAATATCACTAAGAGTCACCCTCTCAACCAGGTCTTAGCTCTAATCGGGTGTAAGAGATTACCTTGTTGACTTAGAGGAGAAACTATTTACGAGTTATGATACCAGTAAGGGGAAGAACTCCCTTGGAATTATGAATGTTTATTCACCTATTCAAACTCCCTCTATTAGGGCTGGCATGGCAGATAAATATGTGAATTCTACCTTTATTTCAATATTAGAGAAAGTTAAAAATAACCACTCTATTAAGGAAAAATCCATGGTTATCTCTAGAGATAACTCCTTTTTTAAAAGTGATGTTTATGGATTTAATAAGGTTGATACAAGGAATGAGGATGATAAATGTGTGGAATTGGATGGTTGTACTGTTAGCAGTGATACTAACAGCTTAGTTGAATCTAGGAAGTCTGGGAAGGATTCTTTAACAATGGTTAATATAGGTGAATATGGGCAGAAGGATGGGGAGTCTTCTTTATATGTTCAATCATGGAAGGATAAGGAGAGGCTAATTGATGGAATAGTTGATTCAAAATCTTTAGATGATATTTTAGATCCTACAATCAACAGTATTAGACAGATCACTAATACACAGAAGGCTGAGTGAAAATCCACTTGCAAGCCTGATACTGCTAGGGGAAAAAATTATAGCCTTATTCAATCAGCCTGTAAAGGTGACTCTAATGAGTGTGGTACTATTTTTAAGTATGGGGAAAGAATATTCAATACTAATGTTGAGCACAACAACACTAGTGTACAACCTCCCCCTGGACATGACCCCCTCGGACATGACCCCCCCTACATCACCTCATCCCCATGAAATTCCCCCCACCCCCTGGACAACCTCCCCTAGACATACCCTAGATGTAACACCCCCTAGAAGACCCCCCGAAACACCCTTTCCCCCATGCTCCCCCCTCAACCCCCCCTAGACAGACCCCCCTGCGCAGACACCCCCTACAAACAACACCCCCCTGGAAAGACATCCCCCCTATAGACATCCACCCCGGACAGACCCCCCCCCCCCCCCCGCAGTGGTTCTCGCATGTGTATTAACATAGTGATAATCCAATGCTCTAATAAATGACCCACTGCTCAATAAAAAAACGACTACTAAAAAAGGTTCTAATGGTCTAAAAAACTATCCAATTCTAAAATTAAATAAATCAGCCACTAGTCAATAAGTGTCATGCAGTCTAAAAAATAAATCACAGCTCATATTTAATACAAGTACAAGAAAATATTAATTGAAACCAAATAAAATGACCCACTGCTTGAAAATATACCATTGATCTAATCTTTCATGATGGTGTATTTCTCCAAAATCGAGTGTTAGTCTACCCTGTCACCTTGTTTGTAGGATCGAAACCCTGGATGAATATTGATTATACTTAATATATTGAAAAAATACATTTGTGGTACATCCTATTGCAATAAAACTAGATTAAACATGATTAAGTAGCATAAGTTACAAAAAATTTAAATTTTAATTCATGGAAAAAATATCACCAAATGTAAGAGTAAATTTAATATGGGGTGCATGTTTACTAATTACACCATGTAGATAGACATTAATTCTACCATAGAGGATATGTCATGTATTTGTACATGGCTAGACAATCTGTGTACATAGAGTGCACAATCATATGCGAGAATACACAAGAATTTACTGGAGTACACTTGCATACCTCTAGGAGGATAATATACTTTGTTCTCCACATGTAAATGCCATGTAATTTCATAAGGATTACTATGCCAGTTCTAGATGGGGACATTCCTCAATGTTCAGGAATGGTCACACATCATGTGAAACTATGTAAAAATAATTTAAATTTCTCTGATACATAAAACCTATGAATATATTTATTTGAGACTCATATTTAGGCCTTTGAGTAACTTATCATGAATAGTTTACCATGCATAACATAATGGAGGTACTCAGTTCAAGCCATGAAATTTCCAGGGGTAGGGATTCATGGTGTGAAACCCTAGGTCACACTGTGAATCATGCCTAGGTGGATTTATTTTAATAGGTTAAATTCTATCTTTTTCATGGTCAAGTGTTTCACAGTGATATTACTAAAGAAAGTGTTAAGTTTTCAGGGCTAGTGGTTTGTGTTTGATGAAATTAAAACAAAGACTTTATTTATGTTTTAGATCTTTAGGAGAATGCTCGGTTAATGTTTTCTCAAAATGTGGGCACTATCATCTCTAAAATGAAGGAAATTTCATTTTCTTCTATTGATTTGGCTGAAAATTTATACTATTTCATGTCGAAGGCATAGGGAAATCATGTAAAATAGGTGAAAAGGTCATTTCACTGAGCCAAAACCAATTTTCATAGCATATAAACATTATATAATAATGAAAACAAGTTTTTAAAATACTAATGAAATTATTTCATGCCATCTAATTAAACATTAGAAGGAGGAATAACCATTTCATAATTCACTACATGAGGAATTACCTATCATGTTTTAAGTTAACCATGTTCTGTTCCATTTAACTCATTCAATTCATTAAAACATGGCAATGCTCTAACCCCTATGTATGTGTCCTCATGGCCTTGAACACACACAAGAGGATCCTTATATATATGCTCACATGCATAAGCTCGTTATCACCAAAACACATATTCATTTTCCATATATATACATAACCACACCTAGCCCCTTATAAATAATCATGTTACCAAAGGCAAATATACATATAAAGGGAGAACTTATTATATACATGCTTACCTATGCATATGTGGTGAGTATCCTTTGACTTCGGTGACTCGAAACCGCCTCAAGGATGATCAACACACTATAATAAAATTACCAAGGGCTCCAAAATTACAAAAAACCCCTATTATAAACTAAGAAACATCGAAAAATGAAGGAAAAACTCACCTTAAACCGTTGATGGTGAACCAAATCGGTCTGAACCGCTTCGCCTTCAGCAACAGTTGCCGCAACACATATGAATGGGTTCCGAGAGACTTCCACAAAATTCCAATGATCTAATGAATCATAATTAATTGAACCTAAAAATTAAAGTGGGAGGAACATGATTAGTGAGAAAGGAATGAATATAAGAGGTGATGATGAACAATTTTTGAAGTAAATGAATGAACTATAATGTCCAAGTGCATACCATAGGGGTCCCATCCAGTCTAGATAACTGGATTCATGAATTTTACAACTCCACTGTTGTAACATGAGGTTCGAATACCAACATGCACCTAGTAAGAATTAAAATATACCATAAAACTAATTAGTATGGTTAGATCCATGACAAATATATAATCAAAATAGCCTGCACAAATTGGGTGCATCATACATAAATCAAGATGCAGTACTATAAGGATTATGTGGTTGGGTGGTCCTGTATGGTAATCAATGGTTCACCAAAGTGACTAAAGCTGAAATTTGGGTTTTGAGATAAAAATAATAGATTCTTCAATTCTGGGTGGGGGGGGGGTCCATGAATAAATGGTATGTAGTTTAGAATAACACACACAAAGTACATCCTTGGTAATAGTTTCCAGGTTCTCAATATTTATAAATATAACATGAATTATGATATGGATTTACATTTTTTTATATTTAAATAGAATATTGAGTACATTCCTAATAATATAACATGTTTTTTTGATACACATCACATATGGACTACAAGAAATGATCAGTTCAGCAGTACAAAACCATAGTGGAATCATAAATGACACATTTTCTGACTATATAGGCTCATACTATAGTTAAGAACTATATGACTCAAATGATTAGTAGTGAATAATAAGTTGTCTCATATGAACCACATATTGTGTTCCACCTTAAATATGTCATGTACCCTAATATGATAGGTACCCATGTATTAGGGATACATTAATTTTACCTCATTGGTCCCACACACCATTTATATGGTAGTACACTCCATCTAGGTTAACTATGGACACCATGTGAAGAGAAGTTCACAACAGGTTTACTCTAGTAGGACCACACATTCTGTACCCTTATAATCTATGGCCCGGATTATTCTAACCTTAGTGTATTTTTAGATATCCTAGATTAGAAATTGGATTTGGATGTCTAAGTAATCCATTATAAGTATTTTTTCACATCAAAATTCATTGTTCACTTCCCTTAATTATTAGAGGTTCAATGTGTGGTGGTGCATGTTGTTTATATTTATTATATCCATTCAGTCATTGAATGGGTTTCAGAAAGATGATTAGTGTTTTCTTCTAATTCGTACTTCACTAGAAACATTTATGTGATAAGCCGAGGGTCCCTTATATTTTTTTTAGAGTTGGGCACTCCCCCACAGATATGGGGAGTGGGACCCACATATTTGTTTGAGTTTGGTACTCCCTCAACACTGATGAGGTGTGGTTCTCCCACACAGAAATGATATATTTTTATACTCATGTGTATTTTTTTGAAGCAGTGAATCAATCAAAGGAGTTAAGAACTCCCTCATTTGATGTGTATCACTAGAAGAGGTGTGGTCCCTCTTTTACAAAATCTATAATATGTGTGGAATTCTTCATGGAAAGGTAGATATATTGGTAAAAAATAGTATTCACTTAAATGAAAAATATTTTTAGACCCTGAGTGGATCCAATATAGGTTTGTTGAAAAATAACTAAATATCAAGGGATAGTAAGGTGTGGTAATACATTTAATGACATTCATACTTTGGTGAGGTGCGAGTTCCCCTTAATAGATTATAGTGGTGATGTGTGAGAAAATATAGGAGATTCAGATACTTTAATAGTTGTGAATATACATGACCCCCTTGGTTACCTTCAATATTTGATTATAGTTAAACTATCAAAATTATAATTTTTTGTTCTTTCATTACCTTGAGCATCATGAGTTACTTGTGATTTATGACCTTCAAGGATTAAAATGATATTACTGGTACATATCTACATCCCGACTACTTTGTGTGATCCACAGTCCATTTTTTTTTATTTTATAATGATACTTTTAAGGGATATATATGAAACCTAACTTTAAACCACCAAATTAAACCCATCAAGAAAATAAAAAAATCCCACCCACATCAGAGGTCAAAAACCATGCCAGATATATTTTATAAATTTCATGTTCAAGAAACCAATTTTAGGCCACATTCTGCATGGGTGTTCCATCCAATAAACCAAAAATCAATGACGACATCACATTTCAATAAAAACACCATCACATCCATCATGTAGTTATGTCACCATGGTCATCACCCTCATCAACTCATCACAATCAGCCTCTCTCTAATGTCCACCACCTACACCAAACACCATCGCCACCTAAACCAGACACTTTCATCACCATAGTCACCAACCACATCGAGACTTTTGTCAAATCCAAACCTCCACCACTAATGTCGTCGTCGTTCAAACATCGTGATCATCATTCAAACATCGTCTAGTGAGGATCATGACTCCTAGAATTCCGATATCCACTCAAACAACACCTTCTAAAGATCCTATGAAAACCACCTTACCAGACCGACTCATGAAAGATAGATTCTACACAAAGCTAGGGTAGAGTTAGAATAGAAAGGAGCCTTCACAAAGTCTTGGTACTTGTGGAAGTCTATTTCTATGGGAATTAGGCCCATGTACATGGATGCATCCATGTGGAATATTTCTATTTTCACTTGATATGAATTTGTGTTCATAGGATTCTCCTTATAGCACATTATTTTTATGGGTTCCCTATCCATGGAAATAGGTAAATAAAAATAATACATATAAGGTTTGGAACAAAAAATAAGATACATAGTCGTCTAACAGTTTATAACTATATCACATGAATTTTTTTGTTTATAATTATATCAACATATAATATTATATGTATTTTGAAATATTTAAGATAGAAATTACTAAATATTTACAATTTATATACATTTAAAATACAGAATTTGATCCATCATGGAAAAAACTATATCCATAGGCATAGTTTCCAATGGTTTTATGAGCCTAGTATAGAGTCTTATATCCACATACATATATTACCATGGTTATGGGGTCATTGTATGATGTCCTATAGCCACATGAATATATGATGTTTCTCAAAGGTCATAATACGAAGTCCTATATCTATAACCATATATTCCCATGGAAATATAGTCCATATACAAACGATTATATCCATAGGAATATATTATTTTTTGTAGGGTCCCTATACAAAGGCCTATAACCATCGATATAGGGTTCCCTACCATGAAAAGTATTCTTTCTCACACCCACATGTTGCTACAAATACATTCATCCCATTTCTAAAGTCCCATATCACCTTTTTTCCTTGTGTAAAATTATTTCACACAAGAACCAAGATTAAAAAAAATTATTTTATAGCATAAATATACCCCCTATACCCATGGACACTCATATCCCATGGATATAGGATATTCTATGACCATGGGCATCCCACCTCTGGCTATAGCCCCATCCCTATAGGCCTTCATTCTATTGATTCTACTTAGTGATACTCACAACCTCCTAGCTATTGAAATAAAGATTGGGGTAGGACACTCTGCATACTATAGGTCAGGGTAGAGGCTAGTGGTTTGGTTTGTTTTATCAACCCACATGGATGGAGAAATTATTACCAGAAATGTCACCCTGAAAAACCTAAAATTTTCAAAAGGGGGTCTATATGATGATAGTAAAGAAAAATATTCCCTAGATGATAATGCTAGGGGTATTTTTACCTCCCCCTCCTCTAAGGAAGTTGGACTTTTCTAGTTTGGAAGTATCTTAATAAGAAGTACCCCTAAGGTTTCCTCCATTAATGTTTCAAAATTCATCACCTTCATCAAGAGAATTCTTAGTTAAAGTTTTTGGGGACTCTATCGAGATTACTATCGAGAAACCACTCTTGGGGGAGAATCCAAGGGAGAGAATAAATGTTTATAGGGGATGAAAATTAAAATATTCCATAAAGAGAATAGATATCAAATTTGTGTGATCTTTCCATCAAAATATATTCAAAAGAAGAAAACTACCACCCCCTCCCTATTACTCTACAATTGTTGAGTATTTGAATCCTATTATAGGATATGAGTTAGTGAATGTTTTTGACTCTAGCCTCATATATGACACAGAGTATGACATCAATACAGAAGTACATAATATGGAGACATCTATTTGGAATTTGGTACAAACTAAAATTAATGAAGAGGTTAGGTTCTCCTAATATTAGGGGATGACTCCTAATTTGGGCGCCCCTAAAAAAACCCCATTCTCTCAAACTCAATAAAATTCAACTTAGTATAATGGGAAATGTGTAGCAACATCCATATCCTACTTGTCACCTAAAAAAATTGAGCATCTTTCTAGTAAGTTTATGATTACCCAGTATGAAGAAGAGTTGTAGAAGCTAAGGTTACTCAATTCAAAATTAACCAGAGTTTATATACCAACAGAGTGTAACTCCTAGTTACGGGATAATTTACCTCCCCCAATGAATCCACATAAATTATAACAAACTACTCAACCAATAATGAAGGTAATAGATGAACATTTCTACCTCAAATTTCCACATAGGAGGTGCGCTGGAGGATGATATGGGGAGGAAGGCTTAGAGTAGGGAGGTGAGGTGACCACAGAGAGGTGGGTAGGTCGTGTTAGTGGGGATGTGGGCTGGAAGTGCCGGAGCTGCGTTGACAAGGAGGCATCAGAGCCACATCAGATCTGGAAGGGAGGTTTGTTGGCTACATCATAGTTGAAGGGGGTAGAGGAATTGTGAGAGGAGGAGGAATAACGAGGGGAGGAGGGGTGGAGGAGATGATGAATGGTGAGGGAGGAGGAGGGGTGGAGGAATCCCAAGGGAAGGAGTGCAGGAGGAATGGAGAGGATAATGAGGGAGGATGAATCATGATGCAAGAAGAATGACGAGGATGGTGAGGGAAGAGAATCACAATGCAGGAGGGAGGAAACCTGATAAAAATAATATTAACATAATCTATTACCACACCCATCTATTTGGGTGTGGATATATCATATCTATATCCATGAAGAATTTAACCGTGGATATAGATCCATGGTTATATATCATTTTTGTAGTAGAGAGAATTTATTGATATTCAAAAACTATGAATATAAGTTATCATAAAGTATATAGAAGTTGGTTCTATGGAACCAAATCCAACAACCTCCCACTTTCACTAGATCCAACTACTAAAAATATTTAGTCTACTAGATATAACATGATACTCATGCTTCTGTTGAGATATTAATTTATTCAATGGGTCTACCACATTATCTTCTGTGGATACTCTACTCACTACAACTTCACTCCTATGATGAAAATACCTTAATAGGTGATACTTCTGGAGTATGTTCTTTGTCTAATGATGTGATCTTAACTCTTTTGTAAGTACCACCACTGCAGTATTATCACAATACAATATGATATGGTCATTACTGAAATGTACCACATCAAGATCTTGGACACTGTTCTCAACCCAAACAGCTTCCTTGGATACATCAGATGCTGCTATATGATGGGAATCCACTATAGAATTAGGGAAAACTGGGCACTTTGAACTCTTCCTACTCATAGATCCTCTATTGAGATAGACTACATGTCCTGATTGTGACTTCAGATCATTATGATCTATCTAAAAACTAGCATCAACATACCCTCTGATGACCATCTCTTCATCTCCTCCATACACCAGGATCCTATCCTTAGTACTTTATAGATACTTAAAGATAGCCTTAACAGCTGTCCAATGTTATTCTCCTAGATCTTCTTGATATATTTTTACCATTCTTAGTGCATAAGAAACATTAAGTCTAGTACATAACATGACATACATGATTGATCTTATCACTAAAGAGTATGGAATATTACTCATTCTCTCTTTCTCTTGTTGTTTATGGGGAATCATTTTCTTAGAAAGATGTAAGCCATATGACACTGTAACCAATCCCATCTTGGATTTTTCAATACTAAATATAGTTATTATCTGTTCAATATATTTACTTTGAATTAGTCTAAGATGATTCTTGGATATATCACGAATGATCTTAATCCTTAAAATGCATACTTCTTAACCTAAGTCTTTTATGGAGAAGCACTTTTTCAACCAGTCCTTAACTGACTATAAGACTGGTATGTCATTTCTGATAAGTAATATGTTATCAACGTATAATACTAGGAAAATTACCACATTACCATTAAACCTTTTGTAAACACACAACTCACATTCATTTTTAATGAATTTAAATTATTTTTATAGCTTCATCAAATTGAAAGTTCTATGACCTGGATGCTTACTTAAATCCATAAATGTGTCTTTGAAACTTGAAATGCCTTTTGGAATCATCTGTTGTCACAAAACCTTGTGGTTATGTCTTATAGACATCTTCTAAAAGTTTCGCATTAAGGAATGAAGTTTTAAAATCCTTCTGCAAAATCTCATAGTCATGGTAAGATGCTATAGAAAGTATGATTCTGATGGACTTAAACATGGAAACTGGAAAAAATGTTGCATTTTAGTAAATTCCTTGATGCTGTTTGAACACATTAGACACTAACCTTTCTTTATAGGTACTAAATTTACCTTCCATTTCTAGTTTCCTCTTGAATACCCATTTAAAACCAATTGTATTTACATCAACCTACACATTAACCAGAACCCAGACTTGGTTCTGATACATGGAATCCATATCATAATTCTTAGCTTCAAGCCATCTTGTGGCTTATGAGATCTATATTTCCTCCTTGTAGGAGATAAGTTCATAATTGTCCAACAATAATGAGTCACCATCCTCAATGACTAGAAAACCACATCTTTCTGGTTCCCTTACCTCTCTTACACTCCTATAAAGTACATGTGTTTCCGAAACTACTTCTTCTATTGAGACATATGGAAATTTTTTTAGTACCAACTTCTGAGTATCTTGAGAATCAACATCATCGAAGTCAATCTTTAGACCATAATTTTTTTGAGGATTTTCTCCCCCACAATAAAGAAAAGTTGTCTAGTGATAGTCACTTTCTTGTCTGAGGGGTTGTATATGTACTATCCCTTTGTTTTATTGAGATACCCTATAAAGATACACTTTATTCTCTATGGGTCTAGTTTGTTTCTTGAAAGTCTTAACAAATGACTCGCATCCCCATACTTGTGTGTGTGACAAAACTGGTTTCATTTCACTACATATCTCAAAGGAAATTATGTTATCCACTTTAGTTGGTACTCAATTTTATGTGTATACCATAATTTTTAATTCAAATCACCAAAAGGATAACAGAAGATATGCATGACTCATCATCGACCTTACCATGTTCAGCAAGGTACACTTCTTCCTTTCACTAACACCATTCCACTATGGTGTATAAGGCGGTGCGAGTAGAGATAGAATCTTATAATACCGTAGAAATTTTGTGAAATATTGGTTAATATATTCTCCACCTTGATCCAATTGAAGCTTCATTATCTTCTTACAAATCTTATTCTCTACTTTATTCTTGAATTCATTGAATTTCTCAAAGGACTCAGACTTATACCTCATTAAGTAGACATATACCTATCTACTCAAGTCTGAAGTAAAAGTTATGAAGTAAGAATATCCACCCATATATTCTAATAGAAATGGTGCACATACATAAGGGTTTACCAATCATAGAATATATATGGACTTTTCACCCTATCCTCTAAATGATGGTTTGGTCAATTTCCCTTGTAAACAACCATGAAATATATCAAGTGGTTTTAATTTAGAAGATTCAAAATTAGCATTTTGACATAGCTTTATCAGAGGTTTCTCATTTACATGACCATGATAGTGATGCCACAACTTGGTGTTATATGAGTTGTGTGAACATGATTCTTTTTCAATTTCCAACACTTGTTTTTTTCAATTTATTAAAAACAGAGCATTATTTAAATGTGCCCTACAATAAAATATGTTTTCATTTTCAAAGAAACTACTTTTGTTTTAGGACTTTATAATAAACCCATCTATATCTTAACTTGATAAAGAAATTATTTTTTGGGTATTAATAGGTATATAATAAAAATCATGAAAAACAAAAATCATTCATATTAGTAATGAAAGTTGGTAGTCACCAATGGAAAGGGAAGCCGACATCACACCATTGGAAGCTCATAGATCCACCTCTCCCCTGGAAATTTTCTAAAATCTACATGGTTCCTAAATTTGAATATAGATGTGAGTACCATAAGCTGTATCTAATATGCAATGTGTAGAAATGGAAAGATTACACTTGATAATGAAAGCATCTTTGGATTCCACTTTCGTCTCGGTGTAGTTCCTCTTCCAGTGGCCTAACTTGCCACATGAGAAACATATTGTATCATTTTCCTTGCCCTACCTTTGGATCTTCTTCTTTTTGGTTGAATGGTGCTTGGGGTATTTAGATATTTTATATGTTTTAGGCCCCTTTTCCTTGTCCTTCATCTTCAAATTTACCATAAGGATTCCATGATTATCACACCCCATGTCCTTATCCACTCAGAGAATCAAACTCAAAAGTTTGGATAAAATGTTCTAATTATTTATATTATTATAATTCAAAATACAACTAGAGAAGTCCTTGGGAAGTGATGAAAGTATGAGATATTTACCCAAATCATACGAGAATTTAATCCTAAAGATGTCTAGACACTCAATGTATCTGATAAGCTTGACTACATGAGGCACGTTTGGTGTAGAATCTCCAAGATTAATCAGGAAAAAAGAATTATAGATCTCATACCTCTAGTCTCTCCTTATTTCCTTATGGAATTGGTAAAGGTTCTTCCAGCACATGCAGTTTCATTTAATAGTGAAGGATGACTTGTAGGAACTTTTTCTACTCATGGAAATTAGTGTCAGTGAGAAGGTTTTCCTTCTCAAGTATAGATTACAATGATAAGTTTGATGTAAATTTTTATGCTATTTATACAAATAATATGAGCAGAATTTTTTTACTTTATCTGATAAAATTTAGATAAATAAATTAATATTATATTTAATAGCCTCTCACTATTTTATCGAAACCCAATATCCCTAACCATTGGCTTCAGAATATCCTGTTTCTTGGATATTTTATTGGGAAGGATCCATATTCCATTCTGATTACCCAAACTTTGGTTGTTCAGGAAACTTTAATGGTTTTAGGTAGGCATTCTAAATGCCAACTGCATTAACTCATAGTTCCTTGATCCGTTCAGAGGACTCCCGAATCCTGAAATCATTAAATTAGATTTCTTCAACCTTTTCCTCTTAGTTATACCAATTCCTTATTTGGAAGTCAACCCTTGATGTTAACCCAGTTATGTCAACCCAAAAACTCTTATTAGAATTTCCCAATAATTGAAAGCACCCCAACTTTGGCTGGTCATGCACTTTGAACTATGGTTCGATTCTAACCAAAGTAATGGAAGTCTATTCCAACATAATATTTTATTAAAGGATTTTATCCTTTTTGAATATGTTGTGAATTATTATCTTTTCACATGATTGTCAATATTATGTGGGATTTGTTTATGTGATTAACAATGTAATAGATAATATTAAGCATAAGACAGTTTATTTTAGTTCAATATTTCATGCTTGTTAATTCGTTAATTATGTTATCATGACAAAACATCCATATTGAATAACCATGAAACTTACAGAAATAAAATAAAGGGTATGATCAGGAGCTTGTTATAATGGTTAGTTTATCTAGTTGTTGATAAACCAATCACTGACCTAGGAGGGAAACACGTAGAACCATTTATGGTTTGTGTTTACAAATTTCCACCTGTCCACCTTTGTATCTCCTTGGATTGGTTTTTCCTTGGCCCAAAATATGAAATTCCTCCACTATATTGAGAGATACATCCATTATATATGATTTTACTCACACACAGGTGATGGGTAAAAGGGGGTTCATATTAAAGTAACCATGGGAACACATTCCCAACATGTAAATAAGGAGAGAAGGAACACATACCAACAATTTAATTTAATTATAAATTAAAAGGAAAACAATCACATACAAAGGTCTGGTATAGATCATTATTATCCACATTCATGATATAAATTAAGAATTTAATAAAATTTGTATTCAATTATTTAATAATTCTTATTTAAGATAAATCATTCTCAAATCGATTAATTATTATCTTTAATTAATCATTCCATTTTTCTTAATCCTTTTCTGAATTTCCTTGAGATTATCATCCATTATAATTTTAAACAAATTAAAATTCATTTAAAAATTAACCTTGTACCTAAATTTACCTTGGAGGTAACACAACGAATAGCCATCCGAATCTACCCAACATGTATTATACTCATATATTGTTTTACCCTTGTGACATATGGTATACATGATTTAATTGTAACAATCACAATGTGTATATCACAAATGATTACATTAATTTCATGATTTTTTCCACACCATGTTATGATTCAATAAACTTAGAGTAACAACTTGTAATACAACATATAACTGATATGAATATCTAAACATTATGAAGATATTAATGTTTTAATTATGCGTAATTTGGTAAAAGTACATGGCATGTAGATATGATCTACACGACGTGTACTAACTTCACCGTCTATCCTTAGCACATTCCTAGGGACTCAGCATGTGAGGCATACTTCAGAATTATTAGAGTACACATTGTGTCTAGTGGGCCACTATCCATGTTGACTCCACATTACATGGTCACTAGTATGCTAAACCATTAATGAGATACATGGCTTGACCCTGATCCGAAAGGGAATACAAGTTCTATCCAGTGGGCCACATAATGTGTACTCTAGATAACCGTACACCAGTCTGTACCGGTCAACCCACTATGTAAGAATTCACTAAACCGTGTGTATTTAATGCACATTGGTTGAGTAATTGTCGAAATAACTCTTGGTGCATTAATCAAAACTACATGCCATGTAACTTTGATTACATGACGTGTACAACTGTGTTATCAAGGAGAATCATTGGCACCTCCGAATGAGTTCCTCAATTATATTTTAATCATGAAATTCATCATTTGTGTTAAATCTGTGAGAAATGTTGGAGGAAGAAATAAATCCCATAATTAATATTAAAAGAATGATTAAAATTGAATTTAAAACTAAATTATGAATGCGTAAATAACCAATGAATTTAAATAATCATAAAAAATAATATTTCCCTCTGATACCACTTGAAGGTTTTGGGCCAAGCAGAAGCATGGGAGGGACAGTTCCCAACTTTTATTTTTTCCATATTAAAAGAACAATCAGGGATCTATGCATTGATGAACAATGTGATCCATGGAATTGAATAACATAAATAACACAAAGGAATAGAAACTCAGAACCAAGAGTGAGGATCATCATTATATTTTATAATTAATTTAATTAAATATGAATTACCTCCAAGTATTATTCATTTTTCATTGATGTGTCTGACCATATATCTATAGTGAACGATATTTTAATGGTAGAAATCAACGGTAGATTTACTATATTGGTGACCCAAATTTGTTCCATGAATATTCGGACATCACCAAAAGAGTCTTCGGGCGCTATCATGGAAGATCGTTGAACTTGTGTGGTTGGATTTCGATCACCTTGAGAACCACTTTCAATACATTCTCCTTAATCCGGTGGAGGATCACTCTCATTATTGAGAGAATTCATGGAGAAGAAATAACTCTATAGGCTTGAGAGGTTTTCTCTAACATGTTGTGTACAACATGAATTGTAATTACTTGGATTTCCCTTGGCTAATGAGAGGATAATACAACCAAACATTTATTTCACTAGGGTAATGGTGAAATAATTTTCACAAGTGCCTTAAATTATTTCATTAATCCTATAAAAACCACCATGTCAAATACTAACAACAATATTATTATTTCCTAACATGAAATTAACTTCCAAGTTATAATTAAATATTATTTAATCAAATAATATTCAATATTATTATTTCTCACATGACCCTTAAACTAAGTCCACCAATCCTCCTCAATATTTATTAATTATTCTGGAAAAAATATATTCTATCAAATAACTAGGGAAGAAAGAAATGTTATTAGGCATACATGAATAATTATTAAACCACGAACGAGAATAATATTTATTCAACTTGTTAAATAATAATATATTTAACTGAGATTCTGGATACACTTAGTGTGTGACCCTCTAGGCCTCTTTCTAAATGGAATTATGAGACAATCCTAAAGTCCAAGGTTAGCGTCTTGAAACACACCAATTCACCCATAGAGAAATAAGTTAATGCCACAATGACGTTCCATCTCATAAAAATTCATATCATGTAATATAATCCATTTATCACAATATCTCTAATTGGGCATGTTACATTCCAGTGCCTTCAAAATATAAACTCGATATCTCTTTCTTTGACATTATGGTTATACGATATGCTTATAGAACATCATAGTCAATGATTTATTTAGTCTATATCATTTCCATCAATGGTCTTGAGATATTAACTTCTCTTAGTGAATAATAGGGATAAATCCTTTCTCGCAACATTCATTAATGTAGTAATAATTATGACACACCCAACATATCCTACTTCACTATGAACATCTATTTTCATGTTTTTCATCAATACATTAAAGTACACAACTCATAATATGCATTAATAACAATCTTAAAGTCTAAAGACCAATACAAATGTATACAGATAAGAACATCCAATGACACTTATACATGTCGATTTCCTACTATCATGTCTTAATCTCATAATATCATACTAGATATCACTAACAGAGTACACCATGAGAAGGTTCTTAAAAGTCCTATGAGTCTCCACACCTAATAGAATGTGTCATTTGTTTTCATCAAATGATATCATCCATCCATAGAACATATATCTATGAATAGTGTCATAACACTTTCATGTTCTCATCACAGTAGGGAATTTCTATGAACTTTTAGCGTGATAGATACTCCTAGGACAATATCACATATAATTTCATATAGAAGAATAAACATGTTGTGATAAGGAATTTATTGATATTCAAAAACCATGAATATAATTTATTATAAAGTACATAGAAGTTGGTTTTAGGGCACCAACTCTAATATGGGAATCTTTTTTTTTATTTTAGCCATGATAATGTTTTTTTATCAAGGTTAAGAATTACTGTATAGAAGATTTGATTGATATTATCCATAATAATGATTCAATAAGGGAACCCTTATATGATACCACTTGAATTTCATAAGGATATTTGAATCATTGGGAAGTGGGGGATGAAACAATGATGGTTTTTTAAAAAAAATTGTTCTTTAAGAAACTTATCCCCTATAACATGTTATATTTTCTTTCTTATCAATATTTTATAAACTCAAATTCATGAATATTTTGGAATTTAAACAAGGAACATGATATTTACAAGGATTAGAATCAGTGTGATAAATTACATCCTTTCAATATCAAATCATATGGGTTTATAGAAATTCTATATTATAAAGAAGTGGATATAAATATTATGTCAAATCATGTTGGACAAATTCTACCCAAAAAATATGAATGATTATACTATATCCCATTAGTTTAAAAGAAATTATTACAAAATTTGAGAAAAACATTGAAAGTGAAACTTTGATACATTCTATCCACATGAGTTCTGTCTAGAATCTCAGTCTGATCTCCCCTTTATTAGATTTCTCTTTCTAGAAATCTTTGTCAAGTCTTCCAGAATATAGTGGAATCCATCCATTGAAATATTTATCAATCATCACTTGAGAAAAACCTCTATTGTATATGGTTTATAAAAACGAACTTCTAAAACTTATGATTAAAAGTCAAACCAATTCTCTTAGTGTGATTCTCTCTGTCTGGTAATATGAACATTGATATTTTTGATCTTTTGATCAATGCCTCTATTAGGAAACATTTCTTCAACATAAAACAAAATTGCATCTTGAAACTCAGTTATAACATGAAATATCTATAAATTCATCATTTGTTCATGATTGAACAGTGATTTGTTCCACTGTACTTTGAATATGTATTTATAGAGTCTCTAGAAATAGTAAAAGTAGGAAACTAGAAATGTATTTCTAGTTATCCAAAATCAAAAATTCAAATATTTTAGATATTTGAAATTCATTTTAGTACTTCTAAAATAATTTAAACTATTATGGAATTTCTCAAATATTCTTAATATCTTCTGAACTTCAAAAATATCAACTCAAATTAGTACATTATAGAGTTATTCCAAACCATTTATCTAAAAATATATTGTATGAAAATTATCTATCCACAACCCTTTTCAAAACTCAACTCATTTTTATGGTCCTCTAGACACACTAAAATAAAAAACAAATCTTTGATTCGAGTCTTTATTTATTATTTCAAACATGATAACTTCATAAGAATGAAAAAAATTTTATAACCTGTAACAAAAATCTGATCTTCAAACATCAAACAAGATTATTTTTTAAAAATTCATCTCTTTCATATGTCTGTTCTTCAACATCAAATGAAAAGATTTGACTACATTATTGTATCTTTTAAAGACATCAATTTTCTGAAATAATTTTTTCGAAGAAACATAAATCTTTACAACATTTTATTTGTTCAGAAATGTTGTCCAATTAGAATCTTGAACTCTTATACTTATTTCATCATAAGTATTTTATAAATTCTCTACAACTGATAGGGTTTTTTTATAAATAAGCTCTAATTATTTTCGGAAATCTATATCAAAAAATGTTTGTTTAGTGGTATATGTCTAGATAATTATGTCTAATTACAATGATGATCTCCCACTTTGTCCTTTCTCAGTCATTAAAATATTATTTCTTGATGCACTTTTCTTTTCTTTCATATTTTGAGGAATTGTAAAATCTAGGCAGTACAATCTATTTTCACTTATTACAAACATTTGTTTTTGAATCATATATCTAGTCAATATGCAATATTAGTCTGATCAGGTCTTTCTAAAAATAAATTTTAAAAGTATATACCTTCTTATAAAAACCAATTCATTATTGGTTTGGCTGGAAACCAACATTGTTGTTTTCCCACATTTTTCATGAACTCATCTATTTTCATAAATTAAGACATTCAAAGAAAATATTCTACTAAAAAATCCATCTGGAAAGTGTATATAATCAGCATTAGGGATGATCTTTATAAAACATAAAACTTTAATCACTCTTAAAATATCTTTGTCTCAAGATATGTATCAAAAAATATGTCTCTAGAAACAACAACATTTTACAGAATATCTTCTCTTGTGGCTCTATATAGTAACTACCTTAGAAGAAACACATAAATCTCTATGTCTGAAAAAATGTGCATGGAAGAAAAAACTCTTATTCCTTATTTATAAACCATCAAACATTAGTGAAAACATACATTCAATTTTTTGGGAACTTCTTCATCTCGTGCTACACTATTCGATATGCTGCATCCAAATAAATTCAACTTCTTTTTATATAAAAATATTATATCATGATATTTTACATAATGTTTAGAACATTGAGAAAAAAAGTTTATAGTTTGACATAATTTGTAAATTTCTATAACATCCAGTCTTTTATAACTTCCAAAAATTACAATATTATTCCCGTTATAAACTCATTAAACTCATCCATGAACATTAACATATTTAAAAAAACATTATTTACAAGAATTTAGTTTTCAAAAAAAAAACAAAAGTTTATTAACAAATCACAATGGATCGTCAAAATCTACAAAAACTTCAATATACTCTAATAATTTTTTCCCTCAATCCTTGTAGCATAATCATAGTACCACAACAATTTTGATCACAAAAAATTGCATGAAACTAAATTCCCTGAGTTCTCCTTCTAGTTCCCAAGTAAAATTCATCTATGATGAATTGAGTACATTTATTCAACCAGAATATTAAAAATAAAATTTTTAATTTATTCAAAAAAATAATACATTAATAGTAGATAATCCATATATAGAGAAAGGATAACACCAATCCTCATACCAATTCTCTACCAAACCAACTACACACTTTATAATAAAATATATAAAATTATTACTTCTAATATGTTCTTCCTCTAATAACATTTATACCTAATTATTTTGATAAAAACAATGACTAGACTATTTAGAATAACAAAAAATGTAAATTTTAATTTTTTTCTTCCAGTCAAATCACATCTACTAAAAATCACAAAAAAGGTAATCTTGAAAAAATCACAACAACATTTTTATAGGCAAAATTTCTTACTTCACATCAAACATAACAATATAACATAACTGATCAAATGGATAACGTAAATGAGTAAATATTTTTCATAAAAAATATTTACTAAGAAAATAAATTTAAATTGGATATAAAATTATAATAAATATAAATCCAGTTTAAATGAAGATCAGTTATATTTTATATCAAACGATAAACCAACAATTATTTTTATAAATGTACCAGTAACAGTATTTCAAAAAAATAAAATTGAATAAAAAAATAATCATTAATTCTGAATCCATCAACATAATTATTTATTTAAGGAAACCCATTTCTAGTGGCACATGATATTTTGAAAAAAACTCAAGTGAAAATTATCAAATAAAACTACACACATCATTCTATTACATAGAAGTATTATAAAAACAATAATTTTCATATCTATGAAATTTTTTAAATAAATTTCATAACATTAAATTATTCTCATTAAGTCCAAAATTTTCCTATTGATATTTTAAAAAAGTTATAGAGTTTATAAAATAGAGAACTGAAATTTAAAATGTTTTTCATTTCATTATTATTTCTATGAAAATAAATATAATATATAAGAAATAAATAAACTATGTATATAATTAATTATAGATCATATTAAATTTTTTCCTTACATAAATCACATATATTTCCATCTGAATTATATTTTTATTTATTTTTTATAAATGCATTCTATGATAAATGACAACCATTAAAATAAAAAACATATAGCACAAAATTAAATTCAATACACCATGAGACAAGAATTAGAGCTATTGGGGATATTGGGGCCACCCAGATCCTTACACTATATGTGGTGATTGAGTCCACCATCTAACATTATGTTTCATCACCCTCACCGTATATAGTTCACCATCACTATCACTGATGATTTATCACCGCTTGAACAACCTTTAAATAGAAATATATTTTTTATTAAAACCACATAATAAAAAAAATATCCAAAAAACATAATGAAAAACCACTAAAATCATAAATAAAAA
The DNA here is from genome assembly GCA_963277665.1 of Viscum album. Classification (NCBI taxonomy): domain Eukaryota; kingdom Viridiplantae; phylum Streptophyta; class Magnoliopsida; order Santalales; family Viscaceae; genus Viscum; species Viscum album. The sequence continues at coordinate 1,088,161,310 of OY728139.1, forward strand.
TGTCCATTAAGAGGTAGAAGAACCGTATATCTCCAACCAAACACCATAAAGGAGAGAAACCCATCTTAAAGGAAAACAATCAAATAAAAAAAGGAAACTTCATGCAGAACCAGCCCCTCAACCATGGAACAAATGAACTAAAACAATCTACAATCCATGAATATCAAAAACTAGTACTAGGATCTCAATACGATGTAAAACAATCTGGGATGAAATAAATAGATATGAGAAAAAATATACAAAATAGAATCAAAAGATAGAAAGTACCCAAATGGGAGAACACACCTCAAGATGAATACCCTAATGCCACTACTCCCACTTCCATAATCCCAAAATATCCAAAAATTCCAACACAAAAGACCAAGATGGGGTATTGTGTTTTGAATCAGGTTGATAGAGAATTTTTGAATGTGAAAGAACTAGGACCACTCCAGAGAGCCTAAAAATAAAAAAACCGAATGAGAAAAGATAGGAACAATATTCTAGATGGTTCTATCAATTAATGTTATCACTAACACTCCCAAATCATTCTTTCTCACTAACATGTTTGGAAAATTTTTTATTATTTATGGGATATGATGAAAGAAAAAATAATATGAACCATGATGGTAAGAACTAAAGTGAATAAAAATATAAAGAATCCAACCAAAGAATAAGTACAACTAGAAAGAATGGGAATTCCAACGTTAAAAATAAGAAACAAATGGATGGATAAAGAATAAGAAAGAGAATATAGGGAGAACCATCATCCTTGGGGAGGGACAAAAAATATTTTTTAAATGGTTTTATTTTTTTTAAAGGGATTAGGTTGTCTATATTTTAAAAAATGGGTCTTGAGAATCGTACATCCCCTTCACACCTCTCTATTTTGTTGAGAAGAAATAATGGGGATAAAAGTTCACTTTTGAACACCAAGGAACTATGGACCCTGTTCCTATTTCCATGGCACTATGGAGGAAGCATGAAACTCCTTCACACTTTGAAATTTTAATAAATGAGATGTGAATGGGGTTCGTTGATCCTAACTATAAAAAACTATAAATGTATTTCCTACTACCACGATATACAATTATTATGCTATATACTATACTAAAAATCCCTAATGGATTCTTTATCAACATATATTTCTGGATTTGAAGAATGTAAAATTTCTTATTTTAAAATTTTAGTTGTTTAATTTTTTTATTTGGATTTTTTGTGATTTATTTATTTAATATATATGGATGTATGGATGTATTGATGTATGAATGTATAAATGTATGGATGTTTGGCTATATAAATTTATAAAATATTTTCCATTATATGATTTAATTTCAAAATGAGTTATTGGTTTTTATATTATTTAATTTAATTTAAATAATTTAGGAAATTTAAATATAGTGATTACATAATTTACATTTTATGTAAAAAATATTATTTTTATTGAGAAAATTATTAATGTTCAAAAAATGTATATATTTTTTATTTAAATGGTGTGTAATTATATTTGAGTATATTTATATATACATTATATATTATATTTAAATTTAAGTAAAATTAAATTCTAATATTCCATACACATAGCTAAATAAAGTGAATCTTGAAAAATATTTTATTGGAATTATATTATGAATAACTTATAAAAATAATAGTTATATTAAGTATCATATTTAAATTTATATAAATTTATATAGTATTATTTTTTAACAATATAAAAAATCTTTACTACAAATATGAATTATAAATTATATTAAGTATAAATAAGTATTATTCCAAGTAATAATGTATAAAATATAATTTCTTAAATTTTGGAAAGTAGAAAGACCTTAAAAGTTTTATATATAGATATGTAATTTTTTTTTTAAATTAAAAATAACATAAGTTTACAATATTTTAATGGTTATTTTCAAGTTTCAATTATACTAATTTTAAAAATTAAATTTAATAGAAACTAGTATTTAAAATATTCTCAGTTTTTAAGTATAAATTAATAATAATTATATTTAGAAAACTATAGTTGTTTATAAAAGTAAATGTAATTATATTTTAAAATATTAATAAATAATGTTAAATATATTTAAATTAGTATATATTTATTTTATATTATTTAAATATATTTATATGTATATATAATTGTATATTATATATATATCAAAATAAATTTGAATTATAATATTCAATACAGATAGATAAATAAAGAGAATCTATATTAATATATATATATACACATTGAATAGACTCAATTTTAGAAAGTAGGTAATATAAATATATGGATACATATGTATATATTTAATATATATTATATATAGTAACAGATAAATTTATAATATTTACAATATAATAAGAATCACAAAAAACATGTTAAGGGTGTTGTGTGATGAATGATATTGAGGTGACCGACCAATGCATAATTGAAATTGAATGTTTTTATGTATGGGGTTATATATTATTTCATAATTTCACTTTATTTTCCTTGATGATGACCTGAGTGTCTTCCCTATCATTAAGTATATATGGACCTATGTTTCCGCATAATTTTTTTTTATGTATCTAAAACCCCTAGACCCCCTCTCCTTCATGTGAGTAACATTGTAATAAAAAGGTGTTCAAGAAGTGTCTTTCAACAAGAATTGTTATTTTTTAAAAGGAGACTGAGGGTTACTAAAATCCAATTTATTAGGTGCTCTAAGAGTTCACCCCATGGTGTGGGTTGATTTTTCAAATAACAATAAGATAATCCATAGAAAAGACTCAAGATCATGTCATAATTATTTATTCATAAATAATTAAAATATTTTACACCTTTTATGATGTGATATAAATATATATAATGTTTTAATAAAATTTCTTTTGTAACCATATCACCATAAATATACTTCAACAGTGAGTTTATTTATATCAATCAAGGTTTTAGATACAGTTTTCCCCCTACCAGAGTTATAAATCTTCTTCAAAGTCTAAATATAATATATATATATATATATATTATTTATTAAATATAGTTACTGTCAGTGTTATAATATGTAGAAAATAATAAATATCTAAAAAAAACAAGTTATAAATCTTTTAAGATGACTAATCCTAAGATAAAAATACAATGTATGATTGAAATTCCATGTTTTATTTTTTTATCGGATTTTTTTAATAATTTAGTGACATATAGTTGACCGACCAACATGTGATTAAAATTACATGACTTATTTTTTTGTTATATAATTTTTAATAATTTCAATTTCCTACGTTTATTGATGATATGTGTGCTATCCATCTCTTAATGTATGTATGAACCTATGTGTCCACATAAAAATTGATACATATCTCAAATCACTAGACCCCCTCACTTTCATGTGAGTAACATTATAATTAGATGGTGTATGATATGAAGTGTTTCTATTTAAAGATGTATTTTTTAGAATATTCCTGAGAGGAGAATAATAGTTACTAAAATATGAGATAATTGAGGCCTTAGGATTCCCCAATTTTTTTAGTTTATCATATAATGATAAACCAATTGATTTAAAAAGTCTCAAGATTAAGTCACAATTATTTAATCATAACCAATTTGAACATTTTAATCATTTAATGATCTATTATATAAAATTTTATTATTTATTTTTTCTAGGTATTCTTATGTGTGAAAATATACTAAAGTTGTGAGGTAATTTATACTAACCAGGATTTTATCTATAGTTTTCCACCTATAAGAGTGTAAAATATTCATGAATATGTGAAATTAGATAAAGTTTGTAGGAATATTCATAGTTTGTTAAAAATGAGGGATGCTAAATCAATTACTTCAATTACATATCGACTTCATAAATATCATAAAAATATATGGCACACTTTGTATCCTCTAGTAGATGATGAGTAATAAATGGATCATTTATTTTTGATTAAGAAACTATGTAGTAATGGTCCAATGAAATTATATAAGGTTATTTATAATATTGAAAAGGTAAAACCTACTACGAAATAACCATGTCATTTATGCTTCATAAAATTAGGTCCATCAAAACACTCTCCTTTATTTCCTACTCATATCACTCCATTAAAAATACAAATTATGAAGAAGATGATCTGGATTTGATGTAACTTTAGGGGACATCCCTACGTATACTCTTGATTTAATGAATGATACATTACCTGATCCGGAAGTATCTAGTGATGCATTGGGAGATGATGTGGATGATGTTGTTTTGGGGAGTGAACCTTATAAGGTACCATTGATATATATGAAGCCATCAGTTATTGGTAACCATCTTACATTATTGTCTTCCCAATTCGAAGGAATTTCACTTTCACAACATTTTCATTGGGATGTCATTACACAACCAACTGATTTCTAGGGAATTGTAGGTAATAGATCTACATTAGATGATAAAACCATCTATACTGGGAAGGAGTTTGAAATAAAACCTTCCATGAAAAATATGATAAAATAATTCCACATAGAGAGACATTATTTATTTTTTATTGATGAGTCAAAGAATAAAAAATATCTCATTCAATCTAAAAATGTAGGATAAAATGTAAATTTTGGAAGATGGAAATATATATTTTTTTGTATGTTGTAAGATAAAAAAATTTTAAGGCCCACATGATTGTGTAAATTAATGTTTTAGGATCAATCTTCACCCAATGTATAGTTTATATCAACTATTATGTTATAGATGATACAAATGTTTCTGGACATTTATATGTCCCTTGTTCTAGAATGGATACAATTTTTTTTTAAATATAATATATCCTATGGGAAATATTTAATTCAAAACAGAAGGAAACCATGAAATTTTATAGTTGTGGGATAAATCATATTAAATATTTTTATAGCTTATGGGATTATTTTCTCTAAATAATAAAATTATTTATCATTTTTACACAATTGAGTATGTCTCCCAAGATAATAAAGTCCATAAAAAAATATAGAAGTTCCATATACTATTTTTGGAACTCAAGACATATATAAAAACATTCTCATATTGTCAAAAAATTCATTCATGTCGATAGAAATTTTATTTTTTTGAAATTATAATGGTGTTCTGCTCATATTTCCACACAAGATAGTAATCGTGATTCTCCAAAAAAATTATCTTCCATTGATGAAAAGAATAACCCTAAATCCTAGAGTTTGATTTTGGAATGTATACGCACTCATCTTACCCAAATCTTGGTAATTTTTCTGATATCAAATTATCATTGAGAGATTATAGAGGCTCTTAACAACAATAGAGTTTCATATAGAGAACCATGTAATTAACATCAGTATTACATTATACAATTTTTTTATAACGTGTGTAAGTATTTTATAGATGAGGTAATAAATAATATGAAAATCAAATTTGGTTTTTTTATTAAACATATTATGTTTGTAAAAAAATTAATATCAATTTAAATACATTCTTCTTTTATGGTTTCAATAGACAATCTACAACAAAAAAAGTTTGGTCAATGTTTTAAAGAAATTTGAAGGTATTATCAATACGTGTATGATTATATGAATAATATTTTAATGTAAAAATGATTATTAGAATATGGTGGATGTAGTAGATATGGACATATGACCAAAAGAATTTGGAGTAGATAAATGAGGTCATTATAGGTGTGTGAAAACTACCAATTGGAGGGTTAATACATGAGAAATTTTAAAAATGTGTGAAGTACTTTGTTGAAATATCCCAAAAGCAATATCAAAGGATGAAAAATGAAATGTGTTTTGATCAGAATTTACAATGCTCCATTGATCAAATACTATATTGTAACACCCATAGATTTTATGAGAAATATTTTTTTTAATTACATTGATGTCTTGTGTTTTATGCAACACCAAGATTAGCTTGCACTATACGCAACACCATATTTTCTTACAGTATATGAAAACACTATTCAAGGCTTGTGTTGCATGCCAGAGTTACCTTCCTCGATAGTGTGTGTTGTATGCAATACCGAGTTTCACTAAATGAGATATTATTATAACATTATTATTAACTAGCCATTATGAATAGTAATACACAATTTTTGAAATTTTATAAATTTTATCTTTCAAAATGGAATTCATTTTTAGATTCGGAATATCGAAATTATCCTAGGGTGAAGTTTTGGTATTTTTCTGAAAACATTCAATTTTTGATGAATAGTGAAAACACTGGGTTACTATTTAAAAACCAACTTTATTTAAATAATTATTTATTTTATTTAAATTTATTTTAGGTAAAAATTGATACATAATACCTATATAATCTCAATGTAATTCATTGGAGTCATTTAATAATAATTTTAGATATATAAAAATTTTATTGAACTTTTCACCGCCATTTACCCACCTTCTAGGAGCATTTGCAATTATACATAAAACATAATTTTACCACTTCTGTGGGTAGAATTTAAAAAATCTGAGAGACATAGTTAATATCAAGGAGTAAAATGTGGTTCAATAATATAAAAATTATTTTTGGTGAATGGTAACTTTTTACTTTTATTTACCACGTTTAAAAGTAAATAGAGTAATTAAGGGTAAAAATGATATTATTACCCTAACACATGACATAATTATATTGGATAAGTGTAATTCAACCAAAAAAAAACCTTATGAATAAAATATTACCCTTTATATCCACTTGGATTAGATTATGACATTTATTACTATTGTATTTAAAGAAGAGTTAAAATAGTTAAAATCAAAGTTTAATAACTAAAACATTATTAATATAGGGTTATACAAAAGATAAATTCGACTATAAATATTCATTAGAAATATAAAATAATTTCTTAAATAATGGTATTTTATTTATAATTTTTAGACATTAAATAATTTAATTTATTTATGACACAATGATGCTGCAGTAATTACCTTATTAATGGAATATTAACAAAAATGATATTATAAATACCCAAATAAATGTAATTTGAGACGTTTTATGAATTAAACTAATTTTATAGGTTAATATGACATGTTAGTATTGATTTAATTAAATTTTTTTAGAACTAATAATTAAGTTATGATTTTCACAAATATCAATTAACAAGTAGTGTCAAAATTGATATAAAATAGTTTTTAAAACAAATATTATATTATTTATTTTTCTTCTATTCCTAAAAATTTAAGGTTTGTGGAAATGACTTAGATAAGGTTATATATATTAATAATGAACCACTTGGGGTTCTTTTTTCTCGTTATAGTATGTTTATTAACCATACAGTGTAAGAAAACAAGAAGACACAGTAAAAGTTAAATTATTTAACTTAGAGTTAAATCTAAACGATAAGGTTAAAATAGTAACCTAAACTTGTCTAAAACCTATTGTTTCAAAGGATTTAGAATCATACCCACTTTATCTTAAAAAGAAATCAAATTTGAGCTATTATAAACCAAATATGACTTTATTATAAAATAATATTTTAAGTTTTTCCTAAAGTGCCCCTCTCCTCCCTCATAAAAGGGCACCTCCTCCCTCTTATATTTACCCAATTTTGATCCTTTAAGCTCGGCCAAACCCTGCCCATTTCCCTTCTCAACTTCCCAATGAACATTATAGAGGTTTTGGTATTCTCAAAATACCAACTCTAGTGCCCTAAGAGGATGTTTAAAAGAGGAAAGTTGAGGAAGAGGTTATCTCTTCTACTGATTATTTCACGTTTCTTTCTTCTTCAACTTCTTATTCTTTAGTTTTTTCATTATAAAGTAATAAAATAAATATCTCTACTATACTTATATGTTATTATAAATATGAAACAACCCCATTTCACCTTCTATCCATCCTACAGAAAATGAAATCACCGCGCGTGCGTACGTACAAAATACCGTCTCCACGACGTGGTGTAATCTATTTTTCCACAACCACCTTACTTGGATGAGTATAATGGTGTAAAGAATAACTATATATGTATATTATAACATAATACTGATTCTGAGATATTATATCATCCACTACAATTTCATTCAATAATTATGGGAATGATATCATCGCTCGTGCGTACGTATAGATTACCGTCTCCACGACGCAATGAGATTCATTCTCCATGTTAACCATTCAAGAATGATTATAAAGTATATATAAAGAATAATAATGGTATATATGACATAATAATGATACTTTATATATATATATATATATATATATCATATACTTACTTCGATTCGAGTCAATAATGAAAGGAAAACAGCATTCACGCGTACATACGACCTACCGTCTCTATGAATGGTGTATTTCATTTCATTTATCTATATAATATATATATACTGAATATATATGATATATAAATCACGATTTATATTATTTAAGTAAGTAAAATATGATATATGTAATAATAATATCAATAACAACAAGTCCAAACACATAAGATACATAAAACGATTTTACCGAACACGTTGATTTAACATAGAATTTACAAAAGAAAGGGTGATATAAAGTCATAAGTGAACCATATATGATATCATAACAGTGAATATGATTCTGTAATAAGTCAATGACATTATTTAAATCATTACATATGAGGTTCGGATACGTATGAAGCATATCAGACCTAAGGTAAGGGATAACTTTTCCAATCTCGTTTTTATCCGAGATTGTTTATTCGTAAGTATTTTCTAGGGTTATATTTATCATCCATGTACCTATTTTATAAAAATAGTTTCAACTATGTTTAAAGTTATTTTTACCCATTTTTGAATTTTAATACATGGTATGTAAGGAATCTTTTTTTGGTTTACCATATGAGGTACTTTTTGACTTTTCCAGCAAAAGTGCGAGAAGAATGTTTTTTTAACTTATACGACCTGAATGGATTTTTACGGTTTTATAATGCCTTATTTTAATGAAGATTACTCTTCATAGTTTCATGAAAATTTTCAACAAAATCCTTTTTTTTAAAATTTTATGGCATTCTTTGAAAAGAAAATGATTTTGAAGAAGAAATGATATTTTCCTCAATAATTCATTTCAAGTGTTATATCAAAACCATTTTCCATCTAAGTTGTCATTATTTCATATGTGTATGTTTCTAGTATAATGTCTCTATGATTTAAATGGTTTCACTTCTCTTATGATGAAATGATATCCATTTATTTTTTATGGATTATGTTATAATGGGATGACGATTATGAAACCCATTTTATTCTTTGGGTTATGATGATTGATTTATGTTTATGTTGTGGCACACGTAAGAATGATTTAATTATGAGATGGGTGGGAACCATATCTCCCTCAAATGAATTGGGTAAAGATTTATATCTCATGAGATAGAAATGGATGTAACGGTATGTTAATCCAGTTCTGTGTTACAGGACTAGAACGAGGAATAAACTCGATTCAGAAAGGGACTTTTTCCACTAAGATGGTCTTGGCAGCAATGACTTGGCTACTATGGAAATCATATCACGTTCTTAATGGTTTTAAAAAATTACATGTTTTATTCCCATGATATTTTATCATGATTTGTGTTCTTTTATGATATATTCCTTGCGTACTTCCAATATTTATGTCTTTGCTCAAGATTTTTATGTTTTGATTTTATGTACAAGTTTTTGCATTCAAATGTTTATGCATTGTTTTATGTTCTCTATGTTTACCCTTACTGAGCATTTTAGCTCAACCTTTTTATGTTTTATTTTCCACATGACATAACTAAAGGTCTTAGGTAAGAAAACAAAAGGGGAAGATATTTATAGGAGATGTTGAAGATCTTTCAACATGATTAGAAGATTCTTTTTCCAAGTTTTCAAAGACACTAAACTATTATGGTCCTTCAGTGTTTGTTTTTTTGTTATGTATTAAATATTCTGAAAAAGTAATTTAATTTCCATGTATGTCAAGATTGGGTCTCTATATTTGGTATCAGAGGAAAGATTTAGTTAACCCTTGAAAACTAGGATGCAAAAACTATAGTGGGATCCCTAGAGATATTTTTAAGGTATGTCTAGGGATGTCCCTAAGGTTAAGTATAAGTTTAGGTTATAGTCCTAGAATTACGATAACGTTATTAGAATTAAACCTAAGATGTTAGATATTGAAGGTACTCCCACTTGATTATGATTTTTTCCTCTCACACTATTCTTTTTGGGGTTTAGATGATGGCTGGAACCCGAAGAAACTGTTTTGATCAATGTAATGGACAATTCAATTATTCTCCTCCTGAATAAACCAATGTTATGGGAGATGGAGTGAAAAATATTATTTCTATACTTACACAAGCTATGAATCATATGGACTTCCAAATGTTCATAGAAGTGAACAATATTCTATTGAGTCCATCATGAGGCAACGCCCACCTTCTTTCAATGGGTCATCTGATCCACTTGTTGCTGAACAATGGATTAGTACCAATGAAAAGATATTTTCCATACTTTTCTGTTCAGAACATGAAAAAGTAATTTTAGTTTTTTACTATTTAGAAGGTGAAGCAGACCAGTGGTGGACTCTAATTAATAATACAAGGCCCCATGATGAAATTGCATCCATGGAATGAGAGGAGTTCAAGAACATGTTTTTCAATAAGTACTTCCCTCGTATTATTCTAACAAAGATGTAAAAGGATTTCATTGATCTTAAGAAAAAGGATGATGAATCTGTTGGTATATACGAAGAAAATTTTACAAGGCTTGCAAGGTATGCATCTGGATTTATCATCCAACCTGAAAGTAAAGTTGATCGATTCTTCAGTGGCTTAAAACCAAGTCTTCGAAGGGCATTAGCTATAATAGACTTCAGTAGCTACGAAGAAATTATGACTTGTGATATCAAGGTAGAAATGGAAGTTGGTGTTACATATCCATCTCATGGTTTTGACAAGAAACGAAAGATGGAGTTCGAGGATAAATCTCAGAATAATGGTGAAAAGAAGATGAATGTTTCTTTATGCTCAAAGTGTGGAATGAAGCACCGTTGAGATTATATTAAAGGGACTAGAAAATGTTTTAAGTGTGGAGAAGAAGGTCATAAAGCATCTGAGTGTCGAAGTAATGGAAAAAGGATTGCTAATTATGTGAAAAAAGAAATGACTACAGAGAACGCACCACCAACACTTCAATGCTTCAAGTGCAAGGAAATGATTCATTATGGTAATCAATGCCCTAATCCAAAGGTAAATGATGATCAACGTGAGAAACCTCTTACGGAAAAGGATAAAGGGAAGGCACATACGATATCTATTTGTGATGTTGAGTATGAAAATGATGTTGTGTAATGATTAAGTTTTTATGTAATGGGATTTCAAAATAGTATCATGGAATCTCATTTATGGTATCGTGGAATTTTGGAATATCTATGTATTGGATTTCAATAATTATATGGAACCGGTAACCATGAAAAGTGATTGAAATATTTTTGGACAGTAGATGATATGCGCATAATGAATGGAAAGGAGAAAATAATATGTTCATGAGCTCAGGATTGATATAAGGACAAAGTGATATCATGGTTTGAGTATATAGAATTTTTGGGATTTTGGTATGTGCAAAAGAGTTAACTTTTAACTGCATTCATGTTTTCAATAAAGTTCATTGGGTATTCAATTTTCAAGAGAATACATGATTAAGGCATTCGAATGTTTAGAATTTGACCAATAAGATACATCTTATGATATATGGGGATAAATGATGGCATTCACATGCTCGACAGATGACATTTCTAGTAATTGTTTTCTTTATACTATGATCTTGGACAAAAGTATTTTGGATAAGCCTAAAGATTGGAATGGATTATGTTTGACATAAGTTAGTATTGTTTAAGGCTAGAACTTTTTTTGATATTATTAATGGAATGTTATAATAATACAGTTTTAGAAAAAGGATAACCCGTAGGACGAGCAACAATCCGCCGCATCAGACAAGGATGCGGGAATCGAACCCACAACTAAAGTGCAACATGCCTTTATCGCCTACCACTAGCCTAAAAGAAGTCCATGGTTCGTAGAAACTAGTTTTAAATTTTTAAGAGCTATGATAGATGAATTATAAGTCCATTTTAGCAACCATATATGATTAATCTCAGCATATATGGACTTATGTATATTTAATAAACTGTGCTAAACTTTTTGCGACAGAAACAGAGGGAATGACCTATCATTCTATCGCATGATCAGCTAACAATTCATGAATGAAAAATTAAACTTTATTTCTTTAAGAGAAGAAGTGGAAATTGTTCAAGGCACAAACAACGGTGAGATTGTACCAAAATCAAGTAAGTATTTCTTGTAATTAAAAAATTCTTCAACATTAGGGAAATGATATTGAGAACTAAAAAAGTTGTCCTAGTACCCTCATACCTGATGAATTAGATGGTACCATAAATCATCACAAATTTATATCTTTGGGATTGAAGGATTTTTTCATAGCGATGTTCTCTACCACTCTCCATCAGAACTTGATGGTCAGATTTCTCTTCTATATCCATATTTTCACCTATGTTGTCTTATGTGGAAACCTAGTGCTGAGTTACTTTGGGTGACTGTTATGATTCTAACTTCCCTTTTTAAAATGAAGTTTTTGTATTACTTTTTATGATGAGGGTTTCTATGAAAGAAACTTTAAAGTAGTAAACCACTTATAACCTCGATGAATTTCGAGGGTGAAATTCATTTTAAGGGGGGTAGAATGTAACACCCCAAGAATTTATGAGAAATATTATTTTTAATTACTTTGATGTCTTGTGTTTTACGCTACACCAAGATTATCTTGCACTATACGCAAAACTGTATTATCTTACAGTATATGCAAACACTATTCTTGGCTTGTGTTGCATGCCAAAGCAACCTCCCTCGATAGCGTGTGTTGTACGCAATACCGAGTTTCACTAAACAAGTTATTATTATAATATTATTATGAACTAGCCGTTATGAATAGTAATACCCAATTTTTTAAATGTTATAAATTTTATCTTTCAAAATGGACTTCATTTTTAGATTCGGAATATCAAAATTATCCTAGGGTGATTTTTTGGTATTTTTCTGAAAACTTTCAATTTTTGATTAATAGTGAAAACACTAGGTTACTATTTAAAAACTGACTTTTTATTTAAATAATTATTTATTTTATTTAAATTTATTTTAGGTCAAAATTGGTACATAATACCTATATAAGTTCAATCTAATTCATTGGAGTCATTTTATAGTAATTTTGGATATATAAAAATTTTATTGAACTTTTCACCGTCTTTTACCCAACTCCTAGGAACATTTGCAATTGTACATAAAACTTAATTTTTCCGCTTATGTGAGTATAATTTATAAAATCCAAGAGACACAGTTAATATCAAGGAGTAAAATGTGGTTCAATAAGATAAAAATATTTTTTTGTGAATAGTAACTTTTTACTTTTATTTACCACGGTTAAAAGAAAATAGGGTAATTAAGGGTAAAAATAATATTATTACCCTAACACATGCCCTAATTATATTGGATAAGTTTAATTCAATGAAAAAAACCTTAGAAATAAAATATTACCCTTTTGGTCCACTTAGATTAGATTAGGACATTTATTATTATTTTATTTAAAGAATAGTTAAAATAGTTAAAATCACTGTTTAATAACTAAAACATTTTTAATATAGGGTTACACATAAGATAAATTAGACTATAAATATTAATTAGAAATTTAAAAATATTTCCTATATAATGGTAGTTTATTTATAATTTTTAGACATTAAATAGGTTAATTTATTTAGAACACAATGATGATGCAATAATGACCTTATTAATAAAATATTAACATAATTGATATTATAAATACCCAAATAAATGTAATTTGAGACTTTTTATGAATTGAAATAATTTTATAGGTTCATATGACATGTTAGTATTGATTTAATTAACATTTTTTGAACTAATCATGATGTTATGATTTTCACAAAAATCAATTACCACATAGTGTCAAAATTGACATAAAATAGTTTTTAAAATAAATATTTTATTATTAATTGTTATTCTATTCCTAAAAATCTAAGGCTCAGAAAAATGACTTAGGTAAGGTTATATATATTAATAATGAACCACTAGGGGTTCATTTGGATTTTTATAGTATGTTTATTAACCATATAGTGTAAGAAAACAGGAAGACATAGTAAAATTTAAATTAGTTAACTTAGAGTTAAATCTAAATGATAAGTTTAAAATAGTAACCTAAACTTTTCTAAAACCTATTGGTTGAGATAATTTATAACCATACCCACTTTATCATTGAAATAAATCAATTTGGAGCTATTATAATCTGAATATGACTTTATTATAAAATAATATTTTATGTTTTTCCTAAAGTGCCCCTCTCCTCCCTTATAAAAGGGAACCTCCTCCCTCTTCTATTTACAAAATTTTGAGCCTTAAAGCTCAGAAAAACCCTGAAAATTTACATTTTAAACTTCCCTATAAACATTATAGAGGTTCTGGTATTCTCAAAAGACCATCTCTAGTGCCCTAAGAGGAAGTTTAAAAGAGGCAAGTCAAGGAAGAGGTAATCTCTTCTACCGATTCTTTCACGTTTCATTCTTCTTAAACTTCTTCTTCTTCCTTAGTTGTTTCATTATGAAGTAATAACATCAATATCTCTAATATACTGATATGTTATTATAAATATTAAACATCCCCATTTCACCTTCTATCCATCCTACGGAAAATGAAATCACCACGTGCGTGTAATCTGTTTTTCCACCACCACCTTACTTGGTGGGTATAATGGTGTAAAGAATAACTATATATGGATATTATAAAATCATACTAATTCTGAGATATTATATCATCCAATCCAATTCCATTCAATAATTATGGGAACAATATCATCGTTCATGCGTACGTACAGATTACCATCTCCAGGACGCGATGAGATTCATTCTCCATGTTAACCATTCAAGAATGATTATAATGTATATATAATGAATAATAATGGTATATATAAAATAATAATGCTACTGTATATATATATATATATATTTTATATACTTACTTTGATTCATGTCAATAAGTAAAGTAAAACAACATTCATGCGTACGTACGACCTACCGTCTCCATGAACGGTGTATTTAATTTCATTTATCTATCTATTATATATATATATATATACAGAATATATATGATATATAAATTATGATTTAAATTCTGTAAGTAAGTAAAACATGATATAATTAATAATAATATCAAGAACAACAAGTCCAAACATGTACGATACATAAAACGATTTTACAGAAAACTCTGCTTTAACATAGAATTTCCAAAAGAACGGGTGATATAAAGTCATAAGTGAACCATATATGATATCATAACAATGAATATGATTCTTTAATAAGTCAATGAAATTATTTAAATCATTATACAGGAGGTTCAGATACGTATGAAGCATATCAGACCTAATATAAGGGATAAATTTACCAATCTCATTTTATCCGAAATTTTTTATTCATAAGTATTTACTGGGGTTATATTTATCATCCATGTAACTATTTTCTAAAAATGGTTTCAAGTATGTTTAAATTCGTTTTTTACCCATTTTTGACTTTTACTACATGGTATGTATGGAATCTTTCTTCTGTTTACCATACGAGGTACTTTTTAACTTTTCCGGAAAAAGTGCGAGAAGAATGTTTTTTTAACTTATATGACATGAACAAATTTTTATGGTTTTATAATGCCTTATTTTCATGAAGCTTACTCTACAAGGTTTCATGAAAATTTTCAATAAAATCATTTTCTTTTAAAATTATATAGCATTTTTTGAAAAGAAAATGATTTTGAAGAAGAAAGGATATTTTCCTAAAGAATTCATTTCAATTGTTATATCAAAACCATTTTCCATCTAAGTTGATATTATTTCATATGTGTATGTTTCAAGTATAATGTCTCTATGATTTACATGGTTCCACTTCTCTTATGATGAAATGATATCAATTTGTTTTATATGTATTATGTTATGATGGGATGATGTTTATGAAACCCATTTTATTCTTTGGGTTATGATGAATGATTTATGTTTATGTTGTGGAACACGTAAGAATGATTTCATTATGAGATGGGTGGGACCTATATATCCCTACAATGCATTGGGTAAATATTTATATCTCATGATATAGACATGGATAAAATGGTAAGTTAATCTAGTTCAGTGTTACCGGACTAGAACGAGGGGTGAACCTGATTCAGAAAGGGACTTTGTCCACTAAGATGGTCTTGGAAGCAATGCCTTGGCTACTATGGAAATAATATCATGTTATTAATGGTTTTCCATAATTACATATTTTATTTCCATGATATTTTATCACGATTGATGTTCTTTTATGATATATGCCTTACGTACTTCCAATATTTATGTATTTGCTCAAGATTTGGATGTTTAGATTTTATGTACAAGTTTTTGCATTCAAATTTTTATGGATTGTTTCATGTTTTCTATGTTTAACCTTACTAAGAATTTGAGCTCGCCCTTTTTATTTTTTCTTTTCCCCAGGATATAAAGAAAGGTCTTAGGTAAGAAAACAAATGGGGAAGATCTTTATGGGAGATGTTGAAGATCTTTCACCATGATTAGATGATTATTTTCCTGAGTTTCCAAAGACACTAAACTATTATGGTCCTTCGGTGTTTGTTTTTTTGTTATATATTAATTATTCTGAAAAATTAATGTAATTTCCATGTATTTCAAGATTGGGTCTCTAAAACATGATGCATAATCATTTCATGTTCAAACCTTTAAATGAGTACAAGTCCACTTTCTGATAACAAATATCCACAATCTGCTCAAGGGTAATAGTTGTTTAGTGATGGTGTTCATATTGGAAAACTTTTAGAGTGATTTTTGTTACCTATAGGCATTGATATATCCCTATACACATGTTGTTTTTTCTTGTGCATCAGTGAACATTTCATGGGTGACAAAATGTTGACCTAGTATATTATGTGAGCACTATTGTTCACCATTATAGTTCATCTTGGTTGCTTGTTGGTGACTTTCATTATCTTACCATTAAAAATGATTAACATACCGTGATCCCTAATATTTCAAATATTCCTATTATATATTTTTCATTTATGTATTTTCTTCCTTAATATATTATTACATTTCTCATTTAAATTAGAATTTTTTTGTGATATTTCATTATTTTACCTCTCCCAATCATTACCTGACTGCGGTACCTGAGATTAACAGGTTGTGTCCAAGGGGATGAGAATGTTTACTCATATCAATAATGAGATATAATGGCCTCAATATTAGGTTGGGGGTCTATAATGCATCATTTTTCATGTTGAGCGGAATACTTAGAAGAGATGTCCTCAAGTGGCATTTCAGAGCCCCACTTTCGGTCATCCTTGATTGAGTTTATGTATAATATCATGAATGTGCACATTTTTTTAAAATAAATAGTTTTCTCTAATTTATCCTTTTATTTATGACATGCTTTATTTTTAGACTATTTCATCGATGGTTTATTTCTGCTCCAAATTCAATCAGAATGAATATTTTGATATTTTCAATAATAGAAAAATAAACACAAAGAGGAAATGAATAAAAATAGGTTCATCATCCAAATGAATTGTCTCTAAATCAAACGGTCAATTGAATATATCATATATCCACACATACTATGCATTATTTTCCTCACAATTGATATACAATAAAAACATTTTAAAATAAACTAAAAATTATTATAGATAATGAAAATATGTAAATGATATACTAGGATAACCATATCAATCACATAAATTTATTTACCTAATTTTCATTGTAATTATTAATAAAGAATTCTAATTTTAAAACACATTTTTCTTCTAGTAGTTTTTAATAAAAACTAGAAATTTTATTGTCTTAACTATAAAAAGTAAGGATGACATCATATGTAGAGACAATGGGTCCTCTATTTCTCACATTATATGATAAAAATGTTTTAGGGATGGTCATAGAGGGATGTCCAATTCCAATATTGAGTGTATGGATATCTCACCATTTCTATTATGTTTCACTACCTCTTTCCATCATCCACCATCTTTGCTTTTCTCGGTAATATAGTGTAGAAATGTGTAAATTAACATTTTTTGATCATCAGATCATTTCTGCACTCGTAGAAAGATGGATCCCATAGAAAAATAAGTTTCATTTTCTAGAAGGTTGAATGAATATTACGCTTGAGGTTGTGTCCACTATGTTGGGACTCCCTAATGATGGTGAACTATGATATTCCGAGTGGGTGTACGTTGTTTTATATAGTTTAAATATTATAGGTCATTGAGGTCCATAATTATGGAAGGTCTATCATCAATATTATATTATCCATGCCATGGGTAGATGAGAACTTCTACTATCTAACTAATAATTTCAATGAGATTAACATGATCATGTTTTTAGGTGCATTCATTTTAATTTTTTCTAGAGGTGCAATATATATTATTGATTCGACTATATGTGTACATTAGATATATTTACAATATTTTTAGGACATTGACCAGATGGGGTGGTATAGATGGGGGTCTACAAGTCTTATATATATATACTAGGTGCTATGTATATATTTTCTCATTGATATGATGAAGATAAAAGGATATTTTATTCTGATATATATATATATATGGATATAGGGGTTCTTCCCTCACTTAGATCCATATGCACACAATCTATTTCATGCCGATATATTAGGAGATCCTCCATGTGGAAGATGGTATGTTTTCCTTCCTTATTATATTAAATTCAAATTTTTAACATTATATTATGAAATACAAATATAAAGATGTCATCTATAGGTTGATTTTGGAACATAAATATTTATATACATATAGAAACGATGTCTATGATTACAAAATTATGTTGGATAGTCTTTGACCATACACCATATGTGGTTATTAATTATATAATTTAAATATTATTTTGTATAATACATGTATTCATTTATTATTTGATTATTACTTTTTTTTATTTTTCTTGTTTCATGGATTCTATATTTTGAAGCTATAATCTAGAGTATCCCATCATAATGTAGGGTAATTATTTATTATGAATCTGGAATTGTTCCTATGGTTTATTTTTTTATTGTTAAGTGGCATCATACTAATAGAGTTATGAAGTGGTTTGGATTTTATCAGCCAATTGACACACCACCCAGTTAGTTACCTTTACATAATTCCCTGAATATATCTAGGATGTGAGACTTTGACTAAAAGAGATATCATGTATGATATATTGCGATGTGGGAAAATCGGCATGAGTCACAATTATGAGGTGATTATATATTATATAGGCATTTATTAGATTAGATAGATTATGTGACCTAGTAAAACATGTACCAAGTGAGATATCTTATGTGACAAAGATGAGGCAATCTTGATTGGGTAATAATTATTCCTTCCACTATTGAACAATTACTTTATTAACAGTAGATAATAGCATATTTTGTTTCATTGGATGCTTTTATCAACCACATCCTTCACATATCTGATCCCATAGAGGGAGGATCCTTTTATCGGTCTTATTTTCATTGAGAAATGATAGAGATACTTCATCCAATATATGAAATTTATCATGGTATTTTATTTGATGTTCTAGAAGATTTTAAGGGTTAAGATCCTAATATAGATGTTTATGTGGTGAAGGAGGAGGGAGTTCATCATGATCATTCAGATGCTCCTCAATGTTTTATTGCTTATCAGTTTCATCAACATCCTGAGGCTGAGGCACTAACACAAGTTATCAGCATGGTATATTCTTTTGCATAGTTAGATGTTGAGTGGTCTGTAATACTGATATTTGAGAGGACTAGTTTGGGATATACCTAAGACTGAGAGGGGGGGGGGGGGGGTGAATCAGTGTTGGGGACTTTTTAACCCAATTCCATATTTTATCCCATTACCTCTTGACCTGTTAGGATCTTGATTCTCTTATTCTAATTTCCCAATCGCATACAATAATAGAAAGCAGTAAAAATATACACATGATATTTTTACAAAGTTCACCACTCAATAAGAGTAGCTACGTCCTTGCCATGTCTGGATATGACCAGTGCATGGATTCTCCACTATTATGTGATATTCAATTACAGTGGAGTGGCTAGGAAAAAAATCCTCTAGCCAGTGTGAGTTCCTACACTTTTGAGGGGCATGGGAAACAATCCTCTTCCCTAGACTGGTGATGACCTAGCCCAACATGCAAAATCTAGCTGGTTATTTATAATGCCTTTGGAGAGAGTCTTCTTCCTTCTTCAAAAGGTAGGTTCTTCTCTTGGTCTTCTTTAATGCTCTTAACTTGATTACTTGGAAAGTAGTAGGCAAGAAATTCTTCTTTTTTTCTTTGTCTTCTTCTCTAGAGCAACAATAACGGCACTAGACTTCTTCTTTCTTGGTCTTAGTACTACAACCAACTGCACTAAATCTTCTTCTATTTTCTTGGATAGAATCACATATACCAATGTGATTATTCAAGAAGTGAAGATCAGTACATATGGAATTGTCTAAATTAAATTTCCTTAAATAATTGTAGGCTTCAATTGGGAATACTCTGTTCTTCTTCTTATTCTTCTATTCTTTCTATGCAGCAAACCTGTAAGCTACACACTCTTCTTCTTCTTCTTCTTCTTCTTCTTCTGCTTCTTCAATGAAAAACCAGCTACACTGAAACCTACTCTTCTTCACTTGTTCTCTCCTAGTGAAAAACCATCAGCACAGATCTCTTCTCCCTTTTCATCTTGCTATAATCACAAGTTCTCTTTGTGATTATAAAAACAATGAAATCTAGATCAACTTAGAATTATCACAGTTGAACAGAAGCTGGTAAGAACTTCTATAACAACTCACAGGTTGCATTCCAATCCTAAATTGTGTGCCACCTTGCTTGTGTACCTCCCTACTTCCGCTCCATCAAATACTTGCACACCTCTAGAAACTTGCGCGTCAAAACTTGCGCGGAAAAAACTTGCGTGGAAAAACCTGCGCGACAAAACTTAAATGAAAAAACTTGCACAGAAAAACTTGCACGAAAAAACTTGCACGGAAAAACTTGCTCGACACCATACTTGTACACCTTATAAATAACCCTTATCTTGCGTGCCATGTAACACCCCAATCTTCCACGGTACACTTCTCTTTGAATAATATAATAGCGTGTGTTGTACGCAACATGAGTTCAAGTACCCCACGACTTACCAAACTAGCCGTTCAAAAGAGGTCATGAATAGTATTAAATAAATTTTAAATATTATATTATCCTTATAATTTTAATCCATATTATGAGTTTCTAAGACATGATTTATGAACAAATTCATTTTTTTAGATAAAAGAAGTATTTTTTCAAAAAAATAAAATTTTACCGCCTTTTAATAGCGAAGCCTTTTTAAAACCAATATTTGAAACTTTTATATATTCAATTTGACAAAATGAAATTATTCTTTAGAATCGTGACATAAGAATTCAGTATCAATAATGTTTTGGTGTATTTCTGATAACTTCAATATTTGGGTGAATAGTGAAAAATACTATATTTTAGCTGAAAACAGCTTTTTTAGTCAAAATAATTTATATTATAAAATTATACATTTTATTAGTTTGTAAGTATAAATAGATTATATTTTTACTATTTAATCCAATTATGGTCATTTTAAGTAATTTCACCTAGAAATTGGACATAAACAAGTGTCAAACATTTGATAGTTATTATTTTTAAAAAATACGCCTTTTGGTTTCGAAAGCAGGAATCAATTTTAAATTAATAAATGAAACTTTTATGCTTTGAATTTTGTAAAATAGACTTCATTTTTGGATTCTGAATAACGAAATTATCCTAGGGTGAAATTTTGGTACTTTTCGGATAACTTTTATATTTTGATGAATAGTAAAAAAAATTACTAAATTTTAATTAAAAACAACTTTTTTAATCGAAATAATTAGTAGTGATAAATTATGAATTTGAGTGGTTTTAAATTATATTTAAAATATATTTTTACCATGTAATACAATGTGGGTAATTGAACATAATTTCACATTTAAACCGAACATAAACAACTGTCAATCTTTTGATAGTTATTATTTCTTAAAAACATGCTTTTTGTTTTAACAATGAGAATTAATTTTAAATTAATTTCTGCCACTTCGGTGTATTTAATTTGGAAAAATAGATTCCATATTTGGAATCAGGATTTCCAAATTGTGTAAATAGGTAACTTTTATTTTGAATAATTACTTCGGTAAATATTTTATTTACCATGGTTAAAGGGTAAATCCGGTAAATAAGGGTAAATAAATAATATTATAATAATATTAAATTACCCTAAAACGTGTCTTAACCCTATTGGTTGATAATGGCCGAACCTGGGAATCTTTGGGACGATTTTGGGACCCCATGGATCCACTTGTAAGTGATAATGACACTTTATATTAATTAAGTTAAATTAATTACAAAAATGACAAAACCATATTTCTTTTAGAAAAACAATTTTTACATAGGGTTATATATGTTGGATTTTAGACTATAAATATTCATTAGAAATCTAAAAAGATGTACTACATAATAATAGTTTATTTAAATTTTTTAAACATTAAATAAGTTAGTTTATTTATGACACAACGATGATGTAGAAATTACCATAATAGTGAAAAATTAAAATAATTGATATTATAAATACCCAAATAAATATAATTTGAGACTTTTAATGAATTAAACTAATTTTCAAGATTAATATGACATATTATTAATGATGTAATTAACTTTTTTCGAAGTAATAATTCTGTTATGAGTTTGACAAAAATCAACTATTGAATAGTGTCAAAATTGACATAAAAGAGTTTTTATAACAAATATTATATTATTAATTGATATTAAATTCGTAAAAATATAAGGTTTGGCCAAGAGACTAATATAATGATAGGTAGATCCTTAATGGACCACTTGAGGGTCACTTGGATATATATAGTAAGTTTATTAACTATATAATATAAAAATACAAAGTGACATGGTAATGTCAAACTAATTAACTAAGAGTTAAAACTAAAAGATAAGGTTAATATAATGACCCAAACCTGTCTAAATTCTATTGGTTGAATGGATTTCGACCTATTCCCACCTTAACCTTTAAATAATTAACTTTTGAGCCATTATAAACCGAATATTAATTTATTATAAATTAATATTTCTAGCTTTTCCATAGTTACCCCTCACCCCTCTTATAAAAGGCCACTCCTCCTTATCATTTCTTCACACCTTAAAAGCCTTTTGGTTCGGCCAAACCCTGCCCAAATACTCTCTAAAATTCCCTCAATACATCCTAGATGCCTTAGTGTGAGAAAAAATACATCCTATGGAGCCCCTTTGATCAAATCAAAAGGAAGAACCCGAAGAACAGGTAATGTTTTCACCACCCCTTTTCAAGTTCCTTTCTTATTCCACTTCTTTTTTATTTGTTGTTAACATTAGAAAATAATAACTCCAGTATATTATATATACTATGATGTTATTATAAATATGGTACAACCATATTCAGTATTCTATCCACCCTTTTAATAACATGTCACCATACGTGCGTACGTACGGCTTACCGTCTGCACGTCGTGGGGTAATTGTTATTCAATATATTATTATTATTTGGGTGGGTATAATAATGATGTGTTAATAATGAAAATATTAAATATAACATGATAATGATTCTGTATATATGATATATCATCCAAGTATATATTATTTTAATATCAAAAGAATGATATTGTCGCTCGTGCGTACGTACGGGCTACCGCCTCCACGAACACGATGAGATTCATTCTCTATCGTATCCTTTCAAGTATAATTATCTTTTGACAATTTAAAAATAATTTTTAAGGAATTTATATCATTCTGGATATGAATAAGATACAACCTATCCATGACAAACATGGCTTACGTAACAAAACATATAAAAGAAAATGAGTAAGTTAACACCTGAAACGACGATACTTCTAAGATATTATTAACAAAGAAATGTTAAAAGATCATATATGATATCATATTAATGTATATGATTCGTGAATAATTTAATAACAATTATTTCAAAATTATACAGGAGTTTAACCTACCCCCAACCAAGGAAAATTACAAGGTAAGGGGTTTCTTATCTCACTTTTAATTTCGTGAGAATTCCATTGTTCACCACTTATTTATTACATATGGTGTGTGTACTACCCATGTTTGTATTCATTGTGTAATATAATTTAATTCATGTATATTTACATCATCATTGTATGATAATTCTTTCATGGGTGTATGTTTTGTATGTTACCAAATCAATAAGGGAATTTGAAATTTCAATTTCCACTCATTCAGCTTTACGCATACTTCATTGATTATTTTACTATAAGACTATGTGTGGAATCACTATTCATTTGATTATGTAATAATTTCCACTTTCCTTTCTGGGGATATACTTTTTATACACATAATCACTCCATTGATAAATTCTCAAGTCATCGGTATGAACTTGATAAGAGTAATTTTTACTCAATCTCGATTTGTTGAAATAAACATCCAATTCATTGGTGTTGTTTTTACTAGAATATGTGTGAATGTGCCTCGATTGTTTTGCACTTAATATCCAATCATATTTAGTGTATTTATATTTGTCACACATAATTATGTCATTGATTTATCCTTAACCTAAGGATACGGCCTTTATGAGAGATTTCATCTCAATTTACATTCCATTGAGACTTCTTTGTTGTTATACACCAAATCACTTTTATGTGGTGTATATAATGTACTTTGACATAGTATATCATGAATCCCTTTATTCTCATGATATTACAAAGTTTTGATTACCTCAATTATTTTTATTCAAGTGTCTCTCTTTTGGTTATAAATTCTAACTAAAATACGATTTTTAAATGTTTTAAAGACCTATTCTTCTAAATCTTGCTCATTAATGTCCATGTTTAAAAAAATGAATTTAAGGATTTATTTATATGGACATTAAAATTTTAAAATTTAAACTAATTTTGAAAGTTTCAAAGTGGTATGGGACACTTTGATTCAAAAATCAATTTTTAAACGGCTTCTTGACAAATAGTGTGACTTTTAAATGATTTCAAGAAAAAGGGGGATATTTATCTCAAAGAGTTTTGATGATTATTTTAATCTATGTCAAAATCCTTCATTATTCTTGATTGAGGTTAATGTGATACAATACAATATTCCATATTGTATCGAATGAGTTATGTTTGACTGTGGATGTGCTATTTTTATACCATTCATGGTTCGTGGTTAAAGTATTGACATTTTGTATGCTAGTTTTAATACGAATGTTTATGTTATGTTTAAACCTGTTCATATAAGGAATGCATTGGACTTAATAAGTGACGGGTGGAGCCCGCTATAGCTCCTCGATGCATCAGTAGGTCTCATGAGACAAACTAGTGTCTTGGCACAGGGCCTTGGAAAAATCTTATTTGTAGTCTTGGCACGAGGACTTGGCTATGTGGTTATGATAGTCTGGCATTATGCATTCCATCATTATGAAAGTGGTTATTGATATTGCATGTGATCATTCGACTAGTAGAATATCCATGTGAATAAGTAAATGGCATTATTTCATTTTATCTTTTCCATTTTATACTGAAGTTCACGTTTAAAAGGCTTTTGTTTTAGTTATAAATTTCCTTAAGTGTTTATGCTTATCTATGAAAGCTTATGATATAATGTTATCCTTACTGAGCATCTGAGCTCACCCCTTTCAATTTTTTTTATCTTTCCCAGGATTATGAAGAAATAATTTATGAATGACCTGCAGGGATAGTATGAGGGGATATGAAGACAAGATGTTTTTTTTCATGTAAGGTAAAACTTTATGAATGTATCTAGTGTTTCCAAGGCTACTAAACTAATCGGTCTTTTGAGACTTGATCTTTCTTGTGATCATGCCAATGTTATGTAATAATGCACCGACTCTGGGTAACTAGGGTCGGGGCGTTACATGACACTTCAGCTTGCACGCCGCCCTCTGCTACTTGCATGATCAGAGAACCCTCCACTACTTTCATGATCAGAGCTCCAATTTTATCTTAAGTGTTGAGAAATGAGAAAATGAGAAGGCTAGTCGTATATTTATAGGAATTTTGATGACTCGCGCACCTACACTTGCACGCCACTCCATCACTTGCGCGACACTTTTTTTCCTTTTTAATATTTTGATATGATGATGTTGTAATATGACTTGTGCACAATATACACTTGTGCGCCACTTATACTTGCGCGCCACATTTTCACGCCACTTATACTTGCGCGCCACTTTTTGACTTGAGCTCCAATATTTAACTTGTGCACCATTTTATTTCCTTTTTCAAATTTTGATGTGATGATCATGAAATATGACATGTGCACCACATATACTTGCGCACGAATACTTGCACGCCAATAATTATGCGCCAATACTTGCATGCCACTATTAACTTTCACACCAATCATTAACATGCATGCCACTTTATTTCCTTTGTCGTATTTTGATGTGATGATCCTGAAATATGACTTGCACGCAACATAAACTTGCGCGCCAATAATTACTCGCCAATACCTGCACTCCACTCTTGACTTGAACACCACTTTCTTTCCTTTTCCAAAATCACTTCTTTACTCCCCCTATCCTTCACAAGGCTTGCATCACAAGTTATCCTGACATATGATATTTTTGAAATACATATCAGCAAAGCATCTTGTGGTTTATTCCATTATTTTTGCAATATAAATTCCAAATTACTTCTTCATCCTCACTTTAGATCCTCAATTCTTTTTGGAGTGTTAAATCCAATGAACTCCAATAATCTCTCTTCATCCAAAAGTGGAGGCTTGAGGATTCCTGAAACACCTTCAATTTTGTAGACAATGTATCACCTTAGATACATGTATTTTGAACTTTGTATCAGTTCAACAATCATCTGAAATTTAACAACATGGGGAATTTTCCAAGCGTAGCATCCAATGTTATGAATCAAAAATAATTCTCCAGACTTTCTCACTTCTGCCGATCTCCATTAACTTTAGAGTCCCTCTTCATATCCTGCTTCATTTTAACCATCATTGACAACTTTTGACAACAAATAAAATCTTTATACACAAAGTGGTCCCAACAATCTCCCCCTTTGTATTTTGTTATCAATACCACAAAGTCTCCTCAAATGAATGTGTCAATGTCAAAATAAGAATCTTATCTCTCCCATTTACTTTTGTCACTCCCCTAGACATTCAATCAATTTATCTCCCCATTATTGACAAGAAATAAAAAGTACATGGTAGAGAGGCTATGATTCCATACTTAAGCAATGTTCCATCAATAATTTCACTCTAAGTCTACCTGGGAAATGCTCGGTGTAGAAAACAAGAGGATTTGATTTAGACAACAAAGCTTTCCATTACCCAATGAATATGACACCTCATGAGATGAGAACTCAAACACTTGTTTTAAAGGGTTTTCCACTTTCATTCTAGGATGATGATATTGAATATGATAAGAAATAATCAACCAAAAATTCCTACACTCACTTTAACAAATAGATCAAAAACATTCAAGTGAAATTGATAGGATAAGTGTCCTTGGGGCACTTTCACTTTTCTTATGTCATTTATTATCTTTGTTACTCCCCCTTTTTATAATGATCTTTATTTTGAGTAACCAAGGATGAGAGATTTAGAAATAACATACCATTTCCAATTACATGATCTTCAGACAATCTTTAGAGTAGTTGAATTTAGTACCAATTGAAGTTGATACTTATTGAGATAATGACTTTGGAAGCTACTTCATGTGTCTCCCTCTAAAGAAAACACTTCTCATCACTGAATCTCAAGTCATCCCCCTGATATCTTGCATCTCCTTCAATTTCATGTATTTAAAGAACAAATACAATACACAAAGATTTAAGGGAATAAGGTGGATCCTCCATGCTTCTTCAATGTGAGGAGGATGGATGAGATGATTTTCTCAACCAAGATGCTTAATTTTCTCCACTGCTCATACTTTTAAATTTGATATTTAATTTTGAATGTGGATGTCTGGATCTCAATACTTATTCCATCTATTTGTGTGTGAATTTACATTCTTGAAGAGATTTCCAAGCACTAGAATCTCTTGGGGAAACTTTCATCTTCTTCCTGAATTCTTGTTGTGTTGGAATAAATTCAAATCACTTTCTCACAGTATGACCAGCCTTGTTGCACCTCACACAAAAAACTTTATTGTCTTCACGTAGAATCTTATTGTTTCATTTATCACTAGCCTTAGCTTGTTTATATTCCATTTTCCTCATTCTCTCCAAATCTTCTGTCTAAACCAGCAATATATCATTAGGGATTGTGGCATTAAGATTGGATCTTCTACATGCATTCTTCTGAGTGT
Source organism: Viscum album (assembly GCA_963277665.1). NCBI lineage: Eukaryota > Viridiplantae > Streptophyta > Magnoliopsida > Santalales > Viscaceae > Viscum > Viscum album. The sequence continues at coordinate 1,088,189,584 of OY728139.1, forward strand.
CTTCTTTCTTAGTAGTTCTTTTGGATGCACCACCCTTCACCTTTTTGGATTTAGAATCAAAGGACTTCTCATCTTTCCTTCTTGAAATCTTCTTGGGAGAATTTGTTTTCACATTATTCATCTAATTTCTTCCCAAGGATGCTTCTTCAATCTTGCCCAACTTCTGTGGTCTTCTTTTCTTATATGAACATGCAGCATTCATATGAGCAATCCTATTGAATACATAATAGATGTTATCTAACATTCCAAATCTGTTTTTAGTATACAGATCTTTCTGGATCTGTGGATTTTGCTTCTTATTCTTTGGATTTCTCCCCCTTGAGATGGGCTTTCTCTGTGCTTTTACATTTAAGGGATTGTACCATCAATCTAGTGCACAATGCCCAAACCTATTGCAGCACCAATATTGACAAAAAAAACTTGACTTCTTGTCATCTCCTTGATAAGGTTGCTGTGTCTTCTTCTTGGTATGTTGTGCTTTTTGTGGGGATCTATCTTCCACACTCTCTCCTTTATCCACCCTATCCATGGTGATATGTTTCATCTAAATTTTATTCATCCAAACTTGTTTATAATATTTCTTCTAACCTGCACTTTTTGTAGAAGAAATTTTAGAAAATTTAATACAAGTTGGTATGGATGATACCTTTACTTTTTCAGATGCTTGTGATGGATCAATGAGTGAAATCATGATCTTATTATCACATTTTTTAAGTCTTTTGACAGTAGAATCCTCTAGTGAACATTGGGTACTAGTAGAAACTGTTTCCTTCTTTTGTGAAGACAATATATGTGTCTTCTCAAGATTGTTCAACTGATCTTCCAACTCTAGACATCTCATATTGAGGATGTCCTTTTGGTCTTTAAACATAGTCATCTTATCTTCACAAGACTTCTTCAATCTTTCAACTTTATCTTCATGCATCTTTACATTGTTTTGTAACAAAGAGTGGTGTTCATTGATCTTCTTGGAGTTATCTTCCAAATGTAACTTCTTAACTTCATTTCCCCTTTTCAGCTCATCTTCAAGTGCATGGATCTTCTCTTCTAGAGTCGTGTTGACTACCTCCTTTTCTTCAACATCTTTGATCCACTTTGAAGACCTTTCTTCAAATCCCCTCTTTGTTGCTTCAAAGGCTCCAACCTATCTGGAGTGCTTTAGACATTCAACAATTTTTTCTTGTAAGACTTTCTCCAAAACATTAGTTTCTTCTTCCAGATGAGTAATATTTTCTTGAATGCACTGAACTACTCCACAAACTGGGGATTTACTTTCCTCTGGAATACCATGAAGAATCATTCTTAATATATCAACTGATATTTCTTAATGTGTTGTAGATTTATCATCACCACTTGTGCTAGCATTTTCATCATGATAATAATTTCCAAATGTACTAACACATACCTCTTGATCACTTGAGGTAGGAAGGTTTTCCATCTTCTTGGTGGGGACTTGATCCACCTTCTCATTACTTTCCATGTATGGTGTGTCTTCAATGTCAGCCAGATATGGAGAACCAGATATTTCCTCTTCTTCAGATAGGAGGGACTTCTTCTTCAACTTTCTCTTCTCCTTATTTTTCTTGTTCAACATGGTATTGGTAGATATAGTCTTCTGCTTAGAGATAATATAATCTTCAATGAAATTGCACTTCTTTGATAACTCAAGAAAGAAAATCATGTCTTTAAAAGAGAATAACTTCATTGTAGAGAATCCAACAGAGGTGAACCTTTACCTCTAATACCAATTCAAAGGACCAGTTTGGGATATACCTAACACTAAGAGGGGGGGGGGAGTGAATCCATGTTGGGGACTTTTTAAACCAATTCCAACTTTTATCCCTTTACCTCTTGACCTGTTAGTATCTTGATTCTATTATTCTCTTTTCCCTGTCACATGCAATAATAGAAAGTAGTAAAAATATGCACATTATATTTTTACAAGTTTCACCACTCAATAAGAGTAGCTACATCTTTGCCATGCTTGTATATGACCAGTGCATGGATTCTACCCTATTATGTGATATTAAATTTTAGTGGAGTGGCTATGAAAAAAATCCTCTAGCCAGTGTGAGTCCCTAAACATTAGAGGGGGTGGGAAACAATCCTATTCCCTGGACTGGTGAGGACCTATCCCAATTTGAAGCCTCTAGCTGGTTCATTATACTACCTACAGAGATAGTGTTCTTACTTCTTCAAAAGGTAGGTTCTGCTCTTGGTTTTATTTAGTGCTCTTGACTTGATTACTTGAAAAGAAGTAGGTAATCAATTCTTCTTTCTTTCTTTCTCTTCTTCTCCAGAGCAACACTAACTGCACTAGACTTATTCTTTCTTCTTCTTAGTGCTACAACCAACTTCACTAAAACTTATTCTCTCTTCTTGGCTAGAATCACATATACCAATGTGATTATTCAGGCAGTGAAGATCAGTACACATGGAATCATCTAAATTAAACTTCCCTAAATAATTTTATGCTTCAATTGGGCATACTCTATTCTTCTTCTTCTTCTTCATGATCTTCACATCTTTAAATTCATCAAACCTCTAAGATACACACTCTTCTTCTTCTTATTTTTCTTCTTCTTCTTCTTCTGCCTCTTCAATGAAAAATTAGCTGCACTGAAACCTACTCTTCTTCACATGTTCTCTCTCAGGGAAAAACCATCAACACAGAGCCCTTTTTTTTCTTCTTGCTATAATCAAAAGTTCTCTTTGTGATTGTAAACAAAATGAAGTCTATATCAACTTAGCATCATCACTGTTGAACAAAAGATTGTAAGAACTTCTAGAACAACTCAAAGATTTCACGCCAATCCTTACTTGCACGCCACCCTACTTTCATGCCTCCCTACTTGCGTGCCATCAAATACTTGCGCGCCTCGGGAAACTTTCACGTCAAAAATTGCATGGCAATAACTTGCGCAACAAAACTTGTGCGGAAAAAATTGAATGGAAAAACTTGTGTGACAAAACATGCGCGAAAAAACTTTCACGACAAAACTTGCACGACAAAACATGCTCGGAAAAACATGCACGGAAAAACTTGCGCAGAAAAACATGCGTGGAAAAACTTGCGCGGAAAACTTGTGTGACAAAACATGTGCGACACCCTACTTATGCGCCTTATAAATAAACCTCTGTTTGCGCACCACTTTAGCTTGCACGCCACCCTATAATACTTGCTCGATCAGAGAACCCTCCACTACTTTCCCGATCAGAGCTTTAATTTTCTCTTAAGTGTTGAGCATTGAGAAAATGAGGAGGCTAGTCGTCTATTTATAGGAATTTTCGTGACTTGTGCTCCTACACTTGCGTGCCGCTCCAGCACTTACACGCCACTCCAGCACTTGTGCGCCGCTCCAGCACTTTCATGACACTTTCTTTCCTTTTTCATATTTTGATATGATGATGTTCGAATATGACTTTCGTGCAACATACACTTGCACATCACTTATACTTGCGAGCCACATTTGCACGCCACTTTACCTACACGCCACTTTTTGACTTGCGCGCCAATCTTTAACTTGCACGCCATTTTATTTCATTTTTCAAATTTTGATGTGATTATATTGAAATATGATATGTGTGCCACATATACTTTCACACCAATACTTTAACGCCAATACTTGTGTGCCACTTTTCACTTGCATTCCAATCTTTAACCTGCACGCCACTTTATTTCCTTTGTCATATTTTGATGTGATGATCTTGAAATATGACTTGTGTGCAACATACACTTGCATGACACTTTTTTTCCTTTGCCAAAATAACTTCTATACTCCCCCTATCCTTTATAAGGTTTTCATCACAAGTTCTCCTGACCTATGATATATGTGAAATACATATCAGCAAAGCATCGTATGGTTTAGTCCATTCTTTTTGGAATATAAATTCCAAAGTAATTCTTCATCCTCACTTCAAATACTCAATTCCTTTTGGAGTGTTAATTCAAAAGAAATCAAATCATCTCACTTCATCCAAAATTGGAGGCTTGAGGCTTCCTGAAACAACTTCAATGTTGTAGAAAATGTATAACCTTCGATACATGTATTTTGAACTTTGTAGCAGTTCGTCAATCGTCTGAATTTTAACAACATAGGGAATTGACCAAGCATTGAATCCAATTCTATGAATCCAAAAAAATTCTCCACACTTTCTCACTTCAGCCAATATCCATTAACTTTGGAGTCCTCCTTCATATCCTGCTTTATTTTGACTGTCATTGACAACTGTTGACAACAAATACAATCATTATACACAAAGTGGTCCGAACAATATTATTTTCCTGTGATCTTTATATACATACAGCACAACTTCCATCTTCATTGAATTTTGTAGAAAGATCTGGCCATCATGCAGTATCCCAAGAGATAGGACCGGGTACAGGTGACAAGACTATAGATACACCACCTATCACACATGATGATGTTGTGATAAGTGGTAGAGATGATACACAAGAGCTAAGTATTCTTGAACATAGATATAGAGAGACACAACATGGATGTATTATATATTCACATAGTTGTGGCATGGAGGAGCATCCAAGACATCATCTTAGATTTGATTGATTAATGTAATATGTTTTTTTAAATCATTACATATACAATATTTAAAAACAATCTAATATAATATATTTTAATTCTAAAAAAATAAATTGATATAATTGGAAATCCATACAAAATCCATTGAATGATTAAGACACCTTAATATTAATAACTACATTTGTATTAATAAAAATTACTATTTCTCATTTATATTAGTACTTCTTCATATTGTTATCTATGTTATGTACAATAAATAATCATCCTAAATTTATTAATAATTATTAAGTATATAATTATTTTCAATAATATAAATAATATAAATATTAATAATAAATATTGTCTTCTTTCTTAGACCAGTAATAAATTAATTGTAACATCTTGGAATTTATGTGTATTTATTTATTTATATGAAATTATTTTGAGATCGTAGAATTTGACAACACGTGATTCTGAGGTCTGAAGAGCCCATAACAGAATTTTGAACTTTTTTTAAGATAGGTTCAGTAAACGTGTGAGTAGGATTTTATATCTTTTGTACCATTGCTCGGATTGAAAATATGAGGGCACCATTGAATCCAGAATGATGGGATTCTACTAGAAATGACTTAACTTCAATTGACAATGGCCAAGCGGAAAAGTTATTTTTCATACTTTTTGAGAGAAATAATAAAATAATTTAAAATAATTATTTTTTTTCTTTTATCACTTTTGAGTGGTGGATGGCGACACTATAGGGAAACGACATGGAGGGATGATGCAAATCAATGAGGCTCATTAATGACTTATTAAACTCACAACATAATGATGCTTTAATGACGCGTAACTGTGACACTATTTCTTAAATAAAATAGCATAACGACGCAACGCCACATCATAATGGGAGCACTACGATGGGATACTATTTATAGTTTGATGCACTAGGGGAATATGAATTATAAATTTGGAGGATTATCTGGCGAACCTCTGATGTACTTCCACCCCAGTGAATAATGAAGATCACCAGTGGATATTCACCACCTTCGATGACATTCAAATATCGAAGCTGGGAAGTGACATCAATGTCTTAACCCCTCAAGTTCGAACGTGCGACAATTAAAATCAAATAGGTAAGAGTTTTTATTTTGTTGTTCTTCCTCATCCATTTCTAAACGAAGTATGTGGATTAACCCATGAACAAGTTATTTCGTGGATCACACGTTATAATGGGAGGGTGAATTTTTTTTGGGGTAATTATTCGAGATTAAACCTTGGCATGAATGATTGAATGCAAACAAACCGAATCCTCACACTTGTTAAAATATCTAACACGGAGGGCCCAAGACGGCACAAACTAGGCTTGAGCACATACTCTCACGTGTTCTTGGTGGCCGTATTCTTAAAGTGAAAAAAAACCTATTTTGAAGGATTTCGGTAAAGACATCCTCACCCAGAGACCGTTGGCACATGCAACGCAAGGAAAGGATCACCAGAGAATGTCCGGTGGTCCATTGAAGATTCTTCCGGTGCGTCAACGTCGACAACCGTAGTGGGAGCCGGTCTTTCCTACTGTGGGGAGGCGGTGGCCTATACCAGCGAGCCGTATTGACCGAGAGGCCATTGCGCATCAGCCGCGGTAGAGTGCCGAAGGACACGGAACCATGTGGGCACCGATTGGAGGGGTTTCCCTCATTCGGGCCACCTGACATTCTAGAGGCGCTGCGGCCCATCGGGCATGGCAGGACTCGGATATGGATCTAGGAGGGTGCTGCGCAGAAGGTGTGGCCCGCCCTTGTAGGCTGCATTCATACTGGAGGGGATGCAGTTGGATGATGCATCATAGGGGCTCACATCGGCTGCAATGTGTGGCTGGTCCCCTTACTGGTAGGCTAAGCCCCCAGTGGGCCGAGCTGGTCCCACTGGATGGTGGGTCAGACCCTTTCCGGCAAGATAGATCCCTATCGGCAGTATGGACCCATACCGGTAGGCCTTAACTATGCACCTTTGGGTTGTTCCAGATTAAACCAGGTCGACGGGAGACATGGCGGGCTGGATGCCCTTCCAAATCGGGCTGGGTCCAGCGAGGCCTATTGGGCCTGGCCCACAAGCCAGGCCGAACCAGACCGACCTCGATCTGTACCGGGTCAGGTCGTTTCTGTCTAAATTAATCAGGGTATGTGGAGCCCCTGAGCTAGGTTGGTTGGGTCAGTCCAACCAAGTCAGACCAGGCCATGTTGCAATCAGTCCCTGTGTTACTAAAATGATCATATCTTGCATACCGTTTGTCCTGCTGATGGGTAATTTTCTGCGTTTGGACCCTCTCGAGGAGGTGGATATTTTAACATGATTTTTGGTGAATTTAAAGGATGTTGATATGTGATTAATGTATTGGGGAGCAGTTCTCCCAATCACGCTTAGTACAGAACCCTACGGTCGGCTGAGACCTGAAGACTGCTCGACAACGTCCCAGTGGGAAGCGGCTATGTGTGACCAAACATTGCCACATTAGAGAGAGGCTCCGTGTGCCCTAGAAGATACACGATACTCTATAAAAGGAGTACCTCTGTTTATCCATGTTGGGAAGCTTCTCTATGTGACCCAGTAGGCCCATGGTGGGGAGCAGCTCTGTGTGACCTAGCATTCCGATGATACTCATCAGGGATAAGTTCCACATCAGTTCAAGGTTAGTCTAAAGTAGATCTATGTGAACCAGTAGGCCCACTGTACTCGATAAAGGAAAAGTTCTACAGCGTCCGAGGATTTCATTGTTTTTGACTGGCAATGCTACTGTTACTACCAAAGATTATAACTGGTGTGAGATGTCTTGTGTTTCGTGCTTTATTTTGAGTAATTTCTTTGTGTTCTTTCCTTTTAGTTTTGGGGTACCTACTGAGTACTATGTTAGTAACCCCTTCTTGGGCTTCACCCGCACGAGTTGTGTTTGGTGCATACGACCGACGTTACGACATGGGTGCTCAGGGAGACAGGACAGACATACACTACGATGGTGGACTTGATGGCCTAGAACTAGGAGGGCCCCAGTAAGATTGCGAAAACAATATTTACTACATAAGCTTCTAGTATATTCAAAACTCTCCCAATCAGGTGGGGTTTACTCTAGATGGCCATCAGATCACTTTTTGGTTCTTTTTAGTTTTCAGTACTTTTCATGGGTATGAATTCTTTCCCACTTTCTTTCAGCTATACTTACACTTAGTTTATTTAGTGGTATATTGTTTTCCCTTTTGTGAGTTTGGACTTTGTTGTGTGGGTTTGTGCATACATGTATCCAGAATAATGGCTCCCACTTGACGGTTGATGCCTTCGATGCTAGTCGCCAGCCCCTGGCCTTTAGGAGGCGGACTTGGGGTAGTTATGGCACGGGCCTCGGGGGATGGGTCGTGACAAAGTGGTATCAAAGGGCGGTTGTTTCCCCATAAAAGATCAGGATTCTGATGTTTTGTTTTGGGGAGACATTCTTATGTGTTTTGAGTTCTTCCTTCATATTCGGGGAGTCCAGTGTTGGGCCGGCGGCCGACGTATCCATACACTAGGACCTTGAATTCTGTTTTCAGCTGAATACATGAAAACAGTGGTTGCATAAGTGTCTCATTATTTTTGAGTAAGATTCATCTCACCATGTATAACCGTCTAACCATGGTACATCTTGATCTATCTCAGGATGCCTCCACATGGATGACCAGCCAGGATCTCGGTACGAAGTCCTGAGGACAACCCACCAAGCGATGAGCCATCCGTTTGGGGACCGGTACTTGAGATGGCCCCACCGGGTGATGTACTAGTGTTACCACCACCAGATGGTTATAATCCACTACCAAAGGTTCTAGTATGTGATGTTTGTAGGCTCAGTTACCTAAATGAATTTTAGAGACAGTGACCTCCATAGTTCAGGGGAGAGACGGATCATCATGTCACCAAGGACTGGATGGAGGCTGTGACATGGGTCTTCTGCTTAGTGAGGACACCGCCTAACTAGATTGTGATCTTGTAAGTGATCCTTTTATGGGTCTCAGTATGGAGATGATGGAGTTTTACCATCTAGACTCATGATAAGGTGACCCTCACTTGTTTGGACTTTGAGAGGCTTTTCCGGGAAGAATGTTTCCCCGTGACCTTGCACTCTGTGTACATGAAGTAGCTGCTTCACCTACCACATGACAACATGGTGGTGGCTGAGTACTCAAAAAGGTTCACAGAGGTTTCAAACTACTATAAATATATGGCGAGAGACACTTTCATCAGGGTTCAAGCCATTGAGTAGGAACTCAGGCAGGAGATCAGGGCTTTAGTGGTGCCTCTTAGCACCCCTACCTAGGATGGGGTTCTAGAGCGAGTGCTTCTGATTGAGAGTTTCTTGGTGAAGCATGTTCTCATAGCTAGAGATACCAGTAGACCCCAGGTGATAGAGTCTTTGGTAGGCAGCAGATAGAAGATGTGTGGGCCCTAGTGGGCTAGGTCTTTCAGAGGAAGACCCCAGGACTCAGGGTCAATGGTGTGGGGATCCCAGTCCGGATGGAGTCGGTAGGAAGCCAAGTAGTGCTATGTATCTGACGAGTAGGGAAACATGGAACATGAATACCCAAACCACCATACATATTACCGACATACATTTGAGGGTACACTGAGGTAGCCACAATGGTTCGAGTGATGAGGTATACAGGGTGGAAAACGTTGTAGAGGAGCTGGCCGAGCGGCAGACGGTGGGTGACAATTTGAGATGTTACTGCCACCACCCCTAGTTGGTCCACCCCAAATTCAAGGAGCATACGGATAGGGGTTAGCTCATCTCTAGGAAGTATAGGATTACAACCACGGCAGTGCAGAGATGATCCGAGGATTGATCTGCTTCTTCTTCACCCTAGCTATTGTTCTTATAGAAACATGTTCTAGTCACTCCTTTCCTTACACGTCTCTCATTTAGAGCTCAGATATTCTGGTGGAGCTTTTGGCTCTATCCTTACAGTTAGAGGCTCCTATGAGAGATGATTCTATGATTACACACTATTGTCAACAATGTGAGATTACTCTAAGAGGTGAGAGATTTAGCTGGGATCTTCTAGTAGCAGCTTTGAGGCCTTACGATGTTATCTTGGGTATGGACTGGTTATGGATAGTGCATGGTCAAATAAACTGTCCTAGGTGCATGGTGTAGTGTGTGCGCAAATATAGAACCAATTTTTCCTTCACTGATGAGAAAGAAGCCCTTGCAGTACAGGACAAACTCTCTTTGGGGAGGGTGCAGCCGATCACTAATGATTGGGATAGCCTTACCCTCAGTGCAGTGAAGGAGAGGAGTCCAATTTTTCTTATAGTGGTGGACGAGTATGATAATGTTTTTCCTGAAGAGGTTCCAAGACTACAACCTCATAGAGACGTAGACTTATGTATTTACCTGTACCGAGGGATGACACTGATATCCACACCGGAATATTGAATGGCTCTTGCAGATCTTCGCAAGATGAGGGTAAAACTAGAGGACTTGCAGGATAAGGGGTTAGTAAGTCCCATCACTTCACCATGGGTAGCTCTAGTTCTTCATTCCAGGAAGGCAGATAGGCTTTTGAGATTGTGAATGGACTTCTGGTGCCCGAAATATGTGATAGTGAAAAACACGTACCCACTACCGAGGATTGATGATCTCTTCGACCAATTGAAGGGGGCGAAGCAGTTCTCGAAGATATAACTCAGATCAGGCTACCATAAGCTTCAGGTACAAGACGAGGATGTATCTAAGATGGAATTTAGGTTCCAGTATGGCCACTATGAGTTCCTAGTGATGCCTTTTGGCATGACAGATGCCCCAGCAGTGTTCATGGGTCTCATAAACAAGATCTTCCAGCCCTACCTTGATAGGTTCATCATGGTCTGAATCGATGAAATCTTGGTGTATTCATCATCAAAGGAGCAGCATGCTACACATTTGAAGATATTCCTGGATATGCTCTGAGAGCACCAACTTTATGGTAAGCTCTCGAAGTATCAGTTCTAGAAATAGGAGGTCTACTTTCTGGGACACGTCATCTTAGAGGCTGAAGTTTCAGTTGATCCAGCGTTGATAGAGGAGGTGATTTCTTGGGAGACGCCCAAAAGTGTGATTTAGGTGCAGAGTTTCTTGGGGATGGTTGGTTACTATTGGAGGTTCGTTCCTAAATTTTTCAAGGTAACAAAACCCTTATCGGCATTAAAACATAAGGGAAAAACCATCGTGTGGTTGGAGAAATGCTATCAGAGTATCCAGGAGCTAAGACAGAGACTGACTAGTGCCCCCATCTTGAGACTAATCGAGGAGGGTGTTGTTTATGTAATTTACTGTGATGCATAAGGGACCGAGCTCAGTTGTGTCCTAATACATGATCAAGTGGTGATCACCTATGAGTCACGAAAGTTGAGGATGCATGAGAAGAACTACGTGACCCACGACCTGGAGTTGGCAGCAGTGGGTTTTGCGTTGAAGATTTGGCGACACTACTTGATTGGAGATAAGTTTACAGCTTACTCTAACCACAAGAGTCTAAGGTGTATCTTCTCCCAGAATGACCGGAACTTGATAAAACGGTGATAGATAGAGTTCCTCTTGAAGTATGATTTTGAGGCATTCTAAACTTCTGGAAAGGGAAATGTGATGGCATACGCACTCTGTAGGAGGACCGGGTTTCATCTGTTGAGTGAGGTGAAAAAATAGTTAGCCATGATTCATGTATCTCTCATGGATGATGGTGAAGATATTTACCTTCATTTGAGGGTTGTTACTCCCCCACTTGTACAACAAGTTAGGGAGGCACAACTGAGGGATGTTTAATAGAAGGCCCGACGTACTCAGATATCCTCAGGATGGGATCCTTATGAATTTTTGATAGGTGGGGGGCACGTCGTCCCTTTCAGAGGGTGTAATATAGTACTAGGGTAATTGTAGGAGGAGGTGTTGAGGGAGTTCTATACACCCCTTATGGAGACACATCCTGGAGTGGAAAAGTTATACCAGGACCTCCGAAATTAGTACTGGTGGCCGGGGATGAAGAAAGTAGTGGCCGAGTTCATTTTAGAACGCCTCACTTGTCAGCAAGTGAAGGTCGAGCACCAGGTTATGGAAGTCATGAATCAGCCACTCGAGGTACCAGAGTGGAAATGGGATGGTATCTCGATGGAATTCATGAAGGAGTTATCACATACATCTAGAGTTAATTACTCTATTTGAGGGATCATTTACTAACGAACCAAGTTGGCTCACTTCCTACCCATCTGGGAGTAGGGAATGATAGAGGGCATGGGACACATCTATGTCCATGAGATAGTATGGCTTCACGGGGTTCCTTCGATGATCATATCGGATCACATTGCCCACTTTACATCCTGGTAGAGGAAGGTATTACATGAGGTTTTTTAGATGCAACAACACTTGAGCACAACTTTTCATCCCTAGATGGATGGTCAGACAAAGCGGACCATACAGACCTTGGAGGACATGTTTTGTGTTTTCATCCTTGACTTTGGACATAGTTCGGAGGATCACCTACCACTGGTGAAGTTTTCATACAACAAAAGTTATCAATGCACCATTGGCATGGCACCTTCTGAGGCCTTGTATGAGTGGAATTGTAGATCACCCATATGCTGGATAGACCCAGGGGAGTCTGCACTCATGGGTCCAGAGTTGGTACGACCTACCCCTGACAAGGTGAAAATCATCAAGGGGTAGATGAGGTCTACAAAGAATCGAAAAAAGTGGTATTACGATAGGAAACATAGACCCTTGGAGTTCGAGGAGGGAGGTCATATGTTCCTTTGGGTCTCACCCCGACGAGGATTGCAGAGATTTGTCTAGGGTAGCAAGCTATCTCCAAGATTCATCTATCCTTTTCAGATCTAGAGCAGAGTTGGTGATGTGGTGTACCACCTAGCTCTTCCCCACTAGATTCACTGGGTTCATGATCCTTTCCAAGTGTCACAGTTGAGTAGGTACATGAATGATCCATCACACACCATCGACAGGGGAGAGCTGTAAATTGATGATGGGGTGACGTTTGTGGAGTTCCCAGTGGAGATAGAGGATCAATAGAAGTGGGTCCAATGTGGATAGTCGATTATTATAGTGCATATATGATGGAAGCACATGAATCTCCTGGACAACACATGGGAGTGGGAGGCTCATGTTTATGCTAAGTACCCCCATCTTTTGTTTAGTGGTTGTTTTAGCTTTTGGGGACATAAAACCCTAAGGTGGGGAGAATGTAAAGTTTCAAAATTTCATTTTATTTTTTTGCATTTATATGAAATTATTTTGAGACTGCGAAAATCGATGGCACGTGATTCCAAGGTCCGATGATTCTAGAACATAATTTTGAATTTTTTAAGGTATGTTCTTTAAATGTGTGAGAAGGATTTTCTATCTTTTGAACCGTCTCTAAGATCAAAAATATGAGGGCACTATTGATTCCATAACACCGAGAATCTCTTAGAAATGACTTAACTTAGGCCGGCAAGGGCCATGTTGAAAAATTATTTTTCACACTTTTTGAGATAATTAATAAAATAATTTAAAATAATTATTTTATTTTTTTCTAACTTTTGAGTGGCAGATGAAGACCTTGTGGGGTAGCGACATGGCAGCGACGATGCACAACAATGAGGCTCATTAATGTCTAGTTAAACATGAAGAGTAATGACACTTTAATGACGTGTAATAGAGATTTTGTTTTTTTAATAAAACAGTGTAATGACGTGATGTCGCGTCATAATGGGAACGCTGTGATGTGCTCTTATTTATTGTTTGATGCACTGGGTGAATATATATTAGAAATTTGAAGGATTTTCTAGAGAACCTCTGACAGAATTCCACCCCAATGATAAACAAAGAATGCTGATAGATCTTCTCAACCTTTGATGCCTTTCGAAGAACGGAGCCAGGAAGTGACGTCAACGTATTAACCCCTCGACGATGAACATGCATAAAAAACATCAAAGGGTTTGGGTTTTTTATTTTGTTATTCTTCCCCATCTATTTATAAATGAATAATGAATATTAAATCATGAATAGGTTAATCTATACAACATGTGTTATAATTAGAGTGTGAATTTTCTTTTGGGGTGATTATTCGGGATTATACCTTGGAATTAATGATTGAACACAAAATTCCCTGAGCCTCCCTCTTGTTAAAACCTCAAACGCAGAGGGCCCGGGCCGACACGAACAAGGAAAGACCACCTTCACGCTTTTGTTATTGGTGGAAACATTCTCAAAGAGATGGCACGGCCTATTTGAAGGCCTCATGGTAAATAAAACCTCACTCGGAGACCGTTGGCGCAAGTGGCGCTGGGAATGGACCACTGGAGCACATATGGTGGTCTGTCGAAGATTCTGCCTATGTGATAGTGCCGGTAGCAGCAGCGGGAGCCGGCCTAGATGAATGTGTTGAGGTGGCAAGCTACACCGGCATGCTACATTGACCAGGAGGTTGCGGCTCGTCAGTCGCAGCGGTGCGATGGAGGACACCGTGCTAGGTGGGTGCTGGGTAGAGGGGTGTCCCACGTCCGGGCCACCCCGCAGGCCGTAGGCGCCACGACCCGTCAGTCGTGGCATGAGTCAGACACAGTGTTAGGAGAGATCTATTCAGAAGGTGCGTCCTGCCCTTGCATGCAACATTCTGACTGGAGGGGATGCGGCTGGCTTCCGCGTCCTAAGGGCTCATACCGACTGCACCGTGCGGCCGATCCGCTTGCTGGAGGGCCAAGCCCCAAGTGGGCCAGACCCACGCCATAGGGCCGGAACCTCACCGAAAGGTAGGAACCATGCCATTGGGATGTACCCACACCAACAGGCTAGACTCGTACCCCATTGGGGTAGTCCAGATTAGACTGGGTCGCTGGCTGACCCAACAGGCTGGACCCTCAGCCAAATCAGATAGAGTCCAGTGAGGCCTATTGGGCCTGGCCCACTGTCCATGCCGAACCAGACCAACATCAAACCATAACAATTCCGGTTGAGTCCATATAAATGAACCCGGGCATGTGGAACACCCGAGCCGGGTTGGCCTAGTCGGTCCGACCAGGTCGGTCTAGGCCCCTTTGCAATCGGCCCCCTGGATACTAAAATGCCCCTATCTTGCAAACCGCACGTCCGATTGAAGGTCCGTTGGCGGCGTTAGGACCCTATCAAAAAGGCAGATATTGTATCATGATTTTCGGTGACTTTTATGGATGTTGAGATGCGAAGAATGGATTGAGGAGCGGTTTTCCCACATGAGCTACGTATGGAACCCTACGGTTGGCTGAGACCTGAAGACTACTTGACGATGACCCAGTTGGAAGCAGCTCTGTGTGACCCAGTAGGCCCATAGTGGGGAGAGACTATGTGTGACCTGATAGACCCACGATACTTGATAGGAGGAGTAACTCAGTTCGAATAGGGTGAGAAGCGGCTCTGTGTGGCCTGACAGGCCCACGGTGGGGAGCTGCTCTATGTGACCCAGCATACCCACGGTGCTAATAAGGGATGAGTACCACAAAAGTTAAAGGTTAGTGGGATGTGAATCTATGTGACCCGACATTCCCGATGTACTTGATAGAGGAGGAGTAATCTAGTAGATGAGGAGTCCAATGTTTGTGACTGGCGATGCAACTGTTACTACCCTAGAATATTCCTGGTGTGAGTTGTCTTGTGTTTCATGCTTTACTTTGAGGAATTTCTGTGTTTTATTTCCTTTTTGTTTTGGGGTCCCTACTGAGTACTCTGTTTCTCACCACTACATGGGTTTCTCCCGCTTGTGTTGGGTCTGGTGCAGACGAATGGCATTACGACACAGGTGCTCAGGGAGACGGGATTGATGAATGCTACAATGGTGGACTTGGTGTCCTAGGACCAAGAATGGCCCAGTAGGATTGGGCAGACATGATGTAGTACTTCGGCATCCAGTAGCTTCACTACTCTTTTGATCAGGTGGGGTTTACTATAGATGGCCATCAGAACACTTTTCTTACTTTAGTGTTTTTAGTACATTTCATGGGTTTGTAATCTGGCCTACTTTCTTTTAGCTATACTTACACTCAGTTTATTCAGTGGTATTCTATTTTCCTTTTGTGAGTTGGGACTTGGTTGGGCATGTGTGTGTGTACAGGTATCCAAGCTAATGCCTCCCACTTATAGGTTGATGGCTTCGACACTAGTCACCAGCCCCCGGCCTTTGAGAGGTGGGCTTGGGGTAAACATGGCACGAGCTTTGGGGGATGGGTCGTGACATTAATAATACAACATAATATATTATGAATAATGTAATTATTAACTAATAAATATTTTTATAAAAACAAATTATTTTACTTATATTATAATATAATCAATATTAGATATAATATTATTTGTTTTATAAATAACATAATAATATATTATTGATTAATAATAATTAATAGAATTGATAATTAATAAATATTTTACATATTAATAAATTATTAATAATTATATCAACATAAATTTAAAAAAATTGGAACTAAAATTTTATAAATATTAGATGTTATACTGTTAAATAATAAATAAAATAATAATTTAATATAAATTAATGATAAATAATTCAATTTATTAATAATAAATATATTGTGTATTAATAAATTCCCTATATTTTTTATCAACAAATTGTCACAAATAATTATAAATAATAATTCTATAAATATTATTTATATTAATATAAAATGTTAAATTATTAATTACATTAATAAATAAATAATAATAGATCAAAATATATTAAATATAATATATTTATTAACAAGTAGATATATTTCTGAATAAAAATTATTTTATTCATATTACTAAATAATAAATAACTAATATATTATTATTTATTATTTATTAAAATAATAATATATTATTATCTACTAATAAATAATAAAATTGAAATTTACTGAATATATTAATTATTAATAAATTGAAAATAATTATCTAAAAAAGTTCTTAAATATTCTTATACATTTTTTGTAAATACGACATATTAGATAATAATGATTTCGAATGATTTATAATAAATGTATTTAGAAATATAAATTATTATTTTATAAATACGACTTAATAATTTTATAATTATAATTATTTTTAATTTATATATGTATAAAGAGGCGTGAATGGGGTTCACACATCTTTCTTCGTGGATAGGAAGCATTAACCCAGTTCACACTTCTCAGCGAAATAGAGAAGCATGAACTCATTTTATGCTTTTCCAAATAATTTTTTTAAACTACAACAAAACCCTATCCATTAAAAAACGTTTTCCCTTTAAATAAAGTCCATTGAAAAACCTAAAAGGGAGAAGATGATGTCAAGAGAATAAATGATATCTGATAAAATGGGGCATTATTATCAAATACATTTTAATAATAAGAATGGTATAAATTCAATATATTTATAACTCACACAATTCTTTCATTCTCATTATGTGATAAATAAAAACATTAAACAATTGAAAAATCCATAATTTTAGCTTAAAATAAGAAATTTTATAATATATTATAATAACATGATTACATAATTTATATAATTACATTCTATGGTTATTTATCTTATAAATATATATTAAATATTTTATAATTCATTAAAATAAACATATAAAATTCACATTATTTTATCAACTAAATACATGTGTTTAAATGCTGTAATTATTTTTTATTTTTTATTTACAATAATCATTAAATTAATTTTATTTTTTCTTAGTGTTTTAACTTAGTAATAATTTAAAATTTATAATAATCTCATAATAAACATATAATACTAATGTAAATTGTGTTATCATGATTATAAATCCCTGAGGCAGATGATTGAAAAATAGTATACTGAAAAATGACTTTTATAATATTTCAATTCAAATTGATAAAATATAAAAATAATTAATCAAAACCATTCCAATAATCTTCACATTTCCTTAAATATATAACCATGTTCACTAGCATAGAACATTCTCATAAGTTAATGAAATTTAATTTATTTATGTATCATAAAATTTAAATTTATCAAAACCTTTTAACATTTTCCCAATTCTAGAACATGTTAAATATATAATGATCCAAATTATAAACTTAGGTAATTTCCCTTCAATAAGTTTCAAATGACATAGTATGCACTATAATATTAATATCTTTGTATTAGATGAAAAGTTCTATGATGACTTGTGTCCAAGCTAGTCTCCCTTTGATACATAATTTTCCACCTCTGATTAATCCAGTTACCATATCAATACAATGTGATACTCATGGGTTACTAACTAAAATATCAATTATAACATTCTTCCATATCTCCCGTAACACTCTTCCTCGACAAAAACCTGCTAAAATCAATCCTTGTATGGTAGAAAAGTCGCATTAGACCCCCAAAGGAGACCACTAAAAGTTCACATGTTAGCTTCTAGTATCAATGTTATAAAGGAAAAATAAAGTGGAAAATTTCCTAATAAATCAATAAAATATAATATGAAACCCATCAATAAAAATATCTAATAAATGAGGAAATCAATATAATAATGCATACAATGTAAAACATAAACAAGACCTCCAAATTCAAAAATGTAACCCTTATAGAAGTGACTCTAAGAACATAGACCATTGATACCATGGGATTTTAAAGCTCAACCTAATATCTAATTCCCTTTTAAAAATCTATGAAATCCGTATATATATATATATATACATATAATGGGGTGAATTTACACATATACTGTGTTGGATTATCTTAAAAAAATCTTCAAAAAGTTGAGGTAGCATACTAATGACTATGTGAATAAATAGAATACCTAATTCATTACCTAATGAGGCCAACCAAAACACATCCTCTAAAAGGATTATTCACCAAATATCACACATAGGTATGATAATATATTATCAAAAGAAATATTTAATAAAGGTAATTGAACTAGTCTCCCTCATGGCCCAACAACTTATATCATGACACAAACAACACCTCTGTATTTCATAATGGTAAATTGAGAAATCATATAATAAAAAAACAATATATCCAAAAAAACCATTAGATAATGAAAATCATTAAATATACATTCTATATAACCATATAATAGATGGGAATCATAATCAAGAAGGAAATCAGCCTCATTCCATTATCTTTAAATATAAGAATACATATTGTACCCAAATCATGACTATACAACTACATTCCATTTAATCCCACAATATTTATAGAAGAGAGTCTAAGGGTAAGTAATAAACAATATGTGTCCTCCGAAACATAGAAATAGAATAAAACACTTGGAACCCATTATCTAATGTGGGAATAATTCACATTAACCAACTAATGAGGTAGTGTATAAGAAATTTCAGAAAATAAAAAGGAAATATTAAACCACATAAAAACCCAACCAATGGGTTATATCATAAATATATAACATTTATTATTATAAACAACTAATTCCAATTTATCCCAAACATTCCACATTGATTATTTCTTCTAAAGTTATCCTCAACACATACTAACCACAGTAGCACTATGTAACAAGAATTCAACAACAAATTTACACATTCTCAAATCATTATTGATTACTAGATTTTTTATTTACATGAAACATTAGATTAATAGGGTTATATTTAACATAAATAATATTATTCATTAACCATAACATATCTTTTCTTTTATTATTTAATACCATATATTTATATCATGAAATTACTTTTTTATTTTTCATTATATAACATATATAATCATTAAACACTCATAAGTAATCCTGGTGAAACCCTTATTTATATTCTCCCTATCCACACCCATATATAGTTTCATTCATTATTAATTATTTCTATATTCCAATAAACTGTAATACTAATTATAACAACCTCATAAAACCTTCAAATCAGGAATAATACCAATAGCCCACAATTTTCATAGTAATATCAATCATCAAATTAATAGGACTTTCCATCACATAAATAAAAAAACAACCCAACCATAAAATCACACCGACCATTTTAATAATTATACCATAAAGAATTAAAGAAAAAAATGAAAACTCATTTTACCTTCTGTTAGTCTCATGAATTTGTTTTTATCGAATTCCTATTTTTTTTCTCATTATATAATTACAAGCAGTATTATTTTTATTATATTTAATCTTAATTTATTAAAATACTAGGAAAATCTAACGATACATCGACATCACCAATCACTAAAGTATAATATTATAATTAAAAAAATAACAACATGATATATTTTCACCACTTTAAAAAATAGGACTATCACATCAATTAATGAGATAATTAGAGAAGAAAAGATTATTCCATTAATCATGATTCACACTCTATCTACTTACTGTTGATAACATAGTTATTCATGATTTATGTAGTCTAAAATTGTTACCACCATCATATTAACAGAATTATGGTAATGAGACAAAATAGTAAAAACAATAATAACAAAGGATCATAATTATATGATTATAAAATCCACAAAGGCAATAATACATATTAATTAAGATTGAAATAAAATAAAACACATGGGATTCACTTATCCCCATTTAAATTCCATTGATCAATTTATGTATCTTTTTTAAATTAATTCCAACCATTTACTCATCGTAAACATAGGAATATTAATTAAATATTTAATACATGTTAAATGTATACTGAATTAGAATCACTTACCTCAAATAATTCATCAAAACTGATGCTAATGGAGATATAGCTTGATGTGTGATCTCTAAGAAAACATAAAAAATCATAAATAATTCATAAGACATCATCCTTAACCAATCACATAGAAATATTCTATGAAATAAAAACAACCATTATCTTCTATATCTTTTGAAAATAGTATTCAATGTAAGGATATAAGAGAGAGTAAAGTGTGATCCCCATTCATCAAAATTTGTTATCATGAATCCATGGCTCAAAATATTCCAAGGGTTGACCAACCACTCCCAAAAAAGCGTGAAGGGACACATAGGGTAGTAATAAGACTATAATAATTAAATAATATTAATTAAGACACATAAAGTTTCTCTAAATATTTTAAAATGAAAAATTTGTATATAATTTCCATTATAATAACATAATAATGTTCAACCCTGATAAAAAAATGATATGCCAAAAATGTTATGTGGTTAAAAATTATTCATGAGATAAAATCAATGATGTTCATGTTGTAATGGATATTGTGACTATACAATCCCAATATAATAAGTTATCAAAACAAAAACCTCATCCTCCACCTCAAACAAAATTATCCAAAAAACCTAGAATATATCACGAAAATCAAAACTATGAAACAATTATCCAAAAAATGGTATATCTAATAAATTTTATATTCATGATCCCTATGGTGTAACATAATCTCCCTCACAACAGTGAAAGAATAGATTCCAAAATTTAATTGGTCATAGTGAAATGGAAGCCAAATAAGATTATTCCAAGATTGATGTTAGGATTATTAAGTTGCAATAATGAAAAACATGATGAAACCTACTTCTAATCCTTAAGATTGTGTATAAAAATATTCACAAAAATTAAATCATGCTCTAACCCATCTCTTCAGGTAAAAAACATTCTAATCACTATGAAATCAAGATAATACCCCAACTTCAATTCTATAAAACAAAAAATCATTAGATAACACTACCCTTCATAACGTGATATGATTTTCTATTAAATATTTCTGCTAAAACTGTATCATTTATCATTAAACTATTCTTCAACCCCTTTTATAACAAAAAATAACAATATAGTGAAATAGAGTTGGGTTGAGCCTCCAAATAATGGTATTTTTTCGTGGTCCTATTTAAAAATTGAGAACCAAATAGATCCAAAATAGTCATTTGAGGAAGTAGTAATGGGATATAACGTAACACCCCAAGCTTCCACGATACATTTACGTTTGAATAACACACTAGCTTGCGTTGTACGTAACATCGAGTTCTAGCACACCATGACCAATAAAACTAACCGTTATGAATATTAATAACCAAATTTTTAATATTTATAAATATTATTTTTCAAAATGGAATTCATTTTTGGATTCAGAATATGAAAATTATATTAGGGTGAATTTTTGGTATTTGTTTAAAAACATTCAATTTTTGATGAATACTAAAAAACACGGCTTTATTTAAGTAATTATTTTTTATTTAAATTTATTTTATGTCAAAATAGATACATAATATCTATATTATTTCAATGTAATTCATTTATGTCATTATATAATAAGATTAGATGTATAAAATTTTATTGAACTTTTTAATGACTTTTAACCACCTACTAGGCACATTTACAAATTTTCATAAAATGTAAATTTACCGCTTTTGTGAATTTAATTTCAAAATTCAGAGAGACATGGTTGATATTATTAAGTAAAATTTTGTTCAATAAGATGAAAATAGTTTTTGGCGACTAGTAACTTTTGTCTTTTATTTACCACGGTTAAATGTAAATAGGGAAATTAAAAGTAAAAATGATATTATTATTACCCTAACACATGTCCTAATTGTATTGGATAAGTTTATTTCTACCAAATTAAACATTAGGAATAAAATATGATCTTCTTTGATCCACTTGGATTAGATTAGGACATTTATTATTATTTAATTTAAAGAAGTGTTAAAATTGTTAAATTCATTTTTTCATAACTAAAACGTTTTTAATATAGGGTTATAATTAATATAAATTAGACTATAAATATAAATTATAAATATAAAAATATATCTCACATAATCATATTTTTTTTATAATTTTTAGACATTAAATAATATAATTTATTTATGACACAATGATGATGCAGTAATTTCCCTATTAATGAAGGGTTAAAATAATTGATATTATAAATATTAAAATAAATGTAAATTGATACTTTTGATGAATTAAATTATATTTATAGGTTAATATGACATGTTATGGTTCAATAAATAAATTCGTTTCTATGTAATAATGTTTTTAGGACTAATAAAAACAAAATACCAAATAGTGTCAAAATTGACATAAATGTGTTTTAAAAAAAACACTGTATTATTAAGTGATAAAATATTCTTAAAAATATATGGTTCTTCCAAAGGACTTATATAATGATATATATGTCATTAATGAACCACTTCGGGTTTTATTGAAATTTTATACTAAGTTTATTAACCATGTAATATTAAAATACAAGAAGACATTTTAAAAGTTAAATTATTTAACTAAGAGTTAAATATAAATGATAAGGTTAATATGTTTACCAAAACCTATATAAAACCACTTTTTGGAGAGGTTTTACACCCATAACAACTTTATTTTATAAATAAATAATTTTGGAGATATTATAAACTGATTATGATTATATAATAAAGTAATATTTCCTTGCTTTTCCTAAATTTACCTTCAACTCTCTTATAAAAGGGTACGTACCCTTCTCTCCAAATCACACCTCCAAATCTATTTTAATCTGCTAAAACCTACTAAAATATCCTCCAAACTACCCTCAACTAAAATTAAATTTCTTTCTTTGATCATAAATCCAACCTAAGGATCCCTTTTGATCAAATCAAAAGAAAGCACCCGAAGAAGAGGTAATAATTTCATCACCTCTTTAAAAGTTATTTTTTACTTCCACTTCCTATTTCGTTGTTATCTCCATAAAAAAATAATAAATCCAGTACCTCTTATATACTATGATGTTATTTTAAATATGTAACAACCATATTCATTATTCTATCCATCCTATAAATGACCAAGTCACCATACGTGCGTACGTATGACTTACCGTCTATACGTCGTGCTATAGTTTGTTATTCAACACTTAATTATTTGGATGGGTACAATAATGAGTATAATTGATGTGAATAATAAATATAAAATGTTAATGATTCTGTATATATTATATAACATCCAATTACATTTTATTTCACCATCAATAGAATGGTATTGTTGCTCATGCGTACATACATATTACTGTGTCCACGAATGCGATGAAATTCATTTCACATTATAACAATTGAAGAATAATTTTCATTTTATGATTACAAATAATGTTTTAGAACTTAATATAAATCTCTATATTAATCCAATATATCCTAACCATAAAAAACATGACTTACGTAAGAAAATATATAAAGGAAAATGAATTAGTTATTACCTGAAACCATGATACTACTAAAATATTATTATGAAATCAATATTAGAAGATCATATATGATATCATATTTATGTATATGGTTATTGCATAATTTAATAACAGTTATTTAACTATTATATAGGAGGTTAACGTACAATCGACCATGAAAAAGTAAAAGGTAAGGGTTAATTATACAATCTCTTCATTATTTGTGGTTGTTTATACGTGAGTATCTACTAGGACCTCTTTATCATCCACATCCACATCCACATTTCTTAAAAATTTATTTCAAAACCTTTTTTATTTCCTAGACTATGGTTCAAAGTAATTCATATATTTTTTTGAATTTTTATAAAATGTTTATAAAGTAATATTTCCATCGTTTTTTAAACAAGGTACTTTATGACCTTTTCGAGAAATTAAGTTAAGAATGTTTTTTTAACTTATACGTCAGGTGCATATATTTTCTACCATTATGACAACTTAAAAGATTCCCTTACAAGATTATATGAATATTTTCAAAATAAATGTTTTATTTTATAATTATGTTTTATTTTAAATGATTTCAAAATAGAAAGAGATATTGCTCTCCAATAGTTTTGTTTTCATCTATGTCAACATCTTTTGATGGATTTTACACTTATTTGAAGTTGATTTATTCTGATACAATCTTCCATATTGTATTGAAGGTTTTGTGATATGTTTGAATGTGGATGTGTTATTTTTATACCATTCATGGTTTGTGGTTAAAGTATTAACATTTCATATGCTATTTTTATTATGAATGTTTATATTATGTTTCATCCTTTTCATATAAGGAATGCATTGGACTTAGTAAGTGACAAGTGGGGCCTTCTATGGCTCCTCGATGCATCAGTTGGTCTCATAATACAAATGTGTGTCTTGGAACAAGGCTTTTAAAAAATCTTATTTATAGTCTTGGCACGATTCCTTGACTATATGATTATGTTGTCCAACATTATGCATTCCATCATTTTGAAATTATCTATTGATATTACATGTGATTATTTGACTTGTAGAATATTAATATGAATAATAAAATGGCATTATTTTATTTATATTTTCTATAATATTCTGAAATTTAAGTTTAAAATGAATGTGTTTTAGTCTTATATATTTCCTTAAATGTTTATGCTTATTTATGAAAGTTTTTAATATATGTTATCCTTACAGAGAATTTGAGATCACCTATTTATTTGTTTCATTTTTCCCAGGATGTGAAGATGTATTTTATGATTAACATATAGGGATATGATAAAGGATGTGAGTGAGTTTAAAAAGGGGCACAATGTTGTTTTTTAATTTCATTAAGTAATGTAAAACTCATGTATGTATCTATTACATCCCAGACTACTAAAATAATCATTATTTCAAGACATGATCTCTTGTGATCATGAAAATGTTATGTAATAATGCATCAAATCTTGATAAAAAGGTTTGGGGATTTGTAGTAGGTATCAGAAGAAGTTTAGTACAAACCTTGGAAACTAGATTTAGAAAAACTCTGATTAGAGAATATTACACTAAGATAGAGTATGAGGATTAGTATAGAATAACTTCCTAGAATTTTGGTAATGTAGTGACATAGTGAGTTTTCCAAGAAATAATTCCCTATCTGGATATGAGCAGGTAGAGTCAGCTCTAGCACAGATGTACCTAGGAGTGAAAACTCTGACAAAGATTTTCAAGCTAGACTCGGGGTATCCTTGTACACGACAACGAGCCTTGCCACACTCTGGGTTACGACAATCCCAAGGGTTATGATTAGAATAATTAAAATTTTATTTACAAACAATTATGAAGGATTTATGAGTATATACTTCCCCAAAGAAAATTTTTTGTTTGATTATGGATTATATCCATAAACTGTTCAATTTTTGTTAAGTGTTTTACAGGTTTGGAATTATTTATTGCGATTCATAATCTAATCTAGTGTATGCCATTATTTAGAAATGTATCCTAGTGGAAGGAATGGAAACCATATAAACACCCATAATCCATGTTGGGACTGCACTCTTACTAAAGATAATTATGGTGGATTTGGGGATGCAACTGGTGCTGATCAGCTTATCACCATATTGGGTCAACTCACTTAGGTTATGAAAAATAACCTCACCCATATGGAACACACTGATAAAAAACGTGGAGGATCAATGTTAGACCGATTCATGAGGAAAAAACCACCAAAAGTCAATGGGACTACAAATCCATTTGTAGATGAGAAATGGATAAGTTCCTTGGAAAAAATATTTCTTGCATTTGGGAGCCACGAAAGGGAAAAAGTTGTCATGGTAGTTTATCACCTCAAAGAAGATGCATATCATTGGTGGTCATTAATTTAAAACACAAAGGATAATGAATAAGTATCAAGTATGTAATAGAGGATGTTGAAGGATATTTTCATAGAAAAAAAATACTTTCCTCATGACCATCAAGCAGATATAGAAAGGCAATTTCTGAGTCTAAGGGAAAAGGAGGATGAGAATATCGCAAAGTATGAGGCAAAATTTACTATGTTAGAAAGGCATGCAGTAAATTATATATGTAACCAAAGGAGTTATATTGATCAATTATTTTATGGATTAAAACCATTTCTCCATTGAGCATTAGTCTCACAATCCTTCTTGTCGTATGAATATATAGTCTCATGTCCTATCAAGACAGAAAAATAATTCTCTAAGTCTTATGACTTCAAAGAAAAGCATGAGAAGAAGAGATCTACTAAACACTTTGGAAATGGATATAAGGGGAGGGAGGGAAATATTTAATTTCAATATTGCAGTAAATGTAGGTAGAAACACCCAAGTACTTTTCTGAAAGGAATGGAAGTATGTTACAAGTGTGATGAAAAAGGCCACCAAACTCGTGATTGCAAAGGGTAGAAAGAGGCTGTCAATGTTGAATGATACAATTTTTAGAAATGGAACATTATTAAAATTAATGTCCTAAAATCCAAGGAAACATACCTCATAAAATTACAAGGGAGTAGGGACAAGCTTATGTGATCACTTCTGTTGAGGTTGAGGCTTCGAATGATGTGGTGGAAGGTAATTTAAGGGTTTCCTCAAATTTATCCAATGCATTATTTGATTTTGAAACATTTCATTGTTTAATATCTTCTCAATTTCTATGAAAATTAGATATTTTAAATTTGATTTAACAAGGGAGTCATCAGTAAAAAATCTTATGGGAAGTATCATTGTAACAAATTTTGTCAATTAGTTCCCATTATGGCATATAAACATGCTTTATCTATTGATCTCATCATCATACCCGTGATTGAATTTGATGTAATCCACGATATGGATTGGATTTCGGACCATGATGTGAAGATTTATTATAAAAATGAGTTTAAAATTTTTGATGATGATAAGGAGTACCTTATCTTTAGAGCAGAAACTTCACCATCTGATTCTTATCAAGATCTACCCCTATAGCTCTAATAAATTATATTATTGGGGAGGAAGTGTGTGGAATTACTATGGGTGAGGAAATTAATGATCAAATAGAGGACATAACTATTGTGAAAGAATATGTTGATATGTTTCTAGAGGATTTACCTAGACATCCTCTAGAATTCGAAATTGAGTTTTTTATTGATTTTATTCAAGGTTCAATGCCCATATCGAAGACCCCTTATAGAATAGACACTGTGGAATTAGTGTAACTAAAGAAACAACTAGAGGAGTTGAGTAATAAAGGATTTATTCACCCTAGTGTTAATATATGGGGATCCCCTATTCTTTCTGTTTATAAGAAAGATGGATCTATGAGGCCGTGACTTGACTATAGAGAGATCAATGATATAACAATAAAGGAAAAGTAACCCCTTCCTCACATTGAATATTTATTTGATCAACTTCATGTAGATAAATATTTTTCAAAGATTGATCTTTGATCTGGATATTTTTTCAAAGATTGATCTTCCTTATTCAGTTGTGCGTGAATAAGGAAGAAATTACAAAGATAACATTTTGAACTAGGTACATGTATTACAAGTTTATAATAATGCCTTTTGGATTGACTAATGCACCCTTTGTTTTAATGGATCAAATGAATTGAGTTTTCAAGGAATATTTTGATGAATTTGTAGTGGTATTTATTGATGATATATTGGTATACTTCAAAAGATATGAAAATCATGATGATCACTTGCGCATTATTCTAAAGACACTTAGAAGAAATGAATTATATGGGAATTTTAGCAAGTGTGAATTATGGAATCAGGGGACTTCTTTTCTTGGCCATATTGTCTCTAAGGATGGAATATCTATTGATCATTCAAATACCAAGTCAATCAA
Source organism: Viscum album (assembly GCA_963277665.1). Classification (NCBI taxonomy): domain Eukaryota; kingdom Viridiplantae; phylum Streptophyta; class Magnoliopsida; order Santalales; family Viscaceae; genus Viscum; species Viscum album. Next base: position 1,088,217,495 of record OY728139.1, read on the forward strand.
AGAATGGATAACACCGACATGTATAACCGAGGTACACCGTTTTATTGGTTTAGCAGGTAATTATCGGCACTTCGTCCAGAATTTTGCCTGATTGGCTAACCCATTAACCAAGATCCCATTTAAAGGGGTAAATTTTTATTGGAAAAAACATTGTTAAGAATGTTTTGAATAATTGAAGAAAATATTAGCAAGTGATCCTATATTGACTCTACCATTAGGGAATGATGGGTTTGTTATTTGTAGTGACTCTTCAAAGAAAGGACTTGGTTGTGTCCTTATACAGAATGATAGAGTTATGGCCTATTCATTATGACAACTAAAAAATAATGAACAAAACTATACTACCCATGATATTGAGTTAGAAGTTGTAATATATTCTCTAAAGATATGGATACACTATATATATGATACAAAATGTGAGATTTATACTGATCATAAGAGTTTGAAGTATATTTTCTCACAAAAAGAAATCAACATGAGGCAAAGGTGATGTATTGAACTACTCAAGGATTATGATTTCACTATACACTACCACCTAGGGAAGTCAAATAAGGTGGCATATGCTTTGAGCAGAAAGGATCATGGAGATCTGAACAAGATGAATGTTGAAAGAGATCTTATGTTCATGGATCTAGTAAAGATGGATATGGGAATAATCATGGAAGGTTAAACATAGATACTTTTTCAAATGGTTTCCAAACCATATTTACTAGAAAGGATAAGAAGTTATTAGACTTATGATGAGGAGTTTTGGAAGAAAATTAAAGCTATGAATGATGGGATATTGATCGACTTTATATATTAAGATGAAATTTTTAAATTTGGGAAAAAGGATTTTTGTTTCTGATATACCTAATCTACAAAGGGAATTGTTAGATGATGCTCATAGCTCCAATTTCTCTATATACCCTAGTAGCACTAGGATGTATAGATTTTTGAATGAACATTTTTGGTTGGACAACCTGAAATGGGAGATTGCTGATTATGTGTCTAGATGTATGGTTTGTCAATAGGTTAAGGCTGGAAGACAACATCCTGGAGGATTCATACAACCTCTTCCCATACTTGAGTGGAAATGGGATGATATCACGATTGAATTTGTCATGGGACTACCAATTAATCCTAGAAGGAATAATTCAATATGGGTAATTGTTGGTCTTCTTACCAAGTCAGTACATTTTCTTTCTATAAGATAAGATTTCAATTTGAATATTTAACAAGACTATATATTAATGAAGTTGTCATACTTAATGGTGTACCCCTATAGATTGTTTCTGATCATGATCCCCATTTTACATCTAGATTCTGGAAAAGTCTTCAGGAATCCCTAGATACTGAACTTCATTTGAGCACTGCCTACCACCCCCAAACTAACGGACAATCAGAACGGACTATTCAAACCATAAAATACATGTTGAGATATTTCTCACATGACATTCAAGGTATGTGGGAGAAGTATTTAACTCTGGTAGAATTTTCCTATAGTAATAGCTTCTATTAAAGTATTCATATTGCACTATATGAAGCATTATATGGAAAGAGATGTCACACAATAACTTGTTGGGATGATGTTGGTGAAAGAAAACTCAAAGGCCTAGAACCTGTTGAAGAAACAATGGAAAGGGTAAAGATTATCCAAAACCACATCAAAGTAGCTCAATGTAGTAAAAAGAGATATTCTGATAACCGAAGGAATGATTTGGAATTTCATGTCGGTGATCATGTTTTTTTGAAGGTATCTCCATGGAAAGGTGTCATACGATTCAGTAAGAAGAGTAAATTAGGTCCCAGTTAAATCAAACCTTTCAAAATACAAAAATGAATTGGAGTTGTATCTTATCATTTGGAAATGCCACCAGGTCTCTCCAAAGTTCATGATGTCGTCCACGTATCACTGTTGATAAAATACATGACTGACCCAACGCATGTAATCACCTTTGAAGAAATAAAACTGGAACCCGATATGTCTTATTGTGAGGATCCTATCAAGATTAATGATTTAAGATAATAAGTGTTGAGAAACAGGACAACTCGTCTGGTAAAAGTTCTATAGAGAAACCATAAGATGAAATAGGAAATATTGGAACCTGAGGAACTTATGATGAAGAAACACCCATATATTTTTATGTAGTAGTATTCATGAAATTTCTAGGATGGAATTAATTAAAGGAGGTAAGAATGTAACACCCCAATCATCCACGGTACGTTTCCCTTTGAATAATACAATAGCTTTCGTTGTACGCAACTTTTAGTTCTAGCACACCATGATCAATAAAAATTGACTTTATGAATAGTAATACCCACATTTTGAAATTTTATAAATTTAATTTTTCAAAATGGACTACATTTTTGAATTCGGAATATCAAAATTATATTAGGGTGAATTTTTGGTATTTTTCTGAAAACTTTCAATTTTTTTTGAATTGTGAAAAACACTACATTATTTAAATAATTATTTATTTTATTTAAATTTATTTTAAGTCAAAATAGATACATAATACCTATATTAGTTCAATTTAATTAATTGGTGTCATTTTATAATAAGATTAGATGTATAAAATTTTATTGAACTTTTTAACATCTTTGACCCACATACTTTGCACATTTGCAAATTTGCATAAAATGTAATTTTACAGGTTCTGTAAAATGAATTTCAAAAATCCGAGAGACACAGTTGATATCAATAAGTAAAATGTGGTTCAATAAGATGAAAATAAATTTTGGTGAATTGTAACTTTTGACTTTTATTTACCTTGGTTAAAAGTAAATATTGTAATTATAGGTAAAAATGATATTATTATTACCCTAAAACATGTCCTAATTCTATTGTATATGTGAATTTTGACCAAAATCAACATTAGGAATAAAATATGGTCTTATTTTATCTACTTGGATTATATTAAGACATTTATTATTATTTAATTTAATGAAGAGTAAAAAGTGTTAAATTCAAATTTTCATTACTGAAACATTTTAAATATAGGGTTATACATAAGATAAATTCTACTATAAACATTAATTAGAAAGATAAAAATATTGAATACATAATGGGATTTTAATTATAATTTGTAGACATTAAATAATTAAATTTATTTATGGCACAATGATGATGTAGTAATTACCTTTTAAATGAAAGGTTAAAATAATTTATATTATAAATATTAAAATCAATGTAAATTGATACTTTTGATGCATTCCACGAATTTTATAGGTTAATATAAAATATTAGGGTTTATTAAATAAATTTTTTCGAAGTAATAATGTTGTTATGAGTTTAACTAAAACAAAATACCAAATAGTGTCAAAATCAACATAAATGAGTTCTTTAAAACAAATACTATGTTATTAAATGATATAATATTCATAAAAATCTAAAGTTTAGACAAAGGACATATATAATGATAAATATTTCATTAATTAACCACTTTTAGTTCTCTTGGAATTTTATAGTATGTTTATTAACCATGTAACATAAAAATACAAGAAGACATTGTAAAAGTTAAACTATTTAACTATGAGTTAAATCGAAAAGATAAGGTTAATATAGTGACCTAAACCTCTCTAAAACCTATCAGTTGAGAGGTTTTCGACCCAGGCCCACCTTAGCCTTGAAATAAATCCTTTTGGAGCTATTATAAACCGAATATGACCTATATAATAAAGTAATATTTCAATCTTTTCCTAAAGTGACCTTTACCTCTCTTATAAAAGGGTACTTCCCCTTCTCTCAAAATCACACCTCCAAAGACATTGACTCATCCCAAAACTACTAAAATATCCTACCAACTACCCTCACCAAACCTATAGTCCTTAATTTGATCAGAAATCCAACAAATAGAGCCCTTTTGATCAAATAAAAAGGAAGCACTTGAAGAAGAGGTAATGAATTCATCACATCTTTCAAAGTTCTTTTCTTCTTCCACTTCCTGTTTCTTTTTTATTTCCATACCAAAATAATAAATCCAGTACCTTCTACATACTATGATGTTATTATAAATATATAACAACCATATTCATTATTCTATCCATCCTATGAATGAAAAAGTCACCATACATGCGTACGTACGACTTACCGTCTCCACGTCGCGGTGTAGTTTGTTATTCAGCACTTCATTATTTGGATAGGTATAATAATGAGTATAATTAATGTAAACAATAAATATAACATGTTTATTATTTATTATATATGATATATCATCCAATTATATATTATTTTACTATCAATAGAATGGTATTGTCGCTCGTGCGTATGTACAGATTACTGTCTCCATGAAGGCGATGAGATTCAATCCCCATCATAACAATTCAAGAATAATTTTCACCTTATGATTAACAATAATGTTTGTGAAATTAATATCATAATGGGTATGAATCAAATACATCACATCCATAAAAAACATGACTCATGCAATAAAACATGTAATGGAAAATGAATCTGTTAACATCTGAAGTGATGATACTACTAAAATATTATTAACAAATCAATATTAGAAGATCATATATTATATAATATTTATGTATATGGTTATTTTATAATTTAATAACAATGGTTTAACTATTATACATGAGATTAATGTACCATCGACTAAGGAAAATTATAAGGTAAGAGTTAATTCTACAATCTCTTCATTATCTTAGGTTTTTTATACCAGAGTATCTACTGGGGCCTCTTTATCATCCACATACATGCATCTTAAAAATGTATTTCAAAACATTTTTTATTTCCTAGACTATGGGTTAAATTCATTTATACCATTGTTTGAATTTTTATAAAAGGTTTATAAAATAATCTTTCCATCATTTTCCAAACAAGGTACTTTATGACCTTTTTGTCAAATTAAGGTAAGAATGTTTTTTTAACTTATACGGCGGGAGCAGCTATTTTCAGCCGTTATAACACCTTCTATGATTTTATCATATGATTATAAGAATATTTTTAAAATTAATGTTTTCTTTTATAATTATGTGACTTTTAAATGATTGGAAAAAAGAAAAAGATATTTCTCTCAAATAGTTTTGATTTCATTTATATCAACATCCTTTGATGTATTTTAAAATTGTTTGAAGTTGATTTACTATGATATAATCTTCCATATTGAATTGATGGTTTTGTGATATTTTTCACTATGGATGTGTTGTTTTTATACCATTCATGGTTTAGGGTTAAATTATTAACATTTCGTATGCTAGTTTTAATATGAATGTTTATGTTATGTTTCAACCTTTTCATATGAGGAATGCATTGGACTTAGTAAGTGATGGGTGGATACCACTATATCTCCTTGATGCATCGATAGGTTTCATGAGACAAAATTGCATCTAGGAACAAGTCCTTGACAAAATCTTATTTGTATTCTTGGAATGAGGCCTTGACTATGTGGTTATGATGTCCGATATTATGCATTCCATCATTATGAAATTAGCTATTGATATTACATGTGATTATTTGACTAGTAGAACATCCAGGTGAATACGAAAATGACATTATTTGATTTCTATTTTCCATATTATGCTGAAAATTATGTTTAAAAGGTTTTTGTTTTAGTCTTATACATTTCCTTAAATGATTATACCTATTTATGAAAGTTTCCACAATGTTTTTATCCCTACTGAGCATCTGAGCTCACCCATTTCTATGCTTTATTTTACTCAGGATGTGAAAAATTATATTATGATTAACCTGTAGGGATATGCTAAAGGATATGAGTGTGTTTAAAAAGGGACACAATGCTGTTTTTTAATTCATGATGTAATTTAAAACTCATGTATGTATCTATAACTTCCAAGGCTACTAAACTAATTGGTCTTTTGAGACTTTATCTTTTGTGATCATGCCAATGTTATGCAATAATGAACCAACTCTAGTTAACTAGGGTTGGGGCATTACATATAACCTCCAAACAATATACTATATAGTAAAAAAATGATACAAAAATGGTTTTCTTATATATAATTTTATTACCAATTATTTTTTCTAAATACACATCTTCTATTTTGAGCCTAGTACACATCCATTTCATTATTTTAACATTTTACTACTATTGATATAAATTTTATTTGGAACTATATTAAAATTTACAACAAATTAGATATAATAAATAGATAATGTTATACGAACAAACATTTATTTACTTATATAATTTTTAATAACATCCTAGAGGGTAGGGTTGAATCATTATTTTAACTAGAATATAAATTTATCTTCATTATTTTATAAGATAAGTCACATAAAAATTGCATGATCAATTTTATGAGGGCCATAATTATTATACCATAACTGTTATATAAATTATGTGAATTGGTAATTCAATCCAAATACATTCCATTTATAGGATGAACTGGAATTGAATTATATCATCTTATTTATATTATGAGATATTTTTACATTATATTTTGTGGAAGTTGTTATTGTTAAAATCTGGTATCTTTTGGATTTATGGGATATAATATGAAATTTGGTGGTCTATATAGAAAAATATTTACCCTATAGTCAAACACACACACACAAACACATATATATATGATAAAATAACTATTATAGTATATTCATAATCATTTATGGGAATTGGAAAATATATTTAAAAAAACTAAGTAATAAATAATTATTCATGATACTTTGTCAAACTTTTAAAAAATATATCTCATTAATAATTTCATTAAAAATATATTATTTAGGGAAATACATAATATGGATTAGATTATATTTGAGAATATTTAGTATATATATGAAGTACATCAAGTAGATAAACAAAAATAATAAAATTTTTCATGAGAGGGGTTTATGATATCATCAAATATGTTATAATGGATAATATCACCACTAAAATTTTTAAATGATTCTTATGTATAGATATTAATTAGGTGATTGGTTTTATTTATAAATGGTATTAGATAAATTTTTATGGGTTTTAGATACATAATATAATAAAAAATTTATGAGAAAAATAAAAAATAATGATTAAGATTTTAATCTTCAAAAAAAATTACAATATAACACTTTTTTGGTGTTTGTTTCCTTGATTAACCAGTTAAATTAATTTTGATATACACCAAGATGGAACAAAACATGGGTTATGACCCATGGTCCCAAAACAATTAGAATATAACATTACAACTTTTTATATGGGGATACAAAAAATTAATTCTAGTGATAAAACACTACTACAAATAGGAAAGTAGACTTCTATCTAGGAAACATGAGGTTTATCATCATTGGGAATGGAAACCACCTCTATCTCTCATATAACGACCCCTCCTATTTCCATGTCTCATCATCTACTTAAGGATAAATATTTACATCATGTGGGATGGGATATTAATATGGTTAATGATCTTGTTCTCTAGACAGACTAGAGCCCTATAATAAAACCTTCATATCAGAAATTATCTATGCCCTAATAGTCTTAGTGCCAGAAGATTAAACTTTATCTTGAAAATATCCATGAATGTTTTGAAATTATTCACAAAAAAACTCCTTTATATTATATCTAATATATATTTCAATAATATAATACTATTTTAAATATATATTGGAATAAAATTTTTGATGTTACTCACCCCTTGATCAGGGGTGAAAGCAACCTGCTAATCCATATCCTTAAGAGGAGTTACTCTAGATCTGACCAATGCAATAAAAATTTCACATTAGATTTAAATCTGATATAAATATTCATGATTAGAAAGCACATTGGTAGTAAAATATTATCATTGGCCATAATTTATTTCCTTTGATCAATGTTCTCTTTCATGATTATTGGGAGTTACCGTCACCTTCCCTACAAAAATACAAACATCATTATTAGATTTTTTAGGGATTTAAACCTCATTAATACAAAGGCTAACAAGTCCATCCTTCATAATCCTCATTTAGAGAGAATAATAAAACCCAAACTTCCCATTCTTATTTTTGGAAGAGTTATATTCTTTATAATTCCATGAATTAGCCTACAGCTAAGCTTCATGCTCTAAATAAGAATAATTTATTTGTTCATCAATAAGAGATTAAATTCGTACACCAATTATATCACATAAAGAATAAATATATGTACAAGTTTACATACATTTTTCATGATATGGGTAGAATAAAACTCTATGTGCCGAGTTAGATGTAAAATGGTTTATCTCAATTCAACTGAGTTAATGTTTAGAATAGAAAGCAACTGCTGAAGTAAATTGGTGAATAACCCCACAATACATTAGATTCAGATTACTTCCTTAATGAACCTCTCTTAGACCAATATTTCATAGCCCTGATTTGTATTTATTGTATTTTGTATCTTAGTTTTTTTGAGGCACTAGTTCCCATCATTCCCTCTAGATAAACTAAAGGAACAAATAATACACCTTTCATAGTTTATATTCTCATGACCTATGACTTTAAAGTCCCTAACAAAATGAGGTATTTTTCATATTTAATTCCAATATCAAATTCAACTTCATTAATTTATAGTATTAATTTATCAATAAGTGTGTAAATCAATACTACTTCAACTAGGTGATGAAAAAATTTCTAAACCTTTCTAATCATATTTCCTTAATTAATTTAATCAAAATTATAATTCCCAATACCATATCATGTAAAATTATAGGATGCTAGAATACCTAGTTTAGCTCATATAAATTGATATATATCTAAAAAGAGGAGTTTTAAACCTCTGTTGGACTGAAATTTCTATCCCACTCTCAGTTGTTAAGAATACCCAGTTTGAAGGATATCAAAGAAAAACCCCACCATAAAATCATAAAATATTTAGATGGAAAAATAATGTGAATGAATAAGTAACATAGAGAGGAACATTTACATTTTAAAAATTCTCATCTGTGAAGCATGCCACCATGTCATCGATTTTCCATGTACTAAACCTCTATGTTTAATGTGTCGGTCGATAATGCAATACTTATATTTTTCAAGTCACTCCAAGAACGCTTCTAAATCTAATTTCTCATGAGAAACATTACCATTTTGTTGAAGGCCTCCAAAAATAGAATCCTTAAAGAGTGTGAATTGGATATGTGATATATCTACATAAAACCCTCCATGAATGATCCTATTAATCTTCTTACCATCAATAAGAAATTAGTGACTATCAAAACACCCATGTGGAAGAAACATTTATTCCATGTATAAAACTAACAAAAAGCCATTATATCAGTGCCCTAATCACCATGTCAGAAAAAAGAGAGACTATCATGGATGAGACCCATTAGTAAATGAATTTTGATGTATAATTTTACTCCATAGTATTGAAAAAATAACAATATAATTTGATAAATCACATTTATTAATTCTCCTAAATAATTTTTAGCATCATAAAAGAAGAAATATATAATGAATCAAGGAATACAAAATACCAAATATCCTCTCTTAAATAATGATTTATTCTAAAGAAAATGATATATATTATTAACAAATTTTACCCTTTCCCACCTTTAGAGAAGTTAATTTTTGGTCTAAATTTCTTTCAAAAAATTTATATGAAAAGGATTTTATCAAATATATTAGCTATAAGGAATATAATGAGAATATTATTTATTGTATCACTATTTACGTGGCATGTTTAGTGTTATTTTGTTTTTTATGTTGGGATAATCATTGATGAAATAGTATATGTGAAACTAAGATAAGGGGGTCATCCAAATACACTTAGTTTTTTTCAATACCCAATATCTTCCCACATAAATATTTTTAATTTTTTAGGAATAATTCAAATGATTGATTCCTTTAGAGGGAAAACTAATTTAAGTTAACTATAGTACTATTTTGTTTTTCTCCACATCACATACTCATAGTAATTACACTTATATTGTCTCTTATAAAGGATTCAAGTATAAAAATAATTAAAAATGAACATTATCATTAAAATTATTCAACCATGTTTATAAATAATTAAAATTGTGTAGGTAGGAAATGTACAGATAATTATTTAGTTTATCTAAATTGGAAATTATTATCCACTATTAATTTTATTATATTATATAGAAGAGAATTATATTTTTAGTTGGTTATTATATAAATATTTTTGTGTTTTTGAAACTTTATGGTGGTGACTGAGGATGATTACTCCTCCTTATCTAATACCAAGACTACTGAGATAAATAGAGTTACACATAATATAAGAGGAAAGATTTTAATTTCTTCATTAATTATAATGATCAAACGATTCATTCCTCAATATTGTTTTTCATTATTAACCTATAAAAATACTTATAAAATTATTTTATTTTTTCCCTTATTGGGGAATGTGGTCAATTAAATAGGTTTCAATGATGTCATAATGAAAAAGAGGAGGTGAATGGGTATTCCACATTAAAATTGAAATTTATCATTGATTTTTGTATACTTTATCCAAAATATATCTTCATATTTTTGTAAAATAATTATATTCATTGGTAATCTATGTTAATGTTCATGTTAAACCGTGAATAAATTATAATATGGATTAGTTTCATAATTCAAATGAGTTCCTCTACATTGAAAAATATATTTTTCAATCATGAATAATCTAATACCAAATTATTTAGTAAATATTTCATAAAAAATATTCATTCAATGAAAAAACTATTTTTCTTTTTCCAATGATTTTTTGGTATTAAATCATACACACAACCCATTAAAAATTTCTCATTATTGTCCACAATTTAATCAATGATATTATATTAATATAATATATATATTTTTTATTTAAAATAATAATTATGGTATTTATATATTTAAAATTGTATATTTCAATTGTTATCCACCACCAAATTTGTTTTTCACATAATATGCCCATTGATTTTAATTAATTTCAAGTAAAAAACGGGTTTCCTTAGTTCTACTTGGTCATCGACCTCTTCATGAGGTTTCATGATAGAGAATATATTATTAAATTCATTTTTAATATCTAAGTGCTACATATATAACACAAACAAGAAATTTTCCCAATAAATGTGATATTATATATTTTGTTTTATTTTTTTGACAATTACATATAGTTTTAATATTATATATTTCCTATAAAAATATGGTGAATTTAAATAATTTAAATTCTACATGTTTTCTATGATATTTTTTGTAATTCTATTTGTTTAATTTCAATTATAGAATAATATTACTTTTTATATGATTTTATATTATTTGGTTCAGCTAGAAATGGCTTAGTGTGGGTGTTATTATGTGGTTAATGAGAAATTGTTTTTAATTTATGATAATGGTTTTGTATTCAGCATGATTTTATCATTTTATTTTGATTCAATGACTGTATTATTATCATTTACCCACATTTTATCGATACAATTATTTTCATATCTTAAAGTATTTGAATAGTCGATTGGTTATAGATGTTCTTATTATTACAAGAACCCAAATATTTCATGATGATATTTTTAAAACTATTCCTTATGGTAAAGATAAATTTCTATTATTGGAAATAAATTTTGAAATACTTTTATTTTTTTTGGTATATCATAATCATTCATACTTTATCTCATGAAGTTTTCAATTAGTGATGTCCCACAAGGAAGGTGTAAGATCCCGACCTTTTCTGGAGTCAATACCGGTCCCATTTTCAGGTACTTTTGATGTTTTTAAGTACCTCTATTTTGGAAGTAGTGACTTGAGGTGCATTTCGGTTAACTTTTTACTAAAACAAAGGGCCCTTGGGTTGTGCACGGTTTGCACACAGTTTGAAAAACCGTGCGACCAAACCATTCAGACCGTGCAAATCTGGACACTGAGGTCCGTACAGTTTGTGCACGGTTTGACAAACCATGCGCCACTATCTATGAAACTATGCGCACGGTTTTTAATTCCAAAAATCCTTTTTAAAACCACCCAAACCCCGGGACTTCCTTATTTTCCGACCTTAGCTTGGGCTTGTCATTTTATAGGTGTTTCCAGAGCCTCTTGGAGAGATTTCAAGGCGATCCAAACAACTTTTCTCAAGATTGAAGGCTCAAATTGATGATCCGCTCTCCTTTCGGTATGTAGATTTCATCCTATTGTTTCTTCCATTCATTACTCTACCATTCCTTGATCTTTTCATTGAATATATCCATAGTTTCCATACATCTAAACCTATGAGTTATGGTATAGATCTAGGATTGTCGATCTAGATCTAGTTTTTCAAGATCTTAATTCCTTTGATCTTATTTTTTGGTTTTAAGGATTTAGATCTAGAACTTGATTGACAACGTTGTGCTGCTCGGATTTTGGGGATTTTCATTGGGCTTACTTCCATCAATAAATTGAGGTAGGTGGTCTAAATCCAATCCCATTGTCTCATCCTACAAGGCTTATGCAGTTTTATAAATTTCATTGAATAAATAATTAATTGGTGTTTTTGTTATGCGGTTCTTTGTGAATTGTGGATCTAGTTGACTATGGGTGAGAGTTAGGATGGAAGGATAAAGATGATTAAACATTTGAATATTGTTTAATATGTTGATTGGTTATTAGTTTTGAAAAAGAGTTGTGGGACATGGAATGACGCTCTTAATACGCACATAGGTTCTAGAAATGGTGCTTTAGAACTAATGACATGCATGAATTTGATATTTTATGGGACTTGGACTGATGCTCCAAATACCCATGGGGTTGTGAGATAGGGACTTATGCTCCAAATACTCACATGTGTGCTAGACATGACGTTCTACACTATTTCATTTATTTTTTAATATGGTTTCATTTGGATATTCATAAAATTAATATTGTGACATAGTAATTATGAATTGAATAGGGAAAATGGTTTAGGCTCCTACACGGGCCGAAGCTGGCATTGCGTTTTGGGTGTTCTCAGGAACCTTGATGTTTAACATATTAAAGAAAGGTTAATTAGATAAATATAATTGTTTTCCCTATTGTCTAGATTTATTATTAATGAAAATGGATACACTAGTTATATTTGGATTTGTTTTTGACATTGTTGGTGGTGATCTACTGAGTCGTACTCAAACCCTACTCAAGATACCTAATTGGTACCCAAATAGACTATGTTGTTACAGGACAGGACAAGGGCAAGAGCTCTAGTTAGAGTTCTATTTGGGGTTGGAGCATGGAATAGGGAACCAGACGTGGGTCGGGACCCGTTTGGAGTCAATGTGTCTTTACTTTCAGTTTCATTGTAGACACTTGGCACTTGCATTGTTATAGCATGTTTTAACTTTTAGTTGAGTATTGTATTTACGGTTTTTGATTATTCTAGTGACATTGTTCTGTTATATTTATATGTGTTTCCGCTATCGCATGGTTACTTCCACTAGTATTTGATTATGATAAAAGAGGGTATAGTCTCCCCAAGACTAAATTACTAGACCCTCATCACTAGTCAGCACCCTCTTGCGTACGGGGAGGCGCGCTTGAGGGCCTGTGACCAACTAGCTCGGAGCACCGTTCAGTGGCTCCTAGGTCTGGATGTTACAAAGTGGTATCAAAGGAAAGTCTTTTCTTTATTCTTCTTTTTGGTCTTAATATTTGGGGAAGGTACAAAGGAGACTAGGGAAAGTCGGGGCTTGATAATGAGCTCGTGCATGGGAGTTTCGAACCCATGTATGGGGGAAAACTCAAGTACTCTAGGTGGGAATGCTGTTATTACTGTTTTTCATTACAGTTGAATATTATTTCACCTTGGGGGATGCACTTGTTGTGTGATGTGATTATTATATTTGTAATTGGTTGATTATTGATTTTTGGCCTAGAATGGAATGAGTGTCTCATCTACATTCATCATTCTAGGCACTCTGGATTATTGTGACATGCATCATGTTAGTCACGCACGTGAAAACAGATTATGGGTAGATTGTTGTACTTAAACTATTTCTTTTCCTTTCTTGTGAAAGTGAAATAAAAATGGTGTCTAATTTTCAAATTGAATGAAATAATTTCGAAGTTATATGAATAATTTGGTTTTGTGTAATTGTGGTAACATTGTGAACTATTTTCTAAGCTGCATGTTTGGATTTGTAGAATTATGCCTTCATGACGCTTATTGAGAGGACGAGCAGGGGGTATAGTTAGAAATTGTACTCCAATTGGTGAACCTGAGGCACCAATAGTACCAACTGAAGAAGCGAGGGAAAAGTTTCGAGGGAACCTCACCCATTTCATGAAAATGATGGAAAGAGACCCAGGGCAGGTTGTGAAAAGTATGTCTGATCTTACGAGGGAGTTTCAGTTGTGGCACCCACCGACTTTTACTAGAGATGGTGGTTCGAAGAAGGCATATTTCTAGATTGAATATACCCAGACTATACTTGACCACTTAGAGACACCTGTTGAGAATTGAGTCAAGTTGGTAGCTTACATGTTGTTCGGTCAAGGAAAACGTTGGTGGGACTTCCAGACTCGGAATGGGCAGCTAGAAGCTATGGAGTGGAAGGAATTTCAGGACAAGTTCTGTGAGCACTTCTATCCAGAGATTCTCAGATAGGATAAATTGGCTGAGTTTATGAGGATAAATCAAAGGAATATGTCTGTAATGGACTATTCTAAATGATTTACAGACTTACAATGATTTTCTCCAGTATTGGTAGCTGACGAGGCCACTTCAGCAAGGCGATTTTAGGATGAACTTAAATGTGAAATGAAGTCTCAAGTAAATATTTTCAGGTTGAATATGTTTTCAGAAGTGGTAAATCAGGCTCTATCTCTAAGGGGAACCTGAAGGAGGCATCTAGTGGTGGAATAATGGTTTTTACTGGATGTTCCGGTGGTGCGACTTTTCAGAACAAGAAGAAACGTGTTGACAATGTCATCCAGGGAGGAGGGAGACAGAGTAACCTGGTATAGGGGTCGGTTACACATGACCTTACCTGAGTGTTTTTTCACCTGTGTGGAAGGACGTGACATTATCATAATCAATGTCCCTGGCTGACTGTTGAATGCAGATCCTATGGTAGGATGGGACATCTCTAGAAGTTCTGTAGGAACCCAAAGGAGTCAGGTGGTGATGGATTAGCTAAACAGAGTCATAGTGTGGGAAGGGGATCCTCTGCACCCTTTCATTCCCAAAGTTGTAGTTCTACTAGCCGAGGTGGTAAGGGTGACAGGCGTGGTGCTATTGGGAAGCAACGCCAATATCAGTAGAGTGGTACAAGTCAGGGGAGTTAGATGGCATCATAGGGAAGGGGAGCAGCACAATTGCATGCAGTACATCCTACACTTGTGGATAGTGAGGCTGGACCATCGATAGTGAGAGGTACTATTCTTTTGGATTCTACTTTATCTAATTCCTTATTTGATACTGGTGCCTCTCATTCCTTTATATCTACAAAAAAATTTAATGGTTTGAGTTTGGCGGTAGAGTTTGTGAGCGGGGCTATGGTAATAGTCACACCTTTCGGGGTACAGTCCAGAGACATCTGTATGTGAAAGGGATGTTCTCTTAAGATTGGGGAGTACTATTTCCTATGGTATCTCTATATCCTTGATATGAAAGGCTTCGAACTAATCCTAGGTATGGACTGGTTAGTCACATACCAGTCCCACATTGATTGTTATCATTGGAGGGTGACATTTATGTCACCTGCGGGTGACCATTACATTCACTATGGGGAGTGGGATATCCAAGAAGGCCGAGCAGGGATAATTACTCAGCAACTCAGAGAGCTCACCACCCATGTTTCAAATCTATTACTAGATGACGATGGTGTTAGGCAAGATGTCCTTCCACCAGTGGTTAATTTGTTTAAGGATGTATTCTCGGAAGAATTCTTAGGGCTTCCACCTAAGAGAGATGTTGAATTTACTATTTAGCTGATGTTAGGAGCTGAGTCAGTATCTATTAAACCGTATATAATGGAACAAACAGAGCATCAAGAACGCAAAGATCTATTGGAAGACTTGAAAGATAAAGTATTTATCCATCCATGTACATCGCCATGGGGATCGCCTGTACTGTTTGCAAAGAAGGATGATGAGAGTTTACGTTTGTGTGTCGATCACCAGAGGTTGAAAAAGATGACTTTGAAGAACCGATATCCTCTACCGTGTATTGATGATATGTTTGACCAGTTCAAGGGAGCCCGTGTTTTCTCAAAAATTGATTTGAGATCGGGGTATCACCAGTTGAGATTTCGGACTTCTGATATACTGAGGACTGATTTCATGAGTAGATATGGGCTTTATGAGTTTTTTGTAATGCCATTTCAGTTAACAAACACACCAGTAGTGTTTATGGCTATGATGAATATGATCTTTCTTCCGTACGACGATTAGTTTGTCGTAGTATTTGTGGCCGACATCTTGGTGTACTCTAAGACTCATGATGATCATTCCCAACATCTTCACATCATCCTGAGTACACTGTGAAATCATTGACTATACTCCAAGTTATCTAAGTGTCAACTTTGGATTGATTAGGTACACTTATTGGGACACATCATCTCGAAGAATGGTGCTTCAGTGGATCCATAGAAGGTGTAAGCAATGATTTCTTGGGAGCATCCCAAGAATAGTTTTGATATCTGAAGCTTTCTGGGGTTTGTTGGATATTACAGGAGATTTATCAAAGACGTTTCCCATTTTCGGGCTTGACAAAAAAGGAGTAATTTTTGAATGGTCAGAGGCTTGCAAGACATATTTTCAGGAGTTAAAGAAGCATTTGACATCTGCACTGATTTTGTCTCTACCTAAGCCAAATGAAGAGTACATGGTGTATTGTGACGCTTCTGGGATAGGACTTGGAGCTGTGTTGATTCAAAGAGATAAAGTCGTGGCATACGGGTCTTGAAACCTGAGGCCACATGAAAGGAAGTATCCAACACCTGACCTTGAGTTGGAAGTGGTGGTTTATGATTTGAAGTGTTGGAGACACTACCTCCTAGGTTAAAGGTTTTCAGAAAAGTATTGTTTTCAACAATACATAAAAATTTTATTTAAAGGGGGAGATTATTGAATATAATACTCTATTTTTTATGATAATTGTGATGCTCACAAATACCCTTAGTAATTTTCTAATGATTTTATTTAGTATTTTTTAGGAATTTATTAATTTATTTTACTCTTGAAATAACGAGAATTTATTACTTATTCAGAATCTTCTTTAAGCGCATTCAGGAATCACTGTTCATACCTTACGTGGATAAATGTAGTGCGAAATCTGCTTTAAGTGCGTTCTGGAATCATTGTTCATACCCTACGTGGATAAACGTTGCGTAAAGATGAAAAGAATGTATACTTTTTGAGATAAGAGAAAAGTATGGTTAAACAACCATATGTTTCCAGAAAAGTATGGAGGAATAACCTTACGTTAGGAAGGAACATTACATTTTAGTTATCAGCAATGTATGGAAGGAGAACCATACTTAAATACTAAATGTTATGTTTGTTTCTCAAAATTATGGTTCATCAACCTTACTTTTGTAAACAACCATACGTTCTTGGAAAAGTATGGATCAAGTAAAAGTATGGATCTTTTGCTGTACGTTTGAGAGTTGAAGAAAAAGTATAGATGATCAACCCTACATTTATGTTCAACCTTACGTTTTCTACCTTTTGTTTGAAGACTATGTCATCAACCCTACGTTTGGAGGCCACATCATCAACCTTACGTTTGACATCGGAAAGTTTGAAAGATGATATTTTTTACACAGCGATCTACAAGCTGAATATTGGGCGGATTTCAAGCTAGATTTAAAGCCATTTTTAAAATACAACTTTGAATGATTCAAAGCCGGTTTATCAATGGATTTTAGATTGAATTAAAAAGAGCTTTTTATGCCGAGTCTTAAGGGAAGTTACGACTTCTCTATAAATTCAAATTTTTGAATATTGCAAATTAGAAGGAAACTTTTATGGATCTAAATGTGGAGGTGATATGCTCAGCTTTATTATATATGTTCTCTATGAAACACGTGGTACATATGTGTATGGTGATCGATCTATTATTAAAAATGTGGAAAACAGAGACTGCAAAAATTCACGGTGATCCGCTAATTCAAAAAGGAGTGTCAAAGCTCTGTTCAATTAAAAAGAAGGAACTAGATAGAAGATTCACTTGTTCTACATCGAATATATACCATGGATCTACTACTACTGAATTTGTGAACTATATCTATATATCTACTGCAACCAGATCAACTCAGAATTGTTTTGTTTTGAAAATCAATATTTCTAGAGACTACGATCCATCAGCTGTCAACTGCATTCTGTTGCAATTGTGAAGATCAACTGGAAAACTTATTTCTGTAATTATTTTTATTCTTGAGTAACCAGATTCGTGTTCTAAGCTGTGTTCGTTCATGTTTGAACCAGTAGGCTTTGTTATCCTGAAGATTGTAATGGTGTCAAATGCCTGTACTCAGTTGTGGACCGGTCTGTTGAAACGAGGACTAGATAGTGAAAATTACCAGGCTCGTGGAGTCGAGCATTGGTGGAGTGGACTAGGGGCCTTTTGTTCCCCGAACCACTATACATCTTTTTGTTCTTGTTTTTACTTATTCCGACGCATGATCAAATATGATAAAGTATAGAGGACAGAACTCATTCAATCATAGAGTTACTGAAAAATTGCAAAAGACACAATTCACCCCCCTCGTGTGTATAATTTTTATATTCAGATCCAACAATTGGTATTAGAGGTGGAGCTTTTGATAGAGCCTTAGTAATCTAGAAGCATTTAAAGATTATACAACAGAGCATCATGAATGATACAAGAGAAGGGATGTCAATGGTCAGAGCACCATATTTTAATGGAGACAACTATGGTTGCTTGAAATCGTTCATGATAATATATCTGAAAAACCTCAGATATAAAGTCTATTCAAAGATTCTAACTCCTTATGAAATTCATGAAAATCATGAGACATGGAGTCCTGCATTAAAGGCAGAGTACGATATGAACTCGAAGGCTATGAATGAAATTATCTGCGGTCTAGGACCAGATGAATTTAATAGAGTTTCTCAGTGCCCCACAACATATGAGACATGGAAAACAATAACCGTGGCATATGAAGGAATAGATAATGTGAGAAAAATGAGATATGCAACTTCCAAATTGAAATTTGATACTTTCAGAATGTTTAAAGATGAAAGCATTACCCAAATGAATGGTATATTGACAGAAATTGTCAATAATATAACATCTCTATGAGAACCTATCAAGTCGGATGATCAAGCATTAAAAGTACTGAGGGTACTTCCTACTCGATGGAATGGTATCTCTGCTGCAATCAGACAATCAACACCTGTCAAAGATCTAACCATGAGAGAGCTGATTGGTACACTGATGATGTATGAAGCTGAAATGCAAGATGAGGCAAATGAACATAAGGTATACATCAACAGAGAAGATACTGCCTTGAAGGTAACTTCACAAAAAAATAATAGAAAGATTAAGAACAAAGAAGTCAAAGCTAAATCAGAAAGCTCTGACTCATCTAACTCAGATGAAGAACTGGCTCAGCTAGACATAAAATTTAGAAAATTCTACAGCAAGAAAAGAGGCTTCAAAAAATCCTTTAAGGAAGATAATAAAGATGTAAGATGTTATGAATGCAAGAAGTTGGGGCATATTAGACCAGATTGCCCACAATTGAAGGATGCAAAGAAGAAGAGATTCTTAAAAATAAATGACTATGAGCAGAAAGAAAAGAAAGCTATGAAAGCCACTTGGAGTGTATCTGAAGACTCCAGTAGCTCTCCTGAATCAATATCAGAGAAAGAAGAAGTCAATCTAAAAGAAAACATGTGTTTTATGTCAGAAACTGATGAGGTAAACTCATATTACTCGTCTAAATAAAATTCTAAATCAAGCTACACAAATGAAAAACTTGCAGCCTACTGCAATATGCTTGAAGAAAGATATGACTCACTATTTAAGAAACATAAGTCACTAAAAAATAAACATAAATCCATTTCAGATGAAAGAGATACAATGCTGAAACAAAATAAGGAATTAAGTGATAAGTACAATTCGATTAACACTAACTATATTAATTTTGAATCAATAATAAAAACACTATAGGATGAAGTAGAATCTTACAAACAGGCTGCATTGGTTTTTACAAAAGGAGAGAATTCATTAAATTAAAGTATTGGAAAGACTATCATTAAAAAAGAAGAGATTTGGAATTGGAAGTAAAGGAGAAAAACCAAATCTATATAAAAATTATTTTATTCCTAGCTTTAAAAAGGTTAATTGTAACTTTTGTGGGACAAAGGGACATATAGCTAAAAACTATTTCTTAAGACAACCTCAAATTTGTGGTATTAAGAAAGACTATGTTTCAAAAGACTTATATGATTCAGCTAATTTTAAAAGAAAAAAGTAAATATGGATACCCAGATCACTTCTAGATAACACCCCTAGACCCAACAAAATATGGGTACCAAAGCAATTTGTTTGAATGTCTTTATAGGTAGCAGGCCACTAGAGGAGAAAAGATATATGGTACATGGAAAGTGGCTGCTCAAGAAATATGTGTGAAAACTTATTGAATTTTTCTTCACTCACTCAAAAGGAAGTAGGACTTGTCACATTTGGTGATAATGCCCAAGAAAAAATCATTGGCATTGGAACTGTTGGAGATCCAAAAATAGTCTCAATCAACAAAGTACTTTATGTACAAGGATTAAAACAAAATCTGATAAGTATCTCTCAACATTGTGATGATGGATATACTGTTGATTTTACTAACAATTGTTGTACTGTTTCTAAAGATAAACTATTTAAATTTAAAGCACCAAGAACTGAAAATGTCTATACTTTGGATTTAAATTCCTTGTGTAAACAACAAGTAAACTGCTTGAATGCTAAAGTAAGTGAATCCTAGATCTGGCATAGGAGACTTGCACATTTCAATGTATATGTTTTACATAATATATCTAGGAAACATTTAGTTTCTGATTTACCTTGTCTCAAATTTGAAAGTGACAAATTTTGTGATGCATGTCAACTTTGCAAGCAACACAAATCATCCTTCAAATTTGTTAATAAGGTTACTACATCTAAACCTCTAGAACTTATTCATATGGATTTTTTTGGACCCTCAAGAGTAGAAAGATTAGCTGATAAATTATATGTATATGTTTTAGTTGATTACTATTCAATATTTACATGGATTTTCTTTTTGAAATTTAAAAATGAAGATTTTACTTTATTTGAAAGTTTCTGAAAATCTGTTCAAAATGAAAAAGGTTTCAATATAATCTCATTGAGAAGTGATCATGGTGGAGAATTTGAGGATCTGGAATTTAATTCCTTTTGCTCAAACATGGGTATTAAACATACCTTTTCTGCACCTAGAACACCTCAACAGAATGAGATTATATAAAGGAGTAATATAATAATTCATGAAATGCCTAGAACTATGTTAAATGAATATAGCCTACCTATATATTTCTGGGTAGAAGCTGTGAATACAGCTTGCTATATAATTAATAGAGTTTTAATTAGACCTATTTTGAAAAAGTCACCCTATGAACTATGGAATAACAGAAAACCTAAAGTTAACTACTTTAATGTTCTTGGATGCAGGGTCTACATATTAAACACCAAGGATAATCTTGGTAAGTTCGATCCAAAATCTGATGAAGGTATTTTCTTAGGATATTCTGCTACCTCCAAAGATTATAGAGTTTATAATACGAAGTCAAGGTTTATTGAAGAATTAGTTCATGTGAAATTTGATGAATCTGATCCCTTTGAGAAAAGGACAACACAAATGGATGAAATTGACTCTAATGATAACATGAGACTTGAGAACATAAAGAATGATTTTGAAAATGATATAAAAGAAATTCAATCCAGTTCAGAGGAACATGATACTGAAGAACCTTTTAATATATTACCTAGAATATATAGAACCCTAAAGAATCACTTTTTAGAAACTGTAATAGGTGACCTAGAAACTAGTGTTCAAACTAGAAGAAACTTAGGAAACCTACCAGAATTCTCTGCCTTCCTATCTCAATAAGAAACCAAGACTATAGAAGAAGCTTTAGATGATGAAAGCTGGGTAATAGCAATGCAAGATGAATTAAAACAGTTTAAAAGAAATGAAGTTTGGGAATTAGTGGAAAGACCTAAGAAGTATCCTGTAATAGGAACCAAATGGGTCTTTATAAATAAACAAGATGGCCAAGGCACAATAACTATAAATAAAGCAATATTAGTAGCTAAAGGATATAATCAAGAAGAAGGAATAGATTATGATGAGACTTTTGCACCTTTAGCTGGGTTAGAATCCATTAGAATCCTTTTAGCCTATGCATATTATATAAATTTTAAATTATTTCGGATGGATGTTAAATTGGCCTTTTTAAATGGCTATTTAATGGAGGAAGTTTATATTGAGCAACCTCTTGGTTTTGAAAACTCTCAAAAACCTGATTCTGTTTTTAAACTTACTAAAGCTCTTTATGGCCTTAAACAAGAACCTAAAGCTTGGTATGAAAGATTATGTTCTTTTCATTTGAAAAATTATTTTACTGTTGGAATGGAAGACCCAATACTCTTTACGAAAACTGTGAAAAATAATGTTTTATTGGTTCAAATTTATGTTGATTATGTAATCATTGGATCAACTAATAAAACTCTTTGTCATGAATTTTCAAAATTAATGCAAGAAGAATTTGAAATGAGTATGATGGGAGAATTAAATTTCTTTTTGGGTATTCAAATATTTCAAAAAGAATTTGGAAATGTTTTAAATCAAAGAAAATACATTACTGATTTACATAAGAAATGTGGACTTGAAAACAACAAGCCTTTTACAACACCTATGTGTACTAATATGAAACCTGATTTGGATAAAACTGGGAAATCAGTTGACAACAAGTTATATAGAGGTATAATGGGTAGTTTGTTATATCTTACTGCTAGCAGGCCAGATATAATGTATTCAGTATGTCTTTATGCTAGATTTCAATCAAATCCTAAAGAATCTCATCTGACTGCTGTTAAAAGAATTTTTAGATATTTAAAAGGAACTGTTTTTCAATCTCTTCTTTATCCTAAAACATCTGATTTCAATTTTATTTCATATTCATATGCTGACTTTGTAAGTTGTAGATTATATAGAAAAAGTACATTAGGAACATGTCAATTTTTAGGAAAGTCTTTAGTATCATGGTCTATTAAGAAACAACATTCAGTTGCCCTATCAACAGCTGAGGCAGAATATGTTTCTGCAGGCAGTTGCTGTGCACAAGTGTTGTGGATGAAAAACACTCTTATGGACTTTGAATTGAATTTTAATAATACACCTATTCTATGTGATACTACAAGTTCAATTAATATTTCAAAAAATCTTATTAGTAATTCTAGAACTAAGAACATTGATATAAGGCATCACTTTTTAAGAGATCATGTTATTAAAAAAGATATATTTTTAGAATTTATAAATACTGAAATTCAATTAGCAGATATTTTTACTAAACCACTTACCACTACAAGGTTTGATTTTATTATGGGGGATCCAGGTTTATTTAATTTTAAATAATTTTTACTTTTATTTACTTTTATTTAATTTTGTAAATTTAATTTTGTTTTTTGAATACTATTTAATTTTTTTTCTTCACCATATGAAAATTTTATTTGTTTTAAATATATGTAATTATTAGTGATTACAGAGGAATCGAGGATTTCAGAGCCTTTTCTACTTCTAAACTGTTTCACTTCTATCGAAACCCTTTCGAAATCTGAAAATCGCACTTTTGCTCCTAAACCCTAATCTTTGAACCTCTGAAACCCTAACCATTAAACCTTCAGAGATTCTCGTAGAGATGGTAAGAACTAAAAGAGACAGTGAAGCTGAGCCAAGAAATTCCAAGATAAAACACTCCAAGGGAAGAAAAATCTTACAGGGAAAGGTAATCGATCTCGACTGGTTATTTCAGACAAATCTGCTGTTGAAGCAAGCGTTGTTGTTTCAGAATCTTGAACAGATGTTCAACAGTGAAAATACAGAATTTCTGTATGAAGTAGAACATAGATAATTCTTCAAATTTGTACAGTTTAGTAAGGGAGATACCGAGGATAGTATGATGGCTAAGATAAAGGATAGGGATTTCTCAATCTCATCAGTAGAGATTGGTCAGATTCTCAACTGCCCTCATGAGGGAGTTTTTCATTTCGATTTGAAAAATATTGGAGATTTTGTGCATAAATCCGAAGACATCATGTCTTTTGTTTTTTGGTACTAAAACTATAAAGAAAAAGTTTATCAAGGATTTGGAGCCTGATCAGAAAATTTTGGTCAAATTTATTCAGAATAGAATAGCTCCAAGAATGGCAGAGATGGAAAAGATTTTGTACCCTAATATGTATATAACGTTACTTCTATTAAGCGATATTAAGTTAAACTTCACAAGGTACATGGTAAGGTATCTCAATTACTGCTGTCAAAGCGATGCCCAGATGAATTTCTACCTTTTTGGTCGATTTAATTCTAAACTGCTGCTTAAGAAAGACATGGTGAGATTAGTGGATGCCCGAGTTAACTGTCATCATAGTAATACATTTAATGCTAGAACTTTAAGGAAGGTTGCATATTTATGGAACACAATTAAAGGAAAACTTTTGCCAGTAAGAGCTGAGGAAGACTCAGAGAGTGCTCAGGCTCAACCTGCTAAGTTCAAGGAGGGACAAGCTGAATCTAGAGTCAGCAATGTAGCAATAAGGATTCGCTTTGAAGTGTAAGATGTTGAGGAAGACGGAAGTCAGGAGGGACTTAAATCAAAAAGAAAGAGACCTGTTAATGAGGAAGTTACTTCCCCTGCTTTGGAAACAACAACAGAAGCTTTATTTTCTTATACATTTGTAAGAGAGGCTATTCTTGATAAGATCATGGAAGATGTTAGTGAAAGGACAACACCAGTAGAGGGATCAGGAGCTCAAGAAGAATTTCAAAGGGATAATCAAGAACATATTGTAGCTGATGTTGAAGTTTCACTTCAACATGAACAAGATACGGAGGCAGTTCCTGGTGAAGAAGTGGCCAGAACTCAATAAACTACTAAATATATTGTTGTTGAAAACCCAGTGGAAGGCCAAGATGCTGATATTTGTGGTGAGAATGCTTTTGAAGCTCACACAAAGGTACTTAAAGAGGATATTTCTGTGGAGGAGTTTGAAAACTCTAAGGAAAAATCTGTGGACCAACCTTCTTAGGAAAGAGAAAAAGAAAAATCTGATGCTAAATCATTACCTTTGGTACTGCTTCATCAACCAGATCATATGAATATGAATCAAGCATAGGGTGCATCCTATTCAAGGAAAGAAGAAATTAAAGAACTGTACAGAAAATTATCTCAGTTGGAATCTGATAATGTCATTCTGAGAAATGCCTTAGACTTAGAACATTTGAAATTTCAAAAGCTGAAGGAGTGTACAATCTTAAGGCAAGAAGTTGAAATGATAAAAGAGGATATGCTGACTGGAATAGCACAATTGAAATCTGAAATGGTTATGAAGTCAGATTTATCAGATCTTAAGTCGTTTATGTAGAACCAATTTGTATTAGTTACAAATAATGCTGTTAGTGGATCAGGTACTTCACCTGATTTAATCAGAAGGTTTCAAGCTATCACAACTTTGATGAGAAACATGAATGAAAGGTTACAAGATCTTCAATGTAACAGTGCTCCTTTATCAGTGTTGTTGGACAATCAGATGTTTTTAGTGGATCAACTGACATCTAGTGAACCATCAGTCAGAATCCTGTTAAATCAGTTATCAGAGAAGCTGTCGGTGTTTGTCAAAAAAGAGGAATGGATTCATGAGTTTTTCAGAGTCAATTTAATCAAAGATATTCATATGACTCAAGAAAATAGAGAGCTCATTATCAAACTTGGAGATGGGATGATGAATAGACTTCAGGAACAGTTTACAGAAATCAAGTCTACAATCCAGAGGAGATAGAACCTTTTGCCTATCTTATCCAAACCATGATTCCTGTGTATATCATTTTCATGTATATACTGCTATTTTTGAATGAAAATTTCCTTCATTGTTTATTTGTTTCTTTATCTATTTGTTTTACTGACTTTATTTTTTATATACCAGTACACCAGCATTAATTATTGATAAACAGTTAGTAATAAGCATTTACCTACAGTTCAGTGCAACATTAAATGTGTTAAAATCCATGATTTATCATTCTTTTTGATATCACAAAAAGGGGGAGAATGTGGATAAGCATCATCATTTTATTTAGGGGGATAATTAAAGGAGAAATTTGGATAACCACAACATTTTATTTTACAAAACTTTATTTTAATAGTTTTCTGGATATTTATTGTTTATTATAATGGTTATTCAAAATGAGAAAATTTTCTAAAATTAAATATTGTTTTATCCTTTCAAAATTCTAAAACTTTATGCAACTAATTTTGAAAGAAAATTTTGTTTAAATAATTTTAATTATTTTATGGGTTTTGTGATCATCAAAAAGGGGTAGATTGTTGAGGAATGTATTGTTTTCAACAATACATAAACATGTTATTTAAAGGGGGAGATTATTGAATATAATACTCTGTCTTTTTAGGATAATTTTGATGCTCACAAATAACCTTAGTTATTTTATAATGATTTTATTTAGTATTTTGCAGAAATTTATTAATTTATTTTACTCTTGAAATAATGAGAATTTATTACTTATTCAGAATCTGCTTTAAGCGCATTCTGGAATCACTGTTCATACCTTACGTGGATAAATGTAGCGCGGAATCTGCTTTAAGCATGTTCTGGAATAACTGTTCATACCCTATGTGGATAAACATAGCGTAAGGATAAAAAGCGTGTATACTTTTTGAGATAAGAGAAAAGTATTGTTAAAAAACCATATGTTTCTAGCAAAGTATGGAAGAAGAACCTTACGTTAGGAAGGAAACTTACATTTTGGTTATCAGCAATGTATAGATGGAGAACTGTACGTAAATACTAGATGTTACTTTTGTTTCTAAAAATTATGGTTCATCAACCTTACTTTTGTAAACAACCATACGTTCTTGGAAAAGTATGGATCAAGTATAAGTATGGATCTTTTGCCGTACGTTTGAGAGTTGAAGAAAAAGTATGGATGATCAACCCTATGTTTATGTTTAATCTTACGTTGTCTACCTTTTTTTTTGAAGACTATGTCAACAACTCTACATTTGGAGGCCACATCATCAACCTTACGTTTGGCGTCAGATAGTTTGAAAGACGATATTTTTTATGCAGCGGTCAGCAAGCTGATTATTCGGCAGATTTCCAGCCGGATTTAAATTTGTTTTTAAAATAAAACTTTGATTGATTCAAAGCCATTTTATCAATGGATTTAAGATCGAATTAAATGGAGATTTTTATGCCGAGTCTTAAGGGAAGTTACGAATTCTCTGTAAATTCAAAATTTTGAATATCAGGAATCAGAAGGAGACTTTTATAGATCTAAATGTGCAGGAGATATGCTTAGATTTATTATATATGTTCTCTCTAAAACACCAGGTACATATGTGTATGGTGATTGATCTATTATTAAAAAGGTGGAAAACAAAGACTGTAAAAATTCAAGTTGATCCGCTGATTCAAAAAGGAGTGTAAAAGCTCGGTTCAATTAAGAAGAAGGAACTCAATAGAAGATTCACTTGTTCTGAATCGAATATCTATTGTGGATCTACTACTGCTAAAGTTGTGAACTATATCTCTATATATACTGCAACCAGATTGACTCAGAATTGCTTTGTTTTGAAAATCAATATTTCTAGAGACTACGATCCATCTTCTGTCAATTGTATTCTATTGCAATTGTGAAGATCAACTAGAAAACTTCTTTCTGTAATTATTTTTATTCTTGAGTAACCAGCTTCTCGTTCTAAGTAGTGTTGGTTCGTGTTTGAACCAGAAGGCTTTGTTAGCTTGAAGATTGTAAAGGTGTCAACTGCCTGTACTCAATTGTCAACCGGTCTATTGAAACGAGGACCAGATAGTGAAAATCACCAAGCTCATGGAGTTGAGAATTGGTGGAGTGGACTTGGGGCCTTTTGTTCCCCGAACCACTATACATCTTGGTGTTCTTTTTTTTACTTATTCTGCTGCACGATCTAATCTGATAAAGTATAGAGGACAGAACTCATTCAATCAAATAGTTACTAAAAAATTTCAAAAGACACAATTCACCCCCCTCTTGTGTATAATCTATAGATTCAGATCCAACAAAAGGTTTACAGTTTATAATGATCACAAGAGCATGAATTACATCTTTTCTCAGCGCGATTTGAATCTTTGACAGTGGAGATGGGTTGAGTATATGCAGTCTTTTGATTTGAAGCTGGTATATACACATAGGAAAGGAAACAATGTGGCTGATGATTTGAGTAGGAAGACTCAGACTCAGATTGTTTAGGAATCTAGTGTCGAGTGGAGGATGATGTTGTTGCTAGATGAAATTCATGTTGTGTTTCAGGAGAGACAAGAAGATATGGAACTCATGTCAGTTGCAGTGGAGTCTACATTTTGAGATGGATCAGGGAAAAGCAATATGAGGAAACTGGATGCTTAGCCTTGATGGAAAACATTGAAGGAAGGGAGAAACCTTCAGACTATAAGATAGATGATAATGATATCATTTATATGAATAATTGGGTTGTTGTTCCTACGAGCATGCGATGGGATCTCTTGTGGGAATTTCATGCCTCAAGATGGGCAGTTCACCCTGGTGTGACCAAAATGTATCATGATCTGCAACGACCGTTATGGTGGCCAGACATGAAGAAGGAGATAACAGGGTTTGTGACACTATTCTTTACCTATTAGTAGGTGAAGGCAGAGCATCAATGACCTTGAGTTTTTCTACGACCTTTGTCCATTCCAGAAAGGAAGTGGGATGACGTGACCATGAACATCGTGATAGGTCTTCCAAAAACACTTAGGAACAATGATGCTATTTGGGTCTTTGTGGATCGACTAAAAAAGGTGTCACATTTCTTGCTTATAAGGGAAACTTTTACAGTTGAGCGGTTGGGAGAGTTTTATTTACAGAAGATAGTTCGATTGCATAGGGTTCCGCGAATAGTAGTTTCGGATTGCGATTCACGGTTTACATCGCATTTCTGGAAGGTCATGTAGAAGGCACTTGGTACACATGTTTTATTGAGTACGGTTTTTCATCCGTAAATAGATGGACAATCAGAGCATACTATACAAGTGCTTGAGGATATGTTGAGGGTGTGTGTACTTGACTTCGGTGGTACATGGGAGAAGCACCTAGCTTTAGTGGAGTTTTCCTATAAAAAAAGTTATCAGGAAACTATAAAGATGGAACCATATGAGGCTATTTATGGTAGGCCATGTAGATCACTGCTATACTATATGGAAGCGGGTGGGTTAGAGTTGTTGGGACCGAGTCTCGTATAGAAGATGACTGAATAAGTTCGGCAGATTTAGAAATGAATGACTACAGCATAAAGTCAGTAGAAGTATTATGATAATAGACAGAGGCAACCTCTAGAGTTTACAGTTGGTGATCATGTTTTACTTCGGGTATTGCCTAGGTTGGGTCACCACAGGATACGAAGTCAGGGAAAGTTAGCACCCAGTTTTGTTGGACCTTTTGAGATTGTGAAGAGAGTCAGGCTGGTAGCATACCAATTGGCTCTTCCACCAAAATATAGTGCTCTGCATGATGTTTTCCATGTATCACAACTACGACAATATCACCCCGACCCTTGTCATGTGATCGATGTGGATGATGTTGAGATAGAGATAGATGCGTCCTTTGAGGAGTATCTGATACATGTGTTGGATCACAGTGAGAAGGTGTTGAGGGTAAAGGTCATACTGATAGTTCGTGTTTTATGGAAGCATGGACATGTGTAGAAAGAGTCATGGGAAAGAGAGGTAGATATATGGAATCAGTGGCCCGATCTTTTTAGCTTGGAATCTCAAAGAAGATTGGGAGTACAACTCGAGGACGATCTGTTATAAGGTGGGGAGAATGTAAGATCCATACCTTTCTTGGAGTCAATCTTGGGCACGTTTTCAGGTAATTTTGATGTTTTTAAGTAACTCTATTTTGGAATTAGTGACTTGAGGTGCATTTGGGTGAACTTTTTAGTAAAACAAAAGGGCCGTGGGTTGTGCACGATTTGTGCACGGCTTGAAAAACCGTGCCAACCATGTAGAACTGGACAGAGAGGTATGCACGGTTTACACATGATTTGACAAACCATGCAACCAAACCATATGAACCATGCAAATCTAGATAGTGAGGTCTTCATGGTTTGCGCATGGTTTGACAAACTGTGTGCCACTGTACAGGAAACTTTTCATAGAGTTTTTAATTCCAAAAATCCTTTTTAAAACCACCCAAACCCTAATACATCCTTATTTTCCAACCTTGGATCAGTCTTGGAAATATCTAGGTGTTTTCAAAGCCTTTTGGAGAGATTACATGGTGATCCAAACAACTTTTCTGAATATTGAAGGCTCATATTGAAGATCCACTCTCCTTTTGGTAAGTAGATTTCATTATATTGTTTCTTCCGTTATTTCCTCTATCTTTCATTAATCTTTTCATGGGAGATTTTCATCATTTCCATGGATCTAAAACTATGAGTTAAGGTATAGATCTTGGATTGTGGATATAGATCTAGTTTTTCAAGATCTTAATGCCTTTGATCATAGTTTTTGGTTTAAAGAATTTAGATCCATAACCTGATCGATGATGTTGTCCTGTTCGGATTTTAGGGATTTCATTGGGCTTTCTTCCATCAATAAGTAGAGTTAGGTGGTCTAAATCGAATCACATAGTCTCATCTTGTTAGGCATATGCAGTTGTATTAATGATGTGGCATAAATAATTAATTAGTGGTTTGGTTATGTGGTTCTTTGTGAATTTTGGATCTAGTTGAATATGGGTGAGATTTATGATGGAAGGATAAAGACGATTAAACATTTGAATATGGTTGTATATGTAAATTGGTAATTTGATTTGGAAAATGGTTGTGGGACACAAATTGATGCTCCTAATACCCACATAGTTTCTAGACATGGAGTTCTAGAACCAATGATATGCATGAATTTGATATTTTATGGGACAAGGACTGTTTCTCCAAATACCCATGGGGTTTTGAGACAAGTACTGATGATCCAAATAATCATATGTGTGATAGACATGAAATTATACACTCTTTCATTTATTTTGTACTATGATTTCATTTTGATATTCCTAAACTTAATATTGTGACATAGTAATTATGAATTGAATAGGGGAAATGGGTTAGGCTCCTACATGGGCCGAAGCAGGAATTGCGTTTTGGGTGTTCTCAAGAACCTAGATGTTTAACGTATTAAGGAAAGGTTAATTGGATAAATATAATTGTTTTCCATATTGTCTTGATTTATGGTTAATGCAACTGCATACACTGCTTATGACTGGATTTTTTTGACACTGTTGGTGGAGATCTAATGAGTCATACTCACACCCTACTCGGGCTGCTTGATTGGTACCCAAATAGACTTTGTTGTTATAGGATAGGACAAGGGAAAGAGCCCTTGTTAGAGTGATATTTGGGGTTGGAGCATGGAAGTGGGAACCATATATGGGTCGAGACCCATTTGAAGTCATTGTGTCTTTACATTCAGTTTCATTGTAGACACTTGGAACTTGCATAGTCATAGCATGTTTTACCTTTCAGTTGAGTATTGTATTTATGGTTTTTGATTATGCTAGTGACATTGTACTGTTATATTTATATGCATTTCCTCTACTGCTTGGTTACTTTCATTGGTTTTTTATTATGATAACAGAGGGTATAGTCTCCCCAGGACTGACTTACTAGACCCTCACTGCCAGTCGGCACCCTCTGGAGTATGGGGAGGCGCGCTTGAGGTCTTGTGACCAACCGGCTCAGAGCACCGTTCAGTGGCTCCTGGGACAAGATGTTACATAAGGTGATGTGGATAAGGAAAGAATGACGATAATTAATATTTTTATTGGATATTCCTTCCTAGGAGCATGATTTTAATTTATTATACCTAAGATCATTATTAATGTATATCATTAATAAAATACATTGATTTATAGATGAAAATCATAATCAAATATTTTCATAGAGATGTAGTATACTATCTATATATCAAAAGTGAAATTATATTAGTTATGATGTGAAAATAGAGTTTTTCCCTTTCTATTCACTAAAAGAAGATTTATTTGTCTATAAAAAAATATTTGAATGAAATCAATGAACATAGTAGTTAATAGAAAGGTTGTATTTTTCAAAAACTCAAAGCTATATTGGATAATTTATTAGATTATGACATATGAATACATCACATTTGATGAGATTTCAAATTTAAAATAGATTATATTGCAAGGTACAATTTGTAAGTGGTTTTCATTATAATTTCACATCTATTATTTACAGAGACAATGATGTGTTTCAAGATACAAAAAATTGTACTTATATTGGTTCAAAATTTATTAAAAAATGATCCTTGAGACTCAGGTGATATTTCAATCTATAATCGAATTATATTTCCTTGAATATTTGTTTACAGATAATTTTTTCCTGCTTTTAGGAATAATATTTATTGAAGATATTTGTATCATAATTTCAATTAAAATTTTATTAAAGTTAGGGTTAATTTAAAAAAAATATATTTTAATTATTAATAAGATATGTATATATAATAAATTTATTCATAATATATACTAATATAATAATTTATTAGTTGTCTAAATTTTAATAGAAATAAATAAACAAATATTCACAATTAAATTTAATATAATATTTTTATTATGAAATGAGCCTTATTTTATTATTAAACATTATAAAATATTTATGGAGTGATTTGGACCAAGATAAATATAAAAAATAATATAATTTAATATAACTAAAATATTTATTTATTTATTGACTTATGAAATTATTTTAAAATAATACTTTTATCTTAATATAATATTTTTTTCATTATAGTTATCATAGTGTCATTATTAAAGTTAAACCAAATTTATATACATAAATTTTAATCTTTTATTTTTTTATTAGTGTATAAAAACTAAATTTTTTCATTTTTTGATATGTGAAACTCATTTGGTTAAATTTTCCACTCAAGAGTTAGATGGAGAATTAGAGAGAATCTTCCCTACTCATTTGGGTTTATTGGGAGAGAATATATGATATTTAATCATTTGATCAAGAGATTATAAAGAACAATATTCCATCATGATAACACTCGAGATGTCACAGACATTATTTAGAGTTTCAAAAAATACATATAGATATTGTTATAGGAATAATCATATGGTTTCGTAAAGAAACAACAATGTCATCCCAAAAAATGTTTTGGTCAATGATATCAACAAAACATGAAAATAAATTTAGTAATATAATAATACCGATATTTATTTTAATTAAATTATTAATTATATTTTTTTGATGTCCATAATAGATGATTTGGGTTATTTTTATCAACATTAAATGGATGAAAATTTCAATTTCATTGCATCTTATTAATTATGTCATACTCAGATCCTATAAGTGGTTTGATGGAATACAAACTATTTTATCTTTGTCATTTTGATATAATATATTTACATTATCCTAGATGGTCTAGTTCTTGTTCCAATTGATGATACTACAACTGAATCAGAGTTCAGGTAGTAAAAAATGTACTTTATATGATAATATTTGATTCGTAAGAACAAAATTATATTAATTCATTATTTTTTAATATTTCAAAAACTAATAAAATCTAATAAAATGGTGGTTTGACCTGGAATTTAATAGGAATTTTATTTTCTCATTTAATATTTATATTATTTTTAAAGTTTATTTATACATTACATATAAATATATATGGAACTTTTTTAAAAAAGAAATTCTTGAGATGGGGTAAGCTTTCCCCCCAATGTTTTTTGTCTTGGGTAAAATTTCCACCAAACCCAGCCTGTAAATTATAGATTTTTTATTTATAAATATAAAAAACATTGAGGGAGTGGCTTGAAAACCCAACCATTATTTCCTTATATATTTATATATATGATTTTATAAAAAATTACATGATATATATATATAATTTAAAATGTCAATATGTAAAACAAATAAACTCAATTTTAAGAAATTTTATAGGGATTGAAATAATATAAATAGAATAAGAAAATAAAAGGAAATTTTGTGAATTTAAATTAATTTAAATTTATTTATTAGCCATAATGATTCATTTTAAATTTTATTCATTGAAAAGAAATCACTGTGATTGGCTAAGGGAAGTGCCAACCTATTTACGTTTGGATTTGTTAAATTAATTTAAATTCATTATTTTTTTAATTAGTTTTGTAATAATGATTAATAAGTTAAATTTAATGATTTGTGTACCATCCATAATTTTTTTAAATTTCATTAGGGCTTATATATATATATATATGTATTTTTATATTTTATATAATTGTCATAGACAAAGATCTTGTCACATACAAATGAGTAAAAAATTATAAACATCTAGTATTAGATGGAATGGTTGATGTGATATTCATCGGTGGAATTTAAAAAAAGGAGTTGTATATGAGAATGTAGGTTTTAGTTACTCGATATTAGTTAGAATTAATGATTTCTTCCCTATAGACTGTAGTTTTTATATCATCTCATGATTAAATTGAAAAATGTTAAATCTCTTTGTCAAAATTAATTTATTTATTTTTTCAAAAAATGGTTAATTATTTTTTATGTAATAAAAATATTATTTGGTAATTAAAAATATTTATTTAAAATAATTTATGAGAATACATCTATAAAATTTAATAAAATTCTATAAGTATTATTTTATAGAGTATGGTAAAATAATTTTAAAAACCCCCACATTAAATAATTAACAAACATATGGGGATAGAATTTAATATCTTATCCATGTTTATAACATAAATTATATATCAATTAAAATATTATTCCATTACACACCATCAATTAACTAGTTTATAATACACCCACGGGTAAAAGTACAAATTTTTAACTCATCAAGGTATTTTAAATTATCATTGAGTTCTAAAAATGTTTTTTGGTTGACTTAACCATATTACAAATAGAATCTATATCACATCATGTTTTTTGTTATTTAGAAGAAATTATAAAGAATATATGAGTATTGTTTTTTATATGGGATCCTACTCATCTAATGTAACACTCCAAGATTTTATAGTATTTTACTTTTAAAATAAATATAATTTGGTTTCTATCTTTCTTTATATAGAACTCTAAGTTTTCTTGAGTTACAAAAATTACCACATTCCTTCAGTAGAATATGAGACAAACATGAACAAGATTAAAATAATATATAACAACCCAAGGCACTAATAAATATTATCAAATATTTTAACATTCATCTAATATGATTGATAGACATATGATAAGAAAAAATTGAGTATTTCACCTAAAAGATGTTTTTTTCTAAAATAGGTTTTTCTAACTTTTAAAGACTCACCTATTTTAAATCCGAATTATGACCATTTTATAAATTTTATTT
Organism: Viscum album; assembly: GCA_963277665.1. Taxonomy (NCBI): domain Eukaryota; kingdom Viridiplantae; phylum Streptophyta; class Magnoliopsida; order Santalales; family Viscaceae; genus Viscum; species Viscum album. Next base: position 1,088,252,912 of record OY728139.1, read on the forward strand.
GTAAAAATATTCTATTTTTTGTTTTATTATTTTCAAAATTATATTATGGTTAATTTTTGGTATTTTTCTATGAAGTTTCATTTTTTATGAATAGTGAAAAATACTACATTTTAGTTGAAAACCACCTTTTCGTATAAATAATTATTAGTGCTAAATTATATTTTAAATTGATTTTAAACAAAAAATATATGAATTATAAATTTATTAAGCCATTTTTTTCATTTGAATAATTCTTATATTTAATTTAGATATAAAAACATAATTATCTTTTGAGAATATTCACTTTAAAAACACGATTTATCCGCACATCTATCGGATTAGAATTAAATTTAATTTTATTAATTCTTTTAATTTAATTTAAAGAAAATATATACATAGTTAAAATCATTATAATATTTTTTGGCTAATTAGATCAACTTACTTTTTGAGAAAAAATATTAGTAAATGTAATTAAAATTAATTATAGTGATTACGATAAAAATTAGTTTACATTCTGGTAAAACATTAATCTTAGGATAAAAAAATCTAGAAATTTCTCCAAAATCTATTTTTTAATGCCCCAAAAATCCAAAGTAGAAAAATTGTATTTGATAGCATGTGTGGCACACAATACCAAATGTGTTAGTGAATATAATATCCTGAGAATTTATAATTTATTTACTATTTTAAATAAATTAAATATATTTTCTAGCTTTCAATAACTACAAAATTTATTTATCTTGAATCACACACAAAAGTGAAATTATTTGAAATCTTACATTACACACACAAATGAGTTTTAAAAAACAATAATATATTATTAAAATATTATTATTTAATATATTAAGACTTAACCCAGCTGTTAGTTTAGAGGATATGAATAGGATTAAAATAATTTTGAAAATCTTTCATTTAAAAAAAATATAAAACTAATTGTTTTTTAAAAAATCAACTATATATGAATATGAGATCCAATCTAATATAAAAAATATATTTTTTTCTAGAAAACTATTTTTGTGCTCACAAAGTTCTTTTATCCTAATAAATTAAATTAATTACAATTAGTGATTGATATTACTGATATATATATATATATATATTATATTCAATAAAATATTTTAGTTATTATTCTAATATATATGACAGAAAAAATATAATAGAAAACCCAATATTAGTCATAAAATACTATAATTTGATGAAGATTGTTTTACCGCCTTTTAATGGAGATCCAATTTTAAATCCATTTTTTTGAAATTTAATAAATATTATATTTCAAAATAAACTTCATATTTGAAATAAAAACATAAAAAATAATGTTAGGGTGAATTTTTTGTATTTTTATGTGATGTTTCAAATTGTAGCGAATAGTGAGAAATAGTGAATTATATTTCAAAAATACATTTTCTCCTAATTTATTTATGGTGTTAAATAATATTTTTAATTGATTTTAATGTCAAATTATATTAACTATTAATGAATTAATATAATTTAGGTCATTGTAATCAATAATACTATGAAATTGGGTATAAAATCATAGAAGAATTTTGAATGTTTTTACATTAAAAGCATGTATTGTTGTCTGGTTTGTGAGATTTAATTCAAATTAATTTCTTCTATTTATTTGATTATAATTTCAAAAAATGGAATCCTTATTTGAAGATATAATAATTTATAATTTATAATAATATCAACTTATTTTTTGGGAAAAAAATTATTGAACGTGATTAAAATTAATGAAAACGATTAAGGTGAAATTTATATTAATAATGGACTAAACGTAAAACTTGAGGGCCTGAATGACCTATCCACCTTTAAAATACCCATTATATGTCAATATTACATATATAAACCTTCTAGTTTTGTGTTTGGTTGGTTTATGACGACTATTGTTTGGTAAATATGGGGATACACCTAACTTGTTTTCAGAAAATGCCATGTGATTACTTTTCCTTCCTTATAAAAGGCCTCTTCCCATCCCACTACCTCTCACCTCTAAAACAACATTTCTTCAGCTGAGATCTTCCCCATTAACTCTTAAAATTACCCCCTTAGAGTAGAAGCACAAACTTGTTCATAAAGAAATCCAATGAGGCATTTCGGTACAAACCAAAAGAAGTTACATGATGAAGAGGTAACACCTTTCCTTAATCACTTTAGATTTATTTCATTCTCAACTCCTTAAATTATCCTTATCCCATACTAATGTAACAAAAAAAATCATCAATATACATATATATCTTCAGGTTAATGGTTCTACCTATACTTAAACACACCTATATCTAATGGGTAGTGAACATACTATTTATGTGTATGATGAACTACCGCCTCACGAAACGATGATTGTTCGTTTTTCCAATAAAACCTTTAAAAGTTGTAAATTATGATGTAAATATTTTTATATATGTTATATATGATATTTATTATATCATTATTCTTATTTAATTTTTTTATAACACATACAGTTATACTTTTTATTTTTTGTAAATATGATAACATCATTTGTGGAAGTTTGGACTACCTCCCCCTTAAAGCAATGTGATGTGTTCACACTAAACATGGAAAGTATAAAAGACAGTTTTAATGAAAAATTTGTGACATAAAAACATCTATATGATATTAAATATGTAACTAAATTTTTGTAAATGTAACAAATATCATTTTCTTTATTACCTTTTCACACAAACACACAAATAAAAAGTTATAACGTCGTCTATAGACATAAAGACTACAAATTCTTCGACACAATGTGATTCTGTTTACATAATCAGAATTAAATATGTAAGTATATATGATTAAATAATATGTTATGTATGATATAATTATCATTCTATAAATATAAAATATTTCTTACATTATTTCTATAACAGTTATTGAAAATGGGTACATAACTCATATGTACATATAACCTACCATCTCCATGATTGTAATGTTGGTTCATTCTTCATATCCATATTTCATGACTTATTTTAAAATTATAATTGATGAATAATTATAATAATGAATTCATGATTATTTTTATGGATTTTTTTCTAATTAACCCTTTCACCATAGTTAAACTACCAATTTTTTTACATACAATCCAAATTTGGTAAAAACACAAGACGCAATCATAGTTATTTAAGAAGTTCCACACAACATAGTATTAAGTAAAATAAAAGTAATTATAAACATGAAACTATTCCTCACACTATGATATAATTAAAATAAGTTTATTATTATGGAATATAAAGACAGATGATACAAGTCAGACTCAAGGTAAGTGATTTTCATCCCTGTTTTTACATCTGGGAGGTAAACGTCATATTAACATCTTAATAATTTGGTATGGTTTAACTACTATCCATTTTGATATATTATATCATGAATTATTTTATAATACTTATATTTAAAACATTCATTTAATTTAATTCCTTCATGTGACTTATGATTTAAAATGTTTTAAAGTGTTATGAGATACATTCGAATGTTTAAATATCATTTTCCTTTAGAATAATTTTAATGATCTTTCAATCGTATTTAAATTATAGGAAATTATGTGGATATTTTCTAATAAACCCTTTAATTTTATTTCCTTTGTATATTCATGAACATTTTCATGTATTAGTACCATTCTTCCACTCTTTGGTACTCAAAATGTTTTAGAAAATGTTTTACGAAGACTCAAATTAATTCTCTATTTAGTCAGAGAACCTATTTTCTACTAAAAACCATTTTTTCCAAAATGTTTTTCAATTTTCTAAACATTACAAAATGATTTAATAAATATAATTTTATTTTTTATTTTAGAAATATTTTCAAAATAATCATCTTGTTTCTTTCTAAACAAAAAAATTTTATAACTCTTTTACTTTGCAAAAGAAGGTTATTTTTACCACACACGTCATGTACGGATTTATCTGTCATCATTTCTTTGAATATTCCATTTCATTTTAAAATTATAATTTGTAATGAAAATGTTTTCAAAAGTTATTTTCATATAAAATTATTTTAAAAAGGTTTCCCAAAAGAAGAGTATATATTCTTCAAGAATGTTTTTAAATGATATTTTTATAGTATTTCAATCCATCAATGAAAAAAACCTATATATTAATCTAGTTGGGATATGTTGTGTTGATACCATCATTAATCTTCATATGGATTTTTTAATATTGGTTTTTCCAATCATATTATTCATATTCACTTCATTTATTCCTTTAGTCCCCTTGAAATATTCTATTTTATATGATCATTTGTCATTTAATTTATACTAAATATTCACATAATTTTTCATAGATATGATTATTGACTAAACCAAATTAAAATTTTCATACAGTGTTTACATTGAATGTTTTGTGATTAATTTGTTTAACTCATATCCTTTTTTCATTATGGATATTCGATAAGGAATATTGTCTATTCAATACGAAGAAAGGTTAAGACTTGTAAGATATGGGTTGGGGACCATTTAAGTCAACCCATACAGGTTGGAGACCAGTTAATGAAAGATCTAGGGGTTTGGTACTAGTTAATAAAATCCACTAGATGCATTATTAGTCTCATGATGTGAAATTCGTTGGTGGAAAACATTGAGTTTGTTTCTATATCGAATTGATGGGTTTCTACCCATAGTTTTAAATCTTTTTGTGAAAGGTATTGCTGGTATATGTTTTCATGTGATTTTGAAATGAATTACAATATTTAGAAATTTCAATCATTTTGTTTTAGTTATTATTTATCTGTGTTATTTTGCATCGAGATATCTATGGATACATTTCATTTTCGCTTCATCAAATAAATGGTATTTTTTAGTTTCCTTACATTTCCATATTTATTTTTCCTTATCTAGTTATTTGAATATAATTTGTTACCAGTTATTACATTTCCATATTTTTATGAACTTCCTTCTCAATTTTTTGATTACTTGGTTTGTGTTTTCAGTTTTTTACCATTCCATAATTAATATTCACTTTGATTCATTATTTCTTATTCTATACTTTACCCTTAATGATAATTTGAGATCACCCTTATTTTTTTCATTTACCCATGATATACATAAGCATACTATGAATGATATGTAGGGATATAACCGATGTAATTTTATTATCCTGTAATTTATTTAGATTTTTGTTGTTCTAATTAGTGTATTAACTTATAATACTAGAATCATGTTTGTATCTGGTTTTCCAGGACTACTAAACTCTTTGGTCCTTTCAAAATTTCAATCCCTGTAATCATGATAATACAATTGATAATAGACACCAGATTCGGGCTTTCTAGGGTTAGGTTGTTATAGTTGGTATCAAAGGAAGTTTAGTAGCTATCATGTGAACTAGTTTTAGGATAACATATATTAGAGAACAAAAACCTAATATAGACTTTGATGATAAGTATAAAATAACATCCTAGAATTTGGGTAAGGTAGGAATTATATGTGTATACCTAGAGATATATCCATATCCTGATAATATAAGTGGATGTGGTTATGGAAAAAATGTGAGTATGAGAAAAACATCTGACAAGGTGAGCTGGGCCTGAATCCTCATAACCTATTAAATTATAACGAGCCTTCTTGTGCACCTAGTTTGACACTCTTAGGGGATATGGTTAGGATAATTCAAATTTTCTTTACAAACCATTATAAAGTATTTGAATAGAAAATGAAAATTGAATAACCTTTTTAAAATATTAGATCTAGAAAGGGCCTATGAATAAGTAAAACATATTAAGAATATATGTATTGAGGATGTGATTAAAACTATAGAGAAATGGTTATTTAGTGACTAACCTTATTTTTAGAATACCCATCATATTTATTTTTGAAATTCTATTAATATTATTTTAGAAAAGGATAAATTGTATGTCGGGTGACAACCAATCAGGTCGAAAAAGTCCATGGGTCTCGAACCCATGACCAATGGACAATAACAGTTTCATTCCAACCATGATTCAACGTAATTTCTTGGTTAATATATCATTATTCATAGTTGAAACATTTGATAAATAAATATTAATATTTAACTAGTAGTGTAAACGTTTTTGTTTAGAGATTAATATATTAACCATATTGACTTTGGAGAATAGATATAGATAAATTGTTATACTTTTCAATCTTTTATGGGCCTTATTATCCATTAAAAGTTTATTTTAGTACTTCAGATATCAATGTTCATTTTTAGATATCCATATATTAATTTAATGGATGAATTTGAAAATTATTGAAGCACAACCAATTGATGAAATTGTGTTAATATAAATATATCAAGTTTTTATATTTCCATATATTCTTAGGCTCTAAAAGAATAACCTAACATTTGGAAGATGACTTAGATTTTTTTTAGAACACATTACTTTCTGTTGAATCGATGGTGTTCCAAATAATCATATATTTATGTCTTTGATAACATTAACATTCCACTGATCATTCAATTGCTTTTTTATTTATGACCTCAGTTACTCTCTATAAATATATACTCTCTTACACGAAGTATGTATCTCTACTTTCCACTAATATTATACTAGTTAGAGACCTAGTTATATGTTAGTCCACATGAACTTTCTAATTCTCATTGTCAATTTTCTAGAAGATGTTTTACGAACCCTTATCATGATGTAGGATTTCAAAATAGGAAATATCAAACAATATATTACTAAGATCATGATTCAATACTGATATTTAATTAAGGTGGGGAGAATGTAACACCCCAAAATCAAAAGTAGGAACATTGTATTTGATAGTGTGAATAACACATAACACTAAGAAAATAAAAAAATATAATATCTTGAGAATTTATAATTTTAAATAAATTAAATATATTTTATAGGTTTAAATATAGGAAACATTGAGTTATATTTCATCATACACAATAATGACTTTCTTTGAAAGCTTACATCACACACAAGATGAAGTTTTACTAACTAATAATATATTATTAAAAAATTATTATTTAATATAACAAGACCTAACCTAGACTTTAGATTAGAAGCTATGAATATTATTAACTAAAATTTTAAAATATATTTTTTACACAATTATAAAACTAAATCATTGGTTATAAATTAATTAGAAATTAATATATGAACAAGTCAAATAAAAAATTTTTTTTTATAGAAAACTATTTTTATGCTCACAAAGTTTTTTTATCATTATAAATTAAATTAATTTAAATTATTGAGTGATATTACTGAAATATATAAATTATATATTCTATAAATTATTTTTCATATTAATTAAATAGATTTTATAGGCATAAAATAAGAACAAACCCAATATTACACATAAAATACTATAATTTTATAAAGGTAGCTTTAGGACCTTTTAATGAAGAACCTATTTCAAAATCCAATTTTTGTAAATTTTATAAAGATAATATGTAAGAAATAAAACTAATATTTGAATCAAAAACATAAAATTTATCTTAGGGTGATTTTTTTGGAAATTTTCTACGAAGATTCATTATTTTAGGAATAATGAAAAATACAGAATTTTTATTCAAAATTACGTTTTCGTCTGATTTATTTATGGTGTTATGTTACATTTTTAATTTGTTTTAATTTAAAATCATATCAATTAGTTATAAATGAATCCAATTTAGGTTATTGAAATCAATTTCACTTTGCAATTAGTTATAAATACATAGCAATATTTTGAACATTTTTACTTTAAAAACCCACATTATGGTCCCGTCTGCATGATTAAATTTAAATTAATTTCTGCCACTTATGTGATTGAAATTGAGAAAAATGTATTAAATATTTAGATTTAGAATAATTTATAATTTATAATAAATACAACTTAGTTTTTTACAAAAAATACTAGAGAAAGTAATTAAAATTAATTATAGTGATTAAGGTAAAATTAATCTTATTAAATGACTAAACCTTACAAATAAGGGTCCAAATGACATATACACTTTTCTAACACCCATTTTGTATACATAATTCATAAATAAAACTTAAAGTATTTATTTCGGTACGTTTATTATGATTTTTGTTGGTAAAAATGTGGATACACCTAACTTGTTTTGAAAAATGCAAACTTTGTCCCTTTCCTCCCTTATAAAAAGCCACCAACCCTCCCAATCCCACACACGTCTCAAACCACTTAGGTTCAGAAAATATCTTCCCAATTAAATATTAAAAATCCCTCCATCAAATATAGAAGCATCACCTTTTTTCATAAATAAATCCAATGAAGCCTTTTGGTACAAACCAAAAGAAGTTACCTGATTAAGAGGTAACATCTTTCCTCAAGCTCTTTAGTTTTATTGTTTTATCCAATCCTTAAATTATCCTTATCCAATTATCATATCAAAATACAAGTATGATAAATATAATGCAATTTTGTTCTTATGTTTATACCTACAATTACACACACCTCCATATAGTGGGTAACAAACATACTATTTATGTGTACGATGAACAACCGCCTCACTAAACGATGATTGTTCATTTTTTACATTACCACCGTTAAAGGTCCATAATTATGATGGAAATAATGTTAATATCTGTTATATATGATATTTATTATGTATTTATGGTTTTTTAATTATTTTATAACACATACTGTTATAATTTCCATTTTGAGTAAATACGATAATATCATTTGTGGAATTGTGGACTACCACTCTCTCAAAGCGATGTAATTCATTCACACTATACATGGAATGTTAAAACGATGTTTTATTAAAAATATAAAACATAAAAAACTCTATATTATATTCATGACATAATTACCTTTCTAAGAATATAATATTTATCACTTTCTTTATTACCCTTTCACACACTTAAAATGTGATAATATCATTTGTGGACATGTGGAATACCGCCTCCTCAACATAATATGATTCATTTTACATCACAAAAAATTTTTATATAAGAAAATATGATTAAATAATAATTTAATTATGATATAATTATCATTTTATAAATATATAATATTGCATACCATCTTTCCTTAAAGGTCATTGAAAATAGGAACATTACTCATGAGTATGTATGACCTACTGTCTCCATGATTGTAATGTTGGTTCATTTTACATAACCATATTTCATGATTTATTTTAAATAATACTTTATGTATAATTATGATAATTATTTCATGATTGTTATTATTGATATGTTATCTAATGAACTCTTTGACCATATTTTACATGCCAATGTTGTTTTTGACACATAAACCAAATTTGGTCAAAACAACTGATGTTAACTTAATTGTTTAAATAGTTGTTCACAAAAAGGTATCAAGTGAAATAAAAGTAATTATAAAAATGAAAAATGTTATGAATAAATTATGTAATTAATATATGTTTATTATTCAAGAATATAAAGACACATGAGATAAGTCTGACCCAAGGTAATGGATTTTCATCTCATTTTTTATATTTATGAAATAAATTTCATATTTACAACTTATTTATTTTTGTGTGTGTATCTAATATCAATTTTTATATATTATATCATGAATTAATTTATATTTATGGTACTTAAAACTATCATTTAATATTATTACTTTATGGGGATTATGAATTAAAATTTTTCATAGTGGCATGAGACACTTTGGAATATTTAAAGATGATTTTCTTTAAGAATAATTTTCAGGATCTTTCAATAGTATTTAAATTAAAGTAAACTATATGAAAGTTTTTTAATAAACCATTTAATTTTCTCTAATATGGTTATTCATGAACATTTATATAACAACCCAATCATGATGTACATGGACAAAAAATTACTTTTTCGAAATACTTAATACATGACACAAACAGATGCCCAAAGACAATGTTAGTTTAGTGTCTTTGGAAACTAGGAAACATAAAAATCTGGTTCATAAAATTACAACATCATATCCTACATTTTCAATCATAACTAAAACCCCCTTTTGACACATCTTACTTAATACCCTTCTTCATATCCTGGGAGAAAACATAAAAAGGGGCGAGCTTAGATGCTTAGTAAGGGAAACATGGAAAATATAAAACCAAACAGAAACACAAGAATGTAAAACATGAACATAACTTTAAAAAATCATACCATGTATAAAAAATATCAAAATATCGAGTCATTAAATAAATATTTATAGTTTATAAGCAATTAATCATAATGGAATAAGGTCCACTAGAAAATGAATTGGCATAAAACATAGAATTGTGGGAAAAACATAAGCATAAAAAATTAATGACATATTAGTAATTTATTATTTACAAGACCATCATAGTGGAAAAATTACATCACTGAACTGGGTTTACTTTCCATTTTAGCTTTCTATTACTAAACCATATTTACTTGTCATTCCAGCCCTGTATTACTGAACTAGATTTACTTGTCATTCTATTCATGTCTATTTCATGAGATATAAATCTTTACCAAATTCATTGGAGGGAAATATATGTCCCACCAATCATATAATTAAAACCATATATACGTGTTCCATAAAAAAATAATTATTTATCATAACATAACCAAAGGAATAAAATGGGTTTCTAAAAAATCATTCTATCATAACATAATCCATGTAAAATATAATGGATTTAATAAATAGAATTCCATCATAAAAATAATAAACCATAATAATTATAGGGGTATTAAACTTGAAAAATATCATTAATATTAGATGGGAAATAATTTTTATTGAATACTTGAAATTAATTCTTGAGGAAAAAATCCTTTTTTCTCAAAAACCATTTTCTTTTCTAAAAATTCCTCACAACCTTAAATAAAAATAATTTATTTGAAAATAAACATGAAATAATGCAGAGGATGCTTTATGGAAATAAGTGATAATTAAAATTTAAAAATAATTTCATTTCGTATAAATTAAAAAAAATCATCCTCGTACTTTTTCCAAAAAAGTCAAAAAAGTAGCTCATATCAAAAACCAAAAAATATTCTTTTCATACCATTTAATAAAATTTAACCAATGGGTAAAATTGACTATAAAAGTTTTTATAATAATAGAAATAATATTTTGGAATTCATAATTTGGAAACATGAACATGGATAATAAATATACACCAGTAAATACTTACGTATAAACAATCTGGGATAATAATTAGATAGTGAAATTATCCTTTAACTTAGCTCATGTATCATTTTTATGTTTCTGAAACTACTATATAATGAGTTAAATTTTGACATTGATCTATTCTATAATCATAGCCATTATAAATGATCATATTATCATCAGTTTGTTAGTAACATTATTACTTATCCATCGGGTAGTAACTTATTTATTTTCTTATGCATGTTTTTTAACATAAGTTACTATTCTTAGGTTATAGTTATATCATTTATAAAAATGATATCAGTATGGTATATATCATATTTATCCATTAAATTCATTTATATAATCATTATTTAATTAATATCTTGTAGAATGAATCACATCACATCATAGAGACAGTAGGTCGTGCGTATGCACGAGCAACAATATCATTCACATAATTGTGAAATGGTATAGAAGTAGATGGAATATATTTTCTTCAAACAATACATATAATGTTATCATAATCATATATAGATATTATTTCCATCACTATATCAATGCAATTAAGATTATGGTGAAAAATAGATTACACCCTGACGTGGAGACGGTAAGCCGTACATACACACATATATTGATTTTATTTTTCATAGGATTGATAGAAGGTGGAATATGGTTGTTCCATAACCATAATAACATCTCAGAATATATTTTATACTGGTGTTATTACATTACAATGGGAATAACTCAGGTAAAAAAAGTATAAGAATAAATAATTTGAAAGAATCGTTAAAGGAGATTACCTCTTCTTCGACGTGCTCCCTCTAAATATCCTCTTAAGGGAACTAGATTTTTTTGGAGATGACCAGAACCTCTATAATGTAACCAGAAAATTCAATAAAGAAAGTTTCCTGGGTATGGATGAGCATGAAGGCTCAATGTAAAGTGAATAGGTGAGGGAGGATGTTTCCTTTTATAATTTAGGTGAGGGGAACTTTTGGAATCTTCAAAAGTATTAATTTTTAATAAAGTAAAAAAGACATAAAAAACCACCAAAATAACTTAATTTTGAATATGATATGAGATTTGTTTGAAATATAATAAAATAATAAATATTTTAAATATTTTTTCAATCCATTTAATTCTTATCATTTTAATTTATCACTTAGTTTTTCTATTACATTTTAACTAGGGTAATAAATATTTCAATATTAAAAGGGTGAAATGTTTACTTATTTTATGACAATTAAATCATAAATAAATAATTTATAATATTATACATGTCATATTTATTATATATTATTAAAATTTTCTAGGTTTTTTAAATATTGCAATAAAAAATTGTTTTGAGAAAACAACACTAGTGTCAGTTTTGACAGTATTAAATTATTGGAATTTTTAAAATATAAAGATAAAAATTTATCCATGGAAAAAAATTTATTACATCCCTATGGGGTCAAGGTAATCTCGAAAATTAATTTGATATATTATTTATCCCAAATTTATTTATTTTAATATTGTTAATAATATTAAATTGATATTTCCATTAATAAAATAATTTGAACCTCAGTTTGTATAATTATTTAATACAGATATTTGTTAAAGAAAAATTAAAGATATATTCTATGAAAAATATAAATGTACTATATTTATGAATAATACTTGTAGTTGAATATATGTACTAGAAAATCTTTCATTAAAAATGTTATACTTGTTAAAACATGAAAGCGACTTGTTTAACATCCCCTTAAATAAAATAATATAAGTGTCATAATCTCTTATATAAGGATGCAAAAGGTAAATAAATCATCTCTTGGATGATTATAGTCGATATATACTCGATATATGTTATTTGGTTAAGTGTTTGGGTCTTTTAATGGTTATTATCACTTTAATAATTATTATTCTATTGATTTCTCATCAATTAAATAATTTCTATATCATTAATGTATAAGTATTTAAGGTAACAATTTATTTCATAAAAATTACAAATAATTTACCATGATAAATAAAAACATTATATATTTCAAATGAGTATTAATAACCAAATTTATCCTCTACAAATCATTATACTAAAAATTATAAATTATTAAAATTTTAGTGAGACATATTTAACTTTTATTTAAATAAAATATATTAAATGTCCTAATCATATCCATGTGGCTTCCAAAGGGTATAATTTAGACCCAAGTATGGTTTAGTTCAAAAAAAAAACTCATCCAATTATATTATGATAAGTGTTAAGGTAATTTTATAATATTATAGTTAACCTTAATTACCTGATTTATCTTTTTACCATATTGAAAAAATTACTTATGTTTCTATTCATAATGCCTAAAAATAAAATAATTTTATTTACATAATTTAGAATTAATGATTAAATATATGTAATATATTTTTAATAATTTAAAACATATAGATATTTTTTTAATAAATTTAACATTAATTTTGTGTTTGGAATGAAAAATTTATTTTAAAAGTTAAAATATTTTAAAAGATAGAAATGTTTTAAAACAAAAATTCAATGTCAATTTAATGCCAATGACATAAGTTATATTTAATGATTAAAATATATTCTATTTAAACTTTTTAACCATTAAATATTATAATTTAACCACATAAATTATTTCGATGAGAAATTTTTTTTTCAATTAAAATTTAGTGTATTTTTACTATTCATCAAAACATGAAATTTATCATAAAAATATAAAAAATTCATACAAAGTAAATATGTCTGTACTACTTCCAAATAACATGTTTGTGTTGTTAATTAAAATATATAAAATTTTCACAAACTATATTTAAAATAGGTGTTCTGTCAAAAGGCGGTAAAAATTCATTTTTGAAAATTACTTCTTTTATCTGAAAAATTAAATCTGTTCTCAAATAATATCTATAAAATAGATTAGATGAATTTTAAACATTATATTGAATATATTAAACATATAATTGATTAATAAAATCTATAAAGAGTTATTTTATTATTTTATAAACTCACTTACTTTTATTTAAATACTATATTAGAAAAAAAGATATTACTGTTCATACCCGCCATTATAATGACAAGGTTATAAGGTAACATAATAATATTTATTTTTTAACTTATACTAGATATTGCATGAAATAAATTCTATAAAAATAACATGAAATTATGTCTAACAAAATCCAATAATAGTATTGCGTAAACCGCAAGCTAAGCCAGTGTTGCGTATTGTCATGATTATCTAAGTATAGCATGCAACAGAAGACATCAAAGAATTAAAAAAATATATCTCGTAAAAATATTGTGGTGTTAAATTCTACCCCCTAAAAATTATTTTCTCCCTCGAAATTCATTGGGGTTATATAAGGTTTAATACTTGAAAGTTTCTTTCATAGAAACCCATATCGTAAAAAGGAATACTAAAACATTATTTTAAAAAGGAATGTTGGAAACATAACAGTTTCCCAAAGTAACACATCACTGGGTTTCCACGTATGATAAAATATGTTGGAAGTGAAAACATGGATATATTAGAGATATATAACTATAAATTACTAATGGAGAGTGATAGATAACATGGTTTGGAAAAACATAACAATCATAAAGTGAGAAATTTGCAATGATCTAAGGGATCACCTGTTTCATCGGATAAGAAGGTACTAGGATAACATTTTTGTTTATTTCAAGATCTTTTCCACAAATTTTGAGAACATGAGAATAAATAAATACTTAATTTCTATATAATATCACAATTGGTTATTCCTTGAAAATTTTTCCACTTCATCTCTTATTCAAATAATTGAACTTGAATTTTTCATTTCTAAAGTGTTAGCAGATCATGTGTTCCATAAATAGAATGACAGTTCATGACATCTATCTTTATCACAACAAAAATGTTAGCACAAGTAAAAAAATATTGATAATTCCACCTATGGTGAGATAATATTTTATTTAAACAAACCCCATATGATTTCTAACTTAAACTTTCTATACATTGATAACCTAACAATCCTTATCAAAGCTGAAAACCCAAAATGTTCACTAACTCAGGTTAACATTTATCCCACATATATCATAAGGTATCTCTTGTTGTCAGATTCTGAAAATGTGAAAACCTTCATCATGTATAATCTTGATTCACAGTAATAACCTAAAATATCATATATCCTTATTGAAAACATGCCTGTTTCTTTATTCTTAACTCTAAAAAGCTGTAAAATTCAACCATAATAGCATAACCTGCTTGTCAAAAAATCCCTAACCAGTTCCAAGGTAACTGATATCATCTAATTTATGTATTCCTATCTAAAATATCTTTATCCAAATATCTTTATCTTAATATCATGCCCATATTAAGGGTTATCCTTCTTTTAATCATGTTTATCCCTAAATACATCACCTTATTTCATCAATCACTTTTCATGGTTACCGATACCACTCAATATATACTTTCAAATACACATGGAAAACTACAATGGGACACTGCATAGATATTACTATATTCAATAATGCTATAAAATATATTCTAAAATATTAATCTGGGATCCCATTATATAAACACTCAATCATTCCACCACTTCGTTGTTATAATCAACATCACCAATAGTTATCACAAGTGATTTTTCATTTTATTTGGCCTTATAAGGTTGTTGATGTCAACCATCGTTGATAGCCATTGGATTATGAAATTGGTTAGAATAATTCCCCACTTCCTTGAACTTGTAACATTGAAGTGTGGGATGTGAATTATGTATAGCCTTTTCACTATTGATATCATTAGATACTTTTTTTCCATCACATTAGCACTCAACTGCCCAATGACCTTCTTTTCCACACTAAAAACATTTAATATTCCCATTAATACAATCTCCACTATTATTTATTCTACACTTTGAGCATAAGGAAATGCTCATCTTAGGTTTACCATTGTTTTGTGATTTTCCCTTAAACATCATTTTCTATTTCTTATCAGAATTGTAAGATTAGTATGTAACATCAAATTGAATTTATACCTTGATATAACAATGTAAAATATATTCATTAATACTAAAGTCTCTCATATATAACACACTTTAATGACTTTTTTTAAGACACTGAAAAATAGATCAACAGTACTTTCAGGTTTGATGATAAAGCCATAATCATACATTGAAAGTCTTGAAAAAATTTCCTCGTTTGTACCAAAAGATGAATTATGATTTTTATTAAGTTCTAGGAACTCATTTTCCATCTTCATTTGAAGAATAAATAAAATGTACTTATTGAAAAATAATTTCTTGAAATAATCCAATTCTGTGGATTCAATTTCATATTGCTGCCTCATATTCTTGATTAGAGTCCACCACTGGTATTTTTATCAATCTAAATTATAAAGTACCAAAATGAAATTTTCATGTTCCTAAAAGAAAAGGATATAAAATATCATTCAAATGGTACTGATCCATTGTTCAATAACAAGTGGATCAAAAGAACCACTAAAAGAAGTTAAATGTTGCCTCATGAAGAACTCAATAGAATGATGTTCCCTTCTCTACACATTTGGATATCTAGAACGATCCATTGCTTGTATAAGTATATCGAGAAGATTATTCATTCCTTATCCCATAATATTTGGGTTTTCAGGATGAAAATTGTTTCATTTCCCATTTAATTGATCATTAAAACGATTCCTTCAGGTTCTATCAATTATCTAAAACCCAATAATAATAGCATGAGATGTTAAAATTATACTTGGAAATCAATATATTCAATAGGAAGTACTTTAAATCTATAAAATAATAGGTTTAATACTAGGTTAACAATTATCATTACCAAGATTCAAGGATTGTAACCAATGGTTAGACATATCATTAGGGATATCCCTAGACATACCATAAAAATATATCTATGGATCTCACTAAATATTTCACATCCTTGTTTCCAATGGATGATTAATCCTTTGATCAGATATCAACTATAAAGACCCTAATATTGATGTACAATGACATGACCTTAATTTTGTGGAATGCTTAATACACGAAAAAATAGATTCCCAAAGACCATATTATTTTAGTTTCTTTGGAAAATGGGAAATATAAAAAACTTATTCATAAAACATGTACATTGTATTCTGCATTTTCCTTCATAACTAGAACCCCCTTTTGATGCATCTTACTTAATACTCTTCTTCATATCACGGAGAAAATAAACATAAAAAGGGGTGAGGTCAAATGCTTAGTAAGGGTTAATATGTAAAATATAAACAAGAAAATAACCATAAGAATGTATAAACATGAACATAATTTTTTAAAATCATACAATGTATAAAAAATATAAAAATATTGAGTCACAAAATAAATCTTGGTAGTTCAGAAGGAATAAATCATAAAAGAACAAGTGACATGAGAAAATAGCATTGGAATAAAACATGTAATTGTAGAAAACCCACATGCATAAATAATCATTTCTATATTATCCAATTCTCATTTCCAAGACCATCAAAGTGGATTCAGTCTATTACTAAACCATGTTTAATTTCTATTCTAGCCAGGTATTACAAAACTAAATTTACTTTTCGTTCCATCCCTGTATAACTAAACCCAATTTACTTGTTATTTTGGTTATTTCTATCTCATGTGATATAAATATTTACCCAATTCATTGGAGGAAGATATAGGTCCCACTCACCACATAATGAAAAAAATATTTGTGTGCCAAAGAAACATAAATAATTTATCATAACATAACCCAAGGAATAAAATGGGTTTCTTAAACATCCTTCCAGTATAACACAATCCATGCAAAAAAATGTATTTCATAAATAAAATTCCATCACAAACATAATCAACTATAATAATAATAGGGATATTATAATTTAAAAATATCCTTATTTTTAGATGGAAAATAATTTTGATTGAACGCTTGAAATTTATTCTTGAGTAAAATATCCTTTCCTCTTCAAAAAATGTATTTTCTCAAAATTACATGTAATTTTTAAAGAAAATAATTGATTAAAAAAAATGAAATCATGTTGAGGAAGTTTCATGGAAATAAGGTGTTATAAAAACATAAAAATTCATTTAGTCTGTATATGTTAAAAAATATTCTCCTCATATTTTTCTTGGAAAAGTCCAAAATTAACTCATATTGAAAAGGATAAAAGATTGTTTTCATAAAATTTAATAAAATTTCACCAATGGGTAAAATTGACTCTAAAAAATTGTATATGAATATAAATAATATTTTGGAATACATAATTAGGAAGCATGGACATGGATGATAAATATATCCTAGTAAATAATTAAGTATAAATAATCTCGGATAATAATGAGATTGGGAAATTATCCCATACCTTTGGTGAGATATCCTTTTTATATATATAAACCTCCTGTATAATGATTGAAATGATGTCATCAAATTATTCCATAATCATATTCATCATATATTATCATATTATCATATGTTTGTTAGTAACATTATTACTCGTCCATTGGGTATTAACTTATTTATTTTTTACGCATGTTTTTTTAGATAAGTTACTATTTATAGGTTAAAGTTATACCATTATTAGAATGATATCCATATAATATATATCATATTTATTCATTCAATTAATTTATATAATCATGCTTTTATTAATATCAGGTATAATGAAACACATTGCATCCTAGAGACAGAAGGCCATACGTACACACGTACGATGATATCATTCCCATAATTGTGAAATGGTTTTGGAAGTGGATAGTATATATTTTTGTTGACCTCACCTATTTTGATAATCCCAATTATTCTTTCACATACTTTGAAAATCCCAAATAATGTTTATCTATATATTAATTCTTTCAATCTATGACATTCTATTGTCAAGTTGATATTAATATTAAAATAATATGTGAAATATTTTAATCAATGTTTATCTATGTTTGTATGAAATTTGATATAATTATAACTCAATCGAAATATGTTTTTCATTAAACAGATAAGTGTTAAGTCCACTAGTATGCACATAGCTACTGATACAGACAAATAGAGCCCAAATGGTACTTAGTCTACCGATAGACAAAGGTTACCAATAGACTGAATTGACAGTCACTGAAACAGAGTAGAGCTACCGGTATGTATAAGTCCACTGTAAAGAATGTCACTAATAGAAGCAGAGCTAGCGATAGTACACAATCACTGGTACAGAACGGAGCTACCGGTATGCACAGGCTACCGATATAAAAGGCTACCAATATAAAAGTCTACCGATACGAGATACTATTACACCAGAGATACTGTTAGAGTAAGTCTACCAATATAAGAAAGTCTACTGTAATGAAGTCCAATGAAGAGTTGTTGATATAAAGACCTACTTATTAAATAAGATAGAAGAATGACTACTATTACAAAGTTCATTGATACAGACAGAGCCACCGATATGAGCAGCTACTGGTACAAGCGAGTTACTGATAGACAAGAAGAGATACCAACATACATATACTGATACAAGGACAAAGAGATACCGATATAAGGAGCTACCGGTACAAGAATTGAGTGTTACTGATAGGAAGCTCATAGCTATACAAAGTCCACCGTTACAAGTCTACCGACAGAAAGATACTGATAAGATGACTGTTGACCAGTAAGTGCTACTAAACTATATTTCTATTTGTTTATTAAGAAACAATCATATTTGATGATTTTAATATAATTAATGTTATTTAATGTTACTTGTGGGCATTTCAGGGAACCGTAACTCATACCTATGAAAAGGTAATCATATCCATTGCCGGAGCTGAAAGCTATAAAAGGAAGGACAAAAAGCCGTGAAAAGTAGTGCGAAATAATGGCTGAAGTGTACTGAAAAGTGGTGCATACACACAGAAAAGGATGGCTACATCCATACTAGAAGAACACTGGACATAAACTAATCCATTCATTCTGGAAGATAACACAAGTTTCACCTTAGCCAAGGAGAACTACAACGAGATCTCTGATCAAACTAAACTTGAAGAAAATGACCCTCTATTTTTAAAAAAAAAACCAGAGAAGGACTCAGAAGAATTCATGATCAATCAAAATTATTCCAGAGCTGCACTTCAAATCACAAGAGCATTCTAAACACTTATATACTCTCTTAGTGATTATTTTACTTACCGTTGAGCGGTGTGTGTAATCTTTATATTTCATACACACACTGACTACTTTTCTACACTGTAGGATTTAATCCCCACTCACTCATTTCCTATACTTCTTTTCCCACTGTGGATAGTGGTAGAGGTCAAGTTGGACATGGACAGCCAGCGTGCTGTTATTTTTTTTCCTACATAGAACTGTTATAGAGGTCATTGTACCTGGATAGTCTCTATACTATTATTTACTCCGATCCAGGGTGTGGATCAAATTTATATAAATTGTTTGAGAGGACTAAGTCTCAGCTTGATACAAAAGCTCTTGTTTTTTAAAATGCTGTGCTTAATTATTTTGGTTGTAACCTATATTGAATATTGTGCTGCTAATTACTTTGAAATATAAAATTGTTTTAATGTTACTTTGATAGGTAATTTAGCAAGTGTTTGTAACTCTTGTAAATTAGTATGTTAGTTTCAAAATCTAATTTGATCTTCTGATTAAATTAACTGAGACCTAATCAATATTTTGAGAACCTAATCGAACCCTTACCGTTTTACAAATTCACTACAGTTTAACTTTGTTTTTAATTGGGGGATTTTATTAAAAATATTTTTTAACAGAAATTTTAATTGGAACTCAATTCATCCCCCTCTTGAGTATCCACTCTGCTCAACAACTTTTTTCCTAAATCGATATCATGTTATAATAATCACACACACACACACACACATATATATATATATTATTTCTATCATTATATCCATCCATGTATGATGGTGGTGAAAAATAGATTACACCACGACGTGGAGATGATAAGTTGTACATACGCATGCGTGATGATTTGATTTTTCATAGGATGGATATAAGGTTGAATATGGTTGTTGAATAACCATAATAACATCTCAAAATATAATTTATACTAGAGTCATTATTTTATAATGTAAAAAACTCATGAAGAGTAATTACAAGAAGAAATAATTTGAAATAATCGATAGAGGAAATAACATCTTCTTAGACGTGCTCCCTCCAAATATCCTGTTAAAGAAACTAGAATTGGTCTTTTGAGAAGTACAAAAACCCAAGAATGTAACTGATTAACTTGATAAGGGAAATGGGTAGGGTATGTTTGATCGTGAAATCTCAAGTTGATGTGAAGAGGTGATGGAGGAGGTGACCTTTTATAATTGAGGTAAGGGACACTTTTGGAATATCCAAAAGTATTAATTTATAATAAACTAAAAACACATCCAAAGCCCTCTAAAATGTCATTATTTTGAATATGAGATGTGATAAGGTTTTAATATCACAAAAACAATAAATTTTATAAACAATTTTCAATCCATTTAAACATTATAATTTTAAATTATCACTTAGTCATTTTATTTCATTTTAAATATGGTAACAAATATTTCAATGTTAAAAAAGGGAAATATTTAATTATTTTATGTCAATTAAATAATAAATAAATATTTTATACCATTTTAGACCATATCATAATTATTATATATTTTTAAAAATGTGTCATGATCTCTTTAAAATATTTAATAAATTATTATTTTGAGAAAACAACTTCAGTATCAATTTTGACAATATTTAATTCTTGGATTTTAAAAAATATTAAGATAGAATATTATCATGGAACAAAATATTTTATTACATCCCTATAGGGTCAAGGTAATATATAAAAGTAATTGAATATATTAATTAAGAAAAATTATATTTACTTAAGTATTTTTAATAACTCTAATTTGATATTTCTATTAATAAAATAATTTCAAAACCAGTTTTGTGTAATTATTTAATACACATATTTTTGGACAAAAATTAAAAATAAAATAATCTGATTAATATAAATATACTATATTATCAAATAATACTTGTAGTAAATATATCATCTGAAAAATCCATTATTAAAAATGTTATACTTATTAAAACATGATTTTGACAAGCTGAACATCACATTAAATAAAAGTATATAAGTTTCATAATCTATTATCAAAGGCTTAAAATGATCAATAAAATGACCCTTGGATGATTATGGTTGATATATACTCTAAAAATATGATTCTTCACGTGTTTGGGTCTTTTAATGGTCATTATCACTTTAATAATAATTATTTTATTTATTTCTCATCAATTAAATAATTTCGGTATCATTAATGTAAAAGTCTTTAAGGTAATTATTTATTTCCTAAAAAAAATTTCCATGATAAAGAAAAACATTTTATATTTCAAATGAGTCTTTATAATTAAAATTTATATTTTTTATAATATTATATTAAAATGATAATGTTGTTAAAATTTGAGTAAGAAATATTTGACTTTTCATTAAATAAAATATATTAAATATCATAATCTAATCTGAGTGTCTTCCAAAGGCTATCATTTTGACCCAATTATGGTTTAGGTAAAAAAAACTCATCCAATAATATTACGAAAAGTTTTAATGTTATTTTATAATATTATATTTACCTTTAATACATGATTTCCCTTTTTATCATATTATTAAAAAGGATAGAAGTTACTATTCATAATGCCAAAAAAATAAAAGAATTATATTTATAGAAATTGTAACTATTGATAACAAATATGGAATCCATTTTTAAAAATAAAGTCAAAGATGTTTCAGTAACGAAATTAAAATTAATTCCGTTGTCGTACTGAAAAGAAGTTTTAAAAGTTAAAATATTTCAAAATATTGAAATCATGTTTACCTCAAAATTCAATGTAAAATTAATTCCAATGACATATACTATATTGAACGATAAAAATATATTATATTTATATATTAAAACCATACAATAATATAATTTATCCATATAGATTATTTCAATGAAAAATGTTATTTTCCATTAAGATTTAGTGTATTTTCACTATTCATCAAGACATAAATATTATCAAAAAAATATAAAAAATTCCTCCAAATTAAATTTTTAAATCCCACTTACAAAGAATAGTTTTTGTTAAAAAGAATATATAAAAGTTAAAAAAACTAAGATTAAATTGTTGCACCATCAAAAGGTGACAATACTTTATTTTTTGAAAATTAATTTTTTTATTTAAAAAATTGAATGTTTTATTATATAATGTCATGAAGGAATATAATATGAAAACACTATATTGAATATATTAAGAATACGTTTCATTTATAAAATCAATCAAGATTGATTTTATTACATTATAAACTCAATTATTTTCATTTAAATAGATTTTTTGATGTTAATATTATTCATACCCTCCATTATATTGATTGGGTTATAAGGTAGCATAATAATATTTAGTTTTTCACCTATACTTGGTCTTGAGGGAAATGAATTTTATCCAAATAACATAAAATTATGTGTAACAAAATCCAATCATATTACATATACCGCAAGCTAAGCCAGTGTGGCTTATTATATACTCTTATCATGGGGTAGAATACAACCCAAGACATTAAAGAAATTAATATATATATATATATATATATATATATCTTATAAAAATATTGAGGTTTCGTAATTTTCAAATATTAGTACAATTTTTACAATCATTGGAATTCAAAATGTTTTAGGAAATGTTCTATAAAAACCAAAATACATTCTCTCTTCAGTCAGAGAACTTTTTTTCTTCTAAAAACAATTTTTTTCTAAAAAATCAGAAAAACTTTTTTAATCTTAAAAAATAATTTATTAAATATATTTTTACCCTTTTTCTGTTTTATCAATGTTTTCAACGTAATATTATTATTTTTTTTGAATAGGAAATTATTATAACAATTTTACCATGCAAAAGGATTGTTCTTTTTACCATATATAACATGTATGGATTTACCTATCTTCATTTCATTAAATAATACTTTTTATTCTTAAAAGGTTTATTTTTAATGAAAATGTTTCAAAAGTGATTTTTAAATAAAATGATTTTCAAAAGCTTTTCCAAAACAAAGGGATATTTTCTTCAATAATTTTAAAAAAAATATATTCTATATTATTTGTATTCATCAATGAAAACAACCATTTATTTTAATTGACATTGGATTTGTTATATTGATACCATCCTTAATATTTATCTAGATGGTTTATGATTATTTTTTATAATGATATTATTCAAATTCACTTCATTGATTCCTTTTAGTCCCCTTTGAAATATTAAATTTTCTATGATTATTTGTCATTGAATTTCCCCTAAATATCCATATCATTTTTCAGGGATATGATTATTTCTTAAACAATATAAAATTTTCAATTTGGTGTTTACTTTTAATGTTAATTAATTATTTCAGGAAATATCAATTGACTCGTATCCTTTATTCAGTATGGGTATTTAACAAGTCATATTGTTTATTCTATTTGAGGAATGCTTAGGACATGTACGATATGGGTTGAGAACCCTTTAAGGAAAGCCCTACAAGTTGGAGATCGGTTATTGCAAGCTTTATTGGTTAGGGACCAGTTAATTCAAGCCCCTCGATGCATCGATTGTCTCATGAGGCAAAATTAGTTGGTGACATACCCTTCGATTTTACTTCAAAGAATAATAAACGAGTTTCTATACATAGCTTTAAACCCTATTGTGAAAGGTCTTGAAGGTATATGTTTTCTTGTGAGTTAGACACGACATCCAATAATTAAGAATTTACCTAATTTATTTTCAGATATTATTCACCCATGAAATTTTATGCCGACATATCTATAGATAAATTTCCTTTTCTGTTCAATTATTATATGTTATGTGTTTTAGTTCTCTTACCTTTCCATATTGACATTCCCATATCTAGTTATTTCAATGGAATGTGTTACTAGTATTTACCTTTCTATATTGTTTATGCACTTCCTTCTCAGTTTTTTGATTATATGGTATGTCTGTTTAGTTATTTACAATGACATAATTATTATTCACATTGATTAATTATTGTTTCTTCTATACTTTACCATTATTGAGCATTTGAGCTCACCCATATTGTTTTCTTTCACTAGGATTTTAAGAACCATACTATGAAAGATAAAAAGGGATTTAATAGAGACTATTTTATTATCATTGAATTTATTTATAAAAAAATTATGTTGTAATTAGTATATCAGTTTTTAATACTAGATCATGTATGTATATGGTTTATTAAGACTTCTAAACTCTTCAGTCCTTCAAGATATTATTCCTTGTAATCATGCCCATGTAACTGATAACAGACATTGGCTCCAGGCTATCTGGGGTCAGGTTTCTACATATTGTTTTCCCATATGTCGACTATATCCCCACTTGGTTTGAATTTTAAATTTTATTAGGTAACCATTATATAAAAGTGACCTATATTATAAGTTACGTAAGGAAAAGGACGAAAAGGAACCTTCCATTATTTTAACATTTGTAATGCCATAAGATATAGAAAAACTATTATATTTTAGGTTATACATATCATTTTAAATATAGATATGTTTTTTTTCATCAAAATAAATTATCATTGATTGTTATAGATGATATAATTATTTTAATGATTTAAAAATGTAGATTTATGTATTATCTAGTTCATAATAAAACAAGATAAATGATTCTAAAAACCTTAAAGTTAATGTAAATTTAATAAATTATTGTGTTCCATTAGTTTTTTAAATTAATATATCATGTTACACATCTGTGAACATAAAATATTTTAATTCCAATATTTATTTTATAGTTTTTAATTAAAATTAAAGATATAATGTTAAAATTGTCATTAGTGTTATTTTATGAAAATATTATTTTGTAAAATGATTTAAAATTACTAAAAATCCTATCTTCTAACAAGTTATTTTAAATAATTAATTAATATCAAATATGTTCTATTAAGGGATGAATTTATCTTTTATAATTAACATACAGACCCATAAATAGTAAAAGATATTGCTAGCTTGGTTAAGATTAAAGTAGTGTTTTTGCGTGTTGTGTATGCTTCTATTGAATTAATTTACAACAGATAAGGTATTTTTATATTATAAATTATATATCATATTTTATAATTGTAACAGCCCAAGATTTTATAAAAAATATTCTTTTTAATTTTATTAATGTCTTGTGTTGTACGCTACACCAAAAGGAGCTTGCACAACACGCATCCTTGACTTGCCTTGCATTACACGCAATCACGACCTTCCGCGATAGTGTGTGTAGTATGTAATACTGAGTTTCACTAAACAACGATATGCTATTAAAATATTATTAAATCTAGCCGTTATGAATAGTAATAACCACTTTTTAAAATTCTGTAAATCTTATTTTTCAAAATGAACTTCATTCTTGGATTCGGAGTATCGAATTTAGCCTAATGTGAAATTTTGGTACTTTTCAGATAACTTTCACATTCTGATGAATAGTGAAAATTACTAAATTATAATTAAAAACAACTTTTTTAATCGAAATAATTAATAGTGATAAATTATTAATTTGAGTGGTTTTAAAGTATATTTAGAATATATTTTTACAATTTAATACAATGTTGGTCATTGGTTGTAATTTCACATTTAAACCAGACATAATCAAGTGTCAATCTTTTGATATATATTGTTTCCTAAAAACACGCTATTTATTTTAACAGCGGGATTTAATTATAAAATTAATTAATGCAACTTCTATGTTATGAATTTGGTAAAATAGATTTCATTTTTGAATTCGGAATATGAAATATAGCTTAGGATGAAATTTTGGCATTGTTTTGAAAAACATCAATTTTTGATGAATAGTGAAACTACTAAGTGGTAGGTTAAAAAACTGAATTTTTCATAAAACTTAATTTTACCGCTTCTGTGAATATAATTTTGAAAATCCGACAGACACGTTTAATATAAAAGACTAAAATGTGGTTCAATGAGATGAAAATAATTTTTGGTGAATAGTAACTTTTTACTTTTTTTTACCGCGGTTAATAGTAAATAGGGTAACTAAGGGTAAATATGATATTAATATTACCCTAACACATGTCCTAATTCTATTGGACAAGTGTAATTCGACCAAAAACAAACTTAGGAAAAAAATATGACCATTTAGGCCCACTTGGATTAGATTAGGACATTTATTATTAATTTATTTAAAGAAAGGTTAAAATAGTTAAAATCAAAGTTTAATAAGTAAATAATTTTTAATATGGGGTTATACATAAGATAAATTCGATTGTAAATATTCATTAGAAATATAAAAATATTTCCTACATGATGGTATTTTATTTGTAATTTTTAGACATCAAATAATTTAATTTATTTATGACACAATGATGATGCAGTAATTATCTTATTAATGAAATATTGACATAATTGATGTTATAAACACTAAAATAAATGTAATTTGAAAATTTTTATGAATTCCAATAATTTTCTAGGTTACTATGTTATATTAATGTTGATTTAATCAACTTGGTTCGAACATTTAATTCTGTTATGACTTTCACAAAAATCATATATCAAATAGTGTCAAAATTGACACAAAATAGTTTTTAAATCAAATATTATATTATTAATTGTTATTTTATTCCTAAAAATCTAAGGTTCGGCCAAATGACTTAGATAAGGATATATATATTAATAATAAACAATTTGGGGTTCGTTTGGCATGTTATAGTAAGTGTATTAACCATATAGTGAAAGAAAACAAAAAGACACGGTAAATGATAAATTATTTAACTTAGAGTTAAATCTAATTGATAAGGTTAAAATAATATCCTAAACTTGTCTAAATTCTATTGGTTGATAGTATTTCGACCCATCCCCACTTTAGCTTCGAAATAAGACCCTTTGGAACCATTATAAACCGATTTTAACTTTAATATAAAATAATATTTTGAGATATTCCTAAGGTGCCCCTCTCCTCCCTTATAAAAGGGCACCTCCTCCCCCTCCTCCTCACACCAATTTGAGCACTCAAGCTTGGCCAACCCCTGCCAAAATCTCTTCTCCACTTCCCTAGAAACATCCTAGAGGTTCTGGTCTTCCTCAAAGAACAATTTTAGTGCCCTAAGAGGAGGTCTCAAAGAGGCGCTTCAAAGAAGAGGAGGTTCGGACACTTACAAAGCAAGTCGGACCTAAGGTAAGGGAAATATCGCAATCTCATTTTTATCCGAGATTGTTTATTCGTAAGTATTTACTGGGGTGTATTTTATCATCCACATCCATGTTTCATGAATATGTAATATTATTTCCATCCACCTACAATTTTTTAAATCCAATTTTACCCTTCGGTGAGTTTTTAGTAAAAGATATGAAAGGAATCTTTAGCCGTTTTTCGTACGAGGTACTTTTTGACTTTTCCGACAAAAGTACAAGAAGAATTTTTTTTAACTTATACGGAACGAACGGATTTTTACGGTTTTATAAAGCCTGATTTTCATGAAGCTTCCTTCAAAAGATTTCATGACTATTTTCAATAAAATCTATTTCTTTTAAAATTTCATGACGTTTTGTGAAAAGAAATTGATTTTGAAGAAGAAAGGATATTTTCCTCAAGAATTCATTTCAAGTGTTTTATCAAAATTATTTTCCATCTAAGATAATAAAGGGTTCCGTTTCTATCCAGATTTTTACATTTTTTTGACTATGTTGTGATGGAATTATGTTTATGAATTCCTTTATCTTATATGAATGGTTTTATGATGTCATGTTGTTTAAGAATCCCATTTTTTATTACATGGGTTATGAAATGATGTATGATTTATGATTTTGTGGCACACATAAGAATGGTATCATTATGAGATGGGTGGGACCTATATCTCCCTCCAATGCATTGGGTAAAGATTTTATATCTCATGAGATAGACATGGCTGAAATGGTAGGTTATACCGGTTCAGTGAAACAGGACTGAAACGAGGGTTACTCGATTCAGAAAGGTACTTTGTCCACTAAGATAGTCTTGGCATTGAGTCTTGACTAACAAGAAATGATTCTCTATGATTATGTGTGTATGCCACAAAGTTTCATGTTTTACGTTATGATTATTGGGATTACATTTCACTTCTATGATTTATCCCATGTTATGATATTATGAGCTTTTTGCAGGTTAAGATTTCCAAAAGCTATGTTCTTATATATATGATGTGATTGATATTTCTTTTGTTTACCCTTACTGAGCATTTGAGCTCACCCTTTTATGTTTTCTTTTCCCCAGGATATAAAGAAAGGTTTTAGGTAAAAAAAAGGGATGACCTTTATGGGAGATATTGAAGAACTTTCACCACGATTAGAAGATTACGTTCCGAGTTTCCAAAGACACTAAACTATTACGATCCTTTAGTGTGTGTTTTTGTTATGTACTAAGTATTCCGCAAATGTAATGTAATGTCCATGTACGTCAAGATACGGGTCTCTACAGTTGGTATCAGAGGAAAGGTTTAGTCAACCTTTGGAAACTAGGATGCGAGAACTTTAGTGAGATCCCTAGAGATATTTCTAAGGTATGTCTAGGGATGTCTCTAAGATTAAGTATACGTATAGGTTATAGTGCTAGAATTGCGCTAACGATCTTAGAATTTAACCTAAGATGTTAGATATTGAGGGTACTCCCCCTTTACTATGTTGTTTTCCCTAGCATGATTTTTGCCTCTCACAAGATTCTTTTTGTGTTTTAGTTAATGGAGGGAACCAGAAGGAATTCGGTTAACATTGAATCCAATGGACAAATTGGTGACTATGAGAAAACAAATTGTGTAATTCCTAGAGAGAAAGATCTTGTGATTATGCCAAATCAGTCATCGCGATATATTATTAACAAGGTGAAATTTAGTGGTATGACTAATTCATCAAAGAAGAGGAAGATAAACTATTATGCATGTTCTCATGTTGAGGAGCATAAAGAAAAGGAAGATTGAGATTTCTAAAGAAGGGAAGAAGAACCTTGAGGAATACCTCAAATGGAGGGACCGATGTTATCTGTGTGGAGAAAAGGGTCATAGAGTGACAGACTGTTATGGAGTTCAATGTCTTATTTGTGGAGAACATGGGCATTACCCAACTCAATGCCCTGACCTAAAAAGATACTTCTAAATCAAGGAAGGACTTCTTCCAGGACAATCATTGAAGTGGATGGACTGAAGTGTTTATGTATTGGTATTCAAGAATAATGTTGTTGAGGTACTTTTATGGTGTATTGAAATATTTATGTATTGGTCTATTGTGGTTTTCAATAATTTTAAGGTACCGGTAACCATGAAAAGTGAATAAAATATTTTGGAAAGTAGATAATATGCCCATAATGAAGGGATAAGGAGAAAATGAAATGTTTGACAGTTTTCATGAGCTCATGATTGATATAAGGACTAAGTGATATCATGGTTTGAGTATATAGAATTTTGAGGATTTTGGTATATGGAAGGTGTTATGTTTTAACTGCATTCATGTTTTCACTAAGGTATTCAAGAGAATACAAGATTAAGGACTTTGAATGTTTGGAATGTGACCAACAAGACATATCTTATGATATGTGGGGATCAACGACAGTATTAAATCTCTGGTAATCGTTGTCACTATATTATGAGTGTGGACTGCAGTATTATGTATAAGCCTAAAGATTAGACTGGATTATGTTGGACATAAGTTAGTATTGTTTAAGGATAGAAGATTTTCGATATTATTGATGGGATGTTATAGTAACGTAGTTTTAGAAAAAGGACAACCTGCAGGACGGGCGACAGCCCATCGCTTCGGACAAGGCTATAGGAATCGAACCCACAACCGAAGTGCGACTGGCCTTTATCGCCTACCACTGGCCTACAGGAAGTCCCTGTTTAGTAGAAACTAGTTTTATTATATTAAGCAGTATGATATATGAAGTATAAGTCCATTTTAGGAACCATATATGATTAATCTCACTATAGATCGATTTATGCATATAATTTTTGCTAACCTTTTGTTTGAGACAGATGGAATGACCCGTCATTCTATCACATGATCTGCTAACACTTCACGAATAACAAATTCAACTTCATTTATTTAAGAGATGAAGTGGAAATTGTTCAAGGCACGAACAAAAGTGAGATTGTACCAAAATAAAGTAAGTATTTATTCTAATTCAAATTTTCATCTTTAGGGAAAATGATCTTGAAAACCAAAAATGTTTTCCTAGTGATCTTATACCTGATGAATCAGATGGTACCTTATATCATCACAAATATATGGATTTGTGATTACTGGATTTTCTGTAGCCATGTTCTCTACCACTCTCCATCGGAACATGATGGTTAGATTTCTCTTCCATATCCATATTTTCACCTATGTGGAAACCCAATGATTAGTTTATTTGGGTAACCGTTACGTTTCATACTTTTGTTTTTAAAGATTGGTTTTGACATTCCTTTTTACGATGTGGGTTTCTATTAAAGAAACTTTCGAATAGTAAACCATTTATAACCCCGATGAATTTCGAGGGCGAAATTCATTTTAAGGGGGGTAGAATGTAACAGCCCAAGATTTTATAAAAAATATTCTTTTTAATTTTATTAATGTCTTGTGTTGTACGCTACACCAAAAGGAGCTTGCACAACACGCATCCTTGACTTGCCTTGCATTACACGCAATCACGACCTTCCGCGATAGTGTGTGTAGTATGTAATACTGAGTTTCACTAAACAACGATATGCTATTAAAATATTATTAAATCTAGCCGTTATGAATAGTAATAACCACTTTTTAAAATTCTGTAAATCTTATTTTTCAAAATGAACTTCATTCTTGGATTCGGAGTATCGAATTTAGCCTAATGTGAAATTTTGGTACTTTTCAGATAACTTTCACATTCTGATGAATAGTGAAAATTACTAAATTATAATTAAAAACAACTTTTTTAATCGAAATAATTAATAGTGATAAATTATTAATTTGAGTGGTTTTAAAGTATATTTAGAATATATTTTTACAATTTAATACAATGTTGGTCATTGGTTGTAATTTCACATTTAAACCAGACATAATCAAGTGTCAATCTTTTGATATATATTGTTTCCTAAAAACACGCTATTTATTTTAACAGCGGGATTTAATTATAAAATTAATTAATGCAACTTCTATGTTATGAATTTGGTAAAATAGATTTCATTTTTGAATTCGGAATATGAAATATAGCTTAGGATGAAATTTTGGCATTGTTCTGAAAAACATCAATTTTTGATGAATAGTGAAACTACTAAGTGGTAGGTTAAAAAACTGAATTTTTCATAAAACTTAATTTTACCGCATCTGTGAATATAATTTTGAAAATCCGACAGACACGGTTAATATAAAGGACTAAAATGTGGTTCAATGAGATGAAAATAATTTTTGGTGAATAGTAACTTTTTACTTTTTTTTACCGCGGTTAATAGTAAATAGGGTAACTAAGGGTAAATATGATATTAATATTACCCTAACACATGTCCTAATTCTATTGGACAAGTGTAATTCGACCAAAAACAAACTTAGGAAAAAAATATGACCATTTAGGCCCACTTGGATTAGATTAGGACATTTATTATTAATTTATTTAAAGGAAGGTTAAAATAGTTAAAATCAAAGTTTAATAAGTAAATAATTTTTAATATGGGGTTATACGTAAGATAAATTCGATTGTAAATATTCATTAGAAATATAAAAAGATTTCCTACATGATGGTATTTTATTTGTAATTTTTAGACATCAAATAATTTAATTTATTTATGACACAATGATGATGCAGTAATTATCTTATTAATGAAATATTGACATAATTGATGTTATAAACACCAAAATAAATGTAATTTGAAAATTTTTATGAATTCCACTAATTTTCTATGTTACTATGATATATTAATGTTGATTTAATCAACTTGGTTCGAACATTTAATTCTGTTATGACTTTCAAAAAAATCATATATCAAATAGTGTCAAAATTGACACAAAATAGTTTTTAAATCAAATATTATATTATTAATTGTTATTTTATTCCTAAAAATCTAAGTTTCGGCCAAATGACTTAGATAAGGATATATATATTAATAATAAACAATTTGGGGTTCGTTTGGCATGTTATAGTAAGTGTATTAACCATATAGTGAAAGAAAACAAAAAGACACGGTAAATGTTAAATTATTTAACTTAGAGTTAAATCTAATTGATAAGGTTAAAATAATATCCTAAACTTGTCTAAATTCTATTGGTTGATAGTATTTCGACCCATCCCCACTTTAGCTTCGAAATAAGACCCTTTGGAACCATTATAAACCGATTTTAACTTTAATATAAAATAATATTTTGAGATATTCCTAAGGTGCCCCTCTCCTCCCTTATAAAAGGGCACCTCCTCCCCCTCCTCCTCACACCAATTTGAGCACTCAAGCTCGGCCAACCCCTTCCAAAATCTCTTCTCCACTTCCCTAGAAACATCCTAGAGGTTCTGGTCTTCCTCAAAGAACAATTTTAGTGCCCTAAGAGGAGGTCTCAAAGAGGCGCTTCAAAGAAGAGGAGGTTCGGACACTTACAAAGCAAGTCGGACCTAAGGTAAGGGAAATATCGCAATCTCATTTTTATCCGAGATTGTTTATTCGTAAGTATTTACTGGGGTGTATTTTATCATCCACATCCATGTTTCATGAATATGTAATATTATTTCCATCCACCTACAATTTTTTAAATCCAATTTTACCCTTCGGTGAGTTTTTAGTAAAAGATATGAAAGGAATCTTTAGCCGTTTTTCGTACGAGGTACTTTTTGACTTTTCCGACAAAAGTACAAGAAGAATTTTTTTTAACTTATACGGAACGAACGGATTTTTACGGTTTTATAAAGCCTGATTTTCATGAAGCTTCCTTCAAAAGATTTCATGACTATTTTCAATAAAATCTATTTCTTTTAAAATTTCATGACGTTTTGTGAAAAGAAATTGATTTTGAAGAAGAAAGGATATTTTCCTCAAGAATTCATTTCAAGTGTTTTATCAAAATTATTTTCCATCTAAGATAATAAAGGGTTCCGTTTCTATCCAGATTTTTACATTTTTTTGACTATGTTGTGATGGAATTATGTTTATGAATTCCTTTATCTTATATGAATGGTTTTATGATGTCATGTTGTTTAAGAATCCCATTTTTTATTACATGGGTTATGAAATGATGTATGATTTATGATTTTGTGGCACACATAAGAATGGTATCATTATGAGATGGGTGGGACCTATATCTCCCTCCAATGCATTGGGTAAAGATTTTATATCTCATGAGATAGACATGGCTGAAATGGTAGGTTATACCGGTTCAGTGAAACAGGACTGAAACGAGGGTTACTCGATTCAGAAAGGGACTTTGTCCACTAAGATAGTCTTGGCATTGAGTCTTGACTAACAAGAAATGATTCTCTATGATTATGTGTGTATGCCACAAAGTTTCATGTTTTACGTTATGATTATTGGGATTACATTTCACTTCTATGATTTATCCCATGTTATGATATTATGAGCTTTTTGCAGGTTAAGATTTCCAAAAGCTATGTTCTTATATATATGATGTGATTGATATTTCTTTTGTTTACCCTTACTGAGCATTTGAGCTCACCCTTTTATGTTTTCTTTTCCCCAGGATATAAAGAAAGGTTTTAGGTAAAAAAAAGGGATGACCTTTATGGGAGATATTGAAGAACTTTCACCACGATTAGAAGATTACGTTCCGAGTTTCCAAAGACACTAAACTATTACGATCCTTTAGTGTGTGTTTTTGTTATGTACTAAGTATTCCGCAAATGTAATGTAATGTCCATGTACGTCAAGATACGGGTCTCTACAATAATCATTGGGTATATATTTTATAATAATTATTAATTTTATTTATTTTTAATGGGTGAATTACATAGGTTAGAAAACAACTTACTGAAATGGAAAAGAAAAATGAAAAAAATAAGGAAACATAAAGACTAAGGGAAGAAAGATAAAAATGTATTTATTTTTATATGGTGTGAATGTGAATCTCCAATAATTTCACTTTAATAAATTATTTTTCCATTTTAAAATCACATGTGGAAAGGTAGTCCTCTCAATAATTTTTACCTTTTATTATTTACAAGAATGCAAGTCCTCCTCCTATATAAAAATGCATTTGGTCTTCCCATTCCTTACACCTATCATGTCACATTGGATCATCCAAAACCTTTCAAATCAAGCTCCCAACATCCATAACCCAATCATAGAATCATCATATTGGGAATAAATCAATCCCAGGTAAATATTTTGTATAAACCAAATAAAATTTCACGAAGAAGAGGGAACGTTCTTCAACGAGCTATTTTCTTTAATTTCTTTATCCACGACATCAATTATTATTATATAATTATTATAAAATGAGATATATTTCCTAAATATAATGAATTGTTTCTACCTTAAGTTTATTATATATACTTTCACACACTTCCAAAAAATGGGATACATAATCATCATTTGTGTGTACGACGAGTTACCACCTCACACACCGATGACATTCATTCTTACTTTACCAGCATTTGAGATTCATAATAGTGATTGATTTATAGTATATATATGATATATATGACACTGATAATTTCTCAATTATTATTTAATTATTACATAACTCAAACCTCCATGACTTCCATTTTTTAGGAATACGATAACATCATTTGTGGACATGTGGACTACCGCCTCATCAAAGCGATGTGATGCATTCATGCTAGACATAGAATGTAGTAAAGATGGTTTACATAAATTTTTTTGATTTATATAAAATAAATATGAAACAATAATTATAATAATCACATATATCAGTTAATTTTCATTCTTTTAAAATGATAAAAAATAGTCATAGCATTTATATGTATGTACAAGCTACCATATCCATGAACAACGTATTTAACTTCTTATATATAAAATTTACTGATTACTATAATTTCATATTTATGAATATATATAATTTTTTAAAATCATGTTTTAAAATAATAATATTTTGAAATATTTATCTATGTAATAGGATCAAAAATAATAAGTCAAAACATAATAAAAAAACAAGGAAATTGACACCTGAAACAATGAAAATGATGAAATATTATTAATGAAATGGTTATGATATGTTATAAAAGGATTATATATGATATTATAAATATTATTATGGTTTTATTATAATATAATAACATTTTTAAAATAATTATAAAAGAGGTTAAATATCATTCAACCAAAAGGCAGTGTAAGATAAGACATTTTCATCTCACTTTTTACATAAATGAGATAAATGTCAAATTAACCACTTACTTAATTTATTTAGTATATCTACTAAACATTTTTATATATTATTTCATGAATACATTAATTTTCATGGTATTTAAACTTTTAATTTGGATTATCCCATCCAATGGGATTTGATTTGAAAATTTTTAAATGCTAAAGTCAATATGAAATATTTTTTGATTAATACCATTTTATTGAAATAATAAGTTTATTGTATTAATTATTTCATTAGGTATTACATTTATATTAAATATCTAGATTATTTTTTATTCGATATTATTTTTCCCTAAACCTTATTTCATTTTTATATATTGTGTTTTCTTTTATAGTTTTTTGATTAACACGGAAAATATTGATAAATCTTTATATTTTATTCAATATAGATATTTAATGATAAGACAAATTATTTAATAATTAAATCAATTATAAAATATATGAGGAATTTATTATATTGGTATGAATGGTTTAAGGATCAATAAATTCATTCCCTATGGGTTGGGGACTAGTTAATTCTAGCGCCACATGTTGGAGACTGGTTAATGAAAGACCCATGATGCTTCAGTAGTATCATATGATAGAATCAGTTAGTGAAAAACCCTTCGTTATTATTTCCAGGCTATTTTAAATTATTGGGAGGATAGATCGTAATATAAATCAGATGGGATTCATACAATATAAAAAAATATTAAGGATATATCTTGACAATAACCATGTTGAGGATATATCTTGATAGCTTAGACGTCCAACATTAATTATTCCGTCATTATTATTATTCCATGTGATTATTTGATTAGTTAGGATACCCATTTTGATGTTTCAAGGTCATGTGATCGTTTATATGGAATTATTAAATCATATTTTATTTTTACCATATTTTATTGTGCTATATCTAGTTATTTTATGGCATGTGTTCTCAGTGAGTTTCTGTTCCATATTGATTACGTTCATTTATTCATTTTTTATTCCACTGCACTTTACCCTTACCGAGCATTTGATCTCACCCATATTTTTTTCCTTTATACAATAATCCATTAAGTATACTATGAATGATATTCAAGGATATTATAAGAGGAAATAATTTTATCAATGAAAAAAATTATGTGGTAATTATTGTATTCATTTGTAATACAATACTCATGTATATATCTAGTCTACCAAGACTATTAAAAATCATTAATCCTTTGGGATTTGATTTCTTTTAATCATGAAAATATAATGGTAGTCAACACCGGCTATGGGATCACTGGGGTCAGTTTTCTGTAGTTTGTATCAAATTATGTTTAGTAAAAACCATGAAATATTGATTTAAGATAACAGTGATTAGTACATGTAAAAGTAATGTAGAAATTGAGGGAAAGTACAGAAGAACATCCCAAAGAAACACTGATTATGATTATGATATTAGATACAAAAAAAATATTCTATTTTGTTTAAATATTTTAATAGTGTTTGGATTATACATTATGTTTCATAAAATATGATCTAATCTAGTGGTTATCATCATTTAGAAATGGTTCCCTATAGATGGAATGTGAACCAGACCAATGAACGTGATCCGAAGAGTTTGAATGACCCAATCTCTTATGGTCTTATGCGATGATTTTTATGGGAAATAGACTCCCAAGAATTATCATCAAATAATGACATAATATCACTTTATGATGATATAATAAATGAAATCTATATGTATTATTTATTTGGATGGAGGAAAGAGAGCTTAAGGGAAGTTGGGGAAAATATGGATAAATGAAAGAAGAGAAAGATGGATTTTTCCCACTTGTAAGAATTTGGAAAAACACCCTAGTACTTGATTAAATGTAATATGAGTTTTCTATTTGTGTAGAGAGAAATGGAACTGTTATTGTGATTGTAAAGGTAAGAAAAATGTTTCTAATGGGAAACACTTCAATTTCAAGGAGATACTAACCTAGGAAAATCAATGTCCAAATCATGGACTGAATATAACTAAAAATATTATAATGGATCATGGTCAAGATTATTATACTACTATAAATAAATAATAATAATTAATATTCTTGTGTTTGAATTCCAGAATTATGTCAATTGATTATTTTATTAGTGATATACTAGTTATAAGAATGATGAAATATATAAGGATTGTACGATAGTAATTTTTTGATATGGATTTGAAACCATATGTTAAAAAATACCGATGAGAATGAAAAATGATTTAGTGATAAATGAAATTATTATAAAAAACATTATTGGGGGAAATAAAACCCTTAAAATTTTCTTGATGTTGAGATAATGATTTTTGGATAAGGAGATGATTGATATGGATAAAGTATGCTAGATACTACTATCTAACTTAGAACTAATTCAAATGTTATGGATCATAATAAATGGAATTGAAATAAGTTTAACCATTTATTAATTATTTTATAATGAACTTTGGAGGAGGTTTTACAGATTTATGTTTTACTACAACATATAATGCAACTTTTGATAAGAAATTAAGTAGAAATAATTCAAGACACAACCAAAGGATAATATTTTGTTTATGAAATTAGAATTTATCAAGTACCTATGTTTTTATATATACCTAGATATTGAAATAATTCCTCAAATGTAGGAAAAGGGTATTAAAAAAATTATTCCATATTATAATCATTTTAGATTATATCAATGACCCTTTTTCACCTGTAGTTTAGGGATTTTCGGTCAACAGATTTCTTATAAAAATATTCTCTATCACTTTCCATCATAACATTATAGTTTTATTTTTCACCTATTTAAATGGTTTCAATAATATTATCCTATTCATAATCCTTGTTTTTGGTATCCTTTTCATTTAATTTTCCCTATTATTAAGAATATGTGTTATTAATCAAATTTGGAATTTGGGTTTTTCAAAAAAGGTACTTTCAAATATGAAACCATAGATTACCAAGATCAAGTTTTAATTATGAGGAAAACATTTATTTAAGCTGGGTAGAATTTAACAATACAAGACTTGATAGAATTTTCCTTTTAAAATAAATTTATTTTTTGGGGTACCTTTCTTTATATGCAACACAAAGTTAGATTGTATTACATACAATTTAGAGTTCCTTCAATAATATATAAGACGTAAAAAGATAAAATTATACATAGTTATAAAATACTGAGACATAAATATATATCATTAAATATTTTGACATTTATCCTTAATATATGATAAACATATGATAAGAACAAATCGAGTTTTATACATATAAAGTTGTTATTTTTTAAAGGTAGATTTACTGCCATTTAATGACACATATATTTTAAAACTGAATATCAAAAATTTTATGAATTTTATTTTTTAATATTAAATTCATTTATGAATTCATAATTTCAAAATTAGCATAGGTTTATTTTTTGGGGGAAATTTCATTTTTCGATGAATAATGAAAAATAATTTATTTTAGTTGAAAACAACCATTTTGTTTAAATAATTATTAATGATAAATAACATTTTAAATTTTATTAATGTCAATATAGATCAATTACACATATATTAATCCAAATTATGTCATTTTAATCATTTTTATATTTATTTTAGATATAGAAACATAATGAGATTGTGAGTATTTTCACAATAAAAAACACTTTCTTTCCACGTATGTGGGATTATTTTTAATTTAAAATTTCCACTTATGTGAATTGAATTTGAAAAATATTATATACATATCTATAATTAGTATAATATTTAAAGTCTAATAATATAATATTATTTTTTGAAAAAAATACTAGGGAATGTAATTGAATTTTGTTTCAACTATTAAGGTAAATATTAGTTTACTTTGTGGATAAATGTTAACCTTAAGGAAAAAATGACCTAGAACTTGTCCAAAAGAAATTATCTACCCATATGTTAGACATATCACCTCTTGGTTTGAATTTTATGAGTTATTGAGATATTATTCCATTAAAGTGACCAATATAATAATTTATGTTTGGAAGAAGACAAAAAAATGAACCTTCCTTACCTTTTATATTTATAGGGCCTTAAGATACAGACAAAACATCATATTTTCAGTTATATACATATTTTTTAAATATACATGATTTATTTTTATCATAATAATTTATCATTAATTTTTAAAGGGGATATGACGATTTTAATTATTTCGAAACGTCAACGCATGTATTATTTACTTCATAAATAAATAAAATAAACGATGATAAAAACATTAAAAGTAAAGTAAAATAATGAATCATTATGTTCCTCTATTTTTGTAGATGAATATATCATGTTAGGAAAATTTAAAATTATTATATTTCAATTCAATTGTTTTGATATTATTAAATTAAAATTAAACAAATAATGTCAAAATAGACATTAGAGTTATTTTATAATAAAAGATATTTTATTAAATGACATAAAATTACTAAAAATTCTATATTAGTACAAGTAATTAGTGAGTGTTACTAAATATAAAATAAGTTACATTAATTTACCAATTAATCTTTCATAATTAAGATATTGACACTAAATAGTAAAAATAATTTATCCCAATTAGTGTTAAAGCTTTGTTTTTTTCACATTACGAACACTTATATAGAATTAATTTCTAACAAATATGTGATTTTATCTAATAATTAATATGTAATATTTTAAAATTAGTGGTTCTAAATTTTATAATAAGAATAACTTTAATTTATTCTTAAGGATTAAATTACATAGGTTTGAAGACTAGTTACCTAAACAAAAAACCAAAAAAGAAAAAGAAGGAAACATAATGACTAAGGAAAAATAATAATAATAATAATATCTTTTTTTTGTGTGTTATGAGAACTTATTATTGACTATAAATCACATTTAATCCATTAGTGTAACACCCTAACCCCAGTTACCCAGAGTTGGTGAATTATGACATTACATTGGCATTATCACAAGTGAGAAAATCCTGAAAGACCGATTAGTTTAGTAGCCTAGGATGTACTAGATATATTCATAAGTTTTACATTACATTATAAAATTAAAACAATAAAAAAATTTCTCCATTGACCACAGTCGCATCCCTTAGTGTATTCCTGTAGGTCCGTCATAATATACCTCTTCACATCCAAGAAAAAATAAAACATAGAAAGGGGTGAGCTCAGATGCTCATTAAAGATAACAATATCGTGGAAACTTTGATAAATAAGAATAAGCATTTAAGGCAATGTATAATATTAAAAAATTCATTTTAAACTTAAACTTCATGATAATAAGGAAAATATATATCTAAATAATGCCATTTACTTATTCACATGGATATTCTACTAGTCCAATAATCACATGCAATATCAATAGCCAAATTCATAATGATGGAATACATAATTCCAAACTTCATAACTACATAGTTAGGCCTTAGGCCAAGAATAGAAATAATATTTTTCAAGTACTTGTTCCAAGACACTAGTTTTTCTCATGAGACCAACCTATGCATCGAGGCGCTATAGCATGCTCCATGTAACACCCGAGATTTTATGAGAAATATTTTATTTTTATGTATTATGTTATATGAATTACCAAAGGAATATTTCACTACACAAAACATTGTCTTGGCTTGCGTTACACACAAGAGAATCCTTCTTCGATATCTTGCATTGTACGCAATACCGAGTTTCATTAAATAATGATATATTATTAAAATATTATATAAACTACCAGTTATGAATAGTAATACCCAATTTTTGAAATTTTATAAATTTTATATTTCAAAATAGACTTCATTTTTGGATTCGAAATATCGAAATTATACTAGGGTGAATTTTTGGTATTTTTCTGAAAACATTCAATTTTTTATGAA
Organism: Viscum album; assembly: GCA_963277665.1. NCBI lineage: Eukaryota > Viridiplantae > Streptophyta > Magnoliopsida > Santalales > Viscaceae > Viscum > Viscum album. The sequence goes on from OY728139.1 coordinate 1,088,294,872, forward strand.
TAGTGAAAACACTAAGTTATTGGTTAAAACCAAATTTTTATTTAAATAATAATTTATTTTATTTAAATTTATTTTATTTCAAAATAGATACATAATACCTATATAAGTTCAATGTAATTCATTGGAGTCATTTTATATTAATATAGTTACATAAACAATTTATTGAACTTTTTACCGTCTTTTACCTACCTCCTGGGAGCATTTGCAATTATACATAAAACTTACTTTTACTGCTTCTATGAGTCAAATTTCGAAAATTCGAGAGACATGGTTAATATGAAGGAGTAAAATGTGGTTCAATATGATAAAAATAATTTTTGGTGAATAGTAACCTTTTACTTTTATTTACCACCGTTAAAAGAAAATAGGGTAATTAAGGGTAGAAATGATATTATTATTACCCTAACACATGTCTTTATTATATATGATAAGTGTAATTCGACAAAAAACAACCGTAGGAATAAGATTGACCATTTAGGTCCACTTGGATTATATTAGGACATTTATTATTATTTTATTTAAAGAAGAGTTAAAATAGTTAAAATCAATGATTAAGAATAAAACATTTTTAATATAGGGTTATACATAAGTTAAATTCGACTATAAATATTAATTAGAAAGATAAAAAGATTTAATACATAATGGAATTTTATATATAATTTTTAGACATTAAGTAATTTAATTTATTTATGACACAATAATGATGCAGTAATTACGTTATTAATGAAATATTAACATAATTGATGTTATAAATACACAAATAAATGTAATTTGAGACCTTTTATAAATAAAAATAATTTTTTAGGTTAATATGAAATGTTATTATTGGTTAAATTAACTTTTTTATAACTAATCATGCTGTTATGATTTTCACAAAAATCAGTTACCAAATACTGTCAAAATTGACATAAAATAGTTTAAAAAAATATTATATTACTAATTTTAATTTTATTCCGAAAAATATAAGGTTCGGCCAAGTGACACAGATATGGTTATATATATAATAATGAACCACTTGGGGTTCTTTGGGCTTCTTATAGTATGTTTATTAACTATATAGTGTAAAACAACAAGAAGACATGGTAAAAGATAAATTATTTAACTTAGAGTTAAATCTTAATGGTAGGTTTAAAATAGTAACCTAAACTTATCTAAAACCTATTGGTTGAGAGGATTTTGACCCATCTCCACGTTAGATTCTAAATAAATTAATTTGGAGCTATTATAAACCAAATATTACTTTATTATAAAATAACATTTTAAGTTTTTTCTAAGGTGCCCCTCTCCTCCCTTATAAAAGGGAACCTCCTCCCTCTCCTATTTACACAATTTGGAGCCATCAAGATCAGCCAAAACCTGCCTATTTCTTTTTTCAACATCCCTAGAAACATAATATTTGTTCTGGTCTTCTTTAAAGACCAACTTTAGTGCCCTAAGAGTAGGTTTAGAAGAGGCGCATCAAAGAAGATGTAACATCCTTTACCAATTATTTCAAATTCATTTCTTATTATACTTATTATTCTTTTGTTGTTCAATAATAAAGTAATAACATCAGTATCACTAATATACTGATATGTTATTATAAATATGAAACAACCCTATTTCACCTTCTATACATCTTACGAAAAACAAAATCACCGCGCGTGCGTACGTACAGAATACCGTCTCTATGATGTGGTGTATTCTATTTTTCCAACACCACCTTACATGGATGGATATAATGGCGTAAAAAAACTATATATAGTTATCATAACATGATAACAATTATGATACATTCCATCATCCACTCCAATACAATTCAATAATTATGGAAACGATATCATCGCTCATGCGTACGTACGTCCTACCGTCTCCACGATGTGATGCGACTCGTTCTATATGACCTTCACTGAATAATGATTATATAAATGAATTTAATGAATAAATATGATATATATTATACTAATAAAATTATGTAAATAATGTATCTATAACCTAAAAAATAATAATAAGAATTTATTTTACAAAACACACATAAGAACATAAAACAATGAACACACGAATAACAAGTAGCAATGAAATATTACTAATAAGAAGATAGGAATATGACCATATATGATATCATAAAAATGAATATGATTCTGTAATAAGTTAATGACATTATTTAAATCATTATAAAGGAGGTTTGGATATGTACAAAGCATATCAGACCTAAGGTAAAGGAAAATCTCGCAATCTCATTTTTATCCGAGATTGTTTATACTTCAGAATTTACTGCGGAATATTTATCATCCACATCCATGTTTCCTCAATATGTAATATTATTTATATCCTCCTACAATTGTTTCAAATCAAATTTTACCTATTGGTGAATGTTTAGTAAAAGATATGAAAGGAATCTTTTGTCATTTTTAGTATGAGGTACTTTTTGACTTTTTCGGCCAAAGTATGAGAGGAATGTTTTTTAAACTTATACAACATGAATGGATTTTTATGATTTCATAGAACATTATTTCCATGAAGCTTACTTTACAGGTTTTCATATTTATTTTTAATCAACTAATTTTATTTTAAAATTGGATGACATTTTAAGAAAGGAAAAATGTTTTTGAAATAGAAAATATATTTTACTCAAGAATGAAGTTCAAGTGTTTTATCAAAATTATTCTCCATCTAAGATAATATAGGTTTCTGTTTCTATCCATATTTTTACATTTATTTGATTATGTTATGATGGAATTATTTTTATGATGTCCTTTTATCTTATATGGATTATGTTATGATGGCATGATGTTTAAGAATCCCATTTTTATTACATGGGTTATGATATGATTTATGATTTTGTGGCACACATAAGAATGGATTCATTATGAGATGGGTGTGACCTATATCTCCCTCCAATTAATTGGGTAAAGATTTATATCCCATGAGATAGATATGGCTGGAACGACAGGTTAATCCAGTTTAGTGATACAGGACTGAAACGAGGAGTGAAATCAGTTCAGAAATGGACTTTGTCCACTAGGATAGTCTTGGCAATGAGTCTTGACTACTAAGAAATGATTCTCTACGATTATGTGTGTATGTAAAAAAGTTTCATGTTTTATGTTATGAGTATTGGAATAAATGTCACTACAATGATTTATCCCATGATCTCTTTTGTAGGTTAAGATTTTCATAATGTTATGTTCTTATGAATATGATATGATTGATATTTTTTTTACCCTTACTGAGAATTTGAGGCCACCTTTTTGTATGTTTTCTTTTCCCTAGGCCAGGAAGAAGGGTATTAAGTTGGATACTCCAAATAGGAATCTAGATATGATGAAATAAATGAGAGACAATGTAGATTCTTTATAAACTAGTTGTTTATGTTTCCCAGTTTCTAAAGACACTATACCTATATGGTCTTTTCATGGTTTTGTTATATGTTGTAATAAGTGTGCTTCAATTTTGAAGTAATAAAAATGTATATAATGTATGGGTCATTATAGTTGGTATCAGAGGGATGTTGCGTCCACCCTCATTCAATGGGTCTACTGATCCATTAGTGGCTGAACAATGGATCATTACCACTGAAAAGATATTTTCATTTCTACAATGTTCTGAACATGATAAATTCATCTTAGTAATATATCATTTGGAAGGTGAAGCTGATCAATGGTGGAATATTATCAGGAATATGAGGTAAATTGATGAAATTGAGTCCATGGAATGGGACGAGTTCAAGAAATTGTTTTTCAATAAGTACTTCCCTCGTATTTTTCGAACAAAGATGGAGAAGGAGTTTCATGAACTAAAGAAAAAGGATGATGAATTCGTTGGTACCTACAAAGAAAATTTTATAGGGCTTGGAAGGTAAGCTTCGAGGATTATTTTCCAATCGGAGAGTAAGATCGATCGATTATTTAGAGGCTTACAACCAAGTCTTCAAAGGGAATTAGCCATAATAGACTTCAATAGCTATGAGGAAATTGTCTGATGTGCTCTCAAGGTTGATATAGAGATTGGAGTAACCCACCAGTCATATGGGTTTGATAAGAAGAGGAAAATGTAATTCCAAGGGAAATCTAAAGACCACACTGAAGCAAATATGAGTTTTCCCTTATGCTCATAGTGTGGAAAGAAACATGGAAGGAATTGTCTTAAAGGGACAAGTAAATGTTTCAAATGTGGATAATAAGGTCATCGGGCATTTGAATGCCACAATGATTGGAAAAAGATGTCTAGTGATGCGAACAAAGAAAAGGCTACAGAGAATGCACCTCCTATACTTCAATGTTACATGTTCAAGGAAATGGGAAATTATGCTAGTCAATGCCCAAATCCAAGGGTTGTTGATGAGGATCGATGTCAACAAACACTTAAGGCCAAAGACAAAGGAAAGTTACATGCAATTTCTATCGACGATGTGGAGTACGATAACGAAGTGGTGAAAGGTACACTTTCCATCCACTCTAAAGTAGAAAATGTTTTATTTGATTCTAGATCCACACAATCTTTTATTTTGGAAGAATTTTCTATGGGTATCTACATATTTCCTCAACAATTAGATGTTGAGTTAGCTATGACAACTCCTAATGGAATAATGGTCGCATCAAAAGTTTACAATTCTTCTCTGATTGAAGTTTGTGGGAAAGTGCTTCCTGCAAATCTTGTGATCCTTCCTATAGTGGAATTTCATGTGATTCTTGGCATGGATTGGATTTATTTATATGGAGATCATATCAATTTCCAAAGAAGGGTTGTCACATTTCATATTCCATATCAATCTACGATCATCTATCGATGTAAGGATGAACATAACCATCCAGTGGTAATTCCTTCCATCTTATGTGTCTTGATTTCACTAAATGAAGATTATTTATCTCAAATGGTTGGAGAGAAACTCATGATTAAGAATATTCCCATTGTACAGGAATTTGATGATGTCTTTCCAGAGGAATTGCTTGGTCTTCCACCAAATTGTGAAGTTGAGTTTTCAATAGAAATCATACCGGGTGCTATTCCCATTTCAAAGACACCTTATAGAATGGCCCCAATTGAGTTATAGGAATTGAAGAAGCAAATCCTAGAGAATCTTGATAAGGGATTCATACACCCTAATGCATCACCTTGGGGAGCACCTGTTCCGTTTGTTAAAAATAATGATGGATCAATGAGACTCTGCATTGATTATCGAGAACTTAACAAGATCAATATCAAGAAAAAATATCCTCTCCCGTGCATGGATGACTTATTTGACCAATTATACGGAGCTCAACACTTTTCCAAGATTTATCTTCGTTCAGGTTATCATCAATTAAGGGTCAAAAGGGAGGATATACCAAAGACGACTTTCTATTCAAGTTATGGACACTATGAATTTATAGTGATGCCATTTAGTCTTACTAATGCCCATGCTATCTTCATGGATCTAATTAATAGAGTCTTTAGAGACTCTCTTGATCAGTTTGTGGTAGTCTTTATAGACGATATTCTTGTCTATTAAAAGAGCAAGGAAGAACATGAAGATCAATTGATAATTGTATTAAATACTCTAAGAAAGGAAAATATTTATGCCAAATTTACCAAGGTTGAATTATGGATTCAAAAAGTTTCATTTTTGGGTCACATAATCTCAAAAGAGGGGATATCTTTAGATCTAGAAAAAAACAGAGGTTATCGAAAGATGGTCCAGACCAAGAACAGTAACTGAGATCCGATGTTTTCTTGGTTTGGCTAGATATTATCGACATTTTGTGAAAGAATTTTCACGATTATCTATTCCACTCACCAGGTTGACTAGAAAAGGAGTTATGTTTGTTTGGACGGAGGGGTGTGAAGGGAATTTCATGGAGTTATAAAGAAGGCTATCCAGTGCACCTGTGATAACACTACCTTATAGTGGAGAAAGGTTTGTGATCTATAGTGATGCATCCATGAAGGTATTGGGGTGTGTTCTCATGAAAAACGATATGGTGATAGCTTATGCCTCACGACAGTTGAAAATCCATTAGAAAAATTACCCAACTCATAATTTGGAGTTAGCTGCAGCAATCTTTGCATTAATGATTTGGAGGTATTATCTTTATGGTAAATGATGTGATATTTATACTGATCTTAAAAGTTTAATTTAGATTTCACACAAAAGGAGATGAATATGCGCCAAAGAAGATGGTTGGAGCTGATTAAGAATTATGACTGCTCAATTCATTACCACCCTAGGAAAGCAAACAAGGTGGCAGACACATTAAGTTGACAACACCATGCTAGATTTGTAACATCCCAAGTAATTAATGAATAATAGATATTTTATCTATGTATATTAATGAATTAGATAGTTTTTTAGTGGCTTAAAATGAAAATAAATCCAATCTTAAGCATGGAATACACTAAAATTTTTAAAAGATTGTTTTTCTGCCTTTGATGGAAAAACATTTTTGAATCTATCTTTTGACAATTTTATAAACTATTTTTGTTAAAATAAACTTATTATTTATGATTGGGACATCAAAATTTACTTTGTGTGAATTTTTGGTATTTTTCTGACAATGTTCATTTTTTAATGAATAGTGAAAAATACTGCATTTTACATCAAAACAGCTTTTTAATCTAATTTATTTATATGATTAGATTATCTTTTTAATTGGTTTTAAAGTGAAATTAGAATATATTTTTACCATTTAATCCAATAGTGGTCCTTGGAATCAATTTCACTTTGAAATCAGACTTAACATAGTGTCAATCTTTTGATACTTATTGTTTCACAAAAACACGCTATTTGTCATGATAGCGGGAATTAATTATTAAATTAATTAATTTGACTTATATGTTTTGAATTTTGTAAAATGGACTTCATTTTTGAATTCGGAATATCAAATATAGCTTAGGGTGAATATTTGGAATTTTTCTGAAAAACTTCAATTTTTGATGAATAGTGAAATCACTAAGTGTTACTTATAAAAACTGATTATCCATTTAAATGAAATTTGGCCACCTTTGTGTATTGAATTTACAAAATCCGACATACATGGTTGTCACTAAGAAGTAAAATGTGGTTCAATGAGATTAAAATAATTTTTTGGTGAATAGTAGCTTATTAAGTTTTTAATCGCAATTAGTGGTAATTAGTGTAGTTTAAGGTAAAAATAATGTTTTAATAATATGAGATGACCTAGACACATGTACTACCCTCATTGGATGTGTCATGGCCGACCAAGAAAACCCATGGGTAAACTTGGGGACCCCATGGAGCCACTTTGGTTGGAAAATGACATAAATACCTTTTATTTAATGTTAATGTAAAAAATGGCACAAACATGATATGTTTTACTAAAACTATTTTTAAATGGGGTTCTAGAAGTCCTATTTTTTATTATAAATAGTCATTGGAAAGATAAAAAGATTTCCTACATCATAGTATTTTGTTTTATAATTTTTAGACATTAAATAAATTAAATTAGTTATGACATAATAATGATGCAGCGATGACATCATTATTTGACGATTTAAATAAAATGGAAAGATAATGTAATATCTAAGCTCGACACATGTCCAAAACCTATTGGATGAGTGGATTTAGAACCCTTATCACCGTATCCACGAATTATATCAATGTGGTACCTTTTAAAACTGAAACACATTTTCAAATAAAGTAATATTTCTTTACTTTCCAAAAGTGCCCCTCCTCTCCTCTTATAAAAGGCCCCCACCTCTACCACCTTACGCACACTCCCAAAGCCTTTGGATCGGCCAAACCCTTCCCATTTTGTCTCTCCACTTCCTTCTCTTACTCCTTGAAGCCCACTTTGGGCAGAAGTCTTCCCAAGTAAGCCTTTGAGCTCAAACCAAAGGGAGTTACCCGATTTTGAGGTAATGTCTTCACTTGAGTCCTTCTGTATTATTTTGATTCTCCAACCCCCTAAACTCGTTTTATTTATTTCTTTTGTAAAAACTATAGTATCTTCAATATACTAGGATGTTGTTATAAGAATTATTCTAGCTACACTTACACACACCTTCATCTAATGGTTAAAGAACATACTGTTTCCGTGGATGGTGAATTTATGCCTCCCAAAACGATGATTGTTCAACATTCCGTTAACACCTTCAATGGTGGCCATTAAGATGTCACTATATTTATATATGATATATAATATGATTATGTTTTCTTTAAGATTCTTTATTTTTCATTTTGGGAATACCTTTATGGTTTCCATTATGGGTAAACACGATATCTTCATTTAAGGAAGTGCGGACTACAGCCCCCTCAAAGTGATGTGACTCGTTAATTCCATATGTGGGATGTGTAAAGAATGTATTTAAAGTTATTATATATGATTTTATACTGGAATTATTATATACCTCTATATAATTATTATTTCTTTCCAATAAAGTATGAGATAGAAATGAAAGTAGCGTTCAAGCGTACGTACGACTTACCGTCTCCATGAACGGTGCATTTCATTTCTTATCCCCAAATGTAATGTACTATTAAAAGTAAATGTATACAATGGATATATATAATGAATGATATATCTAAATTATGAATAAAATTATGGAATTAAAATATACATACCTCTCATTTAATTTTAATTCCATTAATATGACAAAGAAATGAAAGTAGCGTTCATGCGTACGTACGGCTTACTGTCTCCATGAACGGTGTGTTTCATTTATTACCTCTAAATGATTATGTAATATTAAAAATACATGTATATGCTGGATATATATGATATATATGCTATCCAAATCAGGAATGTCATTCTGGATATAAAGAACCTTTGACCACACGAACAACTTGTAATTATAAGAAGTCCACTTTCGACCTAAGAACCAAATATCGAAAAAACAAACATTATTAACTTAAATGGTTAAATAATGTTTATAACATGGAAATAAGTGATATAAAAGGAATAATTAACTTTAAAAAGGTTCTTAATCAAGTAGAAATTAACTCAAGTTTATTATTCAGGACGTTAAAGAATAATCGAGTCAAGTCGGAGCCGAGGTAAGGGAACTTCTTAACCCAATTTCCGTTCTTTGGGTTAATCTCCTACATTCAAATTATGTCATGATATTATTATGTCCTATCTTGTATTTTTACTTTCTTTATGTGTACTTATAGTTAATACACATAATAGATCTATTTTATTTAAAAATGATCTTTGTAAGGGACTTCGTCTCAATCTCCTTTCATTGAGGCATATTTCGTTTTATACACAACATTATTTTATACGGTGTATAAACCCCTTTGAATTATACTTTTATAAAAAAGGAATCTTTTTCTACTAATAGTTTTACTAAACGAAAAAAATGAATGTTTTTTTAACGTACGTGGTGAGAATGACCTTTTCCGGCGCCGCGAGTATTATTTTTTCTTTGGCTTCCTCAACAAGCTGTAATGTTTTTAAAATAAAATAAATACCATATACTCTTTTATGTATTTTGGTATTGAAAATCGTTTTGATAAAGGATTCTATTATGATATATTGTGATGTGGAAATGTTATCATTCCTTTATATTGGTTTTATGTTTTATGATTTTATATTGGTACTTGGACATTTTAATGGGTGGTTACGTTATAAACCATATGACGGGTGGTGCCGTGAATACCAGGATGGTTGGTTACGTTATAACCTCCAATGCATTGGGTATGGAAGTCGGCCGTATGGCTATTCCATTAAGTATGTATGGAAATTGGCTGTATGGTTATTCCATTAAGTGATATGTGTGGAAGTCGACCGTATGGTTATTCCACTTAAGTATGTTTATGTCCCCAGTTAACTTTATATATGATATGTGTTCTTTATATGGGTTTTATGGTAATCCTTTGGTTACAAAAATGTAAGTAATGATACTTTATTCAGTGAAGAGTTTTTACTACTTCATGATGGTAAAGGTATTACTTTGTTAGAGTATACACGGTTTACTTGATGTTTGAAAAAGTAACAGTTTTCATTCTTTGTTTATCCCTTACTGAGATTTTTATACTCACCCCAAGTTTTTTCAAAATGTTTTTCACAGGACATAAAGTGGAATAAGGTCAAGGATGGGATCAAGGGAATGTCATGCTATATAAGACATGGAACTAGACATGTTTATTTTTAAGAGTTTTTTATTATTATGGAAACTTAGTAGAAGTGTCTACTTTGTAATCTTTTGAGATGTAATAGTTATGTTCTAATTCTATATAACTCTAAACCTGAAAATATCCTCAATGTGAATTATTCATTTAATTCAATATTAAGTAAGGTTTATGGATAGGGCCTTATAGTTGGTATCAAAGGTCGGTTTAGACAACTTTAGGAGTTAGAAAAGTGTTAAATTATAATATGATTGAAATAATATAGCATTTTCGAATTACCATGTTGTTTCACCTAAGATATTTATATGTTCAGAATGGTTTTCCGCGTAGGAAACAAAGCAGCTATGTTGGGACGACATCAGGAGGAAGACAACCTTCCAAATCAGAAACCTGAGATGGTCAGAATTGGAATTAAATAATTTGTTGCACTGATGGCTCAATTGAATCAGGTGATAAAAGGTGGTTGTGTTTATTGATGACAATTTGGTGATTTCTAAAAGTAAAGAGGAGCATGAAAGTCATTTAAGGGTTATCTTGAAAACCTTAAAAGAAAAGAAACTGTATGGAAAATTCAGCAAGTGTGAGTTTTGGTTGCAAAATAATTTCATTCCTTGGTCACATTGTTTCTAAAGATGGGATAACTGTTGATCTGGAAAAAGCAAAGGTTGTTGAAGAATGGCCAAGACCTACAAATGTAACCGAGATCCATAGTTTTCTTGGTTTGGCAAGTAACTACCAAAGGTTTGTTGAACATTTTTCACGGTTATCTAGTCCAATGACTAAGCTAACTCGTAAGGGTGTTAAGTTCATCTGGACAAAAGAATGTGATGATTGTTTTCAGGAGTTGAAAAGAAGATTGGTGAATGCTCCAGTTTTGGCACTTCCTTCCAGGAATGGTGAGTTTGTTATATACAGTGATGCTTCGTTGAAGGGAATTGGTTGTGTCCTAATGCAGAATGATCAGGTAATTTCTTATGCTTCACTTCAGTTGAAAACTCATGAGGTAAATTACCCTACACATGATTTGGAATTAGCTTCTGTTGTCTTTACTTTAAAAATTTGGAGGCATCATTTGTATGGAGTAAAGTGTGAAATATATACTGATCACAAAAGTTTAAAGTATATATTCACTCAGAAAGAATTGAACATGATACAGAGGAGATGGCTGGAATTAATCAAGGATTATGATTGTACAATCCACTAACATCCAGGAAAAGCAAATAAAGTGGCTGATGCTTTGAGTCGAAAAAGTAATGCTTCATTAACCATGCTATATTTGGAACGAGATCCTTTGGTTTTTATTTTAATGAACTTTGGCATAGAATTTGTTTGTGCAGGAAGTCCTTCTGTTTTGTTTCAGGTATCAGTGAAATCTTCTCTATCAGACAAAATCAAGCAAGCACAGAAGCAAGACAGCGAGTTGCAGAAAAAGGTAGATCTGGTTCAGAAAGGTAAGTTTCCTGAATTCAACATTGATAATGATTGTTTTTTGAGGATTGAGAAGAGATTATGTGTGCCTTGTGATTCACAGTTGAAGAATGCGTTGTTATGTGAGGCTCATAGTTCTCCGTTTTCAGTTCATCCTGGCAGTACTAAGATGTACAGAGACCTGCGGGAGTAATATTGGTGGGATGGAATGAAAAGAGATATTGCTGATTTTACTATGAAGTGTTTGACTTGTCAGCAGGTTAAAGTAGAGCGGAAGTTACCGAAAGGGATGCTTTATCCTTTACCAGTGCCAGAGTGGATATGGGAAAACATATCCATGGACTTTTTTGTGGGATTTCCGAGGACATATCGAGGTAATAACGCAATCTGGGTTATTGTTGATCGCTTGACCAAATCTGCTCATTTCCTTGCTATACGAGATACTTTCTCTCTTGATAAACTTTCCCATTTGTATCTTAAAGAGATAGTCAGGTTACATGGAGTTCCCCTCTCCATTGTATCGGATCGTGATCCCAGGTTTACTTCTAACTTTTGGAAAGGCCTTCAGAAGTCGTTGGGTACTGAATTAAATTTTAGTACAACTTTTCATCCTCAATCAGATGGGCAGTTAGAACGAAAAATTCAGACATTGGAGGATATGCTACGAGCTTGTTCGATGGATTACTAGGGAAGTTGGGACCAACATCTTTCTTGGGTTGAATTTTCATATAATAACAGTTTTCATTCCAGTATACAGATGGCACCATTTCAGGCATTATATGGGAAGCGGTGTCGAACTCCAGCTTTCTGGGATGAAGTGGGTGAAAGGAATTTTATGGGACCAGAATTGGTAGAAGAGATGGCAGAAAAGGTTCAGTTGATTCAGAAACACATGAGAACAGCTCAGAGCAGGCAGAAGAGTTATTCGGATAACCGGAGGAAGGATCTATCTTTTGAGGTAGGTGATCATGTTTTTCTCAAAGTATCACCATGGAAAAGTGTGATGCGATTTGGTAAGAAAGGAAAGTTGAGTCCAAGGTTCATTGGACCATATGAAATTATGGATAAAGTTGGATCATTTGCTTACCGAGTGGCTTTACCTCCGAGTTTATCTCAGGTACACAATGTTTTTCATGTTTCAATGTTGAGGAAGTATATGCCAGATCCATCTCATGTTTTAAGTCCAGAGGTAGTTCAGCTGGAAGAAAACCTATCTTATGAAGAACACCCAGTACAGATTCTTGACCACAGGGAGCAGGTGTTACGGAATAAGGTGATTCATCAGGTAAAGGTTTTGTGAAAAAACCACATGATTGAAGAGGCAACACGGGAATCTGAAAATGCAATGGGGGATAAGTACCCCCATTTATTCGATAAGTAAATAAATTGCGGGGACACAATTTTCTAAAGGGGGAAGGATGTAACATCCCAAGTAATTAATTAATAATAGATATTTTATCTATGTCTATTAATGAATTAGATAGTGTTTTAGAGGCTTAAAATGAAAATAAATCCAATCTTAAGCATGTAATACACTAATATTTTTAAAAGATTCTTTTTCTGCCTTTGATGGCAAAACATTTTTGAATTTATATTTTGACAATTTTATGAACTATGTTTGTCAAAATAAACTTATTATTTATGATTGGGACATCGAAATTTACTTTGTGTGAATTTTTGATATTTTTCTGACAATGTTCATTTTTTAATGAATAGTGAAAAATACTGCATTTTACATCAAAACTGCTTTTTATTCTAATTTATTTATATGATTAGATTATCTTTTGAATTGGTTTTAAAGTGAAATTAGAATATATTTTTACCATTTAATCCAATAGTGGTCATTGGAATCAATTTCACTTTGAAATCAGACTTAAACTAGTGTCAATCTTTTGATACTTATTGTTTCACAAAAACACGCTATTTGTCATGACAGCGGGAATTAATTATTAAATTAATTAATTTTACTTATTTGTTTTGAATTTTGTAAAATGGAATTCATTTTTTAATTCGGAATATCAAAAATAGTTTAGGGTGAATTTTTGGAATTTTTCTAAAAAACTTCAATTTTTGATGAATAGTGAAATCACTAAGTGGTACTTATAAAAACTGATTTTCCATTTAAATGAAATTTTGCCACCTTTGTGTATTGAATTTCAAAAATCCGACATACATGGTTGTCACTAAGAAGTAAAATGTGGTTCAATAAGATTAAAATAATTTTTTGTTGAATAGTAACTTATTAAGTTTTTAATCGCGATTAGTGGTAATTAGTGTAGTTTAAGGTAAAAATAATGTTTTAATAATATGAGATGACCTAGAAACATGTCCTACCCTCATTGGATGTGTCATGTCCGGCCAAGAAAATCCATGGGTCAACTTGGGGACCCCATGGAGCCACTTTGGTTGGAAAATGACATAAATACCTTTTATTTAATGTTAATGTAAAAAATGGCACACACATGATATGTTTTACTACAAAAACTTTTATATGGGGTTATACAAGTCAGATGTTTGATTATAAATATTCATTGGAAAGATAAAAAGATTTCCTACATCATAGTACTTTTTTTATAATTTTTATACATTAAATAAATGAAATTATTTATGACATAATAACGATGCAGCGATGAGATCATTATTTGACGATTTAAATAAAATGGAAAGATAATGTAATATCTAAGACCTAAACATGTCCAAAACCTATTGGATGAGTGGATTTATAACCCTTATCACCTTATCCACGAATTATATCAATTTGGGACCTTTTAAAACCGAAACACATTTTCAAATAAAGTAATATTACTTTACTTTTCAAAAGTGCCCCTCCTCTCCTCTTATAAAAGGCCCCCACCTCTACCACCTTACCCACACTACCAAAGCCTTTGGCTCGGCCAACCCCTGCCCATTTTGTCTCTCCACTTCCTTATCTTACTCCTTGAAGCCTCACTTTGGGCAGAAGTCTTCCCAAGGAAGCCTTTGAGCTCAAACCAAAGGGAGTTACCCGATTTTGGGGTAATGTCTTCACTTGAGTCCTTCTGTATTATTTTTCTTCTCCAACCCCCTAAAATATTTTTATTTATTTATTTTTTAACAACTCCAGTATCTTCAATATACTAGGATTTTGTTATAAGAAGTATTAGAGCTACACTTACACACACCTTCATCTAATGGTTAAATAACATACTGTTTCTGTGGATGGTGAATTTATGCCTCCCGAAACGATGATTGTTCAACATTCCATTAACACCTTAAATGGTGGCCATTAAGATGTCACTATATTTATATATGATATATAATATGTTTTTGTTTTCTTTAAGCTTCTGTATTTTTCATTTTGGGCATATCTTTATGGTTTCCATTATGGGTAAACACGATATCTTCATTTAAGGAAGTGCGGACTACAGCCCCCTCAAAGTGATGTGATTCGTTAATGCCATATGTGGGGCGTGTAAAGGATGGATTTAAAGTTATTATATATGATGTTATAATAGAATTATAATATACCTCTATATCATTATTATTTCATTCCAATAAAGTATGAGATAGAAATGAAAGTAGCGTTCATGCGTACGTACGGCTTACCGTCTCCATGAACGGTGCATTTCATTTCTTATCCCCAAATGTAATGTACTATTAAAAGTACATGTATATAATGGATATATATATTGAATGATATATCTAAATGATGAATAAAATTCTGGAATTAAAATATACATACGTCTCATTTAATTTTAATTCCATTAATATGACAAAGAAATGAAAGTAGCGTTCATGCGTACGTACGGCTTACCGTCTCCATGAACGGTGCATTTCATTTCTTACCTCTAAATGATTATGTAATATTAAAAATACATGTATATGATAGATATATATGATATATATGCTATCCAAATCAGGAATTTCATTCTGGATATAAAGAACCTTTGACCACACGAACAACTTGTAATTGTAAGAAGTCCACTTTCGACTTAAGAACAAATATCGACAAAACAAACATTATTAACTTAAATGGTTACATAATTTTTATAACATGGAAATAAGTGATATAAAATGAATAATGAACTTTAAAAAGGTTCTTAATCAAGTATAAATTAACTCAACTTTATTATTCAGGACGTTAAATAACGATCGAGTCAAGTCGGAGCCGAGGTAAGGGAACTTTTAACCCAATTTCGGTTCTTTGGGTTAATCTCCTACTTTCAAATTATGTCATGATATTATTATGTCCTATCTTGTATTTTTACTTTCTTTATGTGTACTTATAGTTAATACACATAATAGATCTATTTTATTTAAAAATGATCTTTGTAAGGGACTTCGTCTCAATCTCCTTTCATTGAGGCATATTTCGTTTTATACACAACATTATTTTAAACGGTGTATAAACCCCTTTGACTTATACTTTTATACAAAAGGAATCTTTTTCTATGAAGTGTTTTACTAAACGACAAAAAGTAATGTTTTTTTAACGTACGCGGTGACAACGACCTTTTCCGCCGCCGCGAGTATTATTTGGTCTTTGGCTTCCTCAACAAGCCGTAATGTTTTTAAAATAAAATAAATACCATATACTCTTTTATGTATTTTGGTATTGAAAATGTTTTTGATAAAGGATTCTATTATGATATATTTTGATGTGGAAATGTTATCATTCCTTTATATTGGTTTTATGTTTTATGATTTTATATTGGTACTTGGACATTTTAACGGGTGGTTATGTTATAAACCATATGACGGGTGGTGCCGTGAATACCAGGACGGGTGGTTATGTTATAACCTCCAATGCATTGGGTATGGAAGTCGGCCGTATGGCTATTCCATTAAGTATGTATGGAAATTGGCCGTATGGATATTCCATTAAGTGATATGTGTGGAAGTCGACCATATGGTTATTCCACTTAAGTATGTTTATGTCCCAAGTTACCTTTATATATGTTATGTGTTCTTTATATGGGTTTTATTGTAATCCTTTGGTTAAAAAAAGGTAATTAATGATACTTCATTAAGTGAAGAGTTTTTACTACTTCATGATGGTGAATGTATTACTTTGTAAGAGTATACACGGTTTACTTGATGTTTGAAAAAGTTACAGTTTTCATTCTTTGTGTATCCCTTACTGAGCTTTTTATGCTCACCCCAAGTTTTTTCGAAATGTTTTTCACAGGACTTAAAGTGGAATAAGGTCAGGGATGGGATCAAGGGAATGTCATGCTATATAAGACATGGAACTAGACATGTTTCTTTTTAAGAGTTTTTTTTATTATTGAATCTTAGTAGAAGTGTCTACTTTGTAATATTTTGAGATGTAATAGTTATGTTTTAATTCTCTAAAACTCTAAACCTGAAAAGATCCTCAATGTGAATTATTCATTTAATTCAATATTAATTAAGGTTTAAGGCTGGGGCCTTATAAGCTTATCCATGTGAGGATCACAAAAGATCCAATATTTATGGATTTACAAAGGGTGGATCTTGGAATTATAATTGAAGGGGAAAAATATTATCTTTATCAAATGAATGTTCAACCATCTATACCTGTGAAGATTAAAGAGGAACAAAAAGAATATTTAGACTTACAAAGGAAGGTGAGAAATGTTCCTGAATTCCACATTGATTGTGATGAAATAATAAGGTTTAGGAATCATGTTTGTGTTCCTACTATCCCAGAGTAAAAGAAGGAAATATTGGATGAGGCTCATAGTTATTCATTCTCTATTCACCCTAGAAGCACGAAGATGTATAGGGACCTAAAAGAGTACTTCTGGTGGGATGGAATGAAAATTGATGTTTCTGAATATGTCTCTCGTTGCATGGTTTGTCAAAAAGTTAAAGCTGAGAGACAGAAGTCTAAAGGGATTATACAACCATTACCTATACCAGAATGGAAATGGGAAAACATTACTATGGACTTTTTCACTGGACTTCATAAAAAATCCAAAGAAAATAATTCAATCTGGGTTATAGTTGATCATCTTATGAAGTTGTCACACTTAATTGCTATTAGAGAGGATTTATATCTTGATCATCTTTCCAGGATATATGTAAAGGAAGTGGTAAGATTGCATGGAGTACCAATTTCCATTATATCTGATAGGGATCCAAGGTTTACCTCGATGTTTTGGTGAAGGATTCAGCATACTCTAGATACAGAGTTGTGTTTCAACACTGCTTATCATCCTCAGATAGATGGTCAGTCTCAGAGGAAAATTCAAACTATAGAAGACCTGTTGAGAGCTTGCTCTATGGATTTCAAAGGTGGTTGGGATCAACACCTACCTTTGGTATAATTTTATTATAATTATAGCTTTAACTCTAGTATTCAGATGGCTACTTATAAAGCTCTCTATTGAATGAAATTAAGAACTCCAACTTGCTGGGATGAAGTTGTGGAAAGAAAGATATTAGGACTTGATCTTGTTGATGAGATGGTAGAAAAGGTCAGATATATTCAAAAACACATAAGAGCAGCTCAGAGTTGACAAAAAAGTTATGCTGACAACCAAAGAAAAGACATAGAGTTTGATGTGGGTGATAAAGTGTTCTTACGAATATCTCTTTAGAAGAGAGTAATAAGATTTGGAAAGAAGAGAAAGCTGAGACCTAGGTATATTGGTTCTTTTCAAATACTGGATCGTGTTGGGATGGTAGCTTACCAATTGTCGCTTCCACTGAATCTCTCTCTAGTTCATGGTGTGTTCCATGTATCTCTCCTGAGAAAGTACATACTCGATCCATCACATGTACTCAGCTCAGAAGTTGTACCGTTGGAGCAAGATCTTTCTTATGAAGAATAGTTGATAGAGATTCTGGATCATAGTGAAAAAGTCCTACGCAACACAACCACTAGCTTGGTGAAACTTTTATGGAGGAACCACCAATTAGAAGAAGCTACATGGGAACTTGAGGATATGATGAGGGAGAGGTATCCTCATTTGTTTGTTACAATGTGACGAATTTCGAGGGTGAAATTCATTTTAAAGGGGGTCAAATATAACACCCGAGATTTTATGAGAAATATTTTGTTTTTTTTGTATTATGTTATATCCATTATCAAATGAATCTCTCACTACACACAACACTGTCTTGGCTTATGTTACACGTAAGAGCAACCTTCCTCGATAGCTTGCATCATACGCAATACCGAGTTTCACTAAACAATGATATATTATTAAAATATTATATAAACTAGCCGTTATGAATAGTAATACCCTATTTGGGAAATTTTATATATTTTATATTTCAAAATGGACTTAATGTTTGGATTTTAAATATCGAAATTATCCTAGGGTGAAGTTTTGGTTTTTTTCTGAAAACTTTCAATTTTTGATGAATAGTGAAAACACTGAGTTATTGGTTAAAACTGACTTTTTATTTAAATAATAATTTATTTTATTTAAATTTATTTTATGTTAAAATAGATAAATAGTACCTAATAAGTTCAATGTAATTCATTGGAATCATTTTATAATAATATAGATATATAAAAAATATATTGAACTTTTTACCCTATTTTACCCACCTCATAGGAGCATTTGAAATTGTACATAAAACTTATTTTTACCTCTTCTGTGAGTTGAGTTTCTAAAATCTGAGAGACATGGTTAATATCGAGGAGTTAAATTTGGTTTAATAAGATAAAAATAATTTTTGGTGAATAGTAACGTTTTACATTTATTTACCACGGTTAAAAGTAAATCGGGTAATTAAGGGTAAAAATGATATTATTATTACCCTAGCACATGTCCTATTTCTATTGGATAAGTGTAATTTGACCAAAAAAAACTTTAGGAATAAAATATGACCATTTAGGTCCACATGGATTAGATTAGAACATTTATTATTATTTTATTTAAAGAAGAGTTAAAATAGTTAAAATCAAAGTTTAATAACTAATTTTTTTTAATATAAGGTTATACATAAGATAAATTCGACTATAATTATTCCTTATAACTCTAAATAGATTTCCAACATAATGGTATTTTATTTATAATTTTTAGACATGAAATAATTTAATTTGTTTATGACACAATGATGATGTAGTAATTACCTTATTAATGAAATATTATCCTAATTGATGTTAAAAATACCCGAATAAATGTAATTTCAGACTTTTTAAAAATTACACTAATTTTTTTTGTTAATATGACATGTAATTATTGATTCAATTAACTTTGTTATAACAAATAATGCTGTTATGAGTTTCATAAAAATCAATTACCAAATAATGTCAAAATTGACATAAAGTAGTGTTTAAAACAAATATTATATTACTAATGGTTATTTTAATCCTAAAAATCTAATGATCGACCAAAATACTTATATAAGGTTATATATATTAATAATGAACCACTTGGGGTTCATTTATCTTGATATTGTATGTTTATTAACCATATAGTGTAAGAAAACAAGAAGACACGGTAAAAAATAAATTATTTAACTTAGAGTTAAATCTAAATGATAAGGTTACAATAGTAATATAAACATGTATAAAACATATTGGTTGAGAGTATTTAGACCCATACCCACTTTATCTTATAAATAAATCAATTTGGATCTATTATAAACCGAATATGACTTTATTATAAAATAATATTTTAAGTTTTTCCTAAGGTGCCCCTGTCCTCCCTTAAAAAAGGGCACCTCCTCCCTCTCCTCTTTACACAATTTTGAGCCTTCAATCTCAGCCATCCCCTGCCCATTTCCGTTATCAACATCCCTAGAAACATAATAGTGGTTCTGATCTACTTCAAAGACTAACTTTAGTACCCTAAGTAGGAGGTTTAGAAGAGGTGCGTCAAAGAAGAGGTAATATCCTTTACCAGTTCTTTCAAATTCATTTCTTCTTCTACTTCTTCTTCTTTTTTTTGTTTCATAATAATGTAAAAACATCAGTATCACTCATATACTGATAAGTTATTATAAATATGAAACAAACCTATTTCACCTTCTATCCATCCTACAAAAAACAAAATCATCGCATGTGCGTACGTACAGAATACCATCTCCACGCTGTGGTGTAATCTGTTTTTCCAACACCACCTTACATGGATGGATATAATGGTGTAAAGAATAACAATATATAGTTATTATAACATGATAACAATTATGAGACATTACATCAACCACTCAAATACCATTAAACAATTTTGGGAATGATATCATCGCTCGTGCGTACGTACGACCTACCGTCTCCACGATGTGATGCGACTCGTTCTACATGACCTTCATTGAATAATGATTATATAAATGAATTTAATGTATAAATATAATATATATTTTACTAATATATTTATGTAAATGATGTATCTATAACCTAAAAATAATAATAAGAATTTATTCAACAAAACACCTATAAGAACATAAAGCAATGAACACCCGAATAACAATTAGCAATGAAATATTACTAACAAAAAGATAAGAATATGACCATATATGATATCATAACAATAAATATGAATCTGTAATAAGTCAATGACATTATTTAAATCATTATACAAGAGGTTCAGATACGTATGAAGCATATCAGACCAAAGGTAAGGGAAAATATTGAAATCTCATTTTTATCTGAGATTGTTTATACTTCAGAATTTACTGGGGGATATTTATCATCCACATCCATGTTTCCACAATATGTAATATTATTTATATCCTAAAAAAATTGTTTCAAATCTAATTTTACCTATTGGTTTATTTTTAGTAAAAGATATGAAAGGAATCTTTTTTCGTTTTTAGTATGAGGTACTTTTTGACTTTTCTGGCCAAAAGTACAAGAGGAATTTTTTTTAACTTATACGGCATGAATTGATTCTTATGATTTCATAGAAAATTATTTCCATGAAGCTTCCTTTACAAGTTTTCATGTTTATTTTTAATCAACTTTTTTTAGTTTAAAATTGTATGACATTTTAAGAAAGGAAAAATTTTTATGAAGTAGAAATAATATTTTAATCAAGAATGAAGTTCAACTGTTTTATCAAAATTATTTTCCATCTAAGATAATATAGGGTTCTGTTTCTATCCCTATTTTTACATTTATTTGATTATGTTATGATGGAATTATTTCTATGATGTCCTTTTATCTTATATGAATTATATTATGAAGGCATGATGTTTAAGAATCCCATTTTTATTACATGGGTTATGCTAGGATTTATAATTTTGAGGCACACATAATAATGGTTTCATTATGATATGGGTGGGACCTATATCTCCCTCCAATTTATTGGGTAAATATTTATATCTCATGATATAGACATGGCTGGAATGGTAGGTTAATCCGGCTTAGTGATACAGGAATGAAACGAGGAGTGAACTCAGTTCAGAAATGGACTTTGTCCGCTATGATAGTCTTAGAAATGAGTCTTGACTACTATGAAATGATTCTCTATGATTATGTGTGTATTCCACAAAGTTTCATGTTTTATGTTTTGAGTATTGGGATTACATTTCACTACGATGATTTATCCCATGATCTCTTTTAAAGGTTAATATTTTTAAAATGTTATGTTCTTATGAATATGATATGATTGATATTATTTTACCCTTAATGAGAATTTGAGCTCAACATTTTGTATGTTTTCGTTTCACCAAGTTAGGAAGAAGGGTATTATGTAGGATATAACAAAAGGGACTATAGATATGATGAAAAAAACATGAGACAATGTAGACGCTTTATAAACCAGTTGTTTATGTTTCCCAGTTTCTAAAGACACTATACCTATAAGGTCCTTTCATGGTTTTATTATATGTTGTAATAAGTGTGCTTCAATTTTTAAGTAATAAAAATTTATGTAATGTATGGGTCGTTATACTCCACCTATCACTTACTAAATCCAATACATTCCTCATATGAAAAGGGACAAACATAACAGAAACATTTGTATTAAAAATGGCATATGAGATGTCAATAATTTATCCATAATCCATGAATGGTATAAAAAACACATCCATATTAAAACGTATCACAAACCCTTTAATACAATATAGTTGATTTTTATCATAATAAATCAACTTTAAACAAGTTTAAAATACATCAAAGTGTGTTGACATAGATAAAATGAAAACTATTTGAGATAAATACCACTTTCTATTTTGAAACCATAAAAATGAAAACATTTATTTTGGAAACATTATTATAATCGTGTAAGGGATACTTCAAAGGTGTTATAATGAACGAAAATATCCACACTCATCATATAAGTTAAAAAAACATTCTTTCCTTAATTTTGTCGAAAAGGTCGTAATGTACCTTGTTTGGAAAATGACCAAAATATTCCTTTATAAACATATTATATAAAGTAAAAAAAGGGAATAAATGACTTTAACCCATAGTAAAATGTATTTAAATACATTTTAAGAAACATTTATGTGGATGATAAAGAGGTCCCAGTAGATAATTACATATAAACAACCTAAGATAATGAAGAAATTTTAGAATTAACCCTTACATTGTACTTATCTTTGGTAGAGGGTACTTTAACCTCATGTATAATAGTAAAATAATTTTTATTTAATTATAAAATAACCATATACATAAATATGATATCATATATTATCTTCTAATATTACTTTGTTAATAATATTTTTGTATTATCGTCGTTTTAGGTGTTAACTAATTCATTTTCCTTTATATGTTTTGTTACGTAAGTCGTGTTTGTTATCGATAAGATGTATTTGATTCATATAAATAATGATATTATGTTCACAAAAATTATTTTTAATCATAAAATGAAAATCATTCTTGAATTATTATGATGGTGAATGAATCTCATCACGTTCGTGGAGACGGTAATCCGTACGTACGCACGAGCGACAATATTATTCAATTGAAGGTGAAATAGTATATAATTGAATGTTATATCATATATATAGAATCATTGACATGATATATTTACTATTTACAAAAATTATACATCATTATTATACCCATCCAAAAAACGAAGTGTTTGAATAACAAACTACACCACGACGTGGAGACTGTAAGCCGTACGTACGCACGTATGGTGACTTTGTCATTTATAGGATTGATATAATAATGAATATGGTTGTACAATATTTATAATAACATCACAGTATGTATGAGGTCCTGGAGTTTTTTTGGTATGGAAACAACAATGAAAGAGGAAGTGGAAGAAGAAAAGAACTTGAAAGAGGGTGGTGAAATTATTACCTCCTCTTCGGGTGTTTCTTTTTGAGTTCATCAAAAGGGCTCCTTAGGATAGATTTATGATCAAAGTAATGAGTCTAGGTTTATGTGAGGGAATTTGGGAGGATATTTAGGAAGGGGTTGGACGAGCCAAATGGCTTTGGAGGTGTGATTTTGATTGAAGTGGAGGTCCCCTTTTATAAGAGGGGTGATGGTCGCTTTATTAAAAGTTAAAAATATTATTTTATTAGAAAATAATATTTGGTTTATAATGGACCCAAATGAATTTATTTTGATCTTTAGGTGTTTATGGGTATAAATCCTATCAACCAATAGTTTTCAGACAAGTTTAGGTTACCATTTTAACTGTATCGTTTTATTTAATTATTAGTTAAATAGTTTAACTTTTACCGTGTCTTCTTTTATTCTTACACTATATGGTTAATAGTATTACTCTAAACTTCCAAGAGAACCTAAAGATGTTAATTAATGAAATATATAATATTATTTATTCCAATTTAATGAACCTTATAATTTCAGTAATATTATATCAACAAATAATATAGTATTTGTTTTAAAAATTAATTTATGTCAATTTTGACAATATTTGGTATTTATTTTTTTGTGAAAGTCATAACAACATTATTACTTCAAAAAAATTTATCAAATCATGTCATATTAACCTAGAAACTCGTGGATGGAATAAAAACTTTTAATTTATATTTATTTTAAAATTTAGAATATAAACTATTTTAATATTTCATTAAAAAGGTAATTACTCCATCAACATTGTGTCATAATTAAATTTAATTATTTAATATTTAAAAACTATAAATAAAATACCATTATGTAGAAAATCTTTTTATCTTTATAATTAATATATATAGTTGAATTTATCTTTTGTATAACCCTGTATGAAAAATGGTTTAGTTAATAAACATTGAATTTAACACTTTTAACTGATCTTTAAATAAAATAATAATAAATGTCCTAATGTAATAAAAATGAACCTAAAGGATCATATTGTATTCCAAAGTTTGTTTTTTGGAGAATTAAACTAATCCAATATAATTAAGACATGTTTTAGGGTAATTATAATACCATTTTTCCCGTTAATTACCATATTTAATGTTAACTGTTTTTAATAAAAGTCAAAAGTTAGTATTCACCAAAAAATATTTTCATCTTATTGATCCAAATTTATTTACATATGTCAACTGTGTCTCTTGGATTTTTTAAATTAAACTCACAGAAGTGGTAAAATTAAGTTCTATGTAAATTTACAAATGCTCCTAGAAGGTGGGTAAAAAACATTAAAAAGTTCAAAAAACATTTATGCATCTAATTTCATTATAAAAATATTCCAACTAATTACATTTAACATATAAAGATATTATATATCCATTTTTACATAAAAAAGTAATTATTTAAATAAAAAAGTCGGTTTTAAATAATAACGTACTGTTTTTCACTATTCATCGACAATTGAGAGTTTTCAAAGAAATACCAAAAATTCACCCTAAGATAATTTTGATATTCTGAATTCAAGAAATAAGTCTATTTTACTAAATTGAAAACATATAAGTTTTATTTATTAATTTAAAATTAATTCCCATAATTAAAACAAAAAAGCGGGTTTTTAAAAAGTAAAAACTATCAAAATATTGATATGTGTTTATGTCAAATTTAAATGTTAAATTACTTATAATGGCCTAAATTGTATTAAATGATAAAAATATACTTTAATTATACTTCCAAACCATTCAAATATAGAATTGAACACTATAAATTATTTTTATTAAAAAAGTTGTTTTCAATTAAAATTTAGCATTTTTTACTATTCACCCAAATATGAAAGTTATCATAAAAACCTAAAATTTTATCAAAACTAAAATTTTTATGTCTCGATTCTAAATAATATGTTTTATTTTTGAAATTGAAAATATAAAAGATTCAATTATTAGATTTAAAAAAGGGTTCACCATTAAAAGGTGGTAAAATTGCATTTTCTGAAAAATACTTCCTTTATACGAGAAAAATGAATTTTCTCTTATATTATGTCTAAGAAACACATAATATGGATGTTAAAAGTTTTATGGAATATATAAAATTCAAATGTAGATAATACTATTTATAGCCACTTTTGAACAGCAAGTTTGGTAAGTCATGGTGCGCTCGAACTCAGTGTTGCATGTAGCACAATTTATTGAATTAATTTGAAGAAATAACCTACTATGAAATATTGGGGTGTTACATTCTCCCCTATTTAAATAAATTGTGTACTCGTAATTTGAAATAGTTCTTCGAAAATAAAAGGTTAAAAATAGAAAAATACCTTTGTGGAAAACACACCTCGTAAATTGGGTTAATAAAATTTTGTCTTAATAAGAGGGAAAGAGAAATGAAAATGTCACCACCAAATTATGACCTCAATTAGAAGAATATTGGTGGAAATTAGAGGCAAATAATTGGAGAAAAAACGTAAACATTTATTGGGAGTGATTGAGGTCATTAATCACAAACAAGTGTAAAATTGAGGGCCTCAAATCCATCAATTTACGATGATTTAAAATATCCTCAGTTCAAAAAAACATAAGGTATTAATATAACACATTTTTGGTTTTAAGATACCTTCCATAAAGATTAATAATTAATTTTTTCATTGAATAAGAGGAAAGAAATACTTGAAAATTAGAGTTTCATCCTTCAACTAATTTTTACCACAGACTCATCATTCACTCCAAAAGATAATAGAATTCAAAAATATTCTATTTATCCTAATCGTATAGGGTTCCAAAAATAAAGAATTTATAATTCATTTGTTAGACTGTTTAGAAAAAACTACATTATACAAACCAGGACATCATGTATACCAGTGGTAGGTGATCCACCCTTATCACCCTTCGGTTGCGGGTTCATGTCTCGCGACCTTGTCAGAAGCGATGGGTTTTCACCTGACCACCGAGTTGTCCATTTTATAACAATCTAAAAAATAATCTCAAGAAATGATATAATCTTAAAAATAGTATACAATATCCAACTTAATCTATTCTAACCTTTAGACTTATCTAAAAAAATTCTGTCCAAACACACAGTCCAAAATTTATATGGTAAATACAATGAAGATCCTTTTTTCCCACGTAATAAGACGTGAATACCTTCATCATGTATTTTTAAAAAATATTTTAACACACTAAATTACCATAAAACCTTATTGATTACATTCATGCCCCCTTATTCCTTATAGAATACTAGATATAATCCTTCTATCAAAACAAATGTTGTAAACTCCAACAATGATAGAATATACAAATAATTAATCAGTTTCATGGTAGTCATGAATATCCAATATAATTTATCCAAATAAATCATATATTTTTCTCAAATCACGACCTTAGTATCTGATCAATATTACGGTTTATCTTTATCTCAATCATATATATTCCAAAACAATTAACCTACTATTGAGTCACTTTTCATGGTTACACACAATCTCACGTCCTTAATAAAATAGTAATACAATACAATCCTTATATACTCTATAATTCTTATAACATGTATATCATTAATTCAATACTCAAATGACACAATACATTAATAAAAAATAATAACTTTAATTATTATCCATCATCTTCAGTAGTATCATAACTTTATTATTATCCAACAGTAGCATTTGGGGTATACTCTGATGATTTGGACATTGATTCGCATTGTGTCCCAACTCCTTCTAGATAAAGCATTGTAAATTTGAAACCCATTTCTTACCCTTGAAATCATGTACTTGGTGTCCTTTTTCTCCACACTTATAACAAACTCCAATTCCCTTCAATCATTTACCAAGGTGATTCTTTCCACTGTTAACACATATGGAAAAATTCTTCTTTCTCATCTTCCCTTTATCTACATTTCACTCTTCTATCCCTTTCTTCCCTTGATTCCCTTCAAAGCCTTAAGACTCAGAGAATTCTTTAATTATCTTACTAACACATGATACTATTTCTTCATATGATAAGAATACATGGGAGACTATTTCCATTTTAAATGTTGTCTTAATACCATGAAAGATATGATCCTTCTTAATCTTTCAATCATGCATGTTTCTGTAATTCTCATTCCTTCTACTAGGTTCTATTTCTAAAAAATAGCATACACTAGGTTTGTTTATGAATCACAATGCATAATTACAAAATTGAAAAATACCTAACGTAAATTGAAAATATTAGGCATATAATCTATAATCATAACATTTTTTCTTCGATAAAGTATTTACTCATAAATCATTCTTAATGGTTTGTATAGAAAGTGAATTATCCAAAGAATATCCCCCAGGAGTGTTGTAACCAAGAGTGCATCAAACCTCGTTTTCATGTACCAGGATACCCCAGGTCAAGCCCGAAAATCTTTATCAGAGTTTTCACTCCTAGGTACATCTGTTCCAGAGCCTCCTCTACCAACTCGTATCCAGAAAAAGATGCATTGCTTGGAAAATACAAAAAATCTCTACATTTTCCAAATTCTAGGAAGTTATTCTATATTAATCCTCAAATTATATCTTAGGGAAATGTTCTCTAATCATAGATTATCTAAATCTATTTCTAAGGTTGTTGTTAAACTTCCTCTGATACCAACTGTAATGCCTAAACCCCAGTTACCCGGAGTTAGTGAATTATTACATAACATTGGTAGGATCACAAGGGATCAAATCCCGAAATATTGATTAGTTTAGTATCCTTGGAATTACTAGATACATTCATAAGTTTTAAATTTCATTATAGAATGAAAACAACAACAACATTGTCTCCATTGAGCACAATCATATCCTTTAGAATGTCCCTACATATTATTCATAATATAATTCTTCATATCCTTGAAAAAATAAAACATAGAAAGGGGTTAGATCAGATTCTTAGTAAGGAAACAATTTTAGCAGAAAATTTTATAAATAAGAATAAAATTTAAAGAAATGTATAAGACTAAAACAAAAGACTTTTAAACATAAAATTAATCATAATATGGAAAAAATGAATCGAAATATTTCAATTTACTTATTCACATGGAAGTTCTACTAGTTGAATAATCACTTGGAATATCAATAGCCAAATTCATAATGATGGAATGGATAATGCAAGACTTCATAACCACATAGTCAAGCCCTTGTTACAAGACTACAAATAAGATTTTGTAAAGGCCTTTTTCCAAGAAACTATTTTGTCTCATGAGACCTACCGATGCATCAAGGAGCTATAGCGGGCTCCACCCGTACTTAAAAGTCCAATGCATTCCTCATATGAAAAGGTTTAAACATAACATAAACATTCACATTAAAACTAGTATATGAGATGTCAATACTTTATCCATAAACCATTAATGGTATAAAAATAACACATCCATATTCAAACATATCACAAAACCTTCAATAAAATATAGATGATTTGTATCATAATAAATCAACTTCAAACAAGTTTAAAATCCATCAAAGGATGTTCACATAGATGAACTAAAAATTGTTTGAAAGTAATACATCTTTCTATTTTTAAACCATTTAAATGAAAAACATTATTTTGGAAATATTATTATAAGCTTGTAAGGGAAACATTAAAGGTGTTATAATAGTGGAAGATAGCCTCACCCGCCGTATATGTTAAAAAAATTCTTTCATTAATTTTGTTGAAAAGGTCGTAAAGTTCCTCGTTTGGAAAATAACAAAAATATTCCTTTATAAAAATCTTATAAAAATACAAAAAGGGTATAAATTACTTTAACCCATAGTAAATTTTTTTTGAAATATATTTTAAGAAACATGGATGTGGATGCTAAAGAGGTCCCAGTAGAAAATTACGTATAAAAAACGTCAAATAATGAAGACATTGTATAATTAACCCCTACCTTGTACTTTTATTTAGTTGAGGGTATGTTAACCTCATTTTTAGTAGTTAAATCACTATTATTAAATTATACAAGAACCATATATATAAATATGATATCATATATTATCTTCTAATATTAATTTGTTAATATTATTTTAGTATTATCGTCGTTTCAGGTGTTAACTGATTCGTTTTCCTTAATATTTTTAGTTACATAAGCCATGTTTGTTATGGATAGGATGTATTTTATTCATATAAATAATGATATTATGTTCACAAACATTATTTTTGATCATAAAAAGAAAATTATTCATGAATTATTACGATGGGGAATGAATCTCATCGCGTTCGGGGAGACAGTAATTCAAACGCACGCATGAGTGACAATATCATTCAATTAAAGGTGAAATCGTATATAATTGAATGTTATATATTGTATAAATAATCATTAAAATGTTATATTTATTATTTACATCAATTATACATCATTATTATTCCCGTCCAAAAAAATGATGTGTTTGAATAACAAACTACACCATGACGTAGAGACGGTAGGTCGTACGTACGCACGTATGGTGACATTGTCATTTATAGGATGGATATTATAATTAATATGGTTGTAAAATATTTTAAATAATATCACATCATGTAGGAGGTATTGGAGTTTTTATTTTGGTATGGAAACAACAAAGAAAGAGGAAGTGGAAGAAGAAAATAACTCGAAAGAGGTTGGTGAAATTATTACCTTTTGTATGGGTGTTTCCTTTTGAGTTGATCAAAAGGTATCCTTAGGTTGACATTCTGATCAAAGTAAGGACTATAGGTTTATGTTATGGAATTTGGGAGGATATTTGGGTAGGGTTCGGCTGATCCAATTGGATTTGGTGGTGTGATTTTGAGAGAATGGGAAGTGGTCTTTCATAAGAGGGGTGATGGTCACTTTAGGAAAAGTTTAAAATATTATTTTATTATAAAATCATATTCGGTTTATAATGGCTCCAAAATAATATTTTTTGAGACTTAGGTTTTTATGGGTTGAAATAATCTCAACCAATAGGTTTTAGACAATTTTAGGTTACCATTTTAACCTTATCATTTAGATTTAAGCCTTAATTAAGTAGTTTAACTTTTACTCTATCTTCTTGTTTTATTACACTATATGTTTAATAAACCTACTCTAAAGATCCAATAGAACCTCAAGTGGTTCATTAATTAAATATATAATATTATTTGATACCTTTTTATAAACCATATAATTTTAGGAATACTATATCAACCAATAATATAGTATTTTTTTAAAAACATTATTTATGTCCATTTTGACAATATTTGGTATTTTGTTTTTGTGAAAGTCATAACAACCTTATCACTTAGAAAAAAATTATCTAATAAATAATAACAAGTCATATTAACCCATAAAAGTTTTCTATGGCCTCAATACTTTTAAATTCTATTTATTTTAATATTTATAATATAAACTATTTTAATATTTCATTAAGAAGGTAATTACTGCATCATCATTGTGTCATAATTAATATTAATTATTTAATCTCTAAAATTTTTAAATAAAATAAAATTATGTAGGAAATATTTTTATTTTTCTAATGAATATTTATAGTAGAATTTATCTTATGTATAACCCTATATTAAAAATGGTTTTGTTAATAAACATTGAATTTAACACTTTTAACTCATCTTTGAATAAAATAATAATAAATGTCCTAATCAAATTCAAGTGGAAATAAAGGATAATATTTTGTTTCTATGGTTGTTTTTGGTCGAATTAAACTCATAAAATATAATTAGTAAATGTTTTAGTGTAATTATAATATCATTTTTACCTTTAATTAGCTAATTTACTTTTAACCGTGGTAAATAAAAGTCAAAATTTACTATTCAAAAAAATTATTTTCATCTTATTGATCCAAATTTATTTAATGTTGTCAACTGTTTCTCTCACATTTTTGAAATTCAATGCATAGAAGCGGTAAAATTAAGTTTTATGCAAATTTACAAATGCTCCTAGAGGGTGGGTAAAAAAGCGTTCAAAAGTTCAATAAAATTTTATACATATAATTTTATTTTAAAATGAAACTAATTAATTACATTGAAATTATATAGGTATTATATATATATATATTTTTACTTGAATAAATTTAAATAAAATAAAAAATTATTAAATAAAAAATTCGGTTTTAAATAATAACGCAGTGTTTTTACTATTCATCAAAAATTGATTTTTTTCAGAGAAATAACAAAAAATCACCCAAAGATAATTTTGATATTTTGAATTCAAAAATGAAATATATTATACTAAATTAAAAACATATAAGTTTCATTTATTAATTTCAAATTAATTCTCATTGTCAAAACTAAAAAGCGAGTTTTTAAAAAGTAAAAACTGTGAAAAGATTGATATGTGTATATGTTAAATTTAAATGTGAAATTACTTATAATGACCTAAATTTTATTAAATTATACAAATATAATATAATTATACTTCTAAACCATTCAAATGTATAATTTTCCACTATAAATTATTTTAATTAAAAAGTTGTTTTCAATTAAAATTTAATATTTTCACTATTCACCTAAATATGAATGTTATCTGGAAAGCACAAAAAATTTATTAAAACTAAATTTTTATGTTTTGATTATAAATAAGAAGTTTATTTTGTCAAATTGAAAACAAAAAGTGTCAATTTTTGGATTTAAAAAAGGGTTCACCATTAATAGGAGGTAAAATTGCATTTTCTGAAAAATAATTCTTTATCTAAAAAAATGAATTTGTTCTTATATTATGTATAAGAAACACAGAATATGGATGTTAAAATTTATATGGAATATATAAAATTCAAATTTTAGAAAATATTATTTATAACCGCTTTTGAACATCTAGTTTTGTAAGTCGTGGTGCGCTCGAACTCAGTGTTTCATGTAGCACAAGTTATTGAATTACTTTGAAGAAATAAAATACTAAAAAATCTTGGGGTGTTACAATTTTAAGTCCATTTTTTAAGCACATTAGGTAAGGGATACCTCCCAATAGTGTTTACCTTTTGGTATTTACAATAATGCCACTCCTTCACTATAAAAGGGCATTCACCCTTCCCCATCCACACACCTCTCAAGAAACTTGGGATCAAACAAAATCTATCCAAATAATATCCTGACACCCTCCACTCATCCTATAAGCCTCACAGTGGGAATAATTCAGATCGAGGAAGAAGTTTGGTATAATCCAAAAGGAGTTTCCCAAAGAAGAGGCAACATTCTTCAATGATCCCTTTTGTTTTATTTATTTTTTCATAACATTAATTATTCATATATATTTATTATATAATAACATCATTATAGTCAATATATTGAGTATTTTTGTCTTATGGTTAAGACCATGACTTTCACAAACTTCCATCAAATGGGATATATAATCATTATTCATGTGTAAAAAGGTCTACCACCTCACGAACCAATGTTATTCATTCTTCTATTACCACCTTTCAAGGATAAAAATAATAATAGATTTATATATTATATATTATATATATGATACTTGTAATGTATTTATGCTTATTTAATTATTACATAACAAATAAATCCTTGCATTCAATTATGTAGGAATATGATTACATCATTTGTGGATGTGTGGACTACCACCTCCTCAAAGCGATGTTATGCATTCAAGTTATATGTGGGATGTATTATGGATGGTTTAAATAAAAATATGTTATGTTTATGAAATAAATATAGAAATTTAAATATAATATTTATAGATATATAATTTAATTTTTATTCTTTTAATGAGATAAAAAAATAGAAATAACGTTAATGCTTATGTACGACCTTTAGTCTCCATGAACTGTGTATTTCATTTATTAAATCCAAAATTTTTCGATTACTATAAATACATATACATATATATATATATATATAATATAACTTTTACTAAATGGTTTAAATTATAGAGATGATTAAATCATAATATAAGTAACTGGTGTTAACTACTAATAGGAATATGGAAGATAGTCTAAAGTGCGGTGAATTTACCATATTAAAAATTTAATCTAATGAATGAATGAATTAAATTAATTATCAAAGATAATTTTTATGGTTCATTAAAAGTTGAAAATGTAAATAACAAAAGGATTTTTTATAGTAGTTTAGTCAAAAGGGGGCCTTCTATACTCTTATACCTCTCTACTCAGTGAGAGATATATGTCCTCTAGAAAATATTTTTGATGGGGAATCATAAAACAATTAATGAATCCTTTTATTGGATAGGGATAATCATGCCACTGATTTTTTTAGGGAATCACAACTCTTACGACCTGACTTTGGACATATGGAGTCACAACATGAATAGTCTTGGATTTATATTTAGAGAGTCACAACCCTTAGATCCTGAATTTATAATTCGGGAGTCAGAACTTGAATATGAGAAGAATGAATAGTGATTTTGTGTGTAAAATAATGAAAAGAAAAACTAATTGTGTTTGAGATATGGAAAATAGTGTTAAAGACTCATAAACTGGATGAAGGGGAAGATAAATATTTAATCACTTATACAAGTTCTTGAGGATTTTATTTTCTTATCTCAACAAGGAAATAGATTATTAAGTAGAAGAAACTCAATACATTAGAGAATTTATAAGTGATGAAATAGGGTATCGC
Organism: Viscum album; assembly: GCA_963277665.1. Taxonomy (NCBI): domain Eukaryota; kingdom Viridiplantae; phylum Streptophyta; class Magnoliopsida; order Santalales; family Viscaceae; genus Viscum; species Viscum album. The sequence goes on from OY728139.1 coordinate 1,088,329,034, forward strand.
TTAGGGAATCAATTTGTGCACTACTGGAAACATTCACATATTTATCTTGGGAAAAAATAGAGAGTTAAATATGTTAACTTGTGTGCTTGATATGTTTCAAGGGATCTCAACACCCCTTTAAATAGATATCTAGAACTAATAATAGTCACCTTCCATGGAAAAAATAATTTAAATTCAAATTATAATTTTCCAGGAGAGATAATAATAATATCCATAATAATTGTAACAATAATTATTTTAATTCAAAAATTAAATACCAATTAAAAATGATTCAAATAACCCATTAAATGATAATAATAATAAGTAAAAGGAAATCCCATAAAAATTTTAATTTAATTTGAATGTTTAAATTCTAATATTAAATGTATTTTAAGTTAATGAATCTTTTCAATTAAAATTTTATTTTACTACATTAAAAAACAAAAAATATTTTCAAATAAATTTAATGGAATTTAATAAAAAATTAGAAAATAAATAATTTATAGAAACTAACTCAATCTATTAAAACATAAACATTTCAATAATGTGATGTTACAATATACACAGATAAAGAATAAAATTCCATTAAATTTCAAAACATATTTAAATATTTTTAAAATGATTTACATGAATTTGAAAATCAATAATTAAAATAATTAATATAAAATGTTGTTTAAAAAAATGATGAAAAACAGAATGCATGAAAAATTTACAAAATAATAAAATTTTAACAGGTGGTATCATCCGTCTGAAACTGTTGTAATAAAAAAATCATTAACTATTAAATTAATAAATTAGATGACCAATAACAAAATTTAATTCACCATTAGAATAATAAATTAATTGCTCATTCGAATAAAAATTAATTCACTTTTAAAATAAAAAATTAATTCACTGGTCCAATAAAAAATTAATTCAACATTACAATAAAATATTAATTAACTATTACAATAAAAAAATTCACCGGTAAAATGAAATATTAATTCAGTAGTAGAATACAAAATTAATTGACTCGAACAATAAAAAATTAATTCATCTGTAAAAAAAATTAATTCACCGGTACATTAAAAAATTAAGTAACTAGTATAATAAAAAATTAAATCATTGATACAACAATAAATTAATTGTCCATTAAAAAATTTAGAAAATAATTTTTGGACATAGAAAATAATTGATGGTTTTAAACAAAAAAATTAACTGATGGTTTAAAAAAATAATTGGCGGTTAAAAAAAATTGACGAATTGGGATTCATTTAATGTAAATATGGAACACATAAACTTGATGAATTTTTAAGCCATATAAACCGAATAATTATAAATTTTCCATGATATGTAAATGAAAATAATATCAAAATATTTTCACTGAATCTAGAATATCTTAATTCCGATAACTACTGAAAGAGATATAATCATAATATGATGAAAAAATGAAATACAAACTCAAATACAAATGATAATATTGATTCATTTTTTAGATATTTAAATTATATTTTTGGAGTTTCCTATTCTTTCATGAAATTAAGAAAAAACTTATTATATTTATAATACAATAAACATCGAGTGATTCTGATTTTAAATGAATATGATTTTAAAGAAACAAAAATGCATTTCTATTATGGATAATCAAAATTTTCATAATTGTTGGAATATATTAGGATAACAGGTGCTTCCTATAAGAAATAAAATTAGCCTTCCATTTAAACAAATGAATTGAAGATAAAATAGTTACCTTTAAAATGGCATAAGTTTTAAAAGAATCCATTCATAATATCATAAGTATAATATAAATATAGAAAAAACATTAATGTAGTCTATACTTAAATCATTTTCAAGAGAAAAACATGATACATGTTCAAGCTTAAATGTGAACATGCTAGAGAAAGATTTAGAAATTTTTTTAGTTTAATAAAAGTTATATTAACTTGCTATCTTTCAAATTAAACGAGATCTACAAAATTCTGATCAATATTCCATGGATAATTGTCTTTTAGTTTTTTATAGTACTGTGACCTTTACTTCAGGAGGAATCAACTTTTTTGGGCTGATTCCCTTGGTCTACACTATTTTATACCCCCCCTAATCTCCCAATTTGTAGGCCCTTTTTCCTATTTCTTTTAATACAATAAAAATTCATTTGTGAATAAAATGGTTTTGACATATTTAATGTCACACCATAACCTTATAAACTCTTATATTTTATTCTTTTCTTGGTTTTGTATCATTTAGTCGAATTTTGGGTTTGGGTCCCAGTTTGAAATTTTCATAGTGTGGAAATTTCAGTGGGTTTCGGGCTATAGGAGACTATGTACGAACCATACATTTACATGACTTTTAAAATAAATAAATTAAATTAAATGAGGAAAGTTAAAATAAGTAAAATGAGTTGAAAATAAATTAATGGTAAATGTTATAATAATAATAACAAAATTTTAGTTATTAAGAATATTATTATTATTATTTTTAAGAATACATTTCTTATTTTTATGAATATAAAAATTTTAAGATTATTATTCCTATTATCATTAGATTATTACTATTATCATTGTTATTATTTAGGTATTATTAATTTTTTTACTTTTCTTTTTTCCGTAATCCTAGGTCTCTTCTCCCTTTCTCCCTTTCTCTCCCACGATGCACCATCCCCCTAACCAACTTCCTGTGCAACCCAACCCTCAACGACCTCCCTTCCTCGCCTACTCCTCCATCAAGCCGCCCCCTTATGCTACCCTACCTACATGACAGACTTTATTTTGTCGGCCACCTAATCATGACCCAAATACCCTTTGGGACCCTTTCTAGCGCGCCCCCTTGCCAGCAACCACCTCTTTGGCCGTGAACCCTCACCTTCATCCCTCTCTTTGGTGGTGTCCACCCCAGCCATGCCTGCCTCACCAGTTCCCTCCTACATCTAGTGAGTTTTCTTCCATTTATTTTAGGGTTTTATTCATCTTGGACAAACCCTAATTATTGAGGTATGGTTTTTTTCATTTGTTTTAATTTCTAGAGTATACGGATTGGTCCTCGAGGTGTAATATTTATTTATTGAGAGTCCAATCACATTCTCACTCAACTAGTAGGTGGTTCCATGGACTAACATCATTAGGTGATTTTAAGTTTTTTTTGGTATTTTTATTTGTTTTATGGTACATTTGTGTTGTGAAAAGTATATTTAGGAAGTGTTCTTTAAATGAATATATGATAAAAGTGGATTTTCTAAAGAATATAGTCATGTATTCAAGTGTTCTTCATTAGGGTACTTCATGGAAGTGTTTTTTATGATTATGTAAAAGGTGAGAAATGTGTTTTCAAAGGAACTTGATGTGGGAATTCATGGATATTGGGTTTTTAGAAAGGTAATGGATCATTTTGACATATTGGATTTTGTTGTGCACCTTTAAATGTGGTTTGGAAATTAGGGAAATGACGTAGAATACCTTTTTTGCTGAACATGAAATTTTTTGTGGGTTTTAAAAGAGTTATTTCCCCATATAAATTATTAAATTGAATATGTGTCGTTGTGATAATTTCAAAGGAGTTTCATGAATTTATTAAGGAATGGTAAATGCATTTAAAAAATGGTTTTGGTGTTTGTGAAATTTAAATCAGTTTGTTTATATAAAATAATGTTTTCTTAAAATATTGGTTTCTTAAATGATTATCTTTTTTTTCTAAATGAAGTTGGACAATTTGTTTTGGTTTAAATTTATTTTAGGGTATTATTATTTTTATATATTTTAATTTATTTTATTAAGGTGTGTTGTTAACTTCTTTGTGATTTTGAGTCATCGGGCCAAAGGCGACTCACCTGCATATGAATACATAAGTATATATATATAGGTTTTCTTGTTAAGTTTATATTAATCCATATTAGTGAATACACATGTATGTGGTTTGGTGTTATTTTTTATGTATATTAAAATGCATATGTAAGTGAGTGGAGATAGGTATATGCATATAAATATATTTTTAAGGATCCCTAGCATACGTTTATAGCCATGAAGGAGTGTTCACAGGGGCTATGTTTCATTATATGTATGCGAAGATGAATATGATCCATGGGGGAGTATAAACGCTTCGTTAGAAAGCACCAAGGGCCGAATGTTCAGTTTCGTTCCACCCTGAGGTAGGTTTCCCAATGCAGTAACCTTTAAATTAAATAATTATTTATTTCTTGTTTTTCATACTTTTATTTAATTCTAGTTAGTAATTAATAGTTTTTATGATAATTTATTATTATGAAATAAAGTAAAACCCTATGTGTATTTGAATTGCATGAAATTATTTTATTAAATGTTTTTAATAAGTTCTTTATGAAATTCCCCTTTGGCCTGTATGAATTTGATTTAGATTTAAAGTGGTGAATTCAGTTTCTTAAATGGGTTTCCATGTGCGTTTCTACATTCCAAAGTGTTGTGCATGTGACTCTTTAAGAAATGGTTTGGCATGAGAAATTTTTGTGAGGCCTAGTTGGCATTTTCTTAAAAACTGGTTATCTTGAAAACTATTTTTTATGGTCCTGTTACCCTAGTTATGTGCATGTTATGAGAGGTCCTTCATGTAGGACTCCCTTGTGATAAAATTTTTGAAATAAAAGGGGCTTGTTCCTTGGGGTGACTCGATTGTGACCTTGTTTTGTGTGTATATTTTGTGTGATGGATGTGCGTGTGACTAGATACTTGTTTGAGATTGTTGGCTCACCCCCTTTTTAGTATGAACATCGGAACCTAGCATATCGAGTGAATTCTCCGTGAACGATTGTGGTACTAGTGTAGGTTATTTCACAAGATAGTGTCCCATAACTAGGGGTTATCTTATTATCATTACTGTGTAATAAGGCCCCTCAGCCAGGCTAGGTAGGACAATGTTCGGGTGTTTAGGAATTACGATGTCATTAGGTAGGGAATGCATTCAGGAAGAGTTACATGTATAGTACATTATAGATTATTCACAAGATCCTAGGTTCTCCCATGTTGTCCGGTACATAGTATTACGTGGTAAATGATTTATATGCGTGTGCCAATTGGATTTCCTTGTGTGGTGTTCTTCGATTGCATGTGTTTCATGTTTTGTTGATCTTGTTTCCTTACGTAGAGTAACTAGTTTTGAAAAGTGATAAAATGGTTTAAATTGTTTGTAGAAAAAGGTTCTGGAAATGTTTTACACTTCCTTCGACCCTTTTTAGTATAAACATCACCTCCTTTAAAAAGTCAATGTATATTTCTTAAAAATGGAATCTGATCTTTAATTTTAAAAAGGGAAATGTACTGTGAGTTGTTTTAAGAAGAAAATGTGTGAAAACATAGTTTTACAAATTTTATTTCAGACTTGAAATTGATAAATCTTTTATTTAAAATAATTTCATATGGGAATAGATTGTTCGGGCATGACTAATATGTTTTACTACTCACACATATCATTTATCATTGTTTTTATCTTTGGGGGATGCTTCTTTCTTGGATCCAGTTGTTGTAGTACACCATTCGTTTGGGGATGGTGGTGACCCGTAGTGTCACATGAAGGTATGTATAGTTTAATTTTGTCACTTTCTCTAGTTATCATTTTTAGTGATCATTTTTTTATTTTTTTGTCTTTCATTTATGGATCAAATCATTTACAACTATTTAATTTAGATCCCAAACACAAGTTTACAGCCCATGGGGATTGGGAATTCCCTTCGAGCAATACCGCATGCTTTCTTGAGTGACTGTTTTAGGGTCGAATCGGGCTGGTTTGTGTCAGAATGGTATCAAAGGAGGCCCTTGTTATTTGTGGTTACTGGTAAATGGAGATTAGGACCATCATGACTATGGAGGTAAGCTATGGGTTGGTGCTTGATCACTACCTCTCATGACAAGACCTAAGTTACCAAGGGTAGTTCAGGAATTGAGTCCTTACCTTGTCTAGGTATATTTTTGGATTGAGGAATGAAAACAGAGGTAGGCCTGTGTGACATCATGATCTCACATAGTGTAGTAACCCATGTGGATTTTGAGTGCATGGTTCAATTACCTATTAATGATTGATGCTTTCTTGGGGCATGTATCACTACTATGTCGTTGGGTTAAGCATGGATAATAGTTCCACATTCTAGTGGTTTAGTGTATGTTGTGATTCATTGTGGTTTTGTTTGGTGTAAATGTGTTTTTGAAAATGAAATGGATTTTTGAAACAAAAATGTTTTCTTTATAATGGATATAAATTGATTAAATGGGTTTTAAAGGAAAAAGTTATGGTTTCAAAATTTTGTACCAGTTTGGAATTGCTAAAAAATGGTCTGGTTGCAACATTGGGTACTCCTTATGAACATTTTCACATGTGATGGTGTGTGTTTAATGTGTGTGTTGGAATGTGTGGATGGAAATAGATGAACATATGGGCATCAATATATAGGGGGCCATAGGTGGGTGATTTTTATTATATGTTTCGCCTTGTTTTCTAAAGTTATTTTTGGTAAGGGTAAATGGTTTCAGAAACCAGTTTTTATTTTATATTGTGCGTATTGTTTTGAAGAATGTTATTTTGTGTTTGGGAAGTGTCTTGAAATAGGATGGGTTTGAAAATCAAAATGGAAATGTAATTTTTGAAAAGAGATGAATTTTTGACATTTTTTGTATGTTTTTAGTCTAAAATCCTATTTACTTGGCTTGAGGTGTCTCTTTTGGTCATGCTTTGCTTTGATGCTGGTTTTAGTTTATGTTTTTCATGTTGTTCAAAATGTGCTTCCCAAAAGGTCCTTGAAGGTTCAAATGAGTCATGCCCAGTTCTTGAGTTTTCATAGATATTGCATATATTTCATAGTGTTAGAGGTCTGTTAGAGGTAGTTATCTGGCTTAAAGAGGCAGACTATGTTTTCAGGGGTTTTGGAACTCCCAAGGATATCACGGTTCATTCTATTTTCGAGTTGTTTGTGAGTCTAATTTTGGACCAGTAGAAGTTTGTTTTACTATATTCATTGGATGTATGGGTGACATGGTAAATGTATGAGGCCACCTTCATCCGAGGGTTCATACATGATGAGGCGTTGTTCAAAATGGTGGAAGAGTTGCGGGATGTTTGGTAGGATTAGCAGTTGGTAAAATTTTACATTGACAACTTTGAAGACCTGGTTCCTCGGGAGAAGTCAGTGGTGGTTAGCAATCAGGTAGTTCCTATTTTTTGTAATGGTTCCCTACATTAAAGGAAGTACAAGTTGAAGGAACCCATTCCCAATGAGTCTTCCTAATTGGTTTACATCTAGTTTATCAGAATGCTTCCTAGTGTGCCATTGGTGGGGTGGGTTTGAGAATTCGAATCCGTCTTGTCGCATCCCTCCTAAGTTCTGCACTCGATGTGGCTATTTGGGTAATGAAGAGAAGTCCTATAAGAAGTTTTTCTTGAAGGAGTTGTGATCTAAGGATGCTCATGCCTAACATTGAGGAAATATATGCTTCATCCATAAAAGCACCAGCCTTAGGTCTTATAGTGAAGATCTCACACATTCAAGGTTATCAGGGGTATGTTAGACCTTCACCTAGTTCTTTATATTTTTCTTGGAATAGATAAATAGAAGGTTTCATTATTATTATCCCCCAACCATTGAAAGATTATTTTTTTTAAGTTTATGATGGATTTATTCTATTATTACCCAAGTATTTATAACTTTTAGATTTTGGATTTTGGAGTCATTTGTTCTCCTTAAGGGATGTTTGGACCTTAAATGGGTTTGTTTCACTTTTGGTTTCATTTTTTCTCATTTGGAGATGTAAGTGATTTGAAATATTAATGTTTTAAGGTTTTTCTAAGTCTTTTTTGGTTTAGATTTCTTTTTTTTGGTTGTTCCTAGTGTTGGAGATGTAATTCTGGTGTGGTGTGGTTCTACTCACACCAAGTTAGTTGGTTAAAGTTCATGTCATGAGTTCCCAGACTCGTTGGGGGTGTTTTTTGGTAAATGTGTAGAAATAGTTGTGTTGGTTCTTTCATCCCGGTGTCCCAGTTTTCCAGATTTTCTTATAGTGGGTTTCTTGTTTAGGTCTTGGTGTTTTTTTGGGTTTTAATGTTCCTGAGCTAGTTTAGTTCTTGTAGTGGAGAGAACCCTCTCATGTTCTCACCACGATCTTTGAATTTGGTTTCCTCATGAATTAGTTAGTTTTGACCTGTGGTGTGTATGGTCATCCCAGGATTCATGGTTTTTCTCATTTTTTTCTGGGCATGGACTTGATTTTTTCATAACTATCGTCTTGGTGATATTCTGGGTGAAGAAACTGTCTGTGGTGGGGAGAACTATTACACCCAAAACTTAAACACTCTTTTATTTTACCCTTTTCTTAGTTTCATATGATTTTGTGGAAATTTGGGTTTGGATCTTGATTTGAAAATTTTTAAGCGTGTAAATTTCGGTGGGTTTTGGGTTGTAGGTGATTGTGTATAGACCGCACACTTAACCAATTTTTAAATGGAAAAAGTTAAATTAATTGAGGAAAAATAAAATAAAGTAAAATGATATGATAATAAAATAAATTGGAAATGTCATTATTTAAAAAATAATAACAACTTTCATTATTAATAATATTATTATTGTTATTATTCAGAATATTAATCTTATTATAAAGAATATTATTATTTTTATCATTAGGTTATTATTATTATTATTGTTATTGTTATTATTGTTATTTTATTTTTTGTCTTCTTTTTTTCCCTAAACCTTTGTCTTTTATCCCCTTCTACCTTTCTCTCCCATGGAGCACCTCCCCCTACCAAGCTTCCAGCATGAGCCAACCTTCGATGACCTCCCTTCCTAGCCCGCCGCTCCTCCATCGCACTATCGACTTGTGCCGTCCTACCTCTGGTGAAAGTTTTATCCATCCGGCCTCCTTCTTGTGACCCAAATCCCCTTGGCACACTTTTTGGCATGTGCTCCAACCTCGTTGGTAGCCCCGTCTCTAATTGTGGGCCCTATCGCTGCTATCCCACTCTCCGGTGGTCTCTGCCCTGACCGCGCCTCCCTCAATGGGGACCTCCTAATTTCGGTGAGTTTTCATCCAATTATTTTAGGAATTTCTTTGTTTTGGCCAAACCCTAATTATTGAGTTATGATTTGTGCATTTTTATTTTTGTCTAAGGTGTGTGGATTGGTTCTCGATGTGTACTCTTCCCTATTTTAGAGTCACATTGCATGGTCAATCATCCTCTAGGTCGTTACATGATCTAAGATCACTAGATGATTTTAATATTCTTGTGTGTATTTTGATATGTTCTATGGTTCATTATTGTGTTGTGAATTATATTTTAGAAGTTTTTTTGATATGAATATACGATAAAAGTGGATTTTTTAAGGGATACAGTTATTTTTTCAAGTGTGCTTTGTTAAGGTACTTCATGGAAGTGTTTTTATGACTATAAAAAAGGTGCGAAATGTGTTTTCAAAGGCTCTTGAGATGAAAATGAATTTATAGTGGGTTTTTAAAAAGGGAATGGATCATTTAGGATTGTTGGATTTTGTTTTTCATCTTTAAATTTGATTTTTAAATTAAGAAAATGATGTTAAATACATTTTTAGGAGAACTTGGAATAAGCTGTGGGTTTTAAAATGGGTATTGCCCTATAAAAATTGTTGAATTTAATATGTGTCATTGAGATAATTTAAATAGAGTTTCATGAATTTATTAAGGAATGGAAAATAAATTTGAAAAATGGTTTGGTTTTTTTGAAATTGAAAGAGGTTTGTTTATGGAAAATGGTGTTTTGATAAAATATTGGGTTTTAAATGGTTCTTTCATTTTTTAATGAAGTTTCTTCCATTATTTTAGATTAATTTTATTTTAGGGTATTTTCATTTTTATGGATTCCTATTTTTTTAATGAAGTTGTGTTGGTTACTTATTTGTGGTTTCAAGTCAATGAGCCTAAGACGACTCACCTTCATATGCATAGGTAAGTAGATTTATATATACAAGTTCCCCCGTTAGGTTTATATTCATCCATGGTAGTGAATAAACATGTTTTGGTCTAGGCATACCTATGTATATATATGAAAATTCATACGTATTTGAGTGGACATGTGTATATGAATATTAGAATATATGTAAGAACCCCTTGTACATGTTCATGTCCATGTCAATATGTGCAATGGGGATATCTGACCTTATATGTATGAGAAGATGCATATGCTCAGTGGGGGAGTAGAAGATCTTAGTAAAAAATCACAAAGGGATGAATGTTTAATCTGGTTCCACCCTGAGGTAGGTTTTCTTATGAATTAGCCTTTAAATTAAAGAATTATTTATTTCATGTTTTTTCATACTTTTATTTAATTATGGTTAGCAATTTATGGTTATTATAATAATTGTTTATTAAAAAATAATTTAATACCCTCTTAATATTTGTATTGCATGATAATTTTTTATTAAATGTTCTTCTAAGTGGTTGATGAAATAAACATTTTGCCTTTATGAGTGTGCTTTAGATTTAAAGTGGTGAATTGAGTTTCTTAAATATATTTCCATGTATGTTTTTGGTTTTCAATGTGCTGTGTGTGTGATTCTTTAAGAAATAGGTTGTCATGAAAAAATCATGCGAGGCCCAGTTTTCATTTTTCTAAAAATTGGATATCTTGAAAACTATCATCGGATGCTCCTCTTGCTGTGATTATGTGCATGTTGTGGGTGGTTGTCCATCTGAGACTCCTTGTGATCAAATAGTTTAAAGGCAAGTGACTTGTTCCTTTGGGTTACTTGGGGGTGACTTTGTTGTGTATGTTGATTGTGTGTGATGGATGTGCCTATGACTAGGTACTTTTTTGACATTGTTGGCTCACCCCCCTTTTAGTCTAAACATGGGAACCTATTATAGCAAGAAAATTCTTGTTGAATGATTATTTCACTAGTCTAGGTTATTATACTAGCTAGTAGTCCATAATATGGGTTATTTTGTTATAATTGCTTTGGGATTGTGCCCCTAGGTGAGGCTAGGTAGGGAGACGGTCAAGCATTTGGGATTTATGATTTCATTAGGTAGTGCATGCCTTCGGAATGAGTCACATTTATAGTTTGTTCTAGATTATTCACGAGCTCATAAGCTCTCCAATGTTGTATTTTACTTAGTATTATGTGGCAGATGATTAAGATGCATGTGCGGATTGGTTGCTTTTGTGTGGTATTTTTCCATTTCCCATGTTGTATGTTTTTTGATCTTATTTCCTTATGTAGTGTAGCTACTTAAAAAAGTGATAAAATGGTTTCAAGTGTTTATGAATTTTTTTGAGTTTTTTACACTTCCTTCCTCCCTTTTTAGTGTAAACATAACCTCCTTTTAAATTCCAATGTCTGCTTCTTAAAAAGGAAATATGGTTTTTTATTTTAAGAAGTGCAATTGATTGTGACTTTTTTTCTGAAGAAAATGTGTGAAAACCTAGTTTTACATATTGTATTTTAATCTAGAAATTGATTTATATTTTATTTAAACAAAATTTAAATGGGAATAGATTTCTTGAGAACACCTTCAAAGTTATTGTTCTCAAACCCATAGTTTATCATTGTTTTTAGATTCAGGTGATGATTATTTCTCAGATCTGATCACCATTGATTGATGTTTGTTTGAGGTTGGTGGTTACCCATAGAGTAACATAGATGTTTGTATAGTTATATTTTCTCTCATATTATAGTTTTTGTTTTCAGTGCTCAGTTTCTATTTTTATATTTTGTCTTTCATTTATGTTCCAAATCATTTCCAACTGTTTAATTTTGATGCCTGAAATTATTTTCCAACTTGTGGGGATTAGGAACGCCCTTTGGGATATATCGTGGGCATGCTTGGATGACCGGTTCAGGGTTGACCCAAGCTTGTTTGTGACATTTAAAAACAAAAAATATTATTTAATCAAACCGAACATAAATATATACATGGAAATGAACAAACTATCTCAACCTTTTGGTTTTTTAACCTATAACATTTAAAACTAAATTTCACCCCCTTTTATTAAATAAATTCATAAAGACATCATAAACTCCCCCTAAACAAGTGTAGTAATAAAATAATTAATCTTCAAGTATACCAAATTTCAAATTTTATTTTTTAAAACCATGAAAAGTCTAAATTCTTAGTAAATATTTCGTCTAGATTATTTTATAGAGGGATAATTCTAAAAAAATATAAAAATTATTCACATGATCTCTAATGAAATGAAATCTATGATCAATATGATTTGTTCTAGAATGATGTAAGGGATTTTTAAAAATATAAAAATTTGACGAGTTATCAAAATAAATTGGAAATTTATCAAGATAAATACTAAAATCACGTAAATTTTAATTAATCCATATACTTTGAGCACATATCCTAGCATCATAGATATACTCAGCTTCTATAGTAGATAAAGAAATTGATAATTTCTTATTTGAAGACAAATAAATAAATATTTTTTCCAAAAAAATAAAACATACAAGATGTACTTTTTGGTTCAATTCAACAGCCTACAAAATTAGAGTTAGGACATGATATTAATTCAAATCAGTTATATTTTAGATAAAATAAACTAGAATAAATTGTCCTTTTAACATATCATGTTTTTATTTTTACAAATTTAAAATGACCTTCTTTAGGATCATCTTGAAATCAACAAACAAGAAAACATTGAAATTGATATTGGTACTAGATGTAGTTAAATATAGAAAGATACCAATCATTCCCCTGAATAATTTAATATCAATAGATTTACCCGAATAATAAATATCAAATTTACAATTAGTACCCTCGAGAGTTTTCAAATATTTAGAGAAATAAAGACCATTTTATAACTAACTCTTTAGCATAATTAGATTGATTAATAAAAATTCCATCTTTTCTTTGATAAATTTCAAGTCCAAAAAATAACTTTAATTATCCCATCAAACTCTTGTCAAACTCAAAAGACATAATAGTAGAAAAATCAGGACAAATCATTTCACTAGAAAAACCAAAAACTATATCATCAACATAGATTTGAACAATTAAAATATCATTAAAAATTCATTTAATAAAAAGTATCAGATCAACATTGTCTTTAATAAAACCATTATTCAATAAAAATAATGAAAGTCTTCCATACCAATAATTAGGTTCTTATTTAAGACCATACAATGAATTTTATAATTTAAAAACATGATTAGGAAATGATTTATTTTCATAGTTAGGGGGTAGAGAAATATAAACATCTTCAGTTATAAAACCATTTAAGAAAGCACTTTTTACAGCCATTTGATATAATTTAAAACCCTCAAAATAATAAAAATCCAAGAAAATTCTTATATCCTCTAACCTGGAAACAAGTAAAAATGAATCATTAATTTCTATACCTTCTTCTTGAGAGTATCCTTGAGAAACAAGCCTATCATTATTTTTGACAATCTATATAGATTTAACCAACTTTTTTTAAATATCAAATTAGTTCCAATCACCTACTTATCCCTAGGTAATTATACTAAAGTAAAAATATTATTTCTAACAATTTAATTTCATTCTTAATTCATATTAAAAATATAGTTTTTACCCTTCAAAGTATCATTAAAATTAATAATAAACAAATTTAAAATAGAATTTATTGTTTTAACTCCATAATCAACATTGTTAATTACAATTTCAACCAGATGATATATATGAATCTTCCATTATTTTGGATTAGGATGAGAAGTAGTATTCTCCCCCTAAATTTATTCATACTTATCCAGAGGTTTTTCTTCACAAATATTAAAATATCTAAACTCATCATCAATAACATTAGAATCTAAATTTAATTTAACATTATTTTCATTATACGTAGAGCTAAAATATTATTCAATAGCCATAGTTATTTTATAAAAAAATTTATAATATTTACTATTATTAGAATAACCAATAAGAAAAACTTCATCACATTTAGTATATAATTTATATAAATTATAAATTAAATTTAACATAAAAAATTTACATGAAAAAACTCTAAAATAACAAACTTTAGGCTTTTATTTTTTTACTAATTCATAATGAGTTCTCATTAATTTGTTTTTAATAATAATTCTATTTTAAATATAACATGTTGGAAAAATGGTCTCAGACCAATAAATCTATTCAAATTATATTCACTTAACATATTTTGAGCCATTTTAATAAAATTTATATTTTTCTATTTTACAAAAAAAATTCTATGGTGTTCTAGGAGAAGAGAAACTATGAAAATAACTATTATTCACAAATTTTTTTTTCAAAATGTAAAATATTAAATTCAAATCATTTTTCAATAAAAATAGAAACAAACCTAAAAATATTTTCATTTTTAACCAAATTAAAAAAAATAGTAAAACATTGATAATGTATAATTTTTATAAGAAAGAAAGTATAACCATGTAAATCGACTATATTTATCAATAATTATTAGAATATATTTATTTCCACCAATAAAATAAATCTGAGTGGGTCCAAATAAATAAATATGTTCTAATTGTAAAGGACTATTAGTAATTATCTGATTTATGGGTCTAAAATAAATTTTATGTTTATTTCCTTTCATGCAGGCATTACAAACATAAAGTTATTCTTTCTTATAGGAATATATCTATAAGAAATTCTCAGGTTATTTAGAGCTTATGTAAAATTATGAAATTAACATGACCTAAACATGTATTCCATAGAAAGTTTGTCATTTTATTCAACATTCAAAAACTTTACATGTTGAACAATTAGTTTAGATAAATAAATAGCATAAATACTTTTTTATTCACATAAAATAATAAACAATCATATTTAATAACTAAACATTTGTCATTTTTAAATTTAAATTCCATCACATCATTACATAATTGTGACATACTAATAAAATTATGTTTTAATCCTTCAACATATAATACTTTAGAAATAAAATTATAATTCGAAATACCAAATTTACCCAAACCTTTTACTTTTCCTTTGGAACTATCTCCAAAACTACCATTTCCCCTATCACATGTGTTGTAAGTGTTAAAATTTTATAGTTATCAATCATATTTCTTGAGAATACACTATACATGTACCATATTTCATTCTTGAGGCATCAAATGAATTTTTCATACAAGAATGAATTACTTGGAAATTTTGGTACACAATCTAGTTTGGGTGCAATAGGATTAGTAATAATATTCTTAGGTACCCAAACATAATTTTGACATTTATTATAAGGTGATCTAGATAATAAGGATTTATAAATAATAGTTTTTGTAAATCCCAATTACTTCATAAATATAAGGGAACACTCATTTACAAAATAACCTTTCATACCACACATAAAATAAGTAACAATGGAAGTAAACACATTTTCACATTCAAAAAAATGGTTTTTAAACTTGTGAGATAATTTTTTATCATAACTGAGGAAATTATTTTTTCCCTTCTAAATAATAGACATAATATCATTATATATTTCATGACCTTGAATAAAATAGAAAACCATTATTAAGACATTAAACTTTCTTTTTCAAAATTTCATTTTATTCTTGAGTAGTATTCAAATTATCAAAAACTATTGAATGAGAAGAAAAAGAAACATTTATTAATTACTAATTTTAATGTTAAATTTATTTATTTTCATAAATGATTTTATAATTAATTTTGATGATATTTTTATATAAATTAGAATCATTAAAAAAATGTTTCCTTAATCTTTCCATTTTTTTATTTTACTAAAAAACATTGGGGTTTTCAGAATCATATTAAGAATCAATAAATTATAGAATAAAAATAAAATTACTAACCTTATCTAGTGATGCCATGAAACAGAAGTTAGAAATTCTTTTTTATATCTAGATTGTTCACTAGAATAAGATTCTTCTGTATAACTCTAACTGGTTTTTAATTACTTTTATTCTTTTTTTCTATTTTTATTTATTTTTTTGTTTAGGGAAATGAGGTTTGATATTCCCTTTCTTCCTTCACTCATAATAGGTTACATATGAAGCATTGTAAATCTTACCACCTTTCTTATATTACATATATATTTTTCTTTTTTATATTTTCTTCCAAAATAGTTTTTGAATCCTTTCTTGTTCATTATTTTGAAAAATAGAGTTAAAATCTAAGTGATGAATTATTTTTCACTATCATGTAGATTAAAATCATAAATGTCAGTAGAAATAACATTTAACAAATTAAAATATAAAAATTTTCTTTTTATTATCTCTTATAAATCAATATTCTTCCATTCCATTTCATACTAAATCAATGATCCAATAAAATCATCTAGGATGTACTCTTTGAAGTTCTTTATTTCATAAATGGAAAGCTTCTTAGCATGTGATTTATTTGGTAATTCTCATAGGACTCATTCAACAAGAACTAGATTTTTCAATGCTTCCCCAAGTGAATTCATTCCATTCACAATTCTTGTGAATCTATAGAACCTTCAGTTTACTATTTCATCCTCTCTCATCTGGATATCATGGTACTCTACTCGAATCATTCCAAGCTTGGTTTAGATCAATTTTGTTGATCCAAGGTGAGTGAATTATAGAATCTTCCAAATCTCATGAGTTGTTTTATAACCACACATATGACTAAAAACATATTAATTTTTTTTAATTTAAAACATATTTAGTAGAATTGTTTCTAGTATGTGTATTCGGGTCATCTTCAGTCAGAGTGTATGATTTAGACATGATGTACTAATTCTCAATGCCTAACTCTTTGAGGTATGCCTCTATTCGGGATCTCCAGTAGCCATAGTCATTATGATCAATGTGTGGTGGATTTTGAGGAATCCATGCATCATTATGGTTAAATCCTTCCATATTAATGATCATTATCCTTAGACTATGAGGTCTAGGAATATGTTATAACAAATCAAATAAAATCATACTTTATAGAAGGATTTTCCATTTGCAGAAGTAATAACCATTGATAAAGATTAAAATAAATTAGAAAAGAATATAACTGATCTAATCAATTATAAAAAGGATTATACTACGATACCAATTTCTAGGTCTTAATAATTATATGGAAGATGGTATGGGGGGTGAATAGACCACATTAAAAATGTTAATCAAATGAATTAAATAATTATATTTATTATCAATTTTAATTATTAAGTTTAATTAGAAGTGGAAAAAGTAAATAACAAAAGGATGTTTTTGATAGTAGATCTGTCCAAAATTGACTTACTCTACTATTATACCTCTCTACTCAATCAGAGATATGTGTATACTAAAAATATTTTTTAGGTGGAATCCTAACCCAATGTTATAATCCTTTTGTAGGCTGAGGATAATCATGGCATTGAGTTTTGTATAGGGAGTCACAACTGATACTACCTGACTTTAGACACTAGGAGTCACCACCTGAATAGTCCTAAATTTAGATAATGTGAGTTACACTCATTATATAATGACATTAGAATCCATGATTCATAACCAAAGAAATAAAAGAATAAATATATATTTTGTGTGTATGAGCATAAACAAAAACAATCAAGTGCTTGCGAGAGATGGAAAATAGTGTTACAGGATCAAAAACCAGATAAAGTAGAAGATAAATGATTAAGGAATATATAATGGTTCTTTAGAATTATATTGACACATCTCATCCAAGAAGTATAAGTTGAAGCAGATGAAATTCATCCCTTGAGAGAATGTCCAGGTGACGAAATAGGTTATAACACAAGGCTTCAGTTTTCCAGCACTTGAAAACTTCATGGTTTTTTCTTGCGAAAAAATAGAGAGTTGAATATTTTAAATGGTGTGTTCAATATGTTTCAAGGTTCCTAGACACCCCTATCAATAGATATCTAAAAATACTAACAAAAATATACCACTGGAAAATTAATTCAAATTAAAATAACAATATTCTATGAGGGAGAATAATAATGTCCATAATAATCATGATAATAATGATTTGAATTCAAAAATTAAATACCAATTATAACTAATTTAAATAACCCATTAAAGGAAAATAATAATAATAATCCAAAGTTAATCCCATAAAAATTGTAAGTTAATATAATAGATTATATTAAAATTTTAAATACATTTTAATATAATGAAACTTTCCAAATAAAAATTAATTATACTAATTTAAAAATCATAATTTTTTGTATAAATTAAATTTATTATAGAATTATTTTGAAAAAAAATAATTTAATGATACTACCAAAAAATATTAAAACATAAATATTTCAAGAATATGATGTAAGAGTACGCATGGATAGAGAATAAAAATCCATTACATTTTAAAACTCATTAAAATATTGTTAAAACACTTCACATGACATTGAAAATGAATAGTTCAAGAATTTAATATTATTATGAAGTTAGAAAAATGATAAAAAACAGAGTGCATAATTTTTTGTAGAATCATAAAATTTTAATATGTAGTATCACGCACCTTAAGCCGTTGAAATAAAAAATTCATCCACCAATAAAATATAAAACTAATTGACCATTAAAAAAAATTAAATCACCATTAGATTAAAAAATTAATTTATCATTTTAAATAAATAATTAATTCAGTATTAGAATAAAACTAAATTCACCATTAGAATAAAAACTAATTCACTTTCAAAATAATAAATTAATTCACTAGTATAATAAAATTAATTCAATAGTAGAACAAAACATTAATGAAATATTAAAACTAGAAACTAATTCAGTGGTACAATAAAAATTATCTCACTGGAACACTAAAAACAGAATTCCCTGGAATAATAAAAATCTCAATCAAAATTATAATAAAAAATTAATTCCACGGTACAATATTTAATTAATTGACCATTAGAATAAATAACTAATTCAACCATAAAAAAAATTAATTGAACATTAAAATAAAAAACATTAATTGATGGTTTTTAAAAATTAATTTTTGGTTTTAAACAAAAAATTAATTTATTGTTTTAAATCAAATAAATAATTGATAGGTAAAAAATAATTGATGAATAGTTCTTCATTTCTAGTACACACAAAAAATAAAACATTTGGTGAATTTTTAATATATCTAAATAAATGAACTATAAATTGGTTTATCATAATTAATTTAAGATTATTTCTATATATTTTCAAAAAAATAGGAATCACTTAATTTCAATAAGTATTGAATGAGATATGATGATAATATTATGAAGAAATGGAGCAGAAACGCAAATAAAAACGCTAATATTCATCCATTTTTTATGATATCCAAATGAAATTTTAGTAATTTCATGGAGTAAAATTAAATTAAGGTAAAATTATTATCTTTATAATACAATAAACTCCGAGTGATTCTGATAATAAACTAGGGATATATCAAAGAAAGAAAACATATTTTCAATTATAGAAAATCCAAATTTTAAGAATTGTTGTAAGTTATTCGGATAAAAGACGTACCCATAAACAATAAATTTATCCTTACATTTATATTAATGAAATTAATATAAAGTAGCTATCTTTCATATGGGATAGGTTATTGATTAATTCGCTCCGAATAGAAAATGTTATAAAATAATTCTAGCGAAAAACATTAAAGTTCTTTATAATGAAATTTTTTTTTGAGAGAAAAAAATGATACATGTTCATGATTAAATGTTAACATTCTAGATAAAGATTTAGAATTTGTTTTAATTTAATAAAAATAATATTAACTTTTTTTTATTTCAAATGAATCATGATTTTTATAATTCTGATCAATACAACTGATGTTATAGTTAAAATATAAAGAGGTTTTAAAAAAACATTCACATAAAATAATAAAAGGGTTTTGATATATTTCAAAACAAAAAATAATATTTAATAAAACAAAACATAGATACATACATTAACCAACAAAAATAATAGGAACAGAAATGCAAATTCAGAACATAATTGAAAAATAAGGTAATTATTACCTAAAATGATAAAAATGATGAAATATTTTTAATTAAATGGTTATAATATGTTATAAAAGAATTATATATGATATAAAAAATATTAATATATTCATATTATAAGTTAATAAAATTTATAAAACCATTATATAGAAGGTTAAAGAGAGTTCATCTAAAAGTGAGCATATGATATGATATTTTCATCTCAATATTTACATTTTTGATGTAAATTTCATATTCCGCATTTACTTATTTTCTGTGTTGTATATACAAAATCTTTTTACATATTATATCAAGAAAACTTTTATAGTCATGGAATTTAATCCTTTAATTTGAATTACCCCATCCAAGGGGATTTGGTTTGAAAATTTCCAAGTGGTTAATTCATTTTGAAATATTTTTTGATAGCTAACTTTATCTTGAAAATCACTTTATTATAATCATTTTTCATTAGTTATTAAATTTATCTTGAATATCCATATTCTTGTGAAATATAAATTATTATATCCTAAACTGTATTCCATATTTATATACAGTGTTTTCTTTGACAGTTATTTGATTAACATGAGAAATATTAATAAATTTATATATTTTATTTAATACTAATATTTTAGGGTAAGACACTTTATATAATAAATAAATTGATTATTCGTTATATGAGGAATTCTATGTACTGGTATAACATGGGTTGGGGACATGTTAATGCAATACCAATGGGTTGTAGACCAGTTAATGCATGCCCTACGAGTTTGGGATTGGTTAATCCAATCCCCATGATGCATCAGTAGTCTCATGGGATGAATTTAGTTGGTGGAAAACCATTCACATTCTTTTTCAAGAAGTTCTATATTTTCTAGAGGATATATCTTGGCGCAAATATAACAGGGTCATACCCATATAAAAAAACTATCTTGATGATTGATCTTGATGGTAACTCTCTATAGACACCAGAAAATGTGTTTCATGGACATTGCGGAAAAATTGCTGAAGCAATCCTCACATAGACCTGAAATGTTAAGTTTTATTAGATCTATCTCCAGGTGAGAAGAATATGTAGGATAGATTTCCATGTTCCAAAATACTACTCCATAATGAGGGATATGTGTAAATAACCCCCCTCTAGTATAGGGTCATGCATTTATTAGATTTATGATATAAAGGTATCGAAAATTTAAAATTGAATTTTTGAGTTTTCTTTAAGATGACATGGTGAATTCACCACATAATGAATCATAAAATTCTTTCAAAGCATCAATAAAACTGGTCACAGAGCCCAAACAAACTCATAGATAAAAAGTTATGGCTCTCACAAGATGAACAAATTTTATAAAAGAATGTGCATCACCATGCAACCCATCCATGCTGGACCATCCAAATAGGCCCATCCATGTAGCCCATCCATGAAGACCCATCTACCCATGCCCATCCATGAAACCCCACCTTCATGTCTATAAATAAACCCCTCAGCCCCAAATTTTTGGACAACAAATGAAATTTTAGATAATGAAGCAAAGGGAGGGCTCTGGTCGTGCAGTTCCTCTGCCCAAGTAGTCCATCCCAACATGTGTGACTTGACATGGATCACCCACACTAGGGAAAGGCCTAGATCCTAGAACCATGGAAACCTATAACTAGGTGACCCATACATAGACAACCCATACATGGGAGACCCACTTGGTAGACTCACATAGGTGATATCAATGCTCTATGATTTTGAGATACACCTCCATACTCGCTAAACGACCATGAGTTGATATACTCTTATTGGTTGTTTTATCCAATTACGAGTTGTGATTATCCTATTAGATTCCGTGAGTAACTTGATTGGATAAACCCTTAAAGAAACTCTTGAAACCTCCAAAGGTAATCCTCCTTAGGAATACACCAAAACTTTTATACAGACATCTTCCTTAGGAATAAGCCCTAACCAAACCTCAATTGGGTAGCCTCCTTTGGAGTAATGCACAATGAAACGTAAAATGGGAGTCATCCTTAGGAATATGTGTCATACAATATAATGGAATACAACTTAGGAGTAAGACCCTTGATTTTGAATCACTCATACATTAGTGGATAGAGCATATGGTGTAGTTTCTCAGATATTGTATTTCCTTTTTTCTCACATTGATCATGAATCACATGGACTTAGAGGTTGATGGAGGTTGTAAAATTCACATGATCCAAAAAATCAATGGGAATAATCCTTAGTAGTGAGCCTCAATCATAAAAATCAGTTTGTGTCATCCTTATGAGTAAGTCTCAATCACTTCCCAAACCATATTAGCTTCCTCTATGGAAGTGATCCCTATTCATATTAATCCTTAGAAATCCCAAATGAGTAACCATCAACTATTGAACACCAAAACGATGATTAATTTTTTAAATAGAATACTTAGGGTGCCCCCAAGGTACCGAGATCAATGGGAATCCTCCTCATGAATATTCACCAATCATAATCTCCTTAATATGAGAATCATTCTTAGGATTAAGCCTCAAATTAATCATATCAAAGAGTCATAATCCCTCATAAGCCTAACCAAAATACATGGGATTTGATTCCCATATAAATTTGTTACATAGGAATCCTCCATGAGGTCCATACCCAACACCCTTAATCAATAATGTTCTATCTAGGCCATATTCCCGGTAGGGTCTAAGTGAAAATGGAAAATCATATCTACTATAGGTTAGTTAGGATTATTCTACATATGTCCCACACCAAACATTGACTAGGCATCTTCCGTCTATAAATTATTTCCATGTGATGTTAAACTGTATGGTTAGGTCATTATCACATGACCTAAAATGGTATGATTCGACCCATGAAAAATCACTAAACTATGTGGTTTTTTATTCCTTTTACAAGGATACATAGTAAGCCCACCCTATGGGTTTGGTCCCAACATCATAACATCTTATGTCTCCCTGAATAATGATAAACTCCAAAGTAACCTTAGTCTCCATGGATTATAGTAAACTCCACTATGACCCAATATGTTTCTATAAAATTAGAATTATAATAATCATGACCAAATAATCTCTAATCTATACATAAGACAATGCATTTGATGGAGAACCTCATATACATATAGACAACTCTATTGGTGAATAATATTAGATACATAAAAAATGATTTTATATTCCATAAATTACAATAATTGGTTATTAATTACAGGGTAATATAAATCATAATTGAGATTTAATAAAGATTTCATAAATATGTCTTAAATATATAATAGAGTCCCAAAGTTGAAAATAATTCCCCCCAAAAGGGTGCGATGATCCTGACCTCCCATCCTCTCAACCAATGTGAGTTATCAGGCATTTTCAACCAAATAATATAATGAGAACCTACCTTTGGAAAGAAGGTCCCCCAGGAGACAGATTCATTGGGAGTTTTTGGTTACACAAACAAACTTGTTGGAAACCGTTCAGAAATAGTTATTCCTAACATAAAGTCACATTTCCATCAGAAACACTATCTCAAGGATAAATCTTGAAAGATCAGGTATCCAACATTATGAATTCAATCATTGTTTCGTTCCATGTGATTATTTGATTTGTTATCATTTATATTTTCATGTTTCAAGCCCATGTGAGTTTTTATATGGAATTATTCAATCATTATTTATTATTTCCATATTTTAGTATGCTCTATTAAGTTATTTAATGTATTGTGTTCTCAGTTAATTATTTCTCCATATTGTTTATGTTCATTGATTCATTATTACTTCAATTATACCTTATACTTATTGAGCATTTAATTTCACACATATTTTGTTTCCTTTCCCTCAAAATCCAATATTAATACTAAGAATGATATGCAAGGATATCCTAAGTGGGAATAAAGTTATCATTAGAAAATTGTAGTATAATTATTTTATTCATTTTTAATATAAAAATCATTTATATATCTAGAATACCAAGACAAATGAACTCTCTATTATATCATGATTGATTCCTTACAATCATGTCAATGTAATGGTAGGATACAGAGGCTTCAGGATCAATAGGTCCGGGTCATTACAACTAATTAAAGAGCAGTTAATTATTATAGCTTGAAAGAGTATGGCATACCCAAAAACCTACATATAACTTAACAAACCCCTTCCATAATTAATATATGGAAAATATGTATCATTTCCTCAAGAATATATAATATATTATATATTCAACCTCACAGTAAGATGTTTTTTAGTATATAATATAATGGTGGGAGAAATAAATGATTCATTAATATACAATTTCATACTTGGTAACCATATCTTATACAAACCTGATAAGTTTTTAAAACATTTCCTAAAATATTGAAAAATTGACCAACACTACAATTTATTTATTTAAATAGAATTTTTTTACAATGTAAAATTTATTAGTGTGGTAAATTGTTTTGTGCATTATGGTATAATAATAAGTAAAATATTATTTTTTTCAAAATCCCTGTTACCTACAAGGATTACATAGGATGATATTGAGGATTATAATTATATCCATGAAAGACACATGGATGATATTCATTATTCTTTTATTAATGATGAGTGAGCAGAAAATGGTGTATAAATGAAATTATTCATTTTAATTTTTGTCTCATTTCTTGGTGTTTTCCCTTGATAAATAAATGCAAGAGACATAAAAATTCTCAAAGGCACTGTTTTCATGAATGTTAGGAGAGGGAGTCCCTCATTTACCACACATACAAATGATGGTGTAATATATTAATCATTTAATTAATATGGGATTCATATTGGACATTGTGTTTTCCATAAATCTCTTTCTCTAATCTATACTTTATGGTTTCATATGTATTAAATTTAGTGAAATAATTAAATACATAAAAACCCTCTTAAAAATAAATTAAAATTTTTTCTCCAACATGATAAATACTTGTTGAAATATAATACCTTGTATTTTATATTAAAATGAATAATGTAAAGGCTAAATTATCAATGATAGGGTCAATGTGAAATGGGACAATGAAACATTATTCTACGAAATCATGGATTTATAGGAAGGGAACCAATATTGATGATAATTGTTTTTCATTTGCGATGAAGTGTAATTATGTGAAAAAAACAATAATTAAATGAAGAATCAATGGGATTCTTAATTTATATCCACAATTAAATTTAAAAACATTATTTATAAATAATATATATTTGATTTAATTTGTTCCTTGTAAATTTTTATATATATAACGGAACAACACAATCTCCAAAAAATTATAAAAAACAATAAAAATATTCAATATATTAATAAGGAAATTATTTTTTCATTAGTTTTTAATGATTTTCATTAAATATTTCATAGTAGACCAGTTCTCAAATTTAAAAAAATACTACGATATTTTTTTTATAATCATAACAAAATTTTTATGTTGTGTTTATCCAAGAGTAAAATAATTTTGTATTTATAAATAAAAAATATTCATGTATTTTAGTAAAATGCATTTAATTAATTATTTTAATATTTATTTTAGTTTGTAAAAAAATGGAAGAAAATAATTGATGAATTAAATTCACAAAAGATACAGGCAAGTATTCTCACACATTGTTACATTTTGAGATGAAAACAATTTATTTATACTTTTATATAATGATTTTTAAATTAGATTTCATTATGTTATTAAGTAAAATAATGGTTAACTAATAAATCAACAAGAAAAGAATATAGAGAAACTTTTGTCAGTGTAATAAGAATAATATCATAACAAAGATATCATTGATATGGATTAACAATATTAATCTATAATCATTTCATGAACATGCAATTAAAATATTGATATAAATATTTATCTATGCTTTCATTAGTGATTTGTATTCTAAAAAAAGTGAATTATATATATATATATAATTCTGTTTCATATATGATGTTCCTAAATATTATGAAATTATAATTTTACAAATGTAAATAGCCTAGTAGAAATCATTAAATAGCGCAATTTTCTAGAAATATCATCATTTCCCTAGGGATGATGTTTAGTTTATTTTCATTCTATTTTAATTTTGGATATATTTAACATTTATTATATTAATAATCATTTTTTTCATTCATGAGATCACAGATAATTATTAGCAGGAAAATATAATGAAAATTATAGAATTATGATTGTATCCAAAATAAGATGTTTTTATTAGTGATTGATTTAATTATATCATCATGTGTTGATTTATGGATGATAATTTTTTAATATTGTTTTCAATCAATAAAGTATCCTTAAAAAATTATTTTCTTATTTATTGAAGGCCATTGATGTGGTGGTTGTAATATACTCAATATTGATGGTGTATTTTTATGTTAAGATGTATATTGTTTCATTTTTCATCCCTTGGTGGACTAAATTATGTATAAAATATTTCATAGATAACGATTAAGAGGATTGAGGCATTAGAGGGACTTATGGTGGCTAAAACAAGGACATTGTCCTTCTAATGAGGGACGCTAGAAAGCTATTCATGTTAGAAGAGGGAGCTAGACTTTTGAGATACCATCAGTTAACTAAATATCTATACAGAAAACCTATATTCTTTATAACCACACTAGTCGAATGGGGGACCAGTCACCAACATATAGGAGGAACCTAGATGAAGATATCATTGATTAGTTTTTTTTCATTTTTCTCTAATTTTGTTTTTAGCTTACTCTAACTCTATTTTTTCTACATTAAGATGATAACCTCTTGAAGATATATCTAATGGTATTCTCGACTCTCTCTTTCTCTCCTCTTGGTTTCTTGATGTTATGATTAATCAGTTTGATGTTTTTTATGATGATATATATATATATATATTAAGACATGTTATAAACATTTATACATAATTGATCATAGATATAATCCATTTTGGATAGATTTATAAATAACCACCTAGATCTAATATAGGGTTTACACTTCATTGATATATCGATTATTTATCATGAGAATTGGTTACCTCTCACTGATCGTTTCAAGATATTCTTTTGGTGAAAAATCAATTTTCCTAAGTTGATTATGATTTGATCTATTGTCACCATATTTTCTATAATCCAAAATATAGGGACACTATTATGATGGATTCAGTATTTTTATAGTAAAATTTAGAGCATAGACATGATTCTTTGATCATCCCTTGATGGATTTTGGAAATTATCCCCAACACACTAAATGTAGGAAGTCTTATCCAACTCGGGACCTTGTAATGATTTTTAGAAATAAATATCTTGTGTGTATGTTCCTTATATAAGAACCCTTAAATGATGTGTTATGAATGGAATCCATGGGATTTATATGAGCCATTATCATGGTATGGCTTGTGTGTTCCTTACATTATTGCACCATATATGTGATTATTTAAAAAATAGTAAAATATTTTATATATTGTATATGTTCCATTATATATTGTTCCTTAGATGTGTAATATTTAATATCTAGTTTAATAATTATTATGTTGTATTCGTCCATCCTATGTAATACCTTACATTTTGATTTGTACATAGCTAGTGTAACCATAGTTTCCCTAATAAGGTTGATATGTGGACCAGATGAATTTAGCTAGACCATTAGAGAGGGATCTTGGATGACATGACTAATGGATTATAGCTATATATATACGATTAATAGTGAAATATCATGGAATTTATTTAACATATTCTCAAAAATAAATAAACCATTAGAAGAGGCTACATATGTCGGTATGGTGTGATGATGGATAACGTACTTATGTATGATTATATTTCCATTGGTTTGGGTGTACCAAGAATTTTTACCATCATAGGATAGTATTTAGCCATATATTATCAGTGTTTATTGTCCATAAAGCTCATATAGAGTCACATAGAATGATATAAGTCTTATAGTGACTATATACGTCATTCTTCGAGAAAAGTGTCATAACAGGTATAAACAGTGTTCATGGAATCTCGGTTATCACATTATATCTTGGTATATGATTGATTTTTTGAATAAATATGAAATTAAATTTGAACCATATAGTAAAAATATATATAAATGTGTAGTTTTTTAACGGGATCATTAACGATGTCATACTTGGTTTTTTCTCACACCATGTATAGTCATCTTGTTGAATGTTAAGACTTCAAGATCAGTGAACAAGAGAAGGGAAAGGGACCATGACATGTTCCTAGGGAGATTGGAGTTAGTATATATGGGTGGTTCAGGGATAGTCTCTATAAATCCTTTGGAAAATCTTTTATTCTTTTCTAGTTATACTACTTATACTTATTGACCTACCACATTGGGGGCCCGTTTGACTTGATATAGTATAACCAAACATGATATCTTTTTAAAATATCTTTTTTTATTTTATCATCCAATATTATGTTTAGATGTATTATGTATAATATATAATATTCTAGTCTATGTCATTTATTACCAAGGGTATAGTATATATATAGAACATTTAGACCACTTCCACTAGTTAG
Organism: Viscum album; assembly: GCA_963277665.1. Classification (NCBI taxonomy): domain Eukaryota; kingdom Viridiplantae; phylum Streptophyta; class Magnoliopsida; order Santalales; family Viscaceae; genus Viscum; species Viscum album. The sequence goes on from OY728139.1 coordinate 1,088,357,213, forward strand.
TAACCTCTTGTATATAGGGTGGTGCACATGAGATCATGTGGAAGTTCAGATTGTTCCTTGTGATTTGGGTTATGATGATAAAAATGTTAACAACATCCTTAAGATTTATTTCACTTATTTTTGGTTATTTGGGATATGGTATAAAGGATATAGGTTTTTTGGAACTTAATCAGGGTAGTTTCTGTGTCCCTTCTTTCTCATGTGTGAGGGGCATATGAGTTACTAGTGATGGGATTGTTATTACATTTTTAGCCTTACAGTTTTATTCTAATCCTAAGTATGTTATATTATTATACTTTCTTAGAGTTTAGTGTGTTTATGTACCACAAATAATCCCATAGGATCACATTTCATGTCTATTACCATTGTTTTTGTGCAGTAGTTCTTTAATTAAATTTCATCATTTCTGCTATATAATTTGTGATATATTTATAATCACTAATTTTGAGATATAGATTTGTTAGTAATATTTATTTGAACATATTATTGTTATTATGATATATATATATATATTATGTAAAATGTGTTTGTAAAAGGACTAGGCTTCTACCATGGGAAGAACTTGGATGATTATTGACTATGTGTGGGTATCCCCATGGATAGTTCATCATATATAAATCCCATTTGTGTGGTATATAACATCTCAAGTCATTATTGTCATTAATTTTTTAAATATATTCTATGCCTTTATATGACATTTTTAAAAAATCCACATTATATATTCTTGACTATAATATATGGCGATCAAATCCAGAATTCTCATGTTATGGTGGATCCTCCAGTCCCACCTGAGGCTATATAAGAGGATTCATCTGACCATGATCACACAACTTCATTAATGGTTCATCCATAAAACCTTACCCAACCCCGATTCTTCAATAATAAGACTAATTTAGGGAGAGGGGTATAGTGGAATATAGGGTTGGATATGCCTGATATTTTTAGTTTCATCATCCACCAACCTTCCATGTAATTGGTGGTCCTTTGGATTCATTGAACTTGATTGACATTATCCTATGAATCATTGATCTAGTAGAGACTCATGATGATAATAGGTTGAATCTAGCTTTTATTATGATTTAGGGATCTTCTAGGATATGGTAGGGAATTATGGGATTGGTAAGAACGAGTGAATGTTTTATATGGGAGACTTTTAAGGATTAGGTATTTAAGGATTTATTTAATAAAACACTGATCCTAGACTGGGAACAAGAGCATGTAATTATTTTTTATCAACTCAAGCCATTTTTGTCCTAAAATTACTAGCTAAGTTATATTTGGAGTTTTCTATCTTGAATCATCCTTAGGAAATAAAGTAGATCATTTCCAATGTTTTCCATAGTGTCCCATAGTTGTTACTAGATATTTACATCTACAGGACAACATGATATTATAGTTGACTAGTTACAAATTCATATTAAAATATACTATTTGTCTAGTAATCAAGCTTATATCAACTACTACCAGAGACATGTATATTTCATTATGACTAGAGGAGATATGTTTTTGTTGACCAGTGATGGGGATCTTAGAATAGGTAAGATGTTGTCATAACATATCATGATTGGAGTAACCATGACATAACTTCCAATATTTCCATACACTACAAAATCAGCTATAACTCTATCAATTTACCTTTCAAGGGGGGATTATTATTAGGATGTTTTAATAGATGGATTATCCATCATTCCTAGAGATAAATTGATTAGGTTTCAATTTTATCCTGTTCATGGAAAACAACTAACATTGATTCCTCCATATCATATGACACTATCTTAATTGATAGAGTTTATGGAATATATAGAGTATTTGTCGATTAAGAGAACCATTAGACTGATTGCATTCACTTAGGGTCTTATAAACATGTTTTCCATAAAGAAGAATAGTAGTATAAAGATTTTGGAGGACTATCAAAAACCAAATAAGGTAATAGTGAATAAATGGAACCTTTAACCAAGGATTGATGATATTTTTGACTAGTTATTGGATTTCTTGTAGTTTTACCTCATTAATCTTAATTTAGGATGCCATCAACAATGATTTAGAGATTAAGATACTCTCAAGATGGAATTTAGGAGTATATGTGGACTTGATGATTATTTTTTTAGGCCTCTTGGGTTGAAAAGTACTCTATTGGTGGTCATAGATCTCATGAATAAAAGCATACATAAATATCATTAATCGTTTATTATTATATTAATATATTATATACTAATATAATATTGGACATAAAATATACTTTTTAGGATCCTTGTTATTATATTATTTAGACATCGAGTGCATTAGATTTATAAAAAAAATACCAAATTTTAACTTTTTTATTTAGGATTTATAGTTCTCGAGGAATGTAATTTCTTTGATGTTTATGTATATGGACTTGGACAATCTATATGGTGTAATTTCTTGGGCAAGATCTGAGAATTTTTGGGATATTTTTATTTTCCTTGGGCTTATGGGGTGAAGTTGGTGTTTTATCCTTGATTTATCATATTGGGGAGTGCTAATGATGGAGATGAAAAAATGGGGTGCAGTTTGTGTGGTCTAATTGATGCCTTGATACATTTTTGGAGTTGAAGAGAAGGTTAAAAACTGCTCGAGTTTTGATTCTTCTAGAGCCTTTCACTATATACATAGTAAACTTTGATGTATTTGGTTTAAGATAAGGAGATATGTTAATGCATGGGGATTAGTTAATTTTTTATCAATCACTCTATCCATGACCCCATAAGAGGAAGTACTCGATGAATGGATTACAGTTGGAAGTTACATTATATGCTCTAAAGTGTTAACACCACTATATCTTCTTTAAGAGATTTTTCATTTGCACATACCATAAGAAATTCTGATACATATTCCTTCAGCGATATTAGAATCTGATATAAAGTAAATTGGTAGAGTATTAGTAAACATTTGACTTTGAGATATATTATACCATAGAGAAATTTAATTTCATTGTACATTCTATTAGTGGAAAAAGGATAAGGACATGGGAGTTTGGAGAGAATCCTTTACAATAGTAATGGTGTCTAATTATTTTTATAGTTGAGTGGATGGTCAATGCATCTCATGAACATAGAGTAATTAAATGTGGTAATTTAATTATCAAATATTTATTAGTATACCAGGTGATTTATAGCCAAGAGTTATATCCTCAGTGTAAAATTATGTGAGAATGGTTGGTAGAAAGAGACCCAGCTCCACGATAGAAATTATGTTGTGCTGATGTAATTTATATTTAATTGTGATTTATAGTGAAATTTTAAATTATATAGGAGTGACACCATGGTTTTTAGTCTCATAACTATAGTTAACATTTTCCCTTTAAATTTAGCATAATGGTGACCATGTTGTCATCTCGTGAGGAGGTTGTAGGCTAAGTTGACAAATTGTCACTTTTTTAATATGTTATTGATAAATATAGAAATTAAAATTGTGGATTTAAAGGAATTAAAATAATTTAAATGAAAGAAATAAAACTAACATATAAAATCAACATTATATATTAGAAATCAAAATAAAATTGGACTGAGAAACAAACAAACTAAAGAAGGTAGCAGTGAAAAAACATTGATCCTCAGACACTCCCTTTAGCATCGTCAAAAACTGATTTCCAATAGAACTATGAAATTTATATATCAATACATCAAGGTATATAAATTTATTTACCCAAAACTATATAAATACTTCAAATATGTATTTTTATCCTCTTACAAATTTGATCTAATTTCCCAAATAACTTCGAGCAATTGAAACTAGTTAAACTTATTGTGCTCAATGGGGACACATCTCCCAAAGATGTTTGAAGAAAAATAAAACTTTATTATATTCAATGGATGATCAAAAATCAATAAAAAAATATAAAAAATTGGGAACCAAAATTAAAGATACCACCTTCATTCAAGAAATCAATTCCCATGATGGTTTAAATGATAAGAGTTTAAAATGAAGAAAACAAACTCAAAAGTGATGAATCCTCAGATCTCTACTACCCACCACCACATGGATATTATAATTGCATGAATTCATTATATTTAATATAAATCCACTTATTCATAATATTGTCACGACCCGCCCTCGGGGCCCGTGCCGTGACTACCCCAAGCCCGCCTTCCATAGGCCAGGGGATGGCGACTAGCACCAAGGCGTAAATCCCATCAAAAAGGGAAGACATTGCATTTGAAAAGTAAACACGCACCACAGAGTAAGCAAGAGGAAAAGTAAACACTAAGTAAAAACTGTACAAGCTGTGCTGAAAGTAAAAGGGGCCGGAAATACAAGCCCAACATTAATGTACAACTGAAAGGAAAAACAACAACTGAAAGGGAAAACTGTAGCGTCGAGCCGTCCTCTGGAAATCCCACCTGAAGGGTGGGTACAGATAGCCTCCACAGCTCCTCGGGTCCACCTGACTGCTCCGAGTACGTCCCGCCCAGTGGTCCACCTCCAGGTACCGTCCTACTCCGCACGACTCCACCACGATCAGCGTTGTCCGTCGTCTGCAACCAACACAACGTAGTGCGGGCAAAGCCCGTGCAGGGGTGAGTATAAGCTACTCAGTAGGGACCCCAAGACCCCCGAAGGTCTCCCGAAATCCACAAAGGATAATCCAAAAAGGAAGGATACAATCATGAAGTAACATCTGACACGGCTTAGGTATATGCCCATACATATACCTAAGTCATCAATTCCCGTTCAGCTCCAACGTCCGAGCCCAAGCACAACCCAGTCCACACAGGAAAGAAAAACGTACACTCACACATGATAGCTCAACAAAATCTACAAAGGAGAGTAAACAGTAAGTCCACACCGGATAGCTCAACACAATCCACAAAGGAGAGTAAACAGTAAATCCACACAGGATAGCTCAACACAATCCACAAAGGAGAGTAACGCAAGATTCATCTCATACAGGTATACTTCTTCGGATGACGATAAAGATGATCACTGATCCATCTAAGCCGTCGGAACCACGAAGGATCGAAAGGTAACTAACCCCCGCAATGACCCACACAGGATCGGGACCACACAGGACCTGTAGGCGCTGACTCACACAGAACCGCTGAGCGCAGACCCACACAGGATCGGACCCACACAGGATCGGGCCCACACAGGACTGGGCCCACACAGGACCTGTAGCACTGATCCACGGAGGATCGCTGAGTGCAGTAGTCGTCGCAGTCCACTGAGGATCTCTGCACAGTCGTCGCCACAGTCCACTGAGGATCTCTGCACGGTCGTCGTCGGAGTCCACGGAGGATCTCTGCACAGTCGTCGGTGTCGAAATAGCAGTCGCAGCCAGCCTAGGGTTCCCGCACACAGCAAGCTCGTTCGGGAGGGTCCGCTCCATGAGCCGAGAGGATGATACATCAACGGACACAAAGTCCGAAGTTGATGTATCGAAAAGTTCCGTATCGTCAACAGGAACTCAACGTCGCAGACGGCACGTCAATCGGACGCCCGGTCTGGGAGTTATTGACATTTTCGTCCCAGGGGCCCGGTTGGTTTTTAAGGCAAAACCAACCCAACCGCACTCCACTTGCATCCAAACCTTGGGCGGAGTTTGCCAAAAGATCCATCTCACTTAGAGGAAAACAACAAAGCTGACGACACGTCAATCGGACGTCCGTAGCTCAAGATATGAGTGTTTCCGCTCCGAGGGCCCGGTTGGTTTCGTGTACGAACCAACCCGGCCGTACTCAAAGTTTTCCGAAACCTTGAGTGCGATATACCGAAACGACCATCTCGATCCAAGGATCGCGTTTCCACTGACAGCGAGTCGTTTGGAGGCCCGTAACCCAAGTTACGGGCGTTTGAACGAAGACCGTCTGAAGACGGGGGGTACGGGCCCGGGCCGACCCGGCCCGACCCCCCCGGGAGTCGGCCGAACTGGGTCGACCCGAACTGGGTCGACCCGACCCGGTTCGGCCAGTGCACGGCCCGTCCGGTCGGACCGGCCTGGCCCGGTTCGGCCGAGCGGCCGAACGGCCGAGGCACGCGGGGCGCCGCCCCCGCGGCCTGGTGGTGCCGCGGCCCCCCCGCGTGGGGCTGCGCTGAGTCGGGACGCGGCTTCAGCCATGTCCGAGGGCACCAGACCCGCGCGGCCGCGGGTCCGCGGGTGCCGCCGCCGCCGCGCTGAGTCGCGGTGGCCTGTCCGGCGGCGCGCCCGGGCGCCGCCGCTCCCGGCTGCCGGCGCCGCCGCGCCGGCGACCCGCGCTGCCGGTGAGTTCCGCGGGCCACCGGGATCGTTCCGGTGGTCCGATTCTCTTCCCTTCTACGCCATTTCTCCTCCCGGGACTCGTTCTTCACTGCGGGATCGTCAAACATCCGTTGCGGCACGTTTCGTCGTCGCCCGTCAAATCCGCACAATACGAAGAACGGCGTCGGGTCGTCGGGTCGTGTTCGTTTGGCCCGTACCCTCCGCGTTAGAGATAAACAAACGGGGGAATTTTAATCCACACAGGAAGCAACAATTTTAATAAGATTAAAATTGTTCACAATTCGGTTCTTTAATTTGTTTAAAGAAACATTGACGGGAATAATAAAAAGGGGTAATTCCCAAAATAAATCCCTACCTCGTCGATCGTCGCGCGCGTGCGTTCTTTGCAGAAAAGCTCGTCGCGGAAGAGAGGGATCGTCGCGTCGTCGCGGAATCCGGCGTTGAGTCGGAGAACTCAACGCACCATGAAACAACATATTTAAATTAATTAATTAAATCCGTGTTTTTGGTTAAGAACCACAAAGCAGATAAAAAGGAAGGTCTGAGACTCTTACCTCAAGCAGCCGATCGAAGATCCGTCGCGGAGGAAGAGACGTCACAGAAGAACGTTGTCGGCGTTGCGGATCACGGCATCGCGTCGTCGATTTCCGGGTTCGGCGTTCTTCGCGTTCTTCGCGTTCTTCGTGTTCTTCGCGTTTTTCGCGAAGGAGGAAGAAGGAACAAGGATTCTGTCTCAACGAGTAATACCCCAAAAGATTTTGGTTGGTCTTATTTTATTAATATGCCAACACACGAAAACAGGTTAAGAAACGATTGAATTAATTCGTTGAATTAATTCAACGAAAGAAACAGCCCATTTAATTCACGAAATAAACCACCCAATTAAATGGTCTGTTAAGATTTTAAGAAATGCGTCAGTTGACTCTCATTAAGACGGGTTTTCGCGGGTGCGTTTCTTAGCGGAAAGAAATGGCGGGGATCGTGCGGGCCCCACCTCAAAAACATCCTACCAAGGGGTTAGGATATTTCTGGATAGCATCCTATCTTGTTCAACTCAGTTCAAGCCGTCAATAAGTGGCTTCAAGTAACTTCCATGTGGCTTAAGTGAAATAAAATAAAGTTGTCGCAAAATTATTTTATTTCTTAACTTTAAGCCCGAAAATTAAAAACCACACCCGAGCAAACGCAACTCCGGAAGATGCGTTTCTAAGCAAATACCGGCACTGCGATTTCATCAGTGCCCTCAGAATTCGATTCCGGGAACCAGTTCAAAAGTTAGAAAAACCCGCTCGTCCGTTCACTGAACGTACCTGAGCCAAAATTCGGAAAATTATTCCGGGCACACCGGGCCTCAGAATCCGGTGCCGTCAGAAACTGCGCTCCTGTAAAATTCCAAAGAAAATTAAGAAAAAAAATTTCCTTGAAATTTACGGGTCTTTACATTAATCCCACCTCAGGACTTTACGTCCCCGTAAAGATACATTATAAACTAGGGAAACAAATGTGGGTACTGAGCACGCATCTGAGCCTCCCGCTCCCAAGTGCTCTCCTGGAGGTTCCCGTGCTGCCATCAGATGCGCACAAGAGGAATCGATCGCCCACGTAGGACCCGCTCTTATCGATCCTGTATCTCCACTGGGACCTCCACAAAAGTCGCCCCATCATCCACGTCTAGCTCCCCATAGTCAATGATGTGCGTCGGGTCGTGCACGTATCTCCTCAGCTGGGATACGTGGAAGACGTCGTGCACCCGGTGAAACTGAGGTGGCAGAGCCAGGCGACAAGCTACCTCGCCAATCCTGCTGAGGACCTGAAAAGGCCCGATGAAGCGTGGAGACAACTTGCCGCCCCTGCCACATCTCCACAACCCACGTCGAGGTGAGACACGCAAGAAGACGTGGTCGCCATCCTCGAACTCTAGTGGCCTCCGCCTCCTGTCGGCATATGACTTCTGCCAACTCTGTGCTGTCCTCATCCTCTCCTGGATGACCTGGACCTTCTCTGTCGTGGCCCGGACCATCTCTGGTCCCACAAGTGCTAATTCCCCAGGGTCTGTCCAGCACAAAGGAGATCTGCAAGGCCTGCCGTACAACGCCTCGTAGCGTGCCATCCCGATGGTGGAGTGGTAGCTGTTGTTGTATGCGAACTCCACCAGGGGTAGGTGGTCCTCCCAGCTGCGACCAAAGTCGAGGACACATGCACGGAGCATGTCCTCGAGGGTCTGAATGGTCCTCTCCGTCTGACCATCCGTTTGTGGGTGAAAGGCGGTGCTCAGACGTAGCCGCGTCCCAAACGCCTCCTGCAACCCCTTCCAAAGCAGGGAAGTAAAGCGAGCGTCCCAATCGGAGACGATAGTCGATGGAACACTGTGAAGCCGTACAATCTCTTGAACGTAGAGACGTCCCAATCTCTCCACTGAGCCCTGCTCTCGGATGGGTAAGAAGTGTGCAGACTTGGTGAGTCGGTCAACAATCACCCAAATGGAGTCGTGACCTCTGGAAGTGCGTGGAAGTCCAGTCACGATGTCTATAGATATGCCATCCCACTTCCACTCCGGGACCTCCAAGGGCTGTACCAAGCCTGCTGGTACCTAGTGCTCTGCCTTCACCTGCTGGAAGGTGAGGCACCGCAAAACGAACTCTGCCACAACCTTCTTCATGCCCGGCCACCAGTGCTGACGTCTGAGATCCTGGTACATCTTCGCCACTCCAGGATGTACTGCCAAAGGAGAAGTGTGGAACTCTCTCAGCACCTCCTCTCGTAAAGAAACTGGTACCAAGGTACGTCCTCTGAAAATGACATCGTGCTCTGCTCCAAGGGAGAAACCATCAGGTGCCTGTCCCGAGGATATCTGTGCACGCCGTGTCTCACAGTCAGCATCCCCACGCTGTGCCTCTCTGACCCGCTGTAGAAGTGGAGGAGAGACTGTGAGAGACTGAAGGAAGGCTGCTCCGTCTCTATCCACGAAGGATATCTGCAAGGCGGCTAGCTGCTCTGTCGCCTCCTCATGCAGCTGGATGCCCGTCCTCCTGCTGAGGGCATCGGTTACCACGTTCCCCTTTCCAGGTGTATAGACTATCTCAAAGTCATAGTCCTGGAGGAACTCGAGCCATCGCCGCTGTCTCAGGTTCAGGTCCTTCTGAGAGAAGATGTACCTGAGTCTCTGGTGGTCAGAAAAGACTGTGAAGCGCTCGCCCATCAGATAGTGCCGCCATGTCTTCAGGGCGAAGACCACTGCTGCCAACTCCAAGTCATGGGTAGCGTAGTTCTGCTCATGCGGCCTCAACTGACGTGATCCGTAGGCAATCATGGCCCGCTCCTGCATCAGGACACACCCGAGTCCGGTCCCGGATGCATCGCAGTAGACTACGTATCCAACTCCCTCCTCAGGCAACCTCAAGATAGGTGCGCTGGTCAACCTCTGCCTCAGCTCCTGGAAGCTCTGCTGACATCTGTCTGACCACACGAAGGGTTTCCCCTTCTTCGTCAATGCTGAGAGTGGGGCCGCAACTCTGGAGAAGTCCGGCACAAATCTCCCATAGTATCCGGCTAGGCCCAAGAAACTCTGCACCTCTGTCACGCTCTTGGGTGTCTCCCAAGCTAGCACTGCCTCGATCTTCGCGGGATCCACTGCAACTCCCGCCTCAGAAATGACGTGACCCAAGAAGTGGACCTCACGTAACCAGAACTGACACTTCGAGAGCTTGCCCTAAAGCTGGTGCTCTCGGAGTGTGTCTAGTACAACACGCAAGTGGTAGGCGTGCTCCTCCTCCGTGGTCAAGTACACCAAGATGTCGTCGATGAAGACTACGACAAATCTATCAAGGTATGGCTGGAAGATCCTGTTCATGAGGCTCATGAACACTTCTGGAGCGTTGGTCACGCTAAAAGGCATAACCAAGAACTCATAGTGGCCATACCGACATCTGAAGGCTGTCTTCGGCACATCCTTGTCTCGAACTCTGAGCTGATGATAGCCAGACCTGAGGTCTATCTTCGAGAACCACCGTGCTCCCTTGAGCTGATCGAAGAGGTCATCAATCCTGGGTAGCGGATACTTGTTCTTCACTATCACCTAGTTCAGGCGACGATAATCGACACACAGTCGCAAGCTCCCGTCCTCCTTCTAGGCGAACAATATCGGGGAAGTCCAGGGTGAAACAATGGGTCAGATGAACCTCTTGCCCTACAAGTCCTCCAACTGTACCCGCACCTCTCGAAGCTCAGCGGGGGCCATCCGATATGCTGGAGTGGATATAGGGGCTGTCCCAGGGTACAGGTCAATATAAAAGTCTACCTCTCTGCGAGGAGGTATTCCTGGAACGTCGTCGGGAAAGACGTCCGCGTACTGATCCACCACTGCAGGAAAACTGGGACTCCGCACGTCGACTGCTCCCAGGATGAGGCTAGCCAACTGATGAGTGATGGGCTGAGCTCTCCTCTACGTTAGTCCATCCTATGCTGCTAAGGCTCTCTTCTCGCCGGTGAAGGTGAACCTGCTCCCGTCGGTGCGCACACATCGCACCTTGCGCCTAAAGCAGTCAATCTGAGCATGGACCGTAGATAACCAATCCATTCCCAAGATGACGTCGTAAGGCCTCGACGCCGCTACAAGAAGATCCCATCCGAAGCTCTCGCCTCCAAGAGTAAGCTCACACTGCCGGCACCACTGCGTAATGGTCAAGTCTGCTCCCGTAGGAGTCTCTAGCCGTAAGGATCGAGCCAACGGCTCCGTCGGAATCTCCGAGCTCCGAACAAGGGCAGTGGATATGAATGAGTGACTCGCTCCTGTGTCTATCAGAACTGCAACAAGGATGGAATAGACACAGATTGTACCTCGAATCATCTCTGGCGCGCCGTGGTCGTAGGCCTCATCTTCCTGGAGCTGCGCCTATCTCTGCCCGCCAGCTCCTTGTGGTCGGGGCGGGCCTCCTGGTGGTGGTGGTGGCAGAGCCTCAAAGAATCGCCCACCACCTGCTGCTCGGCCAGCTCCTCTGCCTCGTCCGCCTCCTCCCTGTGGACCACCACGGACGACCCTCTGCCTCTGCCTGGGTGGTCCCTCCACCGTCTGCTGCCCCTCGGTACGATGGGTTGGGCAGTCATGAGCCATGTGGCCCTGCCCGCCGCACTCGTAGCATTGTCTGCCTCTCGGAAGGCTGGCTCCACGCTGTGTTCCCCGCACCGCTGAGCCAGTGTCCCGGGGTCGTCTGCCGGAAGGCCTGGTCTGCCTAGAACCCTGAGTCATCCGTCGGCTACCTGCTGCCGAAGACTCCACTATCTGCCGCCCTGCGACAGGTCTCGCTATGGACTCAGCCAGGAAGCTCTCGATCAGAAGGGCTCGCTCTAGCACTCCTGCCTGGGTCGGGATGCTGAGGGAGATCAGCGATGCCCTGATATCGTGCCTCAATCCCTGCTCGAAGGTCCGGGCCCGGAAGAAGGGGTCACGTACCATGTCTGTCGAGTAGCGAGATAGGTCGGTGAACCTCGCCGCGTACTGGGCGACCGTCAAGATGCCCTGCCGCAGCTGAAGAAGCTCCTGGATGCGCACCGCACGGAGGGTGGCCGGGACAAACTCTGAGCGGAAGAGGCTCTCAAAGTCCGTCCAGATGAGGGAGGCCTCATCGTGTACCTAGAGCATCAGGCTCCACCATCGCCCTGCTGCTGCGTGCAGTAGGCTCGCCACGAGGATCACCATGAGGTTAGCTGGTGTCCTCACTAGCCTGAAAACTCGGACGACCACCTCCAGCCAGTCCTCGGCTTCCTGGGGGTCCAACTCCCCACGGAACCTGGGTGGTCGCTGGCGCTGGAAATCGTGCAGAGCTCTGAGGCGTCGTGTGTCGTCAGCTGCCAGTGCTGGAAGCATCAGGGGCTTGGCGGGTAAAGGTACTGCCGGTGCCTCTGCTATCAATGGGCCCTGTACCGAGGCCTCGTCGCTCGGCGGGCTGTCGTCGCGCTCTACTCTAGGAACCCTAGCTGGCTGCTTTCGTCGTGCCATCCTGAAAAGGAAACAAGTGCGCCACGGTCAGAACAGTATACCTGGTGATCTGACACAAGTAATCATAGAGAAAACTTGAAACACACATGCAATCAATGTTTTCGTGAATTAAGTCGGAAATCAGAAGTCAGGGTCCTGGTGTATGGATACGTCGGCCGCCGCACCAACACTGGACTCCCTGGACTGATAACCACACTCAATACGCTAAACACTATTGCTTCACATAGAAGAAAGATCAGAGTCTGCGGTAGAACCGACCACCTCTGATACCAATTTGTCACGACCCGCCCTCGGGGCCCGTGCCGTGACTACCCCAAGCCCGCCTTCCATAGGCCAGGGGCTGGCGACTAGCACCAAGGCGTAAATCCCAACAAAAAGGGAAGGAATTGCCTTTGAAAAGTAAACAAGAACCACAGAGTAAGCAAGCGGAAAAGTAAACACTAAGTAAAAACTGTACAAGCTGTGCTGAAAGTAAAAGGGGCCGGAAATACAAGCACAACAGTAAAGTACAACTGAAAGGAAAAACAGCAACTGAAAGGGAAAACTGTAGCGTCGAGCCGTCCTCTGGAAATCCCACCTGAAGGGTGGGTACGGATAGCCTCCAATGCTCCTCAGGTCCACCTGACCGCACCGAGTACGTCCCGCCCAGTGGTCCACCTCTAGGTACCGTCCTTCTCCGCACGCCTCCACCACGATCAGCGCTGTCCGTCGTCTGCAACCAACACAACGTAGTGCGGGCAAAGCCCGTGCAGGGGTGAGTATAAGCTACTCAGTAGGGACCCCGAGACCCCCGAAGGTCTCCCGAAATCCACAAAGGATAATCCACAAAGGAAGGATACAATCACGAAGTAACATCTGACACGGCTTAGGTATATGCCCATACATATACCTAATTCATCAATTCCCGTTCGGCTCCATCGTCCGAGCCCATGCACAAACCAGTCCACACAGGAAAGAAAAACGTACACCCACACAGGATAGCTCAACACAATCCACAAAGGAGAGTAAACAGTAAGTCCACACAGGATAGCTCAACACAATCCACAAAGGAGAGTAAATAGTAAATCCACACAGGATAGCTCAACATAATACACAATGGAGAGTAACGCAAGATTCAGCTCACACAGGTATACTTCTTCAGATGACGATAAAGATGATCACTGATCCATCTAAGTCGTCGGACCCACGAAGGATCGATAGGTAACTAACCCCCGCAATGACCCACACAGGATCGGGCCCACACAGGACCTGTAGGTCTTGGCTCACACAGAACTGCTGAGCGCGGACCCACACAGGATCGGACCCACACAGGATCGGGCCGACACAGGACCGGGACCACACAGGACCTGTAGCACTGATCCAAGGAGGATCGCTGAGTTTAGTAGTCATCGAAGTCCATTGAGGATCTCTGCACAGTTGTCGCCGCATTCTACTGAGGATCTCTGCACAGTCATCGTCGGAGTCCACGGAGGATCTCTGTACAGTCGTCGCTGTCGAAGTAGCAGTCACAACCAGCCTAGGGTTCCCGCACACAGCAAGCTCGTTCGGGAGGGTCTGCTCCACGAGCCGAGAGGCTGAAACATCAACTGACACAAAGTCCGAAGTTGATGTATCCAAAAGTTCCGTATCGTCAACAGGAACTCAACGTCGCAGACGGCGCGTCAATCGGACGCCCGGTCTGAGATTTATTGGCATTTTCGTCCCAGGGGCCCAATTGGTTTTTAAGGAAAAACCAACCCGACCGCACACAACTTGCGTCCAAACCTCATGCGGAGTATGCCAAAAGATCCGTCTCACTTAGAGGAAAACATAAAAGCTGACGGCACTTAAATCGGACGTCCGTAGGTCAAGATATGAGCGTTTCCGCTCCGAGGGCCCGATTGGTTTCGTGTACGAACCAACCCAGCCGAACCCAAGTACTCCGAAACCTTTAGAGCGATATACTGAAACGACCGTCTCGATCCAAGGATCGCGTTGCCGCTGACGGCGAGTCGTTTGGAGGCCCGTAGCTCAAGTTACAGGCGTTTGAACGAAGACCGTCCGAAGACGGGGGGTACGGGCCCGGGCCGACCCCCCCGGGAGTCGGCCGAACCAGGTCGACCCGACCCGGTCCGGTCCGGCCAGGGCACGGCCCGGCCGGTTGAACCAGCCTGGCCCGGTTCGGCCGAGCGGCCGAACGGCCGAGGCACGCGAGGCGCCGCCCCCGCGGCCTAGTGGTGTCGCGGCCCCCCCGCGTGGGGCCACGCTGAGTCGGGACGCGGCTTCAGCCGCGTCCGAGGGCACCAGACCCGCGCGACCACTGGTCCGCGGGTGCCGCCGTCGCCGCGCTGAGTCGCGGCGGCCTATCCGGTGGCGCGCCGGGGCGCCGCCGCTCCCGGCTGCCAGCGCCGCCGCGCCGGCGACCCGCGCCGCCGGCGAGTTCTGCGGGCCACCGGGATCATTCTGGTGGTCCGATTCTCTTCTCGTCTGTGCCATTGCTCCTCCCAGGACTCGTTCTTCACTGCGGGATTGTCAAAAATCCATTGCGGCACATTCCGTCGTCGCCCGTCAAATCTGCACAAAACGAAGAACGGCGGAGGGTCGTCGGGCCGTTTTCGTTTGGCCCTCACCCTCCGCGTTAGAGATAAACAAACGGGGGAATTTTATTCCACACAGGAAGCAACAATTTCAATAAGATTAAAATTGTTCACAATTCGGTTCTTTAATTTCTGTAAAGAAACATTGAAGGAAATAATAAAAAGGGGTAATTCCCAAAATAAATCCCTACCTCGTCGATCGTCGCGCGCGGGCGTTCTTCGCGGAAAAGCTCGTCGCGTAAGAGAGGGATCATCGCGTCGTCGCGGAATCCGGCGTTGAGTCGGCGAACTCAACGCACCATGAAACAGCAGATTTAAATTAATTAATTAAATCCTTGTTTTTGTTTAAGAACCACGAAGGAGATAAAAAGGAAGGTCCGAGACTCTTACCTCAAGTAGCTGATTGATGATCCGTCGCGGAGGAAGAGACGTCGCAGAAGAACGTTGTCGGCGTTGCGGATCACGGCGTCGCGTCGTCGATTTCCGGGTTCGGCGTTCTTCGCGTTCTTCGCGAAGGAGGAAGAAGGAACAAGGATTCTGTCTCAACGAGTAATCCCCCAAAAGATTTTGGTTGGTCTTATTTTATTAATATTCCAACACACGAAAACAGGTTAAGAAATGATTGAATTAATTCGTAGAATTAATTCAACGAAAGAAACAGCCCATTTATTTCACGAAATAAACCGCCCAATTAAATGGTCTATTAAGATTTTAAGAAACGCATCAGTTGACTCTCATTAAGACGGATTTTTGCGGGTGCGTTTCTTAGCGGAAAGAAATGGCGGGGCTCGTGCGGGCCCCACCTCACAAATATCCTACCAAGGGGTTAGTATATTTCTGTATAGCATCCTATCCGGTTCAACTCAGTTCAAGCCGTCAATAAGTGGCTTCAAGTGGATTCCAAGTGGCTTAAGTGAAATAAAATAAAGTTGTTGCAAAATAATTTTATTTCTTAACTTTATGCTTGAAAATTAAAAACCACACCCGAGCAAACGCAACTCTGGAAGCGGCATTTCTCAGCGAATACCGGCGCTGCGATTTCATCGATGCCCTCAGAATTCGATTCCAGGCACCGATTCAAAAGTTAGAAAAACCCGCTCGTCCGTTCACTGAACGTACCCGAGCCAAACTTTAGAAAATGATTCCGGGCACACCGCGCCTCGGAATCAGGTGCCGTCAGAAACTGCGCTCTTGTAAAATTCCAAAGAAAATGAAGAAAAAAATTTCTTTGAAATTTATGGGTCTTTACAAATATCTTCATCAAAACAACACCCTTATTTAATCAAACCCTCTATAAATGATATGAATATGAGAATATAACGTAAATGGGTGTAGAAATCTTCCATCCAAAATCTATATCCCAAAATATCACTCTATTATGGGCCTTCTGGATGCCACATTTAAAATAAAAACGCTCTCAAGATATTTTAGAACAAGAGTTTTATTTATCCCACCAAAATTTAATGATATTTTAAAACATGGATAAAAAGTAATTAATTAATTAATGAGGTAAACAATTTATTTCTAATGTGACACTTCTACTTCCTGTATATTAACATGCCAAAAGTTCCTCTTAATGACTGAATTTTGGCCTCGTATTTATCACGGAGATGATTGATTGAGATATATCTCGATTTTAGGTGGAATTAGATCATTTTGACACTTTTGGGATGAGTTATGCCTTATTTATTCAAGGGTTATCAATTCTGTATGAAAACTTATTTTCCAAATTGAATGATTTTTTTCAGCCACCCAATGGATGATTAATCACTTTTACCATTTATAGATATTAAATCACAAAAGTATTGTTTTCTAAAATATATATATATATATATATAATGGGATTATTATGTAAACTTTAATTTCAAAAACAATAAATTGGTTAAAATAGTTAATATTCTATAATTTGGTAATTTTCAAAACATAGCTCAAAACACTTCAAAATACCAAAAATTTATGAAATTTCAGATAAAATGACAATTTTTTTGGGTTTAAATCATTTAAATCCACATGAAAAGTATTAAAATATCCACTCTATTAATTCCCATACACATAACACTTGGATTCCTAGACAAGTGAGGAATAAAAATTAATTTCTAATGAAAATTCAAAACACATTTCCAAGAAAATAAAAATCTCAAAATCATGGCACCCACCTTATCATGTCACTTTAAAAACGTGAATTCAAAATTCTTCATTATGAAAATTCATTACATTTACATTTAATTTATTTCTCTATGCACAAGTATGCCTTCCTCACTTTTTTTCTCAATATATGATTTTGATTAAAAAACATTTCTCATCCAAATAAAGGAGAGGGTCATGATAGTCTTGAAAATATTCTAAATCACTAGGTAATTCAGTCAAAGAATTACATCCATCACGAGGACTTATAAAGGGTTATTCCTAGTATTAATTGTTGGAGGGGTTTCAAATTGTAAAAATTTAGAGGCAAAAGGAGATAGCTTGGTTCGTTGTTGATGAAAAAATTCATGATTCAAGTTTTACATTAAGTATCGTATTCTATTATTTTTTCATTACATAAAATAAGTTCCAAGATAAATTCAAAGTGACATTAATAGAAAGCTTAGAGCTGAGCCCTTATTTATTAAAACTAAAACATGAAACCCTTTTGAACTGGGAAGGGAAAACCCATTATATGCCCCAAGGTCAGAGGCAAATAGCCTTAGATCAAAGTGATAAATGTTGAATGGATAGTCCACCCAAACCCATAAAAACATGTCAAAATGGTCGTAACAGGCCCAAACAGAACCCTAGTCGCTATCTCCGGCAAAATCTCCGCAACAGGCCACCACGTTCCACCGTCCCCACCAGAGAACCTGCACTCCACCAAAATCAGGTGCGCTCCACAACCAAATCATGCCCAGATCCAAGGAAACATGCAACACAAACCGCAACCGCTGCTCGCCACGGCCAGAATCGCACATCTACACCAAACTAGATCCACATCCCGTATCCACCATAGATTCCACACAGAGTCCACTATGATCATTCCAAATCATGCACATTTGACATAGATCACCGCAGCGCAAAACCCTCACCGCCCGTGGAAGACTGGAATCAAGACTGCGCCACCATGGAGGCCACCCGACGAACACTCCACCGAAGACCCGCTGCAGCATTGACGACCCTGTGAAAAATTCGCCACGATCCCCTGCCAGATATCTGCAAACAGAGCAGTATTAGAATCACCCCTCAACTTCTACTAAGCCTCGGCCGAAGGATCCATCCCCTATGAAGCTCGAACCATCACCGGGTGACAAAGTGTCATTAATAGAAATAGAATAACTTCTTTAAATCAATAATAATGTAACAACAATTTATTTTTTGAAATTCAATTTTTATCTTCGTATTGGAACAACTTTATTTCTTTAGGACCTCCAAAAAGGTACATCTCAATTTTCCATGAAAACCCAAGATTGGTAAAGATTACAGTAAAGTACTTTAATCATGAAAAAAATATCTTTAAAATATGAATTCCCCCCAAATAATGATGCAATTATCTATCAAACCATAGGTCAGACCCCCTCACTTATGATTTACTAAAATCATGCAATGTACAATATGGGCCAATTGGATAGGGAGACTAGCTTGAAATGTGGTTATCTAAAATATAGTACATGGATAATAAGGTCTCACAAGGATCAAATGTATATGGTTGAATAGAATACAAAAGAACTCTCATAAACAGAGTTATTTCAATCACAAACTAATATTCTCAATCATTTTGACCACAACATTTTTTATACTTATAGGTTTTGACAAAAAAGCAAGTTCTGGTAAAAAAGCATTTTTTTATTCACTCCAGAAGTGGGGTGAATGTGAAGATCATGAAAAAATGGTTTAGAATATTTACAGGAATTTTATTTTCAATATTTAACAACATTCATGTCATATTATTAAAAATTCAATGGTCTTTTCATGAATTTTCACAACTTGAGTCCATAACAAAGCAACTTTCAACAATCATTTTAGCATAGTTCCATGAATCAAGCATGTTATTTCCATTTAAATAAAATTTAAACTCACAAAGGATATTACTTTGATGTTAGTAATAATTTTTGACATAAAATTTGATATAAAACAAAAAAATTGAAAGGAAAACTAGAAATATACATTTGAATAAAAAATACACAAAATTCGAATCACACAAAATCTTAATCTACCTAGCATGTTCCTCCCTAAATATTTATTATTGTATCCTCATTCAGCATTGATTATATGAGAAATAAAAGAAAGATAAAACAAAACAATAACAAGTCAGAAGTAATGAAACAATGTAGTTTTATTAAGAAGAAACAACCTTGATCTAGCCTCCTAAAATCTACGACATGGAAACCTACATGAAAAAAACAAAGAAAAGAATAATTTTTTTTATTTAAATTATGAAATGAAAAATAAAAAATAACGAGAAAGGAAAATTTTCTTTGTTTGAACAACCAGGTGGGTTCTCGGATTTCACTACCCATAGTCAAGGAATTATAAATGATCCTCCCTAATCTGATTATGGGTGTAGTTTCATCCACATTAATATGTAAAATGATTTTTTACAATAATTTCAGTTCCTAAAACTTTTATAATCCACCCAAATGATTTTTATTTAGGTTACTGAACTTTATATTTCGAATCTAATGATTTAGTGGAAGATGGAACAAAATTTTGAAGAAACCTCCCAACACTTTATCCTCATTAATAAAACACCACTTGTTGTTGAAATTCAATTATAGGATGTGGTTCATATCCAGGTTTATCTTTAAAATCGATTTATTCATTAAAAGTAATATTGGTATATCCATCCTCATTTGAACCAATTTAGTCTTAAACAAGATACACCATTATTTCTTTTATTTCAAACATCACATCCTCTTCATTATAAAAATTATTCCACTCAAAATTATTATGATCTAAATCAACACCTGATGAAACGACTCACAATTCATCATCTAAATAATCAGTTAACAATGGATCAAAATTTGAGACTTCTTCTTGTGGATTCTCAGTTTCTAACTCTATATGGGAATAAAAAATGGTTGTATTGAAAGTTGGCAGCAACCTAGGTGCCAACATATTCTCTTCCTTTTTATCTAAAGATTCATAAAATTGTCCAAAATTTTCAATTTTAAAAATAATGTCTTCACATGAAATTTAATTTTCAAAAACTTCATCCCGATTATTATCTAATGTGTTTTGAATTACAAAAGACACACTGATTGGTGAATTGGAGATGATTTCTTCCTCTAAATTCGAAGAAGGAGACTAAAAATAAGTTTTCAGATCATCCAAAAAAGATCATCAACATAAAAAGTGGAGTAGATAATATTTTCCATTTCTTGAGAATATTTTTGAGGTTTCATTACTTTCACTTAATTGAACTCATTAGATAGAATACCCATTTTTTTATTTTTTACTGAATCATGTAAGCTAGATATTGAAGCTCCAAATCATTTTGTTTCATTTAAAAATAATATTTTGGAGTTGAAATTTTAAAAAATTATAATGAATAAGCTCCTCATATTGTTGATAACCAATCGATACATAGGAGTAGTCACTATGAAAATCAATTTTTTTAAAGACTCTAAATTAGTGGTTAAAATACTAAAAAGAGAAAAAAAATAATAAAATAAATAACCACCCCAATAATGGATCCGAATTGATTTTGGTGTTTTCAATCACATAAATGCATTCCATATTTTCCCCTTAAAATGTTTTATAGTGGTGATCACATGTTTATCTTGTGAAGAGGTTGTGATTAAGTTGAAAAACATCAATTTTGTTAATTTTTTTTTAAATTTTAGAACTACAAAGGTGAATTTAAAGGAATTAAATTAGGTTAAAGGTAAAAAATAAAATTAATATTGAAATCAGAAGCAAATCAGACTAAAAAACAAACAAACTAAAAATGTATCAATTGAGAAACATCAATCCTAGAATAATCCCTTTATCATGGTAAAACATTTATTTCCAATTAATATAATCATTGTATATCTCAATATGTATAGGTATTCAACTATATTTACTAGAAACCATATCAATGCTTCAAATATTGGTTTTTATCCGCTTACAAATGTGATCTAATTTTCTAAAGACCGCCAAGCACTCGAAACAAGTAAAACTTATTATGCTCAATGGGGAGACCTAACCAAATAATATTTAAACAAGAAAAAACTATTTGATATTTATATTTTTACAAACAAATAAATAAAAAATTATAAAAAAATGAAAATCATAATTGAAGATACTTCCTTCAATCAAGAAAAAAATTCTCTAGATAAATCAAAAGAAAACAGTTTACAATTTAATAGAAAAATACAAAAAGGATGAATCCTCATATATCCACAACCAAAAACCTCTTGGATCTTAGACATTAATGAATTGAATATCTTGAATACAACTACACTTACTCTTTATATCTTCATTAATACAACACCCTACTTCAATCTAATACCCATTTCAAATGAAATGAAGATGAGAATATAAAGAAAAGGGTTGTGAAAATATTTTGTTCAGAATCTATATCCCAAAATCACTCTCTATTTTGGGACTTTTTTAGGAATAATTTACTACAATGTCTTTATAAGGTATTTTTGGAACATGAGTTTTATTTCTCCCTAAAACATCTATAGATATTTTGACACATGTGGAAAACTTTATGAATTAATTACTAAGGAGACTTGTTTCAATCGGAAGTGACTCTTTAACTTCCACTATTTTAATGCACCAAAAGACACTATTAATGACCTGATACAGAGATGGTATTTATCATGGAGATGAATATTCTAGTTATATATATTTTTCAGGTGGAATAAACTCATTTTAATATATTTGGGTTGAGTTATGACTCATTTATTAAAGGGGTATCAATTATGTGTGAAAAAATAATCTTCTAATTTGAATAATTGTTTTGGGCCTCCAAATGGTCAATTAATTACTTTTACCAATTAAAAAAGTAGAATATGAAAAGTATATGGGTTTTAATAAAAGAATATAGAAAATTTTATCAGTATTGAAAAATTTATTCCCAAAAAATAAAATAATTAAAATCTGATAAAATCCCATAATTAGGGCATTTTAATAACGTAGCTAAAAACATGTCAAAAATTCAAAAATTATGAATTTTCACATAAAAAAATTATGTGGGTTTTAAATAATTAAAATACACATTAAAAGTATTCAAAGTATCCAATTTTCAATTAGATTATGTTAGAATCTTATTCATTGAAATGTGTAGAGCATCTAGTTTCTTTTATGGTGAACCATGACATTTGATGTATCTTATAGTGGAAAATTATGGAGAGTTATCACTAGTTTTATTTCAAAATTACGTACATACCAAAGGATAAATTCCATGTATCAGTACTGTGGTTTTTTTCATCACCAACTTCTGGTGTCTCTGTTATACTGGGACAATGTGATAAATTAATTTGTGATGGGGTTACCTAGGAGCTGAAGAATTCATCACACTATTTGGGTGATAGTTGGTGGAATGATTAATGTAGTAAATTTCTTATCGATTCAAGAGATCATTTTTGGGATATATTTGGAATGTTTTATGTAAAAGGAATTTTACACCTACAATGAGTATCATTGAATGTAATATTAGATAGGGAAACATGATTCATGCCACGTTTTTGGTAGGGTATATAGAATTATTTGTTTACCCAACTAAAATTGAGCAGAACATATCATCTGATGATTGATGAAATTTCAGATAGGAAAATTTAGGGTTTGTAGGAAATATTTCAATAATTAATTATGTGATTATATAGAAATAAGGATAATAACCAATCCTCGGTTGATTTTACATACAATATCATCTTACAAGCTTCAATCTGAATGACATATTTTGAGGTTCTTTATATCCAGCTATGTTGGTCACTACTATGTTATCATTTCATGTATGTGGAATAATTTTTGGGGCCAACTAAATTAGAGGATATATTTTAAGGAGAGAAAATAATTAGGATATGGGTTTTCACAATTAAAATCAATCAATAATCATATATGTAACTCCCAGAGATTTTATTATATATTTCTATTTAAATAATTCTAAACTCTTCAATAGCTTGTGATTCAGGCAATAATAGGTCTTAATAAATTGTAAACAAAATATATTTTTACCACCTAGACATTAAATTTGATGTATTAAATATAAAAGCAACATTTTTAAAATATGTATACTGGTTTTAGTTCTAGAAAATATTTTTTTACTGAAGTCTTTATAAACATTGAAAGATAATTTTTCCCTAAAATGGTTTGTATAATTATTTCATGAAAATAATATAATTAATTTTCATTCAAATTTTCAAAAATTCATTTAAAAACACATATTTTTTTAAATAAATGTGTCAAAATTATCTAAGTGTTATTTTTTTAATAATTTTCATAAAATATTATTTTTCAATGTGCAGTGAAAAATATAGGTTTTCATTAAAAATTTATTTTCATTTAAAGGATTTACAATGAATAATTTTGATTAAAAATGGATTTAAAAATAAAATAATTTCAATTATATTATAATTTATACAATTTAGTTCATTGTAATTAATTTATATTGAATATTTATACAAAAACTTTTATAGTTAAGAAACTATTTTTTTTCGAAAACAGATTTTTGATCACAATTGTGGGTTTAATTTGAAATTAAATTCTACTATTTTTTCGAATTGAGTTCAATAATACATACTAAAATTTTTTAATAACAAATAATTAATATTATATAATTAGTTGAACTTATTTTTGTGTTATAATGAATTGTAAAATTAGTAAAACAATGTTACAGTGGTTAAGGTTAAAACATATTTAATGGGGGTTAAACTGAAAAGATAATAGAGAAAATGACATAAAAACATGTATAATTTATATTTTCTGACTATATACTAAAATTATCTCCTACAGGGTTCTTGTTTGGTTCATTTTGGAGCCATTATTTGAGAAATTTACTTGAAATTTTTTAAATCATATAAAAAATTACATATTTCTCAGTCACCTCAAATATAAAAGTGAAACTACTTCCCTAACTTATACTGGTATCATAAAAAATTTAGTTCAACCAAACCCTACCAAAATATCTTCTAAACAGTATTATCAATGTTCAAGATTTACTAGTATTCCTAGAATACCAACCCTAGTGTCATTAATAATAGATCGAAGTGATGTTTTTTCTAAGAGAAGTTAAATTTCTTAACTTAAACATTTCATTTTTTACGTATTCTTTTACCACAATCAATTATGTATTAATAAAAACATTATAATAAAAATCTCATCAAACATATACAGAGTTGTTTTTCTTTTTATTGAATAACCTATATCCCACTACTATTCTATCAAATGGGAAATGTAACCTTCCATTGTGCCTATAATACACTACCACCTCACGAACTGATGTAATTATTTTTCTATCAACTCTTCTCACAAATTAATTTAATGATGAATTTAATTTATATATACTATATTTATGAAATAAATTTACTACTAGAATTAAAATATCATATCTACCATCTTACCTTCTAATCAATTGGAAATGATAGTGTCACTAGTGTGTACAAGTGTACTACGGCCTACATAAAGTGATATGATACTTTATTTATATAAACATATAATGGATTTTATAAAAGATGATATATATAATGTATATATATGATATATATGCTATAATAACGATTATATAAAATTTAATTTAAATTTACCATTCTATGTTTTCATGTATCAATATAAAACCTTGCTCTTTTTATATATAGATATTAGGTCTAAATAGATGAATATTCTTATTATAATAAAAACACTCTAGAATCATATGGATTTAGTTTCTTTTGAAACATGAAAAATATAATTTATAAAACATATATGTTTTTTACCTCTTAGTCATTTATAATTATACCCCTTTATGACATATCAAACCAAATACATTTCTTTGTATCCTGAGAAAAAGAAATATAAGAAAGGGTGAGCTTAGATTCTCAATAAGTGAAAACAAGGTAGATACGTAATAATAACATGAACATAAGGGTATGAAAACATGATCAAAATATTTAAAAAAACTATATATATAAAATTTTATAATCTTGAGTCCAAAAATTTGCATTTAGTAAGACATGAATCATAAGATAATCAAAGTACATGACCTATGATGATATAATAATGGAATAATACATGGAATTTGTGGAATAAACATAGGCATAGAATACCTTATTTCAATTAAACCTAACAAGAAATTCATAGTATGTTAGTCTTGGAATAATCACTCATGTACCTAATTCTGTCTTTGGATGAACTCCCATGTACCTTCTTGTTTTGGGCTTAGGATGACATCTCATGTACACTCTGGTTGTGTGCCTATGATGACCTATAGTGTACCCTCTTTTGTGGGTTTTGAATGACCTATCATGTACCATTTGAGCTCATAGTATATTTATAGATACCAAATTCATTGGAGTGAGATATAGTTCCCACCCATAACATAATAAAAACTATACGTACATGTGCCACAAGAACATAAATCATATAAAAACCTATAAAAATAAATAGGTTTCATAAACATTTCATTATAGCATAACTGAAGGGAATGGAATTATTTTCATTTACAAAAACCAACCTTAAAATTATAAGGATAAGTTACTTGAATAATATCCACCATTAATCCATAAGTAATATCAAATAATGTGATTTATGATAGAAAACAATTTTGAGTGATCAATTGGAATAATTTTTAAGGAAAATGCCCATTATATTTTGAAAAACACACATCAAATCATTAAACATTTTGTTTTTTAATTAAAATAACCAGAAAAATTATAAATTAATATTTGAAGGACAACATTAATTATATTTTAAATGATTTTATTTAAAATTCTAAAAATATCATTTAAAACATTTTTGAATACATATTTAGGAAATACGTTTTTTGAATAACACAAATTTGTAATCTAATGGATAATAACATTAAATGAGACATATAAGATCATGAAAAGAAGTATATTCATGATAAAACATTTCAAATGGATGTATATATCCCTATAAAATTATATAGGTACATAACACAATAAGTATCTTGGAGAAGGAAAATTGAAACAAAATTACCTTACTGATTTGGTAGCTTTTGACAAGTTAAACCCATGAAAGAGAGATGATAAAATGGATATTTAAATAAAACTAAATTTAAGGAGAACGATCATATATTTTATTCATTTATAATATATACACAACACAAAATATATAAGAGGTGAATATGTAAATAGTCTCACATAAATTTAAGTATGATCAGAAATCCCCTTAAAAATATCATATCATTGAAGAGAGAATTAATTGAATGAATCAATCATATTTATCCATTGTAAAGCCACATGAAATAAATTTAAATAATATATAATAAAATAAAAAATAATTTCACACATATTGTTGGAATGATATAATTAAGGAAATAATAGTTTAACCCAATGAATGGAAATTGAGTTAAAAATTCCCATTCAACATAGCAACCAATCGAATTGTATGACCCATAAAATTAATAATTATATAATGAAAAAAGGAATAATATTAATATAATGATATTAATTATATTATATAAAAAACGTCAGTATATACACCACACACATGGAGTAAGCAGTGGATAAAGAACATATCTCATAGAGGAAAAAATGAAAAGAAAAGCCCTTACCTCAATATTCCCTTAAGTTTTTCATACTTAATATTCATGTAAAATAGATTAAATAATGTTATTAATTAACTAATAAACCATTCTTATATTAATAATACCTTATATTATATTTTAAAACCATATTACCATCTATTTATTAAAAATAATTTAGGATTTCTATTTTTTCAGGTTAGTTCGGTTCACTATTTTCATTATCAGTTTATTTATGTATAATTATGAATTTCATTATAGAATGGAAATAAAACGAAATAAGTGTAATTAAATGGTATTATTTAACATCCAAGAGTTTTATTGGTCCCATTTATCATTTTTATTTCATACATGAGGATGATTTATTTGTTAAAATGTTACCGATAGACGTGTAGTTTAATTTGACGATTTTCCAACAATAACAAAATATTTTTGTTTTATTGAAAATTATATCAAAATATTAGTTAATAAATATTATATAGGTCATAATATACCTATAAATATTATCTTTAACCACAATAATAGTTTTATGACCATCTATGGAGGCGGTAATGGATAAAAAACAAAATTATTATTCACATAGGCCATTAACCGATATAATTTTGACAATAGCTTCCTTTATTTGAATAAGATGACGTAATAAAATTTATGGATATAAAACAATAAATTAAAAACATAAAATTATATTATTTAAATTATTATGGTGTTATTATGTCATTATGGATGAATGATGTGAGGAGAATGTAAGAAAATAAAGTAAATTTAGACAAGCGTTTTGAGAAAATTACCTCTTGAATATCACCTACAAGATAGACCATTGAGGACCTTGGATTTGGTATTTTTGTGATACCTTAATCAGTATGAAGTAGGTAGAGTTGTGATGGGTAGTTTTGGTAAATATTTTAGGACATTCAACTATTTTGGGTCGAAATGTGGTGGTAAGGGTTGGTATTTATAATAGAGGAGTTGTCAGTTTAAGTATTTAAAATAATGATTAATTTATATTCAAAACCATCCAAATTATGGTGGTATTAATTTAAACAAATTATATTATTAAATAATGATTTTGTGGAATTTGTGGTTTTAGAAATATCTCAAAAGATGATTTAATTTTTTAAGTTTTAAGTCTGTTAAGATTTAACTTTCAACTTTAACCCTTGTAACTATTTTACCTCTAATGTGGTAAATAAATTTTTAACCATAATAATGTTTTTAACCTAGACAAGATATTGACCTCAAAAAATAATTCGGAACTGTTTTTTCTATACATTTAATCTATTTTACCAAATTCAGTTCACAGAATTGGAAAAATTAGATAGAAAATTAATCTCATAGACATAACGTAAAAGTGGGGTTTTAAAGTGAAAATTTCAAAAGTTATAAATGTTTTAATATGCAAATTCATTGTGAAATTAATTACATTGAACTAAATTAGACTAATTTAAGAATAATTAAACTAATTATACCTTAAAACCAATTTAAAATATAATTCAACTATATTAATAAATTAGATGAAAAACATTTTTTAATTAAAATTTAATATTTTTCATTATTGATTAAAAAAATGAATCTTCTACAAAAAATTCCAAAAAATCACCCTAATCTAATTTTGATATTTTCATTTATAAAATTAACTTCATTTTTTCAAGTAAAACTTATAAAATTATGAAAATTTTTATTTAAAGCAAACAGGTCATCAAAAGGCAGAAAGGTATCTTCTCAAAAAAATATAGCTTTTTATGCATAAAATTAGATTTTTTATTGTCTTTGTTTCCGATGCATTCATCGGGGTGCTCCACCTAAAATGTTATTATTCATGAATGTGTGTTGTTTCATCACATTTCTGGTTTCCATGGCCGGGTGAAATTCATCACCTCTTTAGTGACATCTTCTCCTTGATCAAAACAAGATGATGGAATGTCATTTCTTCTTTCTATGGATTTATCCAAGTCATTTCTCACCTTGTATGAGTCTCCCTAAGAGATTATGAAATTTTTTGTGAAATTCGTATTTGGTACCATATCTCTATGTATCTGGGTTAATTATGATTCTTCTTTCTAGACATTCCATGGGGTCTTGACAAGGAAGTATCCTTCAATTAGGGGAGTAGTCACGCTGTTCATAGTTGGGTATGTCTGGGTGTTTGAACATATAAAATATGTATTCTTCCCCATAGGATGGGTTCCCAAGGGTGGAGAATATGATGAATCCCATGTCGATCATGGGTTATATTATTCCAGAGGCATATCTTCTGAGGTTTTCCTTAGGCAACCCATATTTAACACGGGGTAGTAGTGTAACAGGTTGCAAGTATAATATCATTCAGAGATGGAGTGGGGCTAATCTGAACACCCAATGGAGATGGATCAATGAGGTGCATCACTATGATGGAGTACCCAGAATATTTACCAATGGATGGATAGAACTCACCAGGAGGGAGGATATACGAGGTGTGCCCCATGAAGGGGAAATGTCACACTATAAAAGATGATCTGGTTACCACTGGAGGTGGATCATAGAGGGTTCACCCATAGTAAGGGTATCCAAGGTTTATCGTTGGTTGGGATTGAAACCTATTGAGGCATCCTACATACACTGTTTAGATTTCATGGATCAAAACCCATGTATTTCATTGTTTTGTGTTGGTCTTACATATAATTATCTTACCAGGTGCTATTAGGAGTATTAAAGACATGGTTGAGGATTACATGTGGGAAAATCCCATATATACATGGTATGATCTCACTAGGATAATGGTGAGGTGATGGAGGATATGTTTCTCTTGAACCTTAGGGAATTTTATGTGTATCCTAGATGATAGGGAATCAACGTCCATGTAGTTATGAAGTACCCTGCAGTTTAACATCATGTCGTGAAGAAAAAATTGAACTGGTGAGAAAATGATGGAATGGATGAAGTGTTTGGACTAAACATCAATGAGGTCTCCAACATATCCCAATGGGTTGAAAATGAAATTCCATAATGTTTTGAAGTGGGAGTGTAGGGATTATACATAGAAGCTTCCCAGTGGGCTGGGAAGAGATGAGGTCTCCTAGGTGAGGCGTATGGCCTTATTAGGATGTGTTCTAGGAAAGATTATGATGGATGTGGATGGATGTGGATGTATGTGGATGATGGTATTCAACCTCAGGGAGTATTCTGATGTATCATTGTTGGTTAGAAATCACTCTCAACATTGTTTAGAAATGGGGAATTGGGTCATGCACATAAAGAGGCTTCCCAGGGAATGAATATGGATGAATGTAAATATCCTACCAAGATGTGGTATCCCGAGTTGACTCAGGATGGGTTTTGGATGAAACAAATGCCGGAGAATGGATCAGAACAACTATGGGGGTAGATCCAAGGGATGTGTCCCATAAAGAGAAGATGTCACATATTGAGGGTGCATACCTATGAGGAAGTACAAAGGTTTACCAGGTGGATGGTTCAGAATTACCATAGATAGCGGACTAAGGGAAGTGAGTCCTATAAAGGGAGATTATAACATTGTTTATGAGGTACGTACTTATGAGGGGCACTGATGATTATGGATTGTCGGTGTTGATCCTCAGAGAGGAATCCTACATAACCTGTTTAGATAACAGGGATAAAAACCCATGAAGTTCCGAAATGGTTCTTGGGGCTTACACCTATGGAGTAGGCCCATGGTAGTGGAGCATATGGTCGTAGTTTACCCATGGTAAAATCCCAATTCATTATGTCTTATATATAGAAGACTAGAAATAAAGGAGAGATGATGTTGTGGTCATTATTAAACTCTAAGCACACATGATTCATGCCTAGTGTGTGAAAAAAGAGGAACTAGTAAACCGGACTATCACATCACGAAAGATGGATTAATGAGAGATTGAATGGGGATTCTGCATAATAGGTGACTAAGGAGGATCTCATTCCATGTGATTAGGATCTCACAACCATTGAGATGAGTGGTAATAGATAATGGCTAAGGCATGTCAACCCATGTGAATTGTATAGGGTGAGGCTACAGTTTAACGTAATGTGATGAGAGTGATGGTGATCGTAAATATTATGTTCGACAACATGGACGTGGGGGGGGGACTCATTCCTCCCCTATGGGGCATACATAACCTAAACATAACAACCCTTATGGAGGGGAAATCATCTTAATAAAAAGTTGGAATAGGGTGGATGAGTGGTCGATAGTGGGGTCCGTGATGTCATGGATATACAGAAAAGTAAAGGCCATTAGCATACCTATGATGAAAAGAAAGAGGTAGGGAAACACAAGAAGGAACACCACATTAGGGATCATGAAATAACTATGTGCAAGACTGGAGGGACACATAGAGGAGGTGCATGCAATTTCTAAAGGGTGTGTGCAAAAGGGGATTAGACATGGTGTTTTAGAGTAAAAGAAACCCATGGATCCTAAGGTAAAGGGTACATGCAATATTGGAGGCATGAACAAAAAATTTGAGTGATTGAGTGGAAGAGGGGTGTGCACAAAGGTAGGTGCTACGTGCAAGTGGGGTCTTTTGGATACAATAGCCTTAGGCTAAAAAGAGACTGGTGAGGGTCAAGATCTTATTTCCCCAAAAATAGGGCGAACCCTAGGGTACCTATCAACAATGATTCTATAGCTTGAGGGGTTCATGGTTTGCATGCTATTATGAAGGAGGAGTCTTACACAAAAAAGAGAATCACTTCATATTTTGAAGGATTACCCTGAAGAATGGGAGTGGTTCACTTTTATATATAGAGAAAATCATACATGGATCATGCATGCTTTACAGGCATGGAGGCCTCCATTTGATGTCATATTGATCGCATAAGAGACTTATTCCCGAGATAGCATTTTATGCACCAACCATTCAACTTTCCCACACCATCCATGTCAATTTTAAATTGACCAAGGTGAAAGATTGAATTTTGACATCACATTGAGAATGTAAGGGACCTGCATGGGGATTTCCATCTTGGATATAGATCTCAAAACTTGTGGGAGGTAGCCTTGTATTCTTAAAATGTTCCATTCAGGCAATGGGTGTATTCAGTCTACTGAAATATGACTACTTATAACATCATGTGGAATTCAAAGACAAAAAATTCCACGAGAATCTGATCTGAAAGGGGACTAGAAATCCAGGTTTTAAGGGAAATTTTGAAAAGGATGGTTCATTTGGGGAGGTGTGTTCAGAATATGAAGGTTGCAGTGGACACCTCCTTGTATGCATGTGGATGGCCTGTTCCATGTCTATAAATATGTGTGTGTGGGGGGGGGGGGTCTAGGAACAATACTTTTAATTTATGAATGGTAAGTGATTTCTCTATAGTGTATGCAAGTATCTGAATACCCTGAAAAAAACTATGCTTGGTCATCACTTTATGTCAAACCACTATATTCTTACACATGTTGGTCTTGGTAGAAATTATAATCCTTTACCAATGATCATCTTCCAATATTACGCACTAAAAATCCTTTTGTGAATCATTCTTTAATGATTCATACTCCATCTTAGGATCTTACAAACTCGATAAACATGGGAAAAAATGGTACTAAGAGGGAGGATACCATTTATTTGTAGATAGTAGAGACAACCAAGAATCCATAAATAATTCCTAGTAGGAGGTTCCTATTAGACAATTAGAAGCTCTTGATCATGATGACATAGATTTAGAGGGATTATATTATAAGCGACTATCATCTATTGTGGAATTTCAGGATATCAGATGAAGTGACCATCCTGGGATTTGAAACCGATTCACTATGGTCATGGGTAACACTTGAGGATAACATCCATTGATATAACATCAACATTAATTGACATGCCTCTAGATACCATCATGAAATGGTTGTCTATGTTTTAAATGTAAAGACTAAAACAATCATAGGAGATGAGGTGGTGGTAGAGGAGAACCCTACCCACTATATAGAAACCTTACAAAGTATCATAATGGATGAAATTGTGGGATGTAGGAATGATTAGGACCTAGGGTCCGAAGGTAAATTTACAAGTGAATGGGAATGGATGTATTGGGTAGATTACACATGCAAGGAGTTTGGTGAAGAACCACACAACAACGGGTTGTATGAATTCATATGGACATATTAGTACCATATATATCATCAACAAGAGATACTTCCAGAGTTGTTTAGACAATGTTGTCCCTACACAAACATGTTCAACCTTCTCCATGGGGAGGCTAATGGCTATATGTGGGACATTCATTAAATCAGAGGAATTCCCATGGATGGACTCTGGTATGATGAATTTATACCCACAGAGAATACATGAGAGGATAGAGAATATCCCCCATCCTAACATGGAATCTTCTGGATATGGTGAAGAAGAAGATGAATATTGAGTACATATAGAAGGAAATAACGTTCATGGTGTGGTTTAGTATATTATTTAAGAAGGATAAAAAGGTGAGAATGTTGGGCTGAGGGAATTAGTTCCCAAATGTGTGAAAGAGGGGAAAGGTGAGATCATACTTGATGATCTTAGAGGCTGGAGAATATCAATCATGGGGGTATATCTTGGATGCTATTGAGGAACCACATGTATTCTATGCCACTTTTCTTGTTTCCTTCCTATGTGGGTGGCTATTTCTAGTGAGGGACAGAAGAATGTGGGTCTACCAGAGGATCTTGGTAATGGAGGAGATCATGGAAGCGCACAATAGGCTCAACATGGGGGTTCCTATCTTGGAAATAATTTAATGTATTCGGGGGCACATTTCAAGGGGAAGTACACCCAAGAGAATATGATGAACATTCCATATCCTATATGCCAATATTGTAGAAAACTTTGGTTGATATGATTTACAAAACAAACTCTTCAACTCAGTAAAATATTATGACCATCACTATTAAGCATCATTGGGATACATCAACTGACCCACCATCATGATGCAATCATGCTGCATATCGAAATCCGAGAAAATTTTAACTTCCACCAATTCCACACTATGTTCGGGTTGATGGTGGATGAATTGTGATATTCATTGGAGAAGATATAACATCTATAGAGCATTTGGGGTGGTGTTCTTGTGGACCATATTGATGGAAATATCCTTTTTGAACCATATGTTCCATCCCACTTCGCCATAAAGTTCTAATTACTTCAATAGATGAAGTAGAATATGTATATAAAGGTTCATAAAGAATTACACCATCTAATTATCCATCAGCTATGGTGCATGATAATGTCTTCTAGGTTTGGAAAGAAAATCACACTACTATCCACAAATATTGATGTTCACTTATCAGTATAATATGCTAAGCACTGGGTGGTGGAATATCCATTAGAAATCTTACAAAGACTCATTCAGAAGATCAAAGTAGCAAGAGTGGATCTAGAGTAGTAGGAAGGAAGGAATGCTTCCACATAAGGGGAAATCCAGGAGGTAACCTAGTCCACTAGGGTGGTACGAGCAGGAGGCATAATGGCATGGACATCACATGGTTTTTCTTCACATCCATCTCTTGAAGGGAAGTGTTCATGAAGGCGTCCTCGGGGGTCAATGAAATATGCCATTGAAAAGAAAGTAAGTCATATGCTTCACCCTAACACTGATGCTATCTTCCCTTCAGATTGGTTATCATAGAGAACAATATGAAAATTAATATATCCAGAAGATCTTTATTGGAAACTGACACAGGGTGAGGTTATACTCCATGAAATTAGGCTCATCCAACTAGCAGATAGGGTGGACTAACATTGGAGGTATGCGTACCTGATGTCCATGAATATTTATACATTCCAATAGTATAAATAAAAAAAATTTACATCCTGGGGAATGCAATTATTATTTTAGATAATGATCCAAAAGAGATGTCTCTTGAGGATGATAATGACGACATAGAATTAGAAGAAGAAGAGGAAGAAGAAATAGAGGGTGATAATGAAGAAGTAGAAGAAGTAGAATAAGAAGAAGAGGATGGATAATAATAATAATAATAATAATAATAATAATAATAATAAGATAAAGATGATGATCCTGGTGGTAGATAACCTCATGGGATAATATCTCATCAAGGGATCCCCTCGTGAGAGAAGAAAGATTGTGGGATCTGACGAGGGGATAATCGTGTATATCACAGTATGTCTTAATAGAAATATTATTTAGTCTCCTACCCTTTCAAAACTCATATCCACTAATAAAAAATTGTCTTATATAGGAACACATTGATTTTGATCAATAGTTACCCACTATAGAAGGATATAACATGCCAAAGTGTGTGAAGGGATGTACCCCTGGTCCTGTACTCGAGGTTGATCAAGGTGACGATCTGGTCATAGATGAGTTGACTAGTGTTGTTATAGTTGAGTGGGTCAAG
The DNA here is from genome assembly GCA_963277665.1 of Viscum album. Taxonomy (NCBI): domain Eukaryota; kingdom Viridiplantae; phylum Streptophyta; class Magnoliopsida; order Santalales; family Viscaceae; genus Viscum; species Viscum album. Next base: position 1,088,391,974 of record OY728139.1, read on the forward strand.
GTTAAAACCTAAAAATACAAGGATCTACTCATTATCCATGGGGAACCAATGCCGATCTTCAAATTAATGAGAATTACTAGGTCTCTAGTGGTGGAAGTTCCTGTGGTGACTTGGGAACTTGATCCAGCAGCGATAAGCTCTCGTAAGTCTTTACCTTCATTGGACCATTCCTATAAATTGAGGATCAGGTGGATTGAGTTTCCTTATTCCATGAATTACTTGAAATAATATATTCCTGATGTCCAGATGAGTATGGGGAATCCATGGGATCTCTTATGATTTTTGCACTAACCTATAACGAGTTGGTCATCTAAGATGATATGACGTTGAAAATAGATGAGTGAGAGGTTGTCACTACAGATGATTCCACTGCCATGAAAAATATTGAATCTATAAGAGGTGATGTTTTTTAAGAATAAATAAGTGAATATGGGTTTCCACATTTCATAAATTGAATTCCCTCAGAGATAATTCCTAAGGGATACCCTTTTACAGGACTTATGGTTGTTTTCCCTGAATATCAACATCAAGATTCTGCAAAGATAGATGAATCTGATTGTGATACACTCTAGGAACTCCACATGAATCAGTGTAGGGTGTGTAAGTTCACCAATATTTTCTTTGAGGCACCATAGGCACAATGGGCGAGCCGAATGGGATAAATCCTCCACTGGATGTGCTCTTTATGCATAAAAAGGGTTGACGCTAATGATCTTCATGTGTTGATCTGTAACTATCTTGTTAATAAGATGTCGGAAAGTAGTCAACACTTAGATTCCACATGGATCTAAGATTATTATAAAAGTATATATAATATGTAGGTGGCTGAACCATAGATCCAACACCAAGAATAAATTATGAATGTCTATTCTTATTTTGTCAAAACATCATCATAACTCATCATATGATTGAGGGTCCATCTAGAGGACGCCCAAGAGTACCCAAAATAAAAGAGCTTCCAAGTTTATGACCTACATGCTGAACAATAATAGGTAAATATTAGATCTAATGAGATTTTCCTATGTTCATTGTTAATGATAGGGAGATCTGGCTGCGGAAGAGGATCCGAGAGGCCACACACCATAAATTGGAAGACCTAATGTGCTCAATCTAAGGAGCTGGTCCATATAGGCTATTTTCTACCAAACTCATGAAACATACATTCTTGGTTGTTTTCATTGAATTTCATATATAGATAAATTCTTTATTTATTTAATTACTTCATCTGAATAATCTCTTTGAGATAACTAATGATCGATCCCTAAGCTCACATGGGTATTTCCCAGCATAAGAAACAAGGGAAGACCACCCAATTGATCAGTCTATATGAGAGTGTCATATAATCATTGAATACTTTGGGTATACTATTTTTGACTAAACAATATAAGTATTTGGGCTAAGAGAGGATGTAGATGGTGAATAGGGCTCTCAGGGTAGCCAAATTTCTTTTCCCAATTTGATGTAGTGCATGAATGGGGTAATGCCATGAGCGTTGAAATCTATCTGATCAAAGGGGATGCAAAATGTGATTCATGATGCCCAAAATTTGAAGTACAATGGGAGGGGTTTCATGATATAGAATAACTTCTGAAAATGTTTACAACATAGTATCCATACTTATTAGCCAGATGTGGGGACAAAAAAATGAGGGTTGACTACTGATCTTGTTCAAAACATGGGACCTGTCATGAAATTTTGTTTGGAGTCTTCAGGAATGTCTTCACAGAATGTTATGTGAGATGAAGATGAATGAGAATAAGTCATTAGGGGGTCCCTTAATACATGTAAGATTATGAATATCCAAATAAGGGGCAGCTGAAGCATAGGAATGGATTGTTGCAATATCTAAATGACTTCCAAACCTATTGAAGTTACACCACCGTGGATTAGAACCAACTGGTGTGAGTGCAGTAGTCTGAACAAAGATCAAACCTATATTCCATGGGAATGTCATCTCATATACCAAGAAATTGTTTAAGGTGAAAACAATAATTTCGATGACCAAAATTGAAGGAGAGGAACTCTCAAGTGATGGTCTAGGATGAATTTCAGTTTTACACCATACAGTTGATAAACATGCATTTTAACATAATACAGTGAGGACGATACATCGTACTATTTCACATTGTGTGATCATGATGCATTAAATAGTTTTCAATCACATTAATGGGTTAGTGAAAATAGTTTAAATTCATACCACATGGACCTTGAGAAATAGTTCAATTTTGATGTAGCATGAATTGTGGAGTTTTTTTCTCCTAAGGTAACCATTTGGAACAAAAGAAATAAACCAGACATGAATAATCAAAAATAGGCTTTCATATCCCATAGGTATCAGAAAATAGATAGAAATGAGGATTTCCAAAAGTAGGTATATATCTTGTAGTGAAGTGAGAAACCCAACATGAATAAGGCCATGGAGTCCTAATATAATAATACACCTTCCCTATGGGGATCTTAGTTTATGTTCATAGAGTTTGGAACAATGGTGAATGATATCCCAAATTCACATGCGTAGTGTGATGAATTAGCTAACCTGATGTGAATGAGGGACCAATAATCCTATGTCACACTGCACATTCTTGAAGAGGAATGCACTTAGTTCAAATTCATGATGTTTGGACTATATGTTCTTTGTTTCTGGTCCTAGAGTTTGGACCAAGAGTCCCATATGTGGCTCCAACATGTCAATACACACCCTAAAACAAAATACGATTCCCATATGATCGAATCTCAATGTGGGAATCATGGAATGGAAAGGGGTTTAACTAGCATGTGGAAGTGCATATTAAGGGGTGATACCAAGGGTAATAGAGTTCCATAATAGTATAAGGTAGTGAAAATGTGATAAGAAGAGAATTTAAAAATATAGTTCAAGGGTAACCGTTAGGTACAGTTCAACTATTGACCACATTTGAAACATAGGGACCACACCTATATCAATAAAAAAGTAGGGTCATTAAATGAATGATTGACTGTTGACCATGTTTCAAAACACATGATGTACAATTTGTTTCTAGAGATCCTTTTGGGTGTTGGCCAAGAACAAGAGGTGAGTTAAAATGTGGCATGAGACCATTTATGGTAGGGGGGACATCAAGATTTGAATGGTGATGGAGACCTAAATTGAGAAATGCTCAATATATTGAAAGGGGAATATCAGAATGTGGGATCCAAACCAGGGCAATTAGAATAGTTTAGAGTTTCTTACATGGACTGTAGAAAATAGTATGATGTCATATTTTCTAGACTACTAGGGTTGCAAATATTTTAAAGTCATAATTCCTCGAATTTATGCAAACATTTTTGCGTCATATTTCCTAGACAATGGGAAATGGGAATTCAAGGTTTTTTAGAAAACATGGGAATGAAAACCGAATATAAATGAACCAAGGAGTTTCTACATCACATGAAGGAGCCATGAGGGTAACTCAAATGGAAATGTAATGAAATTTTATGACAAACCTAATGTAAATTAGGCAATGGAGGACCAACACCACACTAAAGATTCTAGAGAAAACCCATATAGTTAAAATTTGTGTATGGTGGACTAAGACAAGGAAAAAGGGACGAATAGGTTGATGGATATATGGTTGGGTCCAAAGATAATGTTTCTGGATGTCACTATATATCTCATGAATATAGGAATAAATCCACTCATTATTCTCGAAGTCTCATGTAGTTTCACATCATGCAGTGAGGGTGTAAGTGATCAAACATGAAACAGGGGGAATGTTGCTGCTGAACTGAAGGATTAAAACTAGGGATTTACTATGTATCCTATAATGGATGGAATCGATCCACATGTAGTTCATGAATATGATCGAATTCCATAGGTTTAACCCATCCATAAGGATATGATATCATTTTTTAATTTATTTTTTGTTCATTTAAATTTTTGAAGGGATGATATAGGATGGAAACTCCTAACATCAATACATATCCCATAAGAATGGGAATCAAGATGTATGTAGTTTTTAAGTATGGTGTGGTAGATGACCAGTGATAGAGATAATGCTCTATTATGTGAGAACATCATGATATAGTGTTGTTTTTTGTCATATGGACACAATAATATATATAAAGAAGTTTAAATTCTCACGACTATGACTCAATATTACATGCCTTTTTAATGTCATTGAGAAAGGACCGATAATGTTGTGTACTTTAAATTCATCCATCTAGGATGTGCATGATATATAGTTTATTGTCATATGGATAGGAAGATGGTACCATAGTTTAAGGTCATGTGACAAGACCTACCTAGTAGTTTAAAGCCATGTAGTAAGGATGTTGGTTTCCAAGCATTTTATCATCATGTTATAGGGATGATGGAGAGAAATCATTCCAAATGGGATGTTGATGGTATGAAAACTACAACCCGATGTGAATGAGGACCGTGTAAGCCCATTCCATTTAATAATCTCCTATGGGAAACCTATATAAATTTTAAATTTGTGGTGTCTAGACATAAAATTTTAGTTTAAGGTCATATAGATCGGACCATGTTGCCCAGTTTAACTTCGCGTGCTTGGGATGATGATTCTATGGAGTTTATTTTTGGGAAAATAAGATGTTGAGGGGGGAAACTTGATAGGAAATGAATAAGACAAGAAAAAATGATGGAAATGAGGACAAAAGGGGTCCAATCTATGCCATTTTCTCCCAAGGAATGTATTTCCAAGCAATTAAACATCATACAGTTAGGATAAAGAAGTTATTCATTTTTGTCATCCTACAACAAGGAAAATTCAACATAGTTTAGTGTCGTGTTGTAGGGACATTAGTAGATTCATTTTTAGGTCATGAAGATATGATCATCAATGACATGAACTTTAGCATCATGTAGTTATGATTTTATGGTTCATAGTTTATGGTCATTGAATTTGGTCCAGGACCCCAGTTCATCATTTTTTTCCTAGGATGCTTCACCCATTACGTGAAGTATTTCTTGAGAAACATGGCACTGGTTGGAGGAGTGATGTGCTCTCCATCCTTGGTGATAAAATATTTCCCACCATTTGGATAGACCTTGCGAATGATGTATTTTCCTTCCCACGTAGGTACCAACTTTTGTGGCTTCCAACCTAGTATCATCGGTGTTTGGAGAGAAAATTTTGTATCACATAGGAGTAAATCATATAGGTGAAACATTTTATTGAACTCTATGGCTATCTTATTATGGTTCTCTCTTGATTATTCATGTATTGGAGCCTGTTCTCATCGAGGGATTCATGTTCAAAAATAATGACCTAGACTATCATGTATATCATTTATTGATCATGGGAAGCTGTTTAGAGTGGTGGAAACTGAATCTCAATGGGTAGGATTTCCTTTAATCTATATACCAAGGAATATAGAGTCACATAGGTGGGATTAATAATTGTATTTAAGTATGATGAGAGAGTATTGGGGAGCTAGTTTGGCCAACTTTTATTGTTTTGGACCACCATCATTAGTACCATGTCTGATATTATTTTATTGAATGCCTCAATATGACACATTTCCTAGCATTATAGAGAGAAGTATTATTGGACTATATTTTGTACTTGGCATATAGCATTTTCAACTCAACATCCATAAATTTAGTGTTGTTTTCCATGAGAATAACTTGAGATACTCTAAATCGATGGATGATATTGGAGCTCACGAATTACAAAATTGATAGGGTATTGACTTCCTTAAGAGGAATTATATCTCCCCACTTGGAAAAGAACTCTATTGTAGTCAGAATAAACATACACTGACAGGTTGTTGGTGGTGGATAGGGTCTCATGACATCAAGCCCCGAGTCTGAAAATGTCTATGAGTACATATTAGTATGGAGGGGTTCTAATGGCTAATACACGAAATTTCTATGGATCTGGTATGTGAGATAACTCTTGGTGAACTCTATATAATCATGGACCATGGTGGGTGAAAAATATCCCAGCCTATGAATCTGGTGAGAGAGAATTAACCCTTCTTGATGATGACCAGAAGACACAACATTAAATTCCTACATAACCTTGGGAATATCTTCTCCAAGAATGAAATGAAGAATAATTCCATCAAAACTATGTCTTTAGAGAGTTTTCTCAAAGTTGATCCCACTATAGATGGTGAACTATACTGCATGCTGAAAAATTCACTCACATTTGACTCTGCCTGATGGGAAAATGTTTTGTTGTAGAAAATTAATTAATGGTATCTTCCAATCATATATTTCTATAGATGTGTGAGTATCTGAAGGTCCTGATGTGGAGGCACCGATAGTCAGGTTTTTTACCTAATGGGTATTATCATCATCTGGGATGACTGGGAGGATAACTCTTATGTGCACCAGATGAATAATAAAGTCACCCTAGTTAGGATCTTCATGAGATTCTACCAAATAAGACAAGGCATGTGGTTTACCATTCTATGATCGAGGAATTAGAGTCACCTCACGATAAAAAGGGAACTGGGCCACTAATTAGTGAGTTCACCACAGTAGGGGAATGATCTCTGGCTTCCTAATGATGCAATCAATGTTGATCTTCTTGATAACTGTCTTAGAGTCTCTCTTAACATGAAAACATGGGACATCAATTGAGATATCTAGCATGAGACCAATGATGAGAGCCTAAAACTTTGTCTCATTATTGTTCGAACATTCTAACTGTAGGAAAAAATATGATAGAACTGCCTGAGGAGACATGATGAAAATGATCCATAGGAATTCTCAAATGAGATTGGGATTCCTGAGCCTTCTACTGGTTGGGCTCCAGGAGGCACCATAAAAACACATCTTCAAATAGGGAATAGCCTATTCCACTGAGATGATGGCGTTGTATGGGATGTTGAGATCCAGAGACTAATCTGTAGTGGATGGATGGGCAGCCAAAATGTCTGTACCATATATCCCTTGATGACTTTCTTCTACACAAACCTTATATATATATTCTGAATAATCACCAACCAATATTCTATCCATCCATTCAACATTTTGTGATTCAGAATATAATTTAGAGGATCCACATTGGAAACTAGTTGAAGCTTCTAATGATGCAAATAACGTCATAATATTTTCACTGGAATGACTAGCCTGAAGTATCTCTTCTCAATTGTTTCGTATCTAGACTCCATATAGAGGAGCATGAAACTGAGATAGTATTAAAAAAAATATCCAATCATTGTTATTTTGATTAAGCAGGGCACCGAACAATCATTCTAGAAAGTTTACATAAAGGACCATAGGATTTCATGAGATGAGTGGCATCAAAATTGGTTGTTGTAGTTGATATTTATTGATATCCACAAATGTAGCATGGAACTACTCATCCCAGTAATAAGTAGCTCATTTATTTATGATTCTAGAGATGTTCTTAAACATTCCACCCAAATTCATGATGAATTATAATATTTAGGTTTTGTGTCCTTGAAGGCCTCAGATCTCCTAGAGGTTTCTCAGAAGAGGAATCTTGCTGATGTCCTTAGTCTTCTCTAGGTTGATTTTGATGCCTTTGTATCTGACGAAAATGATGAGAAACATCCCAGAGGTGACCCTGAAAGAACACTTTAAGGGGTTCATCTTCAAATATCAAGAGTGGTGGAAACCAAAAATTATCTCAATATATATAATATGGTCCTAAAGATGGCAGTAGTTTACTACCAAATCATCCACATAGAATTCCACTAGTATCCTAAGGGTGGGTATGAAAATTTGGTGTACGGAAGGATAATAGGTGGCTTTTTCATTATTCAAACCAAAAGGAATTACCTGATAGAAAAAGTCCCCTACAACACCCTAAAGGTGGAATGATATTATTATTTAAGGGCCATCCTAACATATTTGTATCTCAAATATCTATACATGTAGGAGAGGGCCTGTAAGCTAGTTTTCGCATCGATCAAAAACTATGTCACTAGAAGGGGAAACACATCCTTCATCTAGTTGCAGTAAAGATACCAAAAGTTGATACAGACTCTGATCTATCCACTCTTCTTACTGATAGGAATGATGTTGTATATCCACTTGGGGTATTGAAGTTATTTTATGTAATGGTATTGGATGATATCATCAACTTCAGCCTCAACCATGTCCCTAGGAGATGGGTGAATTTTCCTAGGAGTCTCCATGAACCCATAATGGTTCACTAAGAGAACAAAATGGTGGATGGAGACTTGAGGGTCTATCCCTATCATCTAGTCCTATCTCCAAGAAAACACATCATAATTTTGCTCCAAGAAATTCACATACTACCGATGTTCCTATATAGATATGGATGCATAATCAACATTGGACTTAGATCTATATTTATGTTGAGAATCATTTAAAATATCTCATCGAAAGTGGTGGATACATTCTATTCAAATGTAGGAGGAGCATGCTCCGAATTATCCACATCATAAGATAAGGGGGAATCAATGGGGGAACTGGTTCATCTAATTTGACTGATCTTATAGGGGCACTGGTACCTTCTTGGATGGATAAAAAATCCTCATTGGGGAACTCCTTCTCTTCTAAAATAATGGTGATAGAAACAGTTGATCCAATTCCATCATAAGTTTGACTATGAGGTTCATGATTAATATACATGTAATGGTGGTGGATCTACTTGAGTTTGTCTAACCTAGCTTTATAGAACAAGCGGGTTTGACATATAGTCATAGACTTAGGGAGAACGTCTTGATACCTTATAGGGGTTGGGGGTTTTGGTATCACTCGGTCCTCACATGTGTAGATGTATGAGGTAATCTTTTGATATTCATTGCACTTAGGGATGCAATGCCTTTCTCCCTAGAAATGAAAAAACAATTTCCAAAGTTTGTCATCATAGCCTCTAACCAATGAATTGGGAGGTTGAATTTGATATCCAAGATTGTCCATTGGCTATTTGTGATGGTGGTGTGCTCAACCTCATTGGTCTATAGAAACTTTTCCTTACCCTGAAAATAATTAATGTAGATATAATGGGATTTAATAGTGGAAAAAGGAGACACATCACATTGGAGCACGCCACTCGACCGTTGAGGTAGTATTTGAGGCACTGGTGATATGAAGAAGGAACCATTGCATGAAGATGAATCTTGGGAAAAACCATCAGCGCATTATAGGAATTGTCCTATGATACAACCCTAAATTAATCATTTTCTACCAAACCACTGAACATGGCCTTCCAAAGGATCCTCCTACATAGCTTCTGATCGATCTGATAATAAACCTGGATGTTCAGGTCAGAGTGACTCAGATATGCTTCAGTTAGTGCTAGCTTACGGAGCATATGGGTTGGGATAAGATTGATCACAAAACCTGTGTCAAGTAGACAACCATGAACCTCCATACCATTGAACTAGATAGTGATGTAAAATAGGCAGATGTTCTTTTACACAAGGGATCCTTCATCTTATTTGGATAAAGAGATGATGGATTATCACTCTTCTCAGTCGGCCTCCTCAGTAAAGAAGGTTTTTATGGCTACAACATCTATTTCAAACTAGTGGGGGCCTCTTAACGCTTATTTGAAGGCCTCACACATATCTTCACATAAGAGGAAGGTGTCTAGGATTGATATATTCAATGGATTGGTGGCGATATTCTCAAAACATAGTACTTCCATGTTAGGAACACATTTCTACTCGTAGGAGGCTGTTCTTTGGTAGGGGTGTGATGTACAACAGACATATGTGATTCTACACATGGGATCCCTCATCTTATTTGGATAAAGAGATGATTTATTATCACTCTTCTGAGTCGGCCTCCTCATTAGAGAAAATTTCTGTGGCTATTACCTCTATTTCAAACCAGTGGGGGCTTCTTAGCACTTATTTGAAGGCCTCATACATATCCTCACATAAGAGGAGGGTTTCTAGGATTGAGATATTCAAAGGATTGATGGAGAGATTCTAAAAATATAGTACTTCCATGTTAGGAACACATTTCTACTGGTAGGAGGCTGTTCTTTGGTAGGGGTGTGATGAGCATTGCTAATTGAACTAGTGAATTCTTACTGGTGATCAAAATTTCATACTTCTGGCTAGACAACCCAACTAGAACGAAAACTAGATGATCATCGAATGGTTGATATTTGGACTTAGTTGGGTGTGTGTGATCACAATACAATCGCAACTGTTCATCTTGTTTAAGTAGCAATAATGAAAGTGGTCGTGAATATGACAAGACAGGTTGAGAAGACTATACCTACTAAGCTCTACCTAGAAATTTCTTTCTGGTCTCAATAATGTGCATATCCTATCTTGATGAATTATGTTGAGAATTACAACATTTCTCTTATCATCAACTCTATCTTCGATGATGTTAGACAAAAACATTCAGAGAGTCCGCATGATACTCTTCATCATTGGGGACCGTGTTGCGATCCACTGGTTTGATGGTATTCATAGAGGAATACTTATGGTACTCATAATAGGAGTGGTAATCCATTTCTAGGTAGACTTATGGAATGATACCCATCTGTGGGGGCATTAAATCATAATGGGTGAGGAAACTATTCACCGTCGATGGGGGATTTTTCATTCCCCTGCATCATCGACACTTACTCTTCTGAGATGTTGAAAGCTGCGATGTGGATGCAGAAACAGCAGACTAAGGATGTACATAAACCAAAAAATGGTTTGAGATAGCCGTTTAAGAATGAATTAATCCACGGGAATAAACAACTACTCTACGAGCCAACCTATCTTCATACTTCAGAGTTACATGACTATTGACCTACTTCCATTGACCTTTTCTATCAAAATTGGTGTTAGAAGATATGCATGCCACCTATTATGAAATAGGTACAAATCTAAAAACACCATTTTCCAATCGGTCCTTGATATATACCTTAATCACATAATATTTCATGATAGTGTTTCCATGGAACCTATGCTATGGTTAGAAGCTAGGGAGAACAGTGAACTCAACCTCAGGGTGATTACTATACTCTGAGAATTTCATAATCCATTGACCCAAGACACAACCGAAATAACTGGGAAACCTCAATGAATGTGTAGGATTGGTTTTTACTATTAGGGAAGGGATCTTTGGGATCCTAAACCCAATGAGGGTTGGAGACTGATGAGGGTTGGGAGCTTGATTATCACACATGGGTGGTGGTGTTTCTCAGGGTGGTGCCTGTTGATTCTATATTGGGCGATGCTAAATTTGGGGCCAAAACAGAGGTTGTTGACCTCAGTAGGGATATGGGTGAGTCTCTTATATAAATAGTTCTGGTGGGATGAGGGCCTCTACAAACATGACAACAAAAATCTATACTTTTCCTGTTCTTCGTATAGTAGTTGGAGGAGGCAGCTAACGCTCCTTCTTGACTTATTGTAAGGCTTATTCATGGGGATGATACTTGTTAGAGAAATCTATAAATAAACATGGGTTGTTGTTAGTGATGAAGGAGGGGACCAATTCAGTCTTTATGTTCCCCACTCATATCATTAATAATTTCTCTTGATTCAATAGAATGTTGAGTAAATACATGAGGCCCTTCCACTGAGTGATGAATATTGCAACATGCTCATTTGGAAATTGTTTTAATTGCAGAGATAAAAAATACTATTTTTGTGGTTTATAGAACTAAAATTATAGAGAAATTACATAAATAAGTCTTCACAACTAGTAGTGGACTTGATGTGTAACTGGATATAATAGATGAATGCATACCCCACCACTGATCATACAAAACATCTTAGATTAACTAATTATTGCTGCTCTGGAGATTCCAATATGGCCCCATAACATGGGATGAAGGAGAAAGATGTTTTAGTGGGTCTTACATCATGTTTAAGGGGGAGAAGGAAGGATTAAAAAAATCCGGGTGGTTCTAGAATATCATCAATCCCCATCAGATATGGTTTTCCATCTGGTGGGATTTCCACATATCATGTCTTAAGGACCACAATGTGAGAAACAAGAGTAGCTATCACATCATATCAGTGAGGGTTCCAGTATTGACGAGGATTAATAACTACCAGTGAATTTATAGGTTCATAATGTATTTAGGTGAGTCTGGAATATCTTAGAGCATCCTAGGGATATTTTTGTGGGGATTCCAGGATCAGATCCCGTGGCAGGTTCCCATGAATCTCAGGTTGATCCTGTGACGTATTGATTATTTATTTTCCTTAGACATTAGTTTCCAATCTGTTGGGACACATGAGGAAAACATGAATGATAAGAGGTAGTTGGCCAAGGATGCCCTATGAATTATCATGATTCCCTTGTTCAAGGATAGGATTGGGCTGAGGATCCAATAGTCTTGAGGCCTCACTATAAAGATATCTACAAGGAGCTCGTAAACGAGCCTCCTCTATTTTGTGACAAGCCAGAGGAAAGTGGCCTTAGCAGGGTCAAACTATATCTTATGCAAAAAATCGAATGGGTTAGTCTGGTTAGGCATCCGAACCTATCCATTATCCTTGATAGGATCTTGACAAGTAGTCAATGATTTAGAGGGTTCCCCTAGGCCGAGTGTCTTTCTTCACTAGCGAGTGAGGATACCTCCATGGTGGTCCACTAGATAGAGTGATACCTCAGTAGGATGATCCTTGTCAGATAATGCACAAATGTTCCCATATGTGGGAAATAAATTATCAACCATGTTTACTATAGAGACACCTAAATCCATATCATTTATGTCATTAGGAAAATATGGATTCTTCTTGATGGGACTGAAACAGAGAGTGGTGTACTATCCCTAACCAAAGATCTTCATGTGTGTAGATGCCTCTTCAATAATTCCACAGAGCACTATAAACCATTCAAAACATCTGTACTAAAGGGTTTTGAGGTAGTTATGCGACACGGGATGTTGTTACACTAAGAGTTCTGCTAATTCATCCATAAAACATTGATGGTCAATGTCATCAAAATTTCCCCGAATTATAGGATAGACCAACAAATGACATTAAAGGTGAAAATGAATTGTCCAGATGATCAGGAAAATGAATGAAACCTCATCTTATGTAAGAGACTTTGGGATGTTTAAGTCTAGGGTCAGAAGTGGCTAGAACATCTCATAAAATTAATCAATGGTTATTGCATTCCATAGCATACCTGGCTCCGAGGAGGGGTCCGAATCATGGTTATCCCAGGATTCTGTCGATGCCTAATAAGAGACTTATAGTAGTACCAATGTGGATCAGTGAAATAATGGACTATACTATAAATAATCCACTACACAATTTGGTCGATCACTATTTGTTGTGTCATCCCTTAGGGGTGGTACCAACCAAATCATAATGTTATTATATGATATGGTGCTGAAAAATTCATCATGTATGAGAATAGTGGCCATTGGTGGAAGATATAGAAGGTGATCATCATCTAAAACTCCCTATAATAATACTACATGATCTCTTATCGAGGTAGAGAATGATACTGGGGACTAAAGAGAGGATTTCATGCTGATACATTGGAAGGGTGCCAACTCTTGTTCCTCTTATATGCACCTCCAGAGAGATTTGGGGATTTTATAGACCCCACCTTTCGATATGGATAATATCAATCATTGGGATCTTTCACCAGACACTGATGCTAATGAATGGGGTGAGGTGTCTGTAATTGGATTCAACAACACATTATAATCTAAGAAGTATACTAGAATGACACTGACTTTTGGCTTCGTAGAGTTTTTCCTTCGCTGGAAGTTCACCCTTCTCCCTCAATAAAGTTATTTAGGATAGGGATGTGCTTCAATATGAAGATTATCATTGTAATGGTTGGAACTGGAACATGGAGTGCCTTCGCTTGAGCTGATCGGGATATAGGGAGGACCTCTATATTGGTCTCAATCGACGTAGTGAGGGAATCCACTTCGACTTATTTGAGAGTGGGGAGGACCCCCGCTCTTGGTGCTGTAACAACATGGATGACCTATTATTGAGTCATTGGGGACATGGGGAGGACCTCCATTTCAGGTGTGAGCACAAGGAAGACCCCCACTTTATTGATATGAGGTGTGAGGGGCACCAAGGAAATTATCCAACAATACATGGGAGGACCTCCATTTTTATTATCATGGGTACATGGAGTACATCTATATTGGTTGGTGGGTGAATGATGAGGACTTCCATTGGGATAACTTTTAGAGTGGGTACGGCCTCTATAGAAGCGGATAGAAACATGGGGTGGACCTATATGTTGGATACCTATGGCATGGAGAGGACATTCTCATTGGTTGGTAATGGTTACACAGGGATGACCTTCATACTGACCTGTGGTGATATCATGAGGAGGACCATTATACTGATCAATGGAGAAATAGAGAGAACATATGATTTGGTGGGTGATAGAGTGGGGAAAACCTCCATTGGAGTTTGTAATGACATGAGGAGGACCTTATTGTTGATGTCCTATAGAAAAGGGAGGTACTCCATATCAGGAACCATAGGCACAGGGAGGACATCCATGAAAGACATCAATAAGGAGGGGGTAAAATCCCCTTGTAAATATGATGCTTACATGGGGAGGACCTCCACGTCTAGTGTGAGAGTGAGGAGGACCTACACTTTGGCTACTGATGGTATGAAGAGGTTGTCTGTACTGGATCTCATCATCACAGACTAACCCATAATGGATACTGGATATGATGATGATTGAAAGTGTCAACCCAGCCTGCACATGGGGTGGATGAGGTCTTGATTCCAATCAGGAATTGATGGGTCGCTGATCTATAATATAAAGGAATTGGTAGAATGAATTAGTGGTGTAAAGGGATACTAAATCTATGAAAGATGATTCCCCATGATGGTAATCATCCAGAGCTTACGCCCGATGTTAGTATTGGGTCATCTGGATTGGGGCTGGTAGAGTAGGGGTATAGAATACCTATTATTCTTCTTGATGGACCTTTCATTGAGGGAATTGATGAGACCCCATGGGATCCCTCCTTGGTGACTCCTAGGTAGTAGTCATAGTATGGGTGACTCGGGAATCCACTACTTCATCGACATAGGAGACTGAGTCTTAGGAACACTCTAGGGAGAGGCTCCAAAAGTGGTTGGTTGTCATATTGGGAAGTAGAGGCTCCCATTGTAGCCCTTGGGTGTGACAGTGAAGGAGAGACAAATAAGCCTCCAAGTAATTATGAGCCATATCCCTCGTGGGAATGAACCCTTCATGCTCATTCTATCTTATGAGAATGTCCGTCACCATTATTTGAATAATCTCTAAGGGTGAGATAGGTGATATAAGGAATGGGTTCCTAGTAGCTATAATCATGGATGATGATGTGGTGGAGGTGGATTCATCTAAGATTTCCACATTGAAATTTCTCATGCAGCTATGTCTGTGGGTGGGAGGTGATTGTTTTCCTATCACTTGGGTCCTACAAATAAAAACGATTCAACTATAAGTACTAATACAAGGATATAAATTTAAAATTCCCCAGTTTCAACCAATTTTCTATAGTTGGAGAGAAATGTCCTTTCTAATAATGTCACCAATTGGAATTCCCAATGATTGAAGACCACGAATCTCGAGTGAGTTTCTCATAAATCCCATTATTTTCTTGGTGGGACTTGGGCCGGATAGCTGGATCTAATAACATGATCTTATACTGATATATCAAATACTATTTATACCTATGTTGATGAGAATAGTTTTACATGAGGTTCACCATTTTAGTTTTCAATGATTCTACTAAGGAGTTCCACCTCACGTGTTATTGTTCGTTGAAACACATTTTTCCCCTGCACTCCCACATTCAAAAGGTGTGTGGTATTCATCACCTCTTTAGAAACATATTCTCCCAGATCGAAAGGGAATGATGGGATTTTGGTTCCACCTTCCATGGATTTCTGTTCATCCCCTAGTATAGGTTAAGAATTTTTTTATGAAAATGATATCTAGGGCCATCACTTTTTGGATTCTGGTTAATTACAGTGCTCTTATGTATACATTCCAAGGAGTCT
The DNA here is from genome assembly GCA_963277665.1 of Viscum album. Taxonomy (NCBI): domain Eukaryota; kingdom Viridiplantae; phylum Streptophyta; class Magnoliopsida; order Santalales; family Viscaceae; genus Viscum; species Viscum album. The sequence goes on from OY728139.1 coordinate 1,088,407,862, forward strand.
TGATAGGTTAGCAACATTTGGTCTAGGGAGTAGTCACGTTGGAAATTTATAGGCATGTATGGATGTTGGAACATTAGAACACCTGTATTCTTCCAAAAATAGGGATTCTCAAGGGAATGTAACATGATGAATCCAACATCGATCATGGGGTATCTTATTTTAGAGGCATAAATTTCAAGTATTTCCTTAGGTATCACATATTTAACATGGGGTAGTAGTGTAACAGTTCATGAGTTTAACTTCTTGTGAAGACATGGTAGGACTGATTAGAATGCTCAGTAGAGGCCGATCAATGAGGGGGATCCCTATGAGGGAGTACCTATAATGTTTACATATGGTTGGATTGAACACCCCATTAGGGCGGATATTGAAGGTGTGTCCCATAAATGGATTATGTCACATCATGAAGGTTGGTCTGGACAATGCTGGAGGTGAATCATAGAGGGTTAACCCCAAGGAGGGGGCACAAAGATTTACCATTGGTTAGGATTAAAACTCATGGAGGTATCCTACATACACTATTTAGAAGATAGGGATCAAAACCCACATATTTCATTGGATGGTGTGGGTCTTACATATTGTTATCTTCTTGGGTTCTTTTAAGAAAAGCAATGACGTGGTTGGGGATTTTGTGTGGGAATGATCCAGATGGACTGAATTATATCACATGGATAAGGGTGAGGTGATAGAGAAGATGTCATTATTGAACCCCATGAGTTTTACTATGAATCTCTGTTAGTTGGGAATTAAGTTCCACATAGTTTTAAAGTCCCATAAAATTTAATATAATGCAGGGAAGGGGAAAGTGTACTGATGTGAAAAGGATGGAATGAATGAATTTTTGGTCTTGGACATCAAGGAGGTCTTCTAGGTATCCAAATGTATTGGGAATCAAATTCCATATACTTATAAAGTTGGATTGTGGGGAATAAACATATAAAATCGAAAATGGGAATAGAGAAGATGAGTTTTCCCATGTGAGTGGCATGACCTTATTGGGATGTTTGCCAAAGAAGATTAGTATTGATGTGGATGATGAGATTATACATTAAGGAGGCTTCCTACGTACCCTTTATGGTTAGGAATCAATGTCCACATAGTTCATAAATGGGGAATTAGGGACTACACATATGGACGCTGCCCATGGAATGAAGATGGATGAATGTGAAGATCCTACCAAGCTATGGTGGCCTAGGTGGAGTTAGGATGGGTGATGGATGAAAGGTGCTGATCAAGGATGGATCAAAACACCTATAGAGGTTGATTCGAGTTATGTGTCCCATAATGGGATGATTTAAAATCATGAGGGTGCATCCTTAGGTGGGAGTACCATGATTTACTAGGCGGATGAATCAAAATTACCTATGAGAGAGGATACAGGGAGGTGTGCCACATAAAGGGAAGATGTTACACCATGAAGGGGGTATGCCCCTAGGAGGGGGAACTAAGGTTTACTATTTAATTGGATTGAAACCCATGGAGGTTCTCTACATACAATATTTAGAGGATAGGGATCAACATACACATAGTTCAGAAAATGGTGTATTTGGTTTACACCTAAGTAGGAGGTCAAAGAAGTGGAGCATAAGTTCAAGGCTTACCAATGGGAGCTTCACAACTGGTTGGGGATTACAAATAGAAGTGGAGCAATCAAGGAGATATGATGTCATGGTCACTACTAACCTCAAATACCATGTGAGTAATGATTGGTGTGAGAAAAAAGCGGAATAAATAAACCATACTGTTTCATTAGGAAAGATGTGTCAGTGAGAGATAGAGTGGGGCTTATGCATAAGAGCTTCCCAAGGAGGATCTAATTCTATGTGAGTAGGATCTCACTCTCATGAAGATGAGTGGGTGTGGAGAATTCACAATGCATGGTGCCCCATTTCCATTTCATAAGGTGAGGATACTATTTAATATCATGTGCTAAGGAGGATGATGGTAGGATGCTTTAAATCCTTCATCATAGTCCTGGGGGTGATCACCCCTCACCCCTTCGGATTACATAACCTATGATCACCTACCCTTAGGGAGGGTAAACAATCACCCATTATAGGTTGGAATGCTATAATGTAGTGGTCGATAGAGGGGTACATGATAGCATGACTAAACAGAAACGTAAAATCCATTAGCATGGATACTCTATAAAGTAAGATTTCGGGAAACAATACAAGTAACACCACTTGAGGGACCATGAAATCAATATGCACAAATGTAAAGGGCTGCACGGAGGAGGAGAATGCATGATGTGAAGGATATAGAAAATTAGAGCTCATACATGGTCATTTAGGGTAAAGGTATCCTATGGAGTCGAACATAAGAGTTATACACATGGTTGGAGGCTTTCACACAAAAATAGGGATCTTGAGAGGAAGTGGGGTGTGCAAAAAGGTAGGTGATATGAACAAGAGGGATTTTTACATGAACTTACCTTAGGCTAAAAAGAAACTGGGATGGGGAAAGCCCTTGTGGGACCACACAATGGGGGACCCATAGGGGACCTATTGTGAAAGACTCTATAACTTGAGGGGTTCATGGTTTCTATGTTATCATCAGAGATGAGTATTATTAATAGTAGAGAATCACTTTTTCTTCTATAGTATCACCCTGAAGAAGGGGCGGGTTCCCTTGTATATATAGAGAAACTCTAATACTACCCAGAACAATTATTTTGTGTGTGGGGGGGGGGGCTCCATTTTGACATCACATTGAGTGAGTAAGAGACTTAGGTGATGGATAGTATTTTACATTCTAGTCACCCCACTTTCTTCCACCTAACATGGCCATTTTTGGATGACTAGGGATGAAATTTTCATTTTGATATCGCATTGGGTGTAAAAGGGACTTGCACGTGGATTTCTTTCTTACATGTAGATCTAAAAACATTAATTTTGTACTCTTGTCCTTTTTACAATGTTCCATTGAGTTAAAGGGTGTATTTATTCTACTTAAAGATGATAGTTTGTGGATTCAAGTGGAATTTGGTGCCAGCAGTCTTAATCCTAACAATATTATTGGATGAATTCAAGAAAAATGATTTAATATATAAAATATAAATATCATTAATATTGTTCAATAATAGTGATTTGTTTAATTTATTAATATATAATTCCATTATGAGCATATAAATTTTTTTTTATAAAAAACTCCATTTATGTTGAATTTTTTACTATTTTCATTTTTAATTAATGGGAAACCAATCAATTCACATTATAAACATGTGAAAACTATATTTAAACACTTTATTTAATCTCATTAATTCCCTCTATTCAATTGTCTAGTTATGACTATCATAATGAAATAATAATTTTTAATAATTTTTAAAGCTTAGTTTTATGTGAAACCTATGCTATTGAGGAAATTGAATTTATTAAAGAAGAGAAATACCCTAAAATCTTAGGGTGGGAAAATATTCCCCCCATAAAATGAATTTATCCCTTAAAATTCATGACTTTTATATAAAAAATGAGTATTCCTCTACATAATCACATCCATATGTTCCCATGTATCATCCTCAAATTGGTGGTTTCGCCATAAAATTTTAACCATGTAAGTGGTATTATTTTTTATAAATTTGTCTATATGATCGAATATAATTACTAGTAGCATTATAAGAAAGATATTTCTCCAGTGGTATAACCTCCAAGTATAGTAAATTTCAAGGATCAAGTATATATTTAGGTGATATTCATGGCACATAATGAACATGAGATAGATTCGGTGGACTTTTCAATGGATAAGATACCATCCTGATACGATCATGAATTTAGAAAAAAAAGTACATTTTTTGTAAATTTGAAATTATACATAGAAATCCAAAATGTATGTTTAAAAATTACCTTGATGGGAATCCCAAATTGGAAAAGGGGTCAATAAAATTTCCTCCTAAAAAGAGAGAATGTAAAAGAAAAATATCACTACATTACTATGATTACAATTACTATTATAATAGTGGAAAGTGAAAAAATTTAATGGAAGAGAATTACATCTATTAAGTTTCGATGAAAAATGATAGTGAACAAGATAATTCGATGGTTAATGATAATGTAACCATATTAAAAAATGGTATGAAAAAGGTCATCGATATTATACAAAATTATGATAATAGGATGGAATTTTATATCAAAATCATTTTATAATATATACTTACTTGTGTCATCTCGTAAGTACAATCTCACACTTTGGATGTGTATTCATCAATTTACGCTTTTTTTCTCACTCTAATAAATGATTTTGAAGTCATAATGGATGCATAACTAGTGGATCATAAGACCCATAATAGGAATATAATTTATTACTTATGTTTAAAGCTATCACAAAAAAAAATGGTTAGCACAGGTGATCTAATATGCAAAAATATTATATGGTTATTTAAAACATTAATCTCTAAAACCTCATTGAAAGGTCAATATAAACCATTTCATAAATTTTTAACCTTATAACCCATTTATAATTTAAAACTAAAAAAATAATTCTAAATTTATCAAAATTACTTAACATTAACCCCCCAAATATGATAAGGTAGCTCTTGATTGGCACACACCAAACATCTGAATACCATCATCATGTATTCTATAAAACCATACTAAATAAAAAATGCCTTTTCATTCCTTATATAATATCTTTTATTAAAAAATATTCTTTGGAATATTGGTTTCATCCATGTTTAGATAGAATATGTCATTTAATTATTCAAAAATTTATGTAGATAATCACATGAAATTACACTAATGGATGAATAGTAAGATTTTCATAGGGTATATTCATACAAAGTTAAAAATGAATTTTCCAAGAAAGAAGAGGAGGATTAGTTTTCCATAATTATCATTGTTAAATTAATTCATTATTATAGAATAATAATTCTCTTTGGACCTTTTATTATTATGTATTAGAGGGTTATCATCCACATTAGTCATTATATTTGGGAAATTTTTAGAATAATAGAATTATTCCTGTGCGATGCATGACACTATAAAATAATTCTTATTATTAAGTATAGAATTATATTTATAAAACATAAAATATTATGTTAATATTGAAAATATTTGAAAAGAAAATAACACACATAATAAAGGAATAAAAGTTACAGAAATTCAGGAACAAAAGTTACATAGTGAGCAGCCTTCTCTATAAAAAAGATAATGAAGGAACAATAGCTACAGAAAATATTAATGCATAAGAATAGCAATTATAGAAATTGAGGAATAAATAGTGCCATTTATAGATATAAGAGCTTATGAATTCTCAAGTAGAAGAGAATTTGAATCCTCCTTGGTGTACAGGAACGTCGTAGCTTGGCATAACTGGCAAGCCTCTGGGAATTTTGGTTTATAGTGGCATTGAGGGCTAGATTGTTCCATGGGTGCTAGAATCCATAAACCTCTAACTTGATCTGATGTCATATCACTTTATTTTAGCATTGAATTTTCACTTTCTCATCTCTTCAAAAAAAGTTTTAAAACAATTTCTCATAAAAGAAAAAAACATTACTCTTGTTTGCTATGTGAAATACTATAACTAATATTATACCACTACTACTAAATCTGTTATATCCGCTCCTAGCTCTTCAGAGTGGAATCCTCAAGTCACATAAATGGTTCTAGTGATTATGTTCATTACATGGGATATTAGAAGAATCCATCCCCCCCAAAACATCTCAAATAAATCTTTGAAACTAAATAAGTTTTATATTCTTTAGCTATATGACATATTAGTGCAGGATTCATGACCATATAATTATTATATAATGTTTGGTATGATCTATATAGATATAAACTTAAGAAACATTTCAATCAAAACTACAAGCCCATAAATCATGGTAAAAGAGTTCTAAATATCAGTAGTCCAAAAATGAATTATATAATCAATGTAGGGTTATACACATGTAACCACAGGCAAAAACATAATAAAATGCTCCGACAGCCTGAGAATGCCTCAAAGAATTATAAAGTAGTTACATTTCCCCTCATCTGAATGTGTTCCTTCTTCAGTCGTTTTAATGAGTATTGGATTGTGGGTGTTATATGAAAAGGAATGAAAATTTATTTTCACAATGGGGGAAAAATAATACATGAAGTGTCATATATTTAAAATACTAAATAGAAATAATAAAACTTGGAAAATGATAATTGAAATTATAACTCCAACATAAAATATTTTATTTTGAAACAATTGAAACATAACAAAAATTATAGAGAATGATTTGTTTGATAAAATAATTGTGAAAACTGAAAGAACAATAGCAGTTTACTGTATCTAGTGTGCCAGTGAAACTTACATATACAGGTTCATCCATCTTACATCAAGCCTTCCAGATGTGTGAATCTAGGATACATTGATCAACCACTTTTGGATAGCGGTTGAAAGTAATGACGTACCCTGTTGCTAAATAATTTAATTAATATAAAAGAAATTGAGAAAACAGTACACTGTATAGCCTATAATAGTTTGATAGGATTAGTGTGTGCATTATATGTGTTAGTAAAAGAAACCTATATTCTTTAATAAAAGTAATGATAAAATTTGTAGTCTAAATGTATAAGATAACTTCAAAAAACCAGGTTCAATTAGGATATTGCAGTACCTTGCAAATGCACCACCTAAATGGGAATGTCATTCATTTGCATGGTTTGTTAAAGCTGCATCATCTCAAGACATTGAAATTATTCATTAGACTACATGTAAAAAAACCAAACTCATTTAACATAATTTTTTACATGAATAGATGAATTAAATCAATAAGTATAAAAAACCCCAACCACTATAATCATTTTCATTATAATCAGATGCTTACAAATTGTAAGAAAGAGATAAAAGAAGAAAAACATTTATTTGAACATAAGTATACAATTCATAATTAATAGAGTACATGATTCAATGTTGAGCATACTTTAATAAGCCATCATCTTCATGTTTCTTCCACAATACTAACAATATAATTATCAAGCATCATCAGCCACATTGCTCCAAACACCACATCAACGTTAGTGTAATTCACTAGTAGTTTTCGAACATCGTATGCAACATCAAATTCTATCTAGCTATATCAATCCAAAAGACTCCATCTACCTATTCAAAATCATCTATTCAACTCTTGTGAAAACACATTATCAAGAAAGAATTGAAATTAAATGGCTCTTTAGAAGGTGCACATAAAATAATATCATAAAAAACAAGTGAATCTTTTTTAATACAATCAATGTCTAACTATATCATATAAAAACATATATATATTGCAGGCCAAAGATATTGATATTTTGTCCCTACAAAATGGCAAAAAATAACACAACAAAATAAACACATCCCGGGACTTAACCCCAGGTAAACCACAACCATCCCCTTCTAATTGAATGAAAATATTCATTTTATTGATATGAAATTAAAATTAAATTTATAAAAACTGCATATATTTTCAAATATTTCATCCATCAATGATAACCAGAAAATAATGAGCACTATCAATGTCATGTAAATGCATATATATTCAAAAGATATAAATGAATATATATTGAATATAAATTTCTGTTATCATGCATGATAAATAATTAAAGTGAGAAGAAATATTTTATGTTGGAAGGATAAGCAGTCTTGTAATTAACTGTGATATTAATTGTTTTACATTCAACTTCAATACAATTATCAAATTAGATTTGAATATGAAATTTTCATATAAATTGTTGAGAAAATATCATTATCACATATTAAATATCAATATGATTATCAAGAAATCTAGAGTTGCTGGCATAACCAATCCAATTTTTTTTATTCAATACACTGTTATATAAATTTTTAAGGAATTCAAAATCTTTTTCATATTCGAAATTAATTTTGTAACTGTATATTACATTTATTGAGACATGTTAGTTCTACTTATTATATGTTAATTTATCATATCACGTTTTTTATTGATTGAATGTTATTTAGTAGCTTTGATAAAATTGGATAAAAAACGACAAAGCATTCAAAAGACATCCCTGAAAAAAGTTAAATGCAAATAAAAATAGGATATGCAGCACCTTTCCAAGACCTGCCTTGCCCTCAGATCCACTTCATGCCATCCTCATATTCGCCTATAATTTCTTCCAAGAAAACCTATCATGACCAACCTGTAGTGTTTTCGAAGTTTCCATGACCTTTCTATAAACTACATTCAACACATCTTTCTAATAGGGCCTATGATTCTCAAAGGTATGAGATATAAGAAATAAATGTATCCACTGGTGTGACCAGTAATTCTTAGATTTGATCAATCTATAAAAAATTGATGATGGATGTCACAAATTAGTCAAAAATGTCCATGTTAACATTAACTCCAAATTTACCCTGAATATATTGCCAGAACCTTCATTAAAACCTACAGGAGATGAATTTGAATAGAATTGATTCATATCCTTGCAAAAATAAGTAGAAAGTAGGAGCAAGATGGAATCCAGTTTACTATAGTAGGCTATAAATAGGTAGCCTTCACTTCTTGGTCCTCCATAGCAGTAGAGAATGTTTGGGAGAGATAAAAGGAATTTAGAAAATCTGCAACCATAAGTGAATAGTAGTCTTTCCATCACATGGATATCTATAATAATCCCTATAATTGAACATCCCAATAGATATGGGAGTCCAGATTAGAGTATCAATATTAACATAGCGGTATCTCTAAAATTCTAGCCTAGTTTGAGTGGAAAGAAAACCCTACAGATCAGAATTCTCTTGAGCATCAGTAATGGAGGGATGTTTCATTAGAGGAGTCACATCTATTGTTTATGGGAATAACATTAGATTATTAAGTATATATACTAGTTATTTTATGTTCATCACTTGAAAATGTGTAAGATACTGATACAAGAGGAGGTTATTCATTAGTGAATAAAAAATTGAACTTTAAAGATGTAGATGATTTAATCCATAGTGAGAACATTTATAAAAGTAAATTGGGTAGATTATTTGATTCAAATCTACACACTAAATGAATAACATGATTTATATAGTAGGATAATCATAAAGGATAATATAAATCAATAATAAAGGGTTGAAACATGGAAAATCTGCCTGATCTTACATGATAAAATCAAAGGGGGTTTATATTGGTAGACATGTTTTGTTCAAACTTGATGATTTTCCCCTTTTTGCTGATAATCACATCATTTTACATCAATGTTAATTAAAATAAACATGGTTATAGATGTAAAAAAAGCATTTTAGTTGAGAAATAAAGTAAAAAATTCTCAGAGATTGAGAAACTTAAAAAACTCAATGGTATTTTTCTCAGTGGTATTTTAGATCAAAAACTCATCAGACAAGGAACCATGCTAATATGATACAACAAAAAATTACTTAGTGGGGCTTGTCCTCCAAAATTTTATATTTTTCTATCAATTTACCTATAATGTTTGAATAATAGAGTAGACTGTAAATTAATTCTAAAGGAATAGAAGGAAAACAATGTATAATGTTTATAAGGATTGAGAGATAATGATTTTAAAGGGAATTTACTATTAATATATTTGATGAATTTTCTAAAATCCATTTAAAAAATGAATGACAATGATGTTTGGGTGATGAGAAAAGAGTTAACCAATCCAACACTAATTTTATACCATAGAGTTTTCCATGTAAGGAGGATGAATCTAGTGGCGACACATTGGTGGAGAATGCCCAGCCTATAGTATATATAATAGATATGAAGTTGTGTGAAAAAATATGAAAAAATATGAATCTATTTTAAAAAAACAACCTGCATAAAAATTGAGTTTTCAATATAGAATTCAGAAAGAAAAGAAATTAAATATTTCATTCCATTGGGTAGGAAGATGACATTGCATGGGCACTTGAAACAAATTTTCGGGAGGTTTCATCAGAAGAAACAACTTGTAACATAATGATATTTGATGTCAGGTCCCAGAAATAACAGTACATGTTATGTGATTCTAACAAATTTTAACTGCACATATGGAACTAAAAGATTTGAATTAATGGAATTTGTATAGAAAATATATCCCTATGTTAAATAAGTTTATTGAAATCCCATAATCATGATTGAAAGAGTTTGGAGGACAAACCACATGAGTCATTATAAGAGAATCCATACTTGTGGCAAGAACACTTGTAGTGATCAATCTTCCAATGCCCCAAAACCCCCTGTGTGTACCACCTACGATGAGCCTGAAACTGCTAAATCCTAACATGGCACTAGCATCGACAGTAAACCAGTTGGTGTATCTGGACCCAATAATTATCAAGATATTACCCTTCTCTTCCATTTCTAAGGCTGTATCACCAAACCTAAAACAAAATGGATGTGTGGGGCTTAGAAAGTCTATGGAAAGGTACTGAATCTAAAAAAGGGAATGTAAGGAGAAGAAAATTAAGAGTACCTTTAGAGACTCTGAAATTTTATCACTCTCTCCAACAACCTCCTCATGTTCAGATGGATTTCCCAAATCAGAATAGAGTTGATGTTGTTGTTGCTTTAGCTGCTGGATCCCTTGATTGTACTACTTTTCTTCCACCAAAGAATAAGTTACATATTCTATAATGTGTTCTTACATTCTCATATACTCACACATAATTAATTGGAGAATTCACAGCTTTATAGAAATATATTTTCAAGTGAAATTACACAAACCTCTAATTCCATGAAAAAACACAAGTGAATACTTTGTTACCAATATCACCAGCATAAATTGCATTACCCTCTTCATCAATCATGGACTATGTAGAACTCGCCATTCCACAATCATATTGTATATCTCACCTAAACCTATATACTACCAAGAAATTGTTTTCCAGTGTAGTGGAAGATGACCATCAGAATTGTAGAAGACAACATGCTACATTCTCATCTGCAACACCAAACCATCGAAAAATGTTTAAGAAGATGCAACCAAAACACTTCACAATTAACATGTATTATCAGTAAAATTCTCAAAAAATAAACACTAACATGTCATAATAGGCCTCGTAAATCAACATTCCAAGGACAAAATTGTAACAATGAATTACTGCTCATGAATACCCCTCGTGAAACTATAAATCACTACTTGAAAAGGACCTGAAAAATATACACATTATCTACATGCAAAAATATGGATTTAAAGTGAAGATTAGTTTCAATTACATAAGTGTCTAAATAAATGGTATGAAAATGAAATGAATTGTCAAAATAATACATTATTTACCCTCGAAACCAACTGCACCATCAATGCCACCATCACCAAATTCATGAAGTCCAATTCCATCACTGTGGAGCACAACCTCACTGTAGTAATTATCTTTAATAGAAATAACATCAATTAAATGATACATAGAAAAAAATGAAACAATAAGCATTCTAAAGATCAACCAAAATAGGTGCTTGAATCAAAAATTTGACAACCATGTAATCCTAATATAGGTGGAATACTTCATTGATAGCTATTTATAAAAAATAATATTGTCAAATAAGCCATTGGAGATTTTATAGCATGAGAAATTAAATAATATCATACCAAGAATAATTTCTTTTTCTTTTTTTCATACAAAACATCCGACCTTGAACCAGACACTTCACCTTGAGGATTTTGTTCTCATTATGCAGCCATCACAAGCATGGTTCAATGGATTTCCAACAATTTGTAAAATGATGGAGATATCCTCATGTTATATATGTCAATTCAAAGCCTGAACTTCTCATTGCAGACTACCCAAAGAGGATGGAAATATGTAGAACCATGCCTCGCGATCTTGGCAGCAGGGAAGCCAAGTGAAGGGTCTGTCCTCTCTAACTGGTCGCGTGAAGAAAGCATACAAGAAGACTGAAATTTGATGGAGGTGGAGCAACCAGAAGTAGAGGATCTGTTAGCAGAGGATCCAAAGATGGTGTCGGAGGAGTCAAATGTGGTGTAGCTAGATGCGGAGTCATAGACGAATCTGGAGGTGTTCATGGAGAGGGGTGTTAGGGAGGGAGTCAAGGAAATCATTTGGAACCCTAAGCAATGGCCAATCCCGAGCGGGGGATGGATTTAGGTGGAGGGAACGGAAAAAAGAGATTGAGGGGAGACGTGGGTCATGATGGATATAGGGTAACTGTAATATGGATGGAAGATCTGAGGAATCATGGGATATATGAGAAGGAAGGAAGACGAGATGCTAGATGCAGGCATTTAGATGTGTTTTGTGTGGGTCGCGGCGGATGTAGCGAAACGCCAGTTGTAGAGAAACCCTAAGATGAAGGGAAGAACCAAGGTGGCGTAGTGGTAATGGGATTGTTGAGGTTGGAAGCCTGATATTGGAGAAAAGATTGGAAAACCTACCGATTGAAAGACAAATGATACTGTAAGCTTTCTCAGCTAATTTTGGATTCAAGGTGGAAAGACGAAGCTCCTGGATAGACTGCCGACTATAGAGGTAGGAGATGGGAGGAAGTTATCTTGATCATTGAAGAAAACATATGGAATGAGGAAACCCTAAACTAGATGTCAGTTTTGAGGAATCGTGGGGAATAAGCACACCCCATCGTGGGATGACCAAAAGTTGAAGGAGGTTTTGAGATTTAGAGGTGACTTGGTTGATTGGGAGGAGACACGTCATCTTGGAGAAGCCATGTTTAGTCTATATAATAGATTTCCCAAACACATTACAGTTGAAACAATGAATTGTTGGAGGTGTATCTTGTTGAGATTTATCCTTATTGACATCATTATCTACCATCTTCAGATCACATCATTATTCAACTGCTCAATGAACTTCCTTTCCAAACTTGTAACTCAATATAGTCCCTCATAGGCATTCACCTGAATGATTATTCCAACATTTATGGAATAAAGATAATTGTAATTTTTTTTCACCATTTAAGATTATCTGAGCCTTGATCTTAATTTTTATTTCAAAACCCTAGAAATGGTTTCAATATACAATTTCCATTCCTACCTTTAGTTAACATCGAATGACTTATTTATAGCTACCAATGTCTTTTATAGCCAAGGATTTTTGGAGACATGGTTTCAGGCCACCAAAGAATTGATTAATTGTTTTTTTCAAGGTGAATAATTATATTAGAAGCATAAATTTCATGTCTTTTCAAATTATATTCATAGGTACCAATAGATTAAATATTGTTTCTATTAACCCCAAGGAATTAATTATCCTTATTTATTCATAGAACAAGAGGGAATAACTTTTTAAAAATTTCCCCTTAAACTCTTCCCATTTCATATAATCTATTTTTTATTATTCCCTCAGGTTATTTATAAGATTCTATCATAGATCAGAATTATCTTCAAAATGATAAACAACCAAATTGAATTTTTCATCTTCCAAACACCAATGTATGAAAAATATCTTTTAAGTGTTACCAATACATTGTTCAGAAACAAGTGGATCAGAAGAACCACTAAATAATGGTGCATGTTTCCTCATAAAGGAATCAACAAAAATTCATTCCCTCTTCTCATTTGGTAGTCCAGATTATGTCCTAGATTGTGTGAGTATATAAATTAGATTTTTCATTCTAGATACCATAACATTTGGATGTTCAGAAAGGAAATCATTAGACTTCCAATTGCATTCTCTATCAACATGGTTCCTTCAGGTTCATGTCGTTGAGTAAAACAAAAAAAATAGTTTGAGAAACAGTAATCATATAGGAAAAACACATAATCAAGGACAATAAACTTCAATATAAAAAATCATAGATTTAATCCTGGGTTATTTATTATCATTACAATAATTATTGGATTGTAACCTATAATTTGACATATCCTTAAGAATATTACTAATATTTATTCGTCCTAGTTTTCTAAGGCTGAATAAACCTTTTTTTGATACCAACTATAACATAATTCTCTATTAATACATAGATATTGTGTCTAAATAGATAAATATTCACATTGAAACAAAACCATGTAAAAATCATTTGGGTTTAGTTTCTTTACTAACATGGAAACCAAAACAACTAGGTCATTAAATGTATACATGGTCTCTCACTTATATGTTCATAATTATAACCCCAATTGACATATAAAATATACTAAATTTCTTCATATCATGGGGAAAATAATCATAAAAAACGGTTATCTCATATTCTCAGTAAGAGTAAACATGGAAGATACTTAAGAATATCATGATCATAAGGGTATGAAAACAGGAGCATATAATTTGAAAATAATACCTTGTATATCAAAGATAATAATCTTGAATCAAAATATTTTTAGTTCATAAAACATAAATAATAAGATAATCAAATCACATGAACCATGAGAGTATAATAATGGAATAAGAAATTGAATTTGTGTAATAAAAATAAGATTAAAATATATTATTTTTATAATACCAACCAAGACATTCATAGTATGTTAGGCTTGGGATAATCAACTATGTACCTACATCGATAATGTGATGACCGCCTATGTACCCTATAGTTTTGGGCTTAGGATGACCTCCTATGTACCCTCTTGTTGTGGTCTTATGATGACCTCCCATGTACCCTCTTGTTGTGGGCATATGATTACCTCCTATATAACCTTTTATCTCTTAGAAAATTTTTCATTTCCAAAATCATTATAAGGAGATATATGTCCCCAACATCAAATAATAAAAAACATAAATAAATGTACCTCATGAAAATAAATCATATCAAAACCTATAAAAAGAAATATGTTTCACAAACATTTCATCATATTATAACCCATGGAAAACATTTTTATAATAAACACAAAACAACCATAAAATAAAAATGAGAATTTCCTTAAATAACAACCATATTAAATTATATGTAGCATTAAATAATTTTATCTTAGATAGATAATTTTTTTGATAGTTCACTTGAAATAATTTTTTAGGTAAATATCATTTATATGTTGAAACATTACTTTTAAATCATAAAATATCTATCAAATATTTTTATTGAAAATAACCTTGAAGAAATATAAATAAATCCTTGAAAACATATTTTAAATATATTTTAAATCCTTTTCTTTCAAAATTCATAAAATAACATTTAAAAACATTTTTAGAAAAAAATATTTTAAAATAAAAATATCTGATCGATGAGAGAATAAAATTACATAAAAAATATAATATCATGAAAATAAATAGACTCATATACAACATGAAAATGGTCAATATATAAACCTTATAATAGATAATAGGTGCATTACACAACAAGTGTCTTAAAGAAAGAAAATTGATACTAGACTACTTTATATATTTGGTATCATTTGAAACGAAAACCCCAGGAAAGAGAGATAATCAAATGGATTTCTAAATACAAATAAATTTAATACTATGGAAAATATATTTCATTCATGTGTAGTATATATAAAACACAAAATAAACTAATGGTGAAAATGGAAATAGTCTTATAGAAATATATGTGAGACAAGAAATCCACTTAAAAATATCATATCATTTAAGTGAGGATTAATAGAATTAATCAATTATGTTTATGCTAAAAAAATAGATATAAAATATGTATAAATAACACATAATATAATAAAAATTAATTTTTCACATAGTCATAGAATGAAATAATTGAGGAAATATTTGTTTAACCCAATGAATGGAAATTGAGTTAAAAATTCCCTTACTAATTTTTAATTAGTAGAATTTTATGCCCCTTAAAAGTCACAATTATCAAATAAAAAATTTAATAACATTATTATAATAAGATTAATTATATTATATATCAAAGGTCATTAATGGATGATTGAGGAATTATATTGTCAATTAATGGATGTTTGAGGAATTATATTGTCAATTAATAACACTCCCCTTTAGTTTTTCATACCTCATCCTACTATATAATGGATTAAATAATGTTATTAATGAATTAAAGAATAATATTTATATTTATAACTGATTATATGATATTTTTATAAAATATTACCACCCACTAATTTATAATTTTTCCTGATTTCCATTATTTTGTGTGATTTCATTTTATGATTTCACGATAGGTTTATTGGGTTATAATTATGGAATTCAATATTGAATGAAAATAAAACTCCCTAAGTGTAAATAAATGGGAATAATGAAATTATTGGAGTTTGAATGTCCCCATTTATCATTTTTCTTTCATTTATTTGGTTGGTTGATTTGATTAAATGTTAATGCTGAATGTTTAGTTTAATTTAGGGATTTTTCTGACCATAACAAACAAGTTTTGTTTTATTTAAAATTATGTCTATATATTTGTTAGAGGAAATGAAATAGGTTATAATATACTTGTTAATATATTTTATAATAATAAAAATAGTTTTATAACCATCTTATAAGGCGGTAATGGAAAACAAATAAAATCATTATTCATAGAGATGATTATCTAACATAATTCAGGGATAGTTTAATTTTTTGAATAAGAGGTGGTAATAAAAAAGATGGATATAAGATATTACATTAGAAACATAAAATTAAATTATTTAATTTTTATGGAATTATTTTTTCATTATGGATTATGGAGGCGAGGAGAATGTATAATAATAATTAAGAGAGGTGTTTCTGAGAATTTAACCTCATGAATATGAACTCCTAGAGAGACCATTCCAGACCATAGATTTGGTATTTTGGTGAAACCAAAAGAACTGAAATGTAGGAAGAGTGAGTAAGAGAAGATGTTTTAGTTATATGTGGATCTTCAAATCTTGTGTGTTGAAATGATTTGGTGAGTGTTGGTATTTATACAAGACAAGTGGTGGGGTTAATGGAATAGAATAATAATTATATTATATTTAAGGACAACCTGAAACTCCCCGACCCCAGCTACCCAGAGTCGGTGCATTATTTCGTAACATTGGCATGATCACAAAAGATCAAGTCTCGAAGGACCGATTAGTTTAGTAGCCTTGTAAACACTAGATACATTTATAAATGTTACATTACATCATAAAGTGAAAAACTAATAACAAAGTCTTCATAGTCCACACTCATATCCTCTTCTGACTATCCCTCTAGGTCATTCATAAAATACTTCTTCACATCATGGAAAATATTAAAACATTGAAAGGGGTGATCTCAGATGCTCAGTAAGGATAACAACATAGCGGAAGCTTTCATAAATAAACATTAACATTTAAGGCAATGTATAACTAAAACAAAAGCCGTTTAAACTTGAACTTTTGCATAATATGGTAAAAGTAAAATGAAATAATCCCATTTACTTACTCACATGGATATTCTACTAGTCGAATAATCACATGAAATATCATTAACCACTTTCATAATGATAGAATGCATAATTTCAGACTATCATAACCACGTAGCCAAGGCCTCGTGCCAAGACCACAAATACGATTTTGTCAAGGCCTCGTGCCAAGACACTAGTTTGTCTCATGAGACCTGCCGATGCAATTTTTTTAGAATATACTTACGTTTAAAATTTCTCAAATATACTCCAGTGTTTTTCTGAAAACATTATTCAAGCTTCTAAAAACAAAATAACTAATTCTGAGACTGCTCGACTAATTACAGCCCGTGATGGGTCCACTCCCAATCCCTTCCTGTCTACCACACTCGAGAGTCGGGTTTTCTGAAAATATTTTTAAGCTTGCATTAAATACGTATACATTTTCACTGGATTTTCATATATTAGAGAGAAATATAATTTTTTTGAAACCATTTAAAAATCACATAATTATAAAAGAAAACCTTTTGAATAAACGTAAAAGTCAAAGGGGTTTATACACCGTATAAAAGAAATTTGTGTATAAAACAAAATATGCCTTAATGAAAGAATATTGAGACGAGGTCCCTTAGAAAGATCATTTTTTTAAAATAAAATAGATCTATTATGTGTATTCACTATAATTACACATAAAGAAAGTACAAATACAAGATAGGACATAATAATATCATGACGTAATTTGAAAGTAGGAGATTAACCCAAAGAATGGAAATTGGGTTAAGAAGTTCCCTTACCTTGCGTCTTGTCCTGACTCGACCATTCTTTAACCTCCTGAATAATAAACTAGAGTTAATTTCTATTTACTTAATATCCTTTTTCATGTTCATTATTCCTTTTATATCCCTTATTATCATGTTATGAACATTATGTAATTATTAATGTTTATAACGTTCATTTTGTCGATCTTAGGTACTTGAGTCAAAAATAAAATTCTTATAATTAAAAGTTGTTCATGTGGTGATATATCCATTATATACAGAATTATATTCTGAATATAGATATCATATATCTCATATATATCCAGTATATACTTGCATTTATAATATTCCATAACGTTTAGAGGTAAGAAATGAAATGCACCATTCATGGAGACGGTAAGCCGTACGTACGCATAAACGCTACTTTCATTTCTATTTTGTATTTAATGAAATCATAATGATATAAAGGTATATTATAATTCCATTATAACATCTTATATAATAACATTTACTCCATCCTTTATACATCCCACATATGGTATTAACGATTCAATTCACTTTGAGGGGGCGGTAGTCCGCACTTCCTAAAATGAAAATATCACGTTTACCCATAATGGAAATAATAAAGGTATGAAATAAATGAAAAATACATAACCTTAAGTAAAACATAAACATATTATATATCATTTAAAAATAGAGTGACATCCTAATGGCCACCTTTTAAGGTGTTTTATGAGTGTTGAACAATCATCGTTTCGTGAGGCAGAAATTTGCCATCCACAGAAACCGTATGTTCTTTAACCATTAGATGTATGTGTGTGTAAGTGTAGCTCAAATCCTTCTTATAAGAACATTCTAGTATATTGAGGATACTGGTGTTGTTACAAAAGAAATGAATAAAAAGATTTTATGGGGTTGGAGAAGCAAAATAAAACAAAATAACATAAGAGAAGACATTACCTTAAAATCGGGTAACTCTTTTGATTTGAGCCAAAGGCTTCCTTGGGAAGAGTTCTGCCCAAAGTGAGGCTTCTAGGAGTAATAGGGGGATGTTGGGAGAGTATTTGGGCAGATTTTGGCCGAGCCAAATGGTTTGAAAGTGTGAATGAGGTGGTAGAGGTGGGGGCCTTTTATAAGTGGAGAGGAGGGGCACTCTTGGAAAGTAAATAAAATTCACTTTATTATAAAATGAGTTTCGGATTTTAGAGGTCCCAAGCTTATATAATTAAAGGATAAGGTGATAAGGGTTCGAAATATACTCATCCAATAGGTTTTTGACAAGTTTAAGACTTGGATTTTACATTATCTTTTTATTTTATTTAAATCGTTAAATAATGAGGTCATCGCTGCATCATCATCATGTCATAAATAATTTAATTTATTTAATGTCTAAAAATTATAAAAAAATACTATGATGTATGAAATCTTTTTAGCTTTCCAATGACTATTTATAGTAAAAAATATGACTTGTATAACCCCATGTAAAAATTGTTTTAGTAAAACATTTCATGTTTGTGTCATTTTATACTTTAACATTAAATAAAAGGTATTTATGTCATTTTCCAACTAAAGTGTCTCCATGGGGTCCCCAAGTTGACCCATGGATTTTCTTGGTCGTCCATGGCACATCCAATGAGTGTAGGACATGTGTCAAGCTCATCTCATATTATTAAAACATTATTTTTACCTTAAACTACACTAATTACCTCTAATCGCGATTAAGAACTTAAAAGTTACTATTCACCAAAAAATTATTTTAATCTCATTGAACCACATTTTACTTCCTAATGACAAACATGTATGTCAGATTTTTGAAATTCAAACCACATAAGGGGTAATGTTTCATTTAAACGAAAATCAGTTTTTTAACTACCACTTAGTGGTTTCACTATTCATCAAAAATTGAAGATTTTCAGAATAATGCCAAAATTTCACCCTAAGATATAATTGATATTCCGAATTCAAAAATTATGTCTATTTTACAAAATTCAAATCATATAAGTTGAATTAATTGATTTTATAATTAATTCCCTCTGTCACAACAAATAGTGTGTTTTTAAGAAACAATTTATATCAAAAGATTGGCAATTGTTTATGTCCAATTTCAATGTTAAATTAATTATAATGACCACCATTGGATAAAATGGTAAAAATATATTCTAATTATACTTTAAAACCACTAAATAGTATAATTTATCACTATAAATTATTTTGATTAAAAAAGTTGTTTTTAAGTATTTTTCACTATCCATAAAAAATTAGAAGTTCTCAGAAAAATACCAAAAATTCAACATAGGCTATTTTCAATATTCTGAATCCAAAAATGATGTCCATTATAAAATATAAAATATATATAGTTTCAAAAAGTGGGTATTACTATTCATAACGGCTACTTTGATTGGTTGTGGTGTGTGTTAGAACTCGAAGTTGCGTACAACACACGCTACTGCATTATTGAAAGAGAAGCATATCGTGGAAGCTCGGGGTGTTACATTCTCCCCTCCTTCAATAAATTCCATCCTCGCAATTTGAAAATTTTCTTTGAAAATAAAAGGTTGAAAATAGAAAATTCCTTTGTGGAAAACCCACATCGGAAATAAGGTTAATAAAATTTAGCCTTAATAAGAGGGGAAGGGAAATGAAAAAGTCACCACCCAATTATGATCTCGATTAGGAGAACATTGGTGGAAATTAGAGACATATAATTGGAGGAAAAATGTATGTATTTGTAGGGGGTGATCGAGGTCATCAATCACAAACAAGTGTCAAATTGAGGGCCTCAATGCATTCAATCTATGTTGATTTAAAATATCCTCAGTTTAACAAGACATAAGGTATTAGGATAACACATTTTTTTGTTTTAATATCCCTTTAATAAAGTTGAAGAATTAATTTATTCATAGAATAAGATATAGGTATATATATATATATTTATGCTTGACAAGTAGAGTTTCAACCTTAAACTAATTTCTACCACAAACTCATCTTTCACTCAAAAAGATAATAGAACTCAAAAATATTCTATTTATCATAATTGTATAAGGTTCCAAATATTAACACATACCATTTAGATTAGTAAAACTATTTTCTAATAACCAGGGACTTTTTGTAGGCTAGTGGTAGGTAATAATGGCATGTCGCACTATGGTTGTGGGTTCGATTCCTGCAGCTTTGTCCGACGCGACGGGTTATGCCCCACCCTGCATGTTGTCCTTTTCCTAAAACTATAGTATTATAATATTTCAAAAATAATCTTCATAAATTTTTTAACCTTAAAGAATACTATCCAAGGTTCAACTTAATCCATTCCAACCTATATAGTTATCCAAAATACCTCCGTCCAGACTTTCTCTAAAAGGTCTCTTAATTCCAAAATCAATTTATCAGATTTCCCAAACAATGTAAAGTTTCTCTTATTGTCACATAATAAAAATACGA
Source organism: Viscum album (assembly GCA_963277665.1). Taxonomy (NCBI): domain Eukaryota; kingdom Viridiplantae; phylum Streptophyta; class Magnoliopsida; order Santalales; family Viscaceae; genus Viscum; species Viscum album. The sequence continues at coordinate 1,088,429,150 of OY728139.1, forward strand.
TTACCTTCATCATATTAAAACCTTACTGAAACAACAAGTACTGTAGTACAATCCTTATATATATATCACATTATTCTAATAACCAGAATATAATCCATGAGTCCAAAAGCACCAATACATTAATTATTCCGCTTCAACTATAGTAACAGCATAAGATTGTCCTTGATCCCTTGGCCTTTTCTGAGGTAATTTTCCCTGACGCTTAGGACATTAATTTGCATAATGCCACATTTCTCTACAATTGTAGCATTCAACATTGATAGCCTCTTTCTTTCCCTTGCAATCACACGCCTGGTGACCTTTTTCTCCACATTTATAACAAACTCCCATTCCTTTTAGGCAAGTACCAGGGTGATTATTCCCACAATTATCACATAATGGAAAATCCTTCTTTCCCTTTTTCCATTTATCCATCTCTTGATCCACCGTTCTCTTCTTCTCTTGCTTTACTTTGTTGTCATAAGACTTAGAGAATTCCTTTTCTGTCTTGATAGCACACGAGACAATATCTTTGTATGATGAGAAGGATTGTGATACTAAAGCTCAACGAAGAAATGGTTTTAACCCATCAAAGAAACGATCAATATTACTCCTTGGTTACGTATATAATCGGCAGCATGCCTCGCTAACCTTGTAAAGTTAGCCTCATACTTTACGACATTCTCATCATCCTTCTGCCTCAGACTGAGAAATTGCCTTTCCATATCTGCTCGATGGTCATGAGGAAAGTATTTTTCTAAGAAAAGCTCTTTGAACTCCCTCCATTCCATATTCAATATGTCATCATCTTCCTTTGTGTTTTGAATCAATGACCACCATTGATCAGCATCTCCAATGAGGCGGTAAACTGCCATGATAACCTTTTCCCTTTCACTACTCCCCAAGGCGTGGAATATTTTCTCTAAGGAGTTTATCCATTGCTCAACTACTAATGGATTTGTACCCCCATTAAATGTTGGCGGTTGTTGCCTCATGAAGCGGTCTAACATTGATCCTCCACATTGTGGATCAGGGTGATCCATACGAGTAAGGTTAATATTCATAACCTGAGTGAGTTGTCCCAGTATGGTAATAAGTTGATCAACACCAGTTGTATCTCCAGATCCACAATAATTATCTTTTGAAGGAGGGAAATCCCTACATGGAGTGCGTGCATTGATACGGTTTCCATTCCTTCCACTAGGAGCCATTTCTAAACAATGGCATAAACTAGATTAGTTTATGAATTAAAATACATAATTCCATATTTGTAAAACACTTTACATAAATTGAACTATTTATGGATATAATCCATAATCATAAAAAGGAATGTTTTCTTTGAGGAAGTATATACTCATAACCCTTCACAGTGGTTTGTAAAGAAAATGCGAATTATCCTAAGGATATCCCCCGGGAGTGTCGTAACCAAGAGGGCAGCAAGGCCCGTTGTCGTGCACCATTTCCAGTTCGAGTCTAGCTCAAAGCGGTGTTTTCGGGTTTTACCCCTAGGTACATCTGTGCTAGAGCCGCCTCTACCTGCTCGTATCCAGACAGGGATTTATCGCTCGGAAAACTCACAAAATCTCTATAATACCAAAATTCTAGGAAGTTATTCTATACTAATCCTCAATGTCTATCTTCGGGCTATGTGCTCTAATCAGAGTTTATCTAAATCTAGCTTCCAAGGTTAGTACTAAACTACCTCTGATACCAACTATAATGCCCCGAACCCAGCTACCTAGAGTCGGTGCATTACTTCGTAACATTGGAATGATCACAAAATATCAAGTCTCGAAAGACCGATTACTTTAGTAGACTTGGAAACACTAGATACATTCATAAATGTTACATTACATCATAAAGTGAAAAACTAATAACAAAGTCTTCATAGTCCAAACTCATATCCTCTTCTGACTATCCTTGCAGGTCATTCATAAAATACTTCTTCACATCCTAGAAAATATTAAAACATTGAAAGGGGTGAGCTCAGATGCTCAGTAAGGATAGAAACATATCGGAAGCTTTCATAAATAAACATTAACATTTAAGGCAATGTATAACTGAAACAAAAGCCTTTTAAACTTGAACTTTAGCATAATATGGCAAAAGTAAAATGAAATAATGCCATTTACTTACTCACATGGATATTCTACTAGTCGAATAATCACATGAAATATCATTAACCACATTCATAATGATGGAATGCATAATGACAGACTATCATAACCACGTATCCAAGGCCTCATGCCAAGACCACAAATAATATTTTGTCAAGGCCTCGTGCCAAGACACTAGTTTGTCTCATGAGACCTGCTGATGCAATTTTTTTAGAAGATACTTACGTTTAAAATTTCTCAAATATACTCCACTGTTTTTCTGAAAACATTATGCAAGTTTCTAAAAACAAAATAACTAATTTTGAGACTGCTCGACTAATTACAGGCCATGATGGGTCCACTCCAAATCCCTTCCTGTCTACCACACTTGAGAGTCGGGTTTTCTGAAAACATTTTTAAGCTTGAGTTAAATACGTATACATTTGCACTGGATTTTCATATATTAGAGAGAAATATCATTTTTTTGAAACCATTTAAAAGTCACATAATTATAAAAGAAAACCTTTTGAATAAACGTAAAAGTCAAAGGGGTTTATTCACCTTATAAAAGAAATTTGTGTATAAAACAAAATATGCCTCAATGAAAGAAGATTGAGACGAGGTCCCTTAGAAAGATCATTTTTTTAAAATAAAATAGATCTATTATGTGTATTCACTATAATTACTCATAAATAAAGTACAAATACAAGATAGGACATAATAATATCATGACGTAATTTGAAAGTAGGATATTAACCTAAAGAATGGAAATTGGGTTAAGAAGTTCCCTTACCTTGCATCTTGTCCTGACTCGACCATTCTTTAACCTCCTAAATAAAAACTAGAATTAATTTCTATTTAGTTAATAACCTTTTTCATGATCATTATTCCTTTTATATCCCTTATTACCATGTTATGAACATTATGTAATTATTAATGTTTATAACGGTCATTTTTTCGATCTTAGGTACTTGAGTCAAAAATAAAATTCTTATAATTACATGTTGTTCATGTGGTGATATATCCATTATATCCAGAATTATATTCATGATATAGATATCATATATCTCATATATATCCAGTATATACATGCATTTATAATATTCCATAACGTTTAGAGGTAAGAAATGAAATGCACCATTCATGGAGACTGTAAGCCGTACGTACGCATGAACACTACTTTCATTTCTATTTCGTATTTAATGAAATCATAATGATATAAAGGTATATTATAATTACAGTATAACATCATATATAATAACATTTACTCCATCCTTTATACATCCCACATATGGTATTAACGATTCAATTCACTTTGAGGGGGCGGTAGTCCGCACTTCCTAAAATGAAAATATCACGTTTACTTATAATGGAAATAATAAAGGTATGAAATAAATGAAAAATAAAAAAACTTAAGTAAAACATAAACATATTATATATCATTTAAAAATAGAGTGACATCTTAATGTCCACCTTTGAAGGTGTTTTATGAGTGTTGTACAATAATCGTTTCATGAGGCAGAAATTCGCCATCCACAGAAACCGTATGTTCTTTAACCATTAGATGTAGGTGTGTGTAAGTGTAGCTCGAATCCTTCTTATAACAACATCCTAGTATATTTAGGATACTGGTTTTGTTACAAAAGAAATTAATAAAAAGAGTTTATGGGGTTGGAGAATCAAAATAAAACAAAATAACATAAGAGAAGACATTACATTAAAATCGGGTAACTCTTTTGATTTGAGACAAACGCTTCCTTGGGAAGCGTTCTGCCCAAAGTGAGGCTTCTAGGAGTAATAGGGAGATGTTGGGAGAGTATTTGGGCAGAGTATGGCCGAGCCAAATGGTTTGAAAGTGTGAATGAGGTGGTAGAGGCGGGGGCCTTTTATAAGTGGAGAGGAGGGACACTCTTGGTAAGTAAAGAAAAGTCACTTTATTATAAAATGTGTTTCGGATTTTAGAGGCCCCACACTTATATAATTCGAGGCTAAGGTGATAAGGGTTCGAAAGCTACTCATCCAATAGGTTTTTGACAAGTTTAAGCCTTGTATTTTACATTATCTTGTTATTTTATTTAAATCCTTAAATAATGAGGTCATCGCTGCATCATCATGATGTCATAAGTAATTTAATTTATTTAATGTCTAAAAATTATAAAAACATAATATGATGTAGTAAATCTTTTTAGATTTCCAATGACTATTTATAGTCAAAACTATGACTTGTATAACCCCATGTAAAAATTGTTTTAGTAAAACATTTCATGTTTGTGTCATTTTTTACTTTAACATTAAATAAAAGGTATTTATGTCATTTTCCAACAAAAGTGGCTCCATGGGGTCCCCAAGTTGACCCATGGATTGTCTTGGTCGGCCATGGCACATCCAATGAGGGTAGGACATGTGTCAAGCTCATCTCATATTATTAAAACATTAATTTTACCTTAAACTACACTAATTACCTCTAATCGTGATTAAGAACATAAAAGTTACTATTCACCAAAAAATTATTTTAATCTCATTGAACCAAATTTTATTTCCTAATGACAACCATGTATGTCGGATTTTTGAAATTCAAACCACAGAAGTGGTAATGTTTCATTTAAAAGAAAATCGGTTTTTTAACTACCACTTAGTGGTTTCACTATTCATCAAAAATTGAAGTTTTTCAGAATAATGCCAAAATTTCACCCTAAGCTATAATTGATATTCCGAATTCAAAAATGATGTCTATTTTACAAAATTCCTAACATATAAGTTTCATTAATTAATTTTATAATTAATTCCCGCTGTCACAACAAATAGCGTGTTTTTAAGAAACAATTTATATAAAAAGATTGGCAATTGTTTATGTCCAATTTCAAAGTTAAATTAATTCTAATGACCACAACTGGATAGAATGGTAAAAATATATTCTAATTATACTTTAAAACCACTAAATAGTATAATTTATCACTATAAATTATTTTGATTAAAAAAGTTGTTTTTAAGTATTTTTCACTATTCATAAAAAATTAGAAGTTCTCAGAAAAATACCAAAAATTCAACATAGGCTAATTTCGATATTCTGAATCCAAAAATGGAGCCCATTATGAAATATAAAATATATATAGTTTCAAATAGTGGGTATTACTATTCATAACAGCTACTTTGATTGGTTGTGGTGTGTGTTAGAACTCAAAGTTGCGTACAACACACGCTACTGCATTATTGAAAGAGAAGCGTATCGTGGAAGCTCGGGGTGTTACACAACCACAATGAGGTGACAATAATTTCTAGGAATTATATTGTAAATTAATGTTTTCGAGTCTATTTAGGATCGATAAATTCCTCAAACATCCATTAATTTTTTTTTTATTTTTAGGTTTGTTCGTCTTTTACCTTTTAACTTCAACCATTAACTATTTTACATATACTATGGAAATTTATTTTACCATGGTACCTCTATTATATATAAAAATGGGATTGACCATACAACATAGTAGGGAAATTATTATTAAAAATATGGAAAATATTTAAAAAAAATTAAATTCACAATATTTGGAAAATTATATTTAAAATTAATCTCGAAGCCACAATATAAATGTAGGTTTTACAGTGAAATGTTTAAAAGCTCTAAATACTTTTATATCCAATTTCATGATGAAATTGATTAAAATGACATAAATTGTATTAATTTATTTAATATATAATAAATTATATTTTAAAAACCAGTTAAATGAATTTTAACTATATTAATAAGTTAGATGAATCAATAATTATTAATTAAAACTTATTATTTTTCATTATTCATAAAAAATGAATCTTTTTTGAAAAATACCAAAAATCCACCCTAAGATAATTTTTATATTCCAATCTGAAAACTAAACTTCTATTTTCAAATAAAAATTATAAAATTTTGAAATTTTATATTTAAAATAGGTTCTTAATTAAAAGGCGATAAATTAACTTTTAGAAAAATATAGCTTTTTATAAAAGGCCACGACCATTTTTATTGAATAAAAGTAAATAGTACAAAACAAGAAAAGGAGCTGTAGGGAGCCTCACAAATTGTTAATACCCCCATTATGAGGCACCAAGTTTTTTCTTTATCTTCTCCACAATCTGGCGTTCTTTATATTGTATGGCTCCCCAGTATGTGCCTCGACCTCGCCTACGCCCACGACCTCGAAAGTGGAGTGCTTCTAGTTTTTTCGCTTGTTGGAGGAGACTTTCAATATATGAGCCATCTTCAGAGTCAGATGGATCATCCTTCTTTGTAGTCTAGTATGAACATCCTCGTCCCCACCCATGATTAGGTTGACATCCCCGTTTCAAATTTTCTTGTTGTCAGGGTTCCAAATCATCATAAACTGTAACTGTTTGATGCATTTCAATTGAAGGATTCTTATATTTCTCTCATGCTGAGAAGAATGTTTCATTGTAGTTGACTAGAGAGTTATAGTGTTTTCTGTCTTGTTCTTCCCTGGTTGAGCACAAGATTTCTCTGCCCTATAAGTAGAGGAGAAGACACCTGCACAGGATGATATTTGGTAGAAAAATCCATAAATTCTTCATGTTTACCAGATTATATGGATTTAGGAGGACTGGAGGAGGCATTGTCTTCCTCATTTGTAGAGGTGGAAGTAGATGAATGCACCTGAAATCCTGTTTTAGAGCATCCCTCACCTGTGCAGTCAGTAGATTCATCTGTGTAATGCACATGAGTTTGAAGAATATCATTCTCAATGCATTTGTGAACTGTTGTAGAGGGGGGAGAAGTAGGGGCATTCAGTAAACCAGAACTTGACCCTTGTATTGCAAAATGAACAGAACCATCCACAACTAGAGAACCTGAATCTTGTGTTCTAAGTTCCTCATTTAATCAGGGTTTACCTATACTACCTTGCTCAAATATATCATCCCATGATCTACTCTTTTCAGAATGTTCTATAGTTCCTATAGTATGATTTTAAACCTCACTGGGTCCAGAATTCGGAGCCAAGCTCCTCTCTCCCATATGTTTACACACTTGTTGAGTTTGTAGATCAAGAACCCACAACTGAGAATTTTGTGCAATAGTATCAGACACCCTATTGGTGTTTTCTTTTAGTGCTTTGATCCTTTTGAAGCATATATTAACATCATGTCCACGAGTAGAACAAAATTCACACACAACAGACCTCCTATAATTAGAGGCATCATAACCAATAACTCTTCATTCAAGATAGTATTTGGGAATATTTTCAAATTCGATTCTCAACTCACGCTCCTCTTCTTCAGTATAAAGATAAACATTATCCACCAAAGTAGAACCTAAGTCTATTTCCACCAAGAAATGGGCATAATGCCCAAATCTAGCTATTTTAGTATCTCTATCAATTTTTATAGGAACTCCTATCAATAAGGAAATATCATATAAAATTCTAGGATGCCCCAGAATCCAGTTTAGGCCAAGGACCTTAACCCAAATTTGGATCGAAGAGTTACCAATTTCCAGAGGGTTGAATTTTCGGTCCCATTCTCGGATGTCCAGCATGCCTGGCTTGAAAGAGATTAAACCGTACCCCCATGCCCTCATCTTGAGTTCATCAGAAGGGAAAAAAATCTGAAAAAATCCTCACCCCACCGAGACGCACTTCCATGTGGAGAATCCCAAAATATCGAAAGGACGCTGTGTGAGATGCTCAATCTTCCATTGCTCGGATCCTTTGGTCAAGACGAGTCAAGCTATAATTGAGTGAGCCTGAAGTTCTAGTCTCTCCGCGACCGCCTCTGGATCCGCCTTGACATGTGAGATGTTACCCTTCTTACGTATACTAATATTATAACCTTTGAAAGGAGAAAAAGTTCTACTATGTTCAATAACCTTGAATGTGTTCGTCGCTGGTGGTCGTTCCTCCATAGGAAGATGATCCATCAATCTGGGCAAGACATGTTTGTGAGAATCAAAATGTCCTTGGACAAAGAAATTACTGGCTGTTGATTGGATGATCGAAGATAGAGTGGAGTCGAAACCCTAGTCTCCATTAGAGAGAAAGGAGGAAAGCTCCCGTCCGCCCGACATCTTTAAAAAAATATAGCTTTTTATGATTAAAATTAGATTTTATTCCTATATAAAACCTATAAAAAATATTTTATGAATTCAAAAAATATATAATATATAACATATCAATTTAATTATGATATTTCAATAATAGTGATTAAATTAATTTATTAATATAAAATTCTATTGTGAACAAAAAATTAGTTTTTTTATAAAAACGTATAAATTATATTTAAGTGGTTCTTATTTCAATTTTTAATTAATTGTTAACCAATTAATTATTTGTATAAACATATGAAAACTATATTTTCATACATTATATAATATCATTCATTCTCACTATTCCATCACCTAGGTGATAATTATCACAATTAAATAATTATATTTAAATATTTGTTTAAACATGATGTTCTATGCGATGTATTCTATCAAATAAATATAATTTATTTAAGAAGTGGGATACCATAAGGTCTTGGTTCATGAGTATAAACATATTACCCTCTCTATGATTGGTGTAATTAATTTTTATCTCTCTATCCATTATAGATGGCTATATATATTTGTACGTATATAATATATATGATATTTATTCCATTAAAAACATTATATAATTTATTGAAACATTATCATATTATAAGGATCAGAACTATTATATAAAATCTCTAATTAAAAATGATACAGTTAATACATGGAAACAATGCTTTTATAAGGAATTTTTAGTAAATGGATGTTGAAATTTTATAAGTGGATAATTTATGATATTATAATTATTAAAATTATTCATTTATAGGGTTATAATAAATCAAAACTTATTATACATGATTTTTGTGTTCATTCTATGTTAGTGGAACTTGAGGTAATGGTTTTTGGTATAATCATTATTTCTGGGAGATATTCCATATTCACAGTTAACTTCTTTTATGCAATGTATATTATTTAATGAATGTAATTTTTGAAGATAATAATGAAACCAATGGTAAAATGTATATCCATATATTTTCTATATTTTTTTATTTGAATTTTACCAAAGTGGTAAGGGTTGTATTTTACAATCTCAATATTTTTCACTATTGTTTCTGATTATGTTTTGATGGAAAAATCATACAATATATATTTCAATAAACATATAATTTTTGTATATAATATTTATTTATTGATAATAATTTTCTTCCATTCATTTTCCTCACTTTAATTTCCCTATATAACTAAATAAATCTTTTAAGGAAGATCTATTTAATTTCATTCATTGGTTGAAAATATTTTTTCTTCCATATCCAGGATTTATAAAAATGTTTTGAATAATATTTTTATATTTTATAATGATATTTTTAAATAATTAATGACTTTTAACAAAATGGTTTAAAAGGAATGTTCATTTCACTTACCAAATTAAGTACTTTATGAACTTCTAAAAATTCTTGAAAGAAATTTTTTCTTTTATCGTATACATCATGAATAGAATTTCTTACCATCATGAAAAACCAATTATTTGAAACTTCCTTTACATGTTTTTAACGTTCATTTAAAATTAATTTTTTTTATATTTATAAGATAATATATATTTGAAATTTGAAATTTCAATGTGAAAATGGTATTTTACTCTGAAAATATTTAGGCAATCATTTTAGAGGAATTTTTATTCGTGATAACATCCTTCGATCTTAATAATTTTTTACAAGGGATATGATCCAATTATTTCTCAAGATGATTTAATATGATGATATTTTTATAAAACCCATTTATGTTTCATGGGTTATGCAATGATGAATTGATATAATATTTGTATAAGCTGTTTTCTTTATAGAGGTAACAATGTGAGAATATGATGAATATTTTTTGATCATATAGAATTAATATGTATAATTTTGATTATGTGGTGTGTTTAACATGACTTATATAGTCCTATAATGATTTGGGTAAATTATTATATCTTATGGGATAATTTGGGTAAATAATTTGATGTTATTTATCCTATGTGGGAAATAAAAGGATATGCTTGATCTGTTATGGGAAACAAGTCAATGTGCTTGATCACTAATGAAAAACATGTTTTTATTCCTAATCCATTATGATATTATGGTTGAATTAGTTAAAATTAATATATCAAAATGGTTTCTATACTTATTATGGTACCACAATATTATGACCCGAGCCTACAGTACATGATTTATTTTTCATGATTTCTCAATCTTATGATACATATCCTTTGAAATGATAATATTTTTTCCATGAATCATGAATATGATCCATTATAGATTGGGTATGATCTTTGAATATTATATTCATGTTCTCATACCCTTACTCTTATCTTAAAATTTAATTTGACTGTTAATTTATTTCTCCCATATTTACCCTTATTGGGAATCTAAGCTCTCCCTTTCTTATGATTCATTTACCCATGTTATAATGAAAATTTTATGTTAGGTATGACTATGAATAACATTATGGGACATATTGAATATCATTAATGAAATAAGAAGATTGTGTATCTAGTTTCAAATAACATGGAACCATTATTTTCCATTAGCATGTATTCATGAAATTTATTACATATTCATCTATAATATTGGGATATTTACATATGAAATTTTTGGGAAACCATAATTAGTATTAGAGAGATAGGTTTATTCTATCTATAAAAATTAATATTAGAATACATTGGTAAAAATACTATGGATACATATATATAATGGATAACCTCCTAAATTTTTGGTAATAGTCATGGATAACCTAGGTTAAAGGTAAGTTAAAATATATTTATTATAAGGTTTCATAATTTAGAAATAATATGAATAATGTTTCAGGGTTATGTGATTGATAACTTTGATTATTATAGTTTTATGATTACACTTTTCTTTTTGGTTTTATTTAATGAATGGAACTAGAAGACATCATGCTAAAAACAGATGTGATAGAAAATACAATGATTTTCCACCTGAGAAACCAAATATTGTGGTATCTAGAATGGAATATATTATTTTAATTCTCATGGAACATTCCTAGGCCATGAATAAAACTAAAAAATCAAAACGATCAAAGGAGGAAACAACTTACTATTAAGTCTTGTTTGATTCAACATCCACCATCTTTTAGTAGATCTTATGACCCACTAGTGGTTGAGTGATGGATCAAAACCATTGAGAACATATTTTATGTTCCCAAGATAAAAAAAATGAAATTTATTTCTTAATCATTTATCATTTAGATAGAGAAGAAAATAAATGATGAAACTATATTAAAAATATGAGATATGTGGATGAAATTTATTCAACAAAATGGGATGATTTAAAAAGACTTTTTTAGTAATTACATAACACGAATTATAAATAAAAATATGGATAACAAATTCCTTGATATTAAGAAAAAGTAGGATGAATACATTAAGAAATATGAATAAAATTTTACAAGATTTTAATGGTATCCTACTTATTCAATCATTGGCCCGGAAAGTATATTTAATCAAAATTTTAGTGTCCCAAAACCAAGTACCCACAAAGAATTTGCTATTAGATCCATTAATTTCTATGATTAAATATATTATTGAGCACTAAATAAATAATGGGAAATTTGATATTCCCTTAATTCCCATGGTTTTAATAATAAAAGTAAGACCATGTATCATGAAAACAAGAAAAAATCACATGTTCGAATGAAATTTCATCTATTTACATTCTAGAAATATGGGAAGAAACATAAAAAAAATTATTGAATGAAACTGGTAGGTAATTTAAATGTGGAAATGTGTTTCACAAAGCTTTTGATTTTTAAAATGTGATGAATGTGGTTGTTAATGGAATGGAGGAAGAGAAAACAAAAATAAATGCACCACACACACTTCAATGCTTAAAATGAATGGAGTATGGGAAATATGTCATCCAGTGCATCAATCTGAAGTCTTATGATGATGTTTAACATTAGAAACCTATTAATATTGGAGATAAATTGTAATATCATGTAACACCCAATGGAAAATTTGACTACAAGAATGATGTGCTAAAAGGTACACCTATCATCCACTCTAAAATTGATTATATCTTATTTGATTCTTTCCATTCACACTATTTTATATCAAATTAATAGAAAAAATATAATTGAATTACTAGATCAATTATTTCATATAGATTTAGAAGTGAAATATCCTAATGGAATGATTTTTTGATCTCATGTCTATAGTTCCTCTACTATTGACGTTTATGGGAAAGTGCTTCCTATAAATTTTGTGATTCTACATTTAGTTGAATTTGATGTTATTTTATGTATGTATTGGGTTTCGTTATATGGATTTCATATTAATTTATGAATAAGGTACATCACATTTTTAATACCAAATATACATCAAATCATTTATTGTTTTGAGGATGAATATGAACATCACATAGAGATTACTTATATCTTAGGGATAATAATTCATATCCATGAAGGATATTTATCTTTTATAGTTTGGAGGAATATCACAATAAAATACATTTATATTATTCATGATTTTGATGATGAATTTATAGAAAAATTAAATGTTCTTAATCCAAGTCATTTAGTGGCATTTTCAATATAACCCATAAATGGTGTTGCACAAATTACAGAAACACTACATATAATTTCCCTAATAGGTTTAATGTAATTAAAGAAGTAACTCTAGGATAATCATGATAACAGATTTATTTGTCCTTGTTCGACTCTATATTGTGCACCACTTTTTTGTTATGTAGAAATATTGATCAATGTTACATTGTATTTATTATGAATAAAGAAAATATCACAATCAATAAAAGTATCATATACACCATATCAATGATTTGTATGATTGGTTATAGGGAGATGAATACTTATCCATGATTGATCGTCAATTTGGGTATTATCATATGAGAATTAAAATTAAAGACATACCAAATAAAACCTTCCATAGAAGGGTTGTAAACTATTAATTTATAGTGATTTAATTTGTTTCACCATTTCCACTTGTATCTTAAACCATTAAATGAATAAAGTCTATAGAGTTTACCTCTAATAGTTTCTCATTGTCTTAATAGATGATATTTATATATATTCATTGGTAATGGAAGAGTATGAAGATCACTAGAGAATTTGACTAAAGTCCTTGAATAAGGATAAGATGTATGAAAATTTTACCAAGAGTGAATTTTTTCTTTGGAAAGTTTCAATATTGGGATATGTAATCTATTGTATGGGTTTTCATTAAACCCTTCATAGATATATGTTATTATTAAATGACCCTCACTAATCTGGGTCACCAATATATATGGTTTTCTTGATTTTGATGGATATTATTTATTCATTGTTTATAATTTTTCATGACTAACTTATCCACTAACCATGTTAATCAAAAAAACAGATAAGTCAACATTGATAGATTAATGTGAGAAAAAATTAAAGGAATTGAAGAAAATTTAATTCAGTGAACCTCTAAAAACATTACCCAATAATTGATATATACTGATCATATTTTCATACATGGTTATTACACCATTCTAAAGATAAAAAACATAAATGACTTAAAAAACTAGGATCAAAGGAATAATCATCTTGTAAAAATTAGGAACATAAATTTTTTTAAATAATAAAACACAAAAATTAATTTAATTCATTATTCTCTATCTTTTTAGTGGCCCTCATTTTCTCCTTGGTATAAGTAATCACTCGATGATATACACCAAAAAGGGGTGAGATAAACACCATGTAAGAGGATATATATAAGAACAAAAATCAATAGAAAACTATGTGAGAATAATCATTATCTTCAAATAAACAATAAATCATAATCAAAATAATGATTGGACAGAGTAGATAAATGAATGGAATGTGAAACTCCAAAAAATGAAACATCATGTATTAGTGGTCAACTACCACACATAGATTTGAACAAAGATTTCATCATTTATATGAATATTTCACTCTATATCATGAGGTACATCACATTACTTAATGCATCATATAACCATATAATTTCGGGTTCACCAGTCACATCATATCATTTTCATGCACTGTATAATTTTGTGCGCACCCCTTACACCATAACATTTACATAATCAAACATGCCACATAGAACATATATCAATCTTGAATATAAAATAAAACACAAAAAGGAATGTGATTAATTGTATAAATTATAGATTAATGAATAACATTTGGGGTTCCAAAAATAAATAGTTAATAAAATTCCTGGTATAAGAATCATTAATTACGATTGAAGAAGAAACAATCGCATGAGAAGTAAAAGATGTATATTTTTAAAGAAGAGTTAATTTGAGAAATAATCACTTCATTTTACATAAAACTATATTGGTAAAATTTAAATCTAGAAAAAAACACAAGGAAAAGGAAATGATATTTATAGAACAATAAAATAAAATAAAAAATGAAAATGAAGTGAATGGGGGAAATTATAAAGAAAGTGAGTTGGGTTGAAGATTCCCCTTACCTTATGTCTGAATGATTTATTCACATTAATATACAGGATAATAAAATTAAATTCATTAATTTACAAGTAAAAAACATTTTATACATCCATTTTATTAATTATATATTCATTTAGTTCTTTTATGGTCTTTGAGATGAGTTATAGAGTTTAATTTCATCACTTGGAGTGTTCATTTTCATGGTTTTCATGATCGATTCAAGTGTATATGAGTATGTAATTTCACGTAAAATAGGAATAGTTTATGTAGTTTAAAATATTTTTTACTAATTTGATTAATAATATTTAATGATCTTATATATCATTTGTTTATATAGTATGAGCATTATCCATTTGAAAAATAGTTAATAAGAATGATTTAATTTATTTGGAGGATTTTACGACCATCATGAAATCAAATCATTTTGTTTAATATCATGATTATATATTGATTCTAGAATAACCTATAACTTATAATATGTATAATAAAATATTAATTAACCATAATTAGGGTTTTATAACCAGACTTGATGGTATTTTGGAAAAAAGAAAACACATCATCCATAGTGGTGGTAAATCGACTCACCACATATGAAATTTTTATTTTTAGATTAAAAAAGGGAAGATATTAAAATATTAATTAATCTATCAACATAATAAAAATATAGTATATATAATATAATAAAGTTATCATGCCTCTCTGATGGTGGAGGAAAGGATTGAATAATAATAGTAATGAAAAAGAAAATAAAAGAAAAGAAAAATAATGTGGATTTTACCTCTACAATTTCTCCTCCTTGAGAACCTACTTTGGGAAAAGGGTTCGGTATATTTATGAGAACAAGGGGTCTTGGAACTAGGGTAGGGGATTTATAAGAGTATTTGGTATATATTGGACAATCATAATGTTATATAAGGTTTGAGTAGAAGAGGTTGTATTTATAGTAGAGGAGAGGAGTGATTTCTTATTATTTTATTCAATAGTTTATTATTTTGGCTCAAGGATATGAATAGTTTAATCTTTATTAATAAATATACTAAAATAATGAAGAAATGTTATATATTTTTTGATTACATCAGCCTTATATTATCTATGACTCAATAATTCATTTATTTGTTTAATACTGTAAATTATTATAATTTAACATTCAATAAATATTCATGTATTTTAGAAAAATATGAAAACATCACCCTAACCATGTTTCAAAATGTATAATTAAAAAATACTGCATTTTAGGAAAATAATTTTATAAATATGATATATTAAATTTTTAAATAGAAACACTATGTACTCGAAAACTACCAATTTCAATGTTATATACAATTTTTTGAAACCATCGAAAAAAACAATGGTGTCTTAAAACTATCATAAATAATAAAAAATATATTAATTTATTAGTGTATTTTATGAAAATATATTTTCATTCAAATAATTTTATTAATTATAAAATTGTAAATAAATACATATGACTTATAAAAAGACCAATACATAATTTGTTATTTTTAAAATATTTATTTAAATATTTCATGATATAAATATATTACATTTTCAGTCATAAGATACCCAAATTTTATTTATTCTTTCAATGGTGGGGTTACTATTCTATTGGATAAATTACTATTCTTAATGGTCATTATACTATTTAAAGGGTTAGTTTACTATTACATTATGATAAGTTACTAAATTTCTTAGAATACCTCTTATTTCATTCGTTTTTCATTTATTATGTTTCTATTATTTCCTCAAAGTGGTTTTAGGTGGTTTAAACTATGTAAAATAATTATATAAAGAGAAATTCCATTGACTAAATTCTGGGTTATTACATTCTTCCTCCTTATGAAATTTTACCCTCAAAATTTTATTTCACATAATATGGTGAAAAAAAGTGAGGGTAATTTTCCTTAATTTCTTCCTTGAGTTACAATGTTTCCTCATCATAATAATGGTTCCACCATAGTATTTTGACCAGGTGAGTAATCTTGTTGCATAGAAATTTATCTCTACAGTCGAAGATCTTAACTGACTTCTTTTTATAAGTGATATCATTTTCCAAATGTATCACATCTCGATTTCATACATGTGAGGTATTTGGTAAGTACTTTCTCAAGAGGGACACATGGAATAAATAATGTACTTGAGAAATGATAGGTGGATGTGATAATAAATATTCCATAACTCTGACATAATCAAGGATCTATAGGGGGATGATGTACCTAGGGATCAACTTTCATTTCTTACCAAATCTCAAGATCCTCTTCCATAGAGATATTCATAATAATACCATGTCTCCATCCTTAAACTCAAGGTCCCATTAATGATTGTATACATAGATATTTTTTCAACTTTGTTCTGATTTGATGTGCTACTGAATAGTATTGACCATTTCATCCATTTCATCGACCACTTCAGGTCATTGGAAATTAATTTAACTGAAATCATCCATACACATTGGTGTTTTCTATATTTTCCAATAATGGGATTTATATATATCCATTTGGATACTCTAATGGATGATGTTTTGTATGAGAACTCAACAAAATGGGATAAGCTAATTCAATCAACGTTTGAATTCCATTGAGCATGATGTTATCATATCTTCAAGTGTCTAAATAGTCCTTTTTGATTTCCCATTCTTTTAGGGGTGATAGGTCATTCTGAAATTCAATTTAGTATTCAAATAATATTTTATAATTCTCCAAAATTATGATGAAAACATTTTATCATGACCGGAGAATAGTAAAAGAAAAAACCCATGAAACCTCACCACTTTCTTCACATATATCATGGAAATTTGTTTGAGTGATGAATCTTCTTGAATAGGGATAACATGGGAAAAATAGTGAGTCAGTTCACCAAAAACCATATCACATTATTTCATTTGGATGTCTTTAGGAGACCAGTGTCAATGTCCATGTTGATATTCTCCCATTTCCACAAGGGTATAGGTAATGGTTGCATTATCCCTTTGGACTTTTTTCACTCTTATTTATCATGATAACATATCTTGAAACTTGAGATATATTCTACAATATCCATCTTCATGATGTACTACCAAAAGTGTTCTCTAAGATAACTATACATCTTGGGGATCCCATGATGGATAAAGGATGTTGAGCTATGTGCATTGTCCACTAGATCATCATTTATCTTAGGTGATGAAGGAATATAAAGCTTGGTTCCAACCTTAATAACATCGATGTAATTTATATGGTAATATTGTAACTTCCCTTCCTTTACTACAATCACCTTATTTTTTTAAATCCCAGAGCATCCCTTTGTGCCTACATGATCTAATCATGGATAAATGGTAGGGAAATAATTTCCAAATTGTAGGATTTATTCCTTTTTATTATGTTTTAAAAATCCATCCTTTACATATCCATGAAGATAGGGTCTTTCACAATCCACATCATGGATAAAGTAGCAGGTTATATTTTTCTAAGAGAATTAGATTCATTTTTTACCATCCAAGGATGATAATAAATAGAGAAAACATAGTCCTTGATTATCTATAACACTCTCCTTTGATTCATGTTGTGTTACTTATATATGAATATATATATTAGACTCTTGTGATCAGTATATATGTCACACATCTCTCTATAGAGGTAGTGCCACAAAATTTTCAAAGTAAAAACCACAATTGCTAGCTCCAGATCATGAGTCAGGTAGTTCTTCTCATGTATCATTAAATGTCCGGAGGCATATTCTATTACTTTATCATTCTGAATGAGTACAAACCCCGATCCTTTTTTAAATCATCATTGTATATCACAAAACATTATCCAGTAATTGTTAATGTTAGTACAATTGTAGTGATTATACTCTTATTTAGGTCCTTGAATCCTTCCTCACATTCTTTCATCCACACATAAGTTACCCCATTCCTTGTTAAATTAGTTAATAGTATAGAAAATCATGTGAAGTTTCTCAAAACAATTTGGTATTACCCTAATAATGCAAGAAAAATACAAATTTTCATGACACTAGAGGATATAATAAATTCCTCAATTGACGTTTTAAGGGTCTATAGATAATAACTTACTTTTGATAATGTGTCCTAATAATGGGACTTTATACATCCGAAAATCACATATGGTGAACTTGGAAAATAATTTCTGCTTTTTTAATCTCACCAACACAATCCATTGATGTTATTCATGTTCCTCCTCCCTCTTGGATTATATGATAATGTCATTGAAAGAAAGAAAAAAAATTATTCATAGTAATGTCTAAAGACACAATACATCTAATCCATCAATATTTTAGGGATATTACTGTTTTTGAAGGGAATCACTATAAACTCATAGTGCCCATACATTATGGGAAAGGAAGAATTTTAGATATCCTCCATATTTACTTTTGGTTGATGATATCCATAATGAAGATCCACCTTTGAGAAGTATTGAGATCCTCACAGTTGATCGAAAAAGTTATCAATTATTAGAAGAGGATACTTTTTCTTTATGGTGATCTTGTTGAGTTCCAAAAAATTGATGCACAACCACAATTATCATTCATTATTCATGAAAAAGACCATTAGATCACCCTAAGGTGATGCACTAGGGTGTATAAACCATTTGTCTATGTGATTTTGAATCTACTTGTTAAACCCTCTAGTTCGATAGGGTCCATCCTATAAGGAAGTTTTGATATAAGAGTAGCTCTAGGTATAAGTTATATTGAGAACTCTACCTCACGATCTAGGTTAAATCAATAGAACTGTTTGGGAAATACATCACTATATTTCCTCACAATAGGAATTTCCCCTATGTAGATAACTTCCTTTGAATCAACCATTTGGGTGAGTTATGCTTCTTCACAGGGAATAATTACCCACACCATAGGGGGATTTTCCGAAAGAGATTTAGGATCTTCCTTGAATTTTTATAGAAGCATGAGATGGTTCATAATATGAAAAGATATTTCCATTTCATGAAAATTTATCTGTTCTTTACATAAAGAGATCCAATCAATCCCTAGTACAGTGTCAACTTCCACCAAAAGAAGTATCATGAGTATCTCTAGAATAATCTTTCCACAAATGCCAATAAGTAAATATACCAACACATGGGTAAAAATTATGGCACCACAAGGTGTTTTGAAGAAATTTTTACTTCATGTTTTTGGATCATAGATTCAATAGTTATCGAAAAAATGGATGATATAAATGAATGCGTAGAACCATAATCAACTAATACTTTTTCCATTCATGAGGTAATTGTAAGTGCACATTTTTTGACTTCATTATATTCATCCACTTTATCATTAGTAATTTTATAAAATTTATCTGGATCCTTTTTATTTGGTGGCTACTAATTACAATTACCCTCGAGGACTCAAGGTTTAATCCACTCGATTGGATAGTTCCCTTTATCCCTAAAGATGAATCATTGAACCATGGATGGTGATGTTTTTTCCTCCATAATAT
The DNA here is from genome assembly GCA_963277665.1 of Viscum album. NCBI lineage: Eukaryota > Viridiplantae > Streptophyta > Magnoliopsida > Santalales > Viscaceae > Viscum > Viscum album. The sequence goes on from OY728139.1 coordinate 1,088,449,094, forward strand.
AGGATATATTAGTTATATCTATACAACATTCATGAGATTGGTGGCCTCTTATCCCACACTTATAGTATTTGCCCATCGCATTGAGGTAGTTCCCATGATGCTTATTCCTATATTTTTGAAATGTGAGTGGTTGTGATTTCTTTAAAAGATTTTCATTAGATCCTTTATCTTCAAAATACATCTTTCATTTCGTATTAAAATATCCATGGGACCACGATCTAAACTATATCATTAATTTGAGAGAACAAGGAAAAATTATTCTTAACTCCCAAGGTCTCTAATTTCATGATCCATTAGAAGGTCTGGTTTTAAACCACTAATTTTTTCTATCCTTATTAATAAAAAAAACTGAGACATGCCTTGAAATCGTTAAGAAATTTTATTCATAAGTCATGATATATTTAGCTTCATTTTTCTTCAGCTCTATGAGCTCTCTCTCTATCTTTTAAGGAATAGTTATTGGGAAATAATTTTAATGAAACAATATCTTTAAGTCCCCACACGACATATCTACAATTTATTAATTTTTATTAGTTTTGTTATTCAATTCCCATAATTTATCAACCTCTCCATATAGTTGAAAAATAGTCAGTGCCACCTTTTCAATTTCAGAACAGTCAATAATATAAAAGAAAATTTCTATTTAGTTAACCCAGTATTCCAAGACTAGTGGATTAGAATATCCAGTAAACCTTATTAGTCATTGTTGCATAAATGTCCTGATATCTAATTTCATCTTCTTTTTTAAAGGAGTAAATTAAACATTATTCATGTTATTGTTCATAGCCTGATGCTACTGGGTAAGAATCTCAATGAAAATTTGAACTCCACCTCCCAAGGAATTGGGTATGTTATTTGTGAAATCACTACATTTTACCTTACATGGTTTGTTGGGCTTATTTCTCTTCGTCCTATTATTTTATAAACTAAAAAATTTTAGAACCAAACATAAGTAAATAATTTATGAATAAATAATTTATTCGTTGGTGTAATTAAATATAATATCATATCTTATGGTATATCTATGATTATAATTTTTCCGAAACAAAGATTCTTGGCTGATTACTTATACATATGCTTAAACTCAGGGATTTCACTAAGGATATGTAATCCTAATTTACAAATTAACTAAATTATTTGTTGATACAATCTATAGTGAAAATAATTTTATTATATGATTATTAAATCATTCTAAGGATAAAAAACATACGAGCATTAAAAAACCAAAATCCAGAGGTTTATTCTCTTTAGGAAATTATGACTACACAAAACATTTACCTAAAAAACAAAAAAAATAATTTAATCCTTATTATGTATCTTCTTAGTGGCCCTCATTTTTTCCTTGGTATAAGTAATCACATGAGGATATACATCAAAGAAAAAGGTTAGCAAAAATCCATGTAAAAGGATAGTTAAGAACATGAATCCATAAAACATTGGATGAGAATAATCATCATAATCTTAAAAAAAATCATCATCTTAATCATGAGAATAAGAAATAGATAAAGGCGTGTAATGTGGAAATTCATAAAAATGAAGCATCACATCATTAACTACCTCACATAGTTTTGAATAAAGATAGCATCATGTTTATACATATTTAACTTTATCTCATCAAATATATAACATTAACCAATGTATTGGAGTGCTATATAATTTATTTCACACCTATAATATCTTAATAATTACATGCGCAATATAATTCTGAGTGTTCATATCACATCATTATATTTAAATAATTGTGCATGCCACATAAAATGCATATAAATATTGGAAATAAAATAATTGATGAAAATGTATGGGAATAATTTTATAATTAATAAATTCATGAATAAACATTAGGGTTCCAAAAATAAATAGATAATAACATAATTTTATAAGAATCATTAATCTTGAGTGAATTAGAAATAATTTCACGAGATGTAAAGGATTTGTTTTTTTAAAAGAGTTATTTTGGGAAAAAATATTTTCATTGGTCATAAAACATGATTGGAAACATTTATATCCTAAAAAATAAAATTAAATGAAAAAAAGTGATATTTTTTTAATAATAAAGGAAAATCCAAACTAAAATTGGAGTCAAACCTAAATAAACCCAATAAAAAAGAGTTGGGTTTGAGAATCACCTTACCTTATGTCTGACTGATTTATTCATTTTAATATCTTATATAATAAATTCAAATTCATTAATTTATAAATAAATAAATTTTTATACATTAATGTTATTCATTGTAGTATTATTAATTTCATTTATGGTATTTTTGATGATTTATAGAGTTTAATTTCACTGTTAAAGTGTTTTTTCTTGGTTTTCATGATGTGTTTGCTTATATATGAGTATTAAAGTTTATGTAAATCTAAAATAGTTTTCCAAAATTGAAATTTTAAGTTATTAATGAGATTTAATAAGATAAAATGGTCTAATATATCATTATTTTATGTGGTATTATGCTGAATAATTAGATAAATAGTTAATGAAAATGATTTAATTTATCTTGAGGTTTTTACGACCTTCAAAAACTCATGTAATTTTATTCGATATCATTTTTATATATTGATTCAAGAATGGTATATAACATATAAAATGTATTATAAATTATAATTTATCCATAATTATTGTTTTATGACCATTCTTGATGTTGGTATAGAAAAATGAAAACACATCGTCCATGATGGTGATAAATCGACACACTATAGACGATATTTTAATTTTTAGAATAAAAAGAAAAGGGAAGAGATTAGAAGAATATTAATTCCATTAACTTTATTAAATTAAATTTTATAAAACATATTAGAATTATCTTTCCTCTTATATAGGTCGATGCGGGGATAGGATAGGAAATGAAATGAAATTTAAAAAGGGAAATAAAGAGGATTTTATCTCTTGGATTTCTCATCATTGAGACCCACCTTAAGGAAAATGGTTTGGTATTTTGATAAGAAAAAAATCTCTTCGACGTGGGGGAGGATATTGGGAAGGGTATTATGAACTTGGATAATGTTCAAGTATTTAAGGTTTTAGGAGAAGAGGTGTTGAGGGGTGGTATTTATTGGGGATGAGAAGTGTGATTTTATTTATTTGATTCTTCAGTTTATTATTTTTTCTCATGTATATGAATTTTTTGAAAATACCATTAAATATATTAAAATAATTATAGAGCATTCGATATTTTGGTCTTATATAAAACCTACATCATCTACGACTCAATAATCCATGTATTTGTTGAATACTGAAAATTATCAGATTTTACTATTCAAAAAATTCAAGTATTTTAGACAAATAAAAAAATAACCCTAACCATTTTTTAACATTAGAATTACAGAAAGGATCTATTTTATGAAATAATTTTCTAAATATAATCTATATAATTTTTAATAAAAACACTATTTACTCTAAAAAATATTAATTTTAATATTATAACCCATTTTATGACACTTTTGAAAATATACGAATGTCTCATTAAATTATATTATAATCTCTAAAAAATATATATTAACTTTTTAGTATATTTTATGAATGAAAATTTTCTTTTAAATAATTATATTAATTATGAAATTATAAATAAAAATGTTTGACTTAGAAATATACGAATACTTAATTTATCTTTATTAAAATATTAATTTACTTATTTAATGATATAAATATATTATATTTTCATTCATAAGATACCAAAATTTTATTTATACGTTCAAATGTGTGGTTAGTATTTTATTGGAAAAATTACTATTCCTAATGGTCATGTTACTCTTCCAAGGGCCATGTTACTATTCATCGAGATAGGTTCCTTAATTTATTAATATAACTATTTTTCATTAATTTGTCATTTATAATGTTTTTATTGTTTTTTCAATGTAATTATATGTGGTTTATACTAAATGAGATAGTTATAATAATGAAATTTCCATTGATATAGTTTTGGGTTGTAACAGATGAAGGGTTTATAATATATAGTGATGCATTGAAAAGGGGATTGATATATAATCTCATGTATGATGATATTTTTATATCTTATGACTCATGAGAACTCAAGGTTCAAGAATAAATTACTCAAACCATGATCTATGGTTATCTATAATAATTTTTTCATTAATGATATAGAGTAATTATCTTTATTGATAAATATTTGATATATATACTTATCATAAAAGATTTATTCACATATTCACTAAAAAATGTCTGAATATGTACAAGATATTATGGTTAATGTTGATTAATGATTATGAATCCTCAATTCATTAACACCATAAGAAATAGAACAAGGAGATAGATGCTATAGTTTTAATTGATCATGATATCCTATCTACGATGTGTATAAAAAAATATCAAATATTTTAGGATTTCAAATGGATATAAATAGAAATTTTAATTGGAAGGGAGAGATATTATCTTTCAAGGATTACTGTTACACCATCTATCAAAGCGAGTATTAAAGAGACGTAGAAGGAATATTTAGTGATATAAAAGGTGATACATTTTCTTTTGTTTATCCTTAATTTTAATGTAATGATAATATCCATAGAACTTGTATGTGTTTCAACCCTACCAGATTGAAAGATAGATCTTTTCGATGAGGCACATAACTCATCATTCTATTTTTATCCTGGATATATGTAGATATATCGATATTTAAAAGAGTATATATAGTGGGATAAACCGAAGAGAGATATTTTAGAGTATGTATTATAGTACACGGTATGTTAAAAATAACAGGATGGTAGATATAATTCTAATGAAATATTACATGCATTACAACTAAAAAATAGAAATTAGAAAAAATAACCATGGATTTTGTTGCCTGACTCCCCACCATGTCTAAATGAAATTATGAAATTTGGTTTTTAGTTGTTCTCTTTAAAATGTGGGTACACTTCATTACTATCAAATAAATTTTTTCTCAAGACTAGAAGACTAGAATATACATTAATCAAGTGGAAAGATTCATGAAGTACCACATTCTATTGTATTATTTTTGGATATGACGAATACCTAAAATTTCTGATGATGTCTTTAGTTGGATCTAGATAAATAGTTTTGTTTCATAAATACTTTTCATCTTTTGATTAAAGGTTAGTATGAGAAAACAATTAAAACCTAGAGGATATACTAATGTTTTCTTCTATGGATTTTAATGGTGGTTGGGATCAATAACTTCCTCATGTTGACTTATTTTACAACAATTTATTTCACCATATAATTCAGTGGGATCCTTTTAAGGCCCTATATGGAAGTATGTTATGAAATCTATTATTTCTGTATGAATTTATAGAAATAAATCTTTCTAAATATGATCTAGAGGTGGAAATTGAAGAGAATGTCAAATCCATTTATCAACACATAAGAGTATCTCAATGTCGATAAAAAAGTTATGCTAACAATTTTCTATGAGATCTGGTGTGTAAATTCTTTGAAAAGGTATTTAAATAATTTCACGATGGAAGAAGGATAAATGATTTAGAAAGAAGGGAAATATATTCCCTAGGTATACTTTCAACTTTGAGATTCTTGATCAACAAGGGATGCAAGCTTATTGGTTTGGGATTCCATAAAACCTTTCAAAATTTCATGACATGTTCTATGTACCTCTCATCAGGAAGACCATACCCAATACATCACATATACTGATCATAGAGTTCATTCTATTGGAGAATGATCTTTCATATCATGAACAAACTATTTAAATAATTGATCATACAAATAATGTCATAGGGAATAAGACTACTCACCATGTTAATGTTCTCGGAAGGAATAAGGAATTCAAAAAATATACCTGGGAAACTATGGATGTAATAAACTAAAGATATCAAAACTTTTTGTGCTAGAGTAAAATAATTTCCCTAGTGTAATTTATTTTAATGGGGGTAAAATGTAACACCCTAATATTTTATGATATATTTAGTTTGAAATTAATTTCTATCTCTTTGATATCTTTTGATACATGCGAACCCAAATCTAAATGACCCATAATATAGTATGAAGTTATAAACTAGTCATTAAATTGATGGTATAATATAAAGCAACCAAATTTTAAAAATGTTTATAATGACTTGAGATAAATCAATTATTATTTAGTAAATTCTTTATATATGGTTCAAAAATTTTCTTTTCAATCAAATAGTGTTATTATTTTTTGTGAGAAAATATTATAAATAAATTTTGAAAAGTTTATAAATTTTATTTTAAAAAATTAATATCTTTTTTGTAATCTAAAAGTCAAAATTAGATAAGAGTGATATTTTGGAATTATTTTAAAGGATTAATCTTTCATTATATTATGAATAATACTTATTTTTATTAACAATTATCACTGTATTTAAAGAATTTAAAGATTTAAATTTTCATAAAATGGGTATAAAAGTAAAGGTAGTTTAATTTTATTATTATTAATCATATTTGGTTCATTGAAATAAATTATATATTGAATTTTTATGTAAAAATATTTTATACTTAAGAGATATTTTACATTAGAAAAATGATTTTTCATTTATGATCAAGTGATTAATCTGAACTTAAAATCTATTAAATTATTTAACTAAATTGTATAAAATCCATTGAATATTCAAATAAAAAATAATAAATAATAGGTAATAAGGACAACATAATGTTTTTCATAATTAATAGTAAAAACAACAAAAAGATGTTAATGTGGTTAAAGTTAAATTTTTTTTACAGGGGTTAAAATAAATATATATGTTTTAAAATGACCTAAAAATATGATTTTTTTTATATTCCATAAACATATTCTAATGATATCTTATTTATGGTTCATGAATTTTCAATTTTCAATTATTTTGTTTCATAAATATTATATGAAATTATTTTTAATTTTTGAAAATTTACAGGTGTCTCATTACCTCGTTTATAAAATAGTATATTATCCCCTCAACATCTCACAAATATTAAGAAATATATCTTGACAAAAACTTACCAAAGTCACTTTAAAACATAATTATATGCATTCTAGTTATGGTTTTTTCTCAATGACCATCCTTCTGGTCCTTAATAATAGATCAAAATGAAGTTTTTCGATGCTAAGGAAATTTTCTTTACCAAGAACTATCTTTTCTTCTTATTATTTCACCGCCATAAATTATATATTAATAATTAGAATATAATTAAAACTATATATATCATATGAATATTTTTATTATGATAATATTATAACTGATATATATATATCATCTTCTACTAAATGGGAAACAAAATAATCTATCATGTATACAGTGAGCTACCAGCTCACGAACCAAAGTAATGCATTTTCAATAACCACATATTATAACAGTATATAATTATGAATATAAATTATATATAAATATATATATGATATTTATGGTCAAAATTTACATATAGAATTATAATATCACATTTACCTTCTTACCTTCCAATCTGATGGAAATCAATAACATCCCAAATGCGTCTGTGTGGACTACAGCCTCAATGAAGTGATATGATTATCTATTCATTTACCTTTTAAATTAATTTTAGTAAGGTATATTTAATGAATATATATGATAAAGATGATATAATAATGATTTTATATAGATGAATTATTACTTAATATTCTTTTATCCCATCTGTTAAAATGTAAAAACAGTGTTCATACGTAAGTATGACTTACCATCTAAATAAATAGTGTAATTAATTTTATTATATCTATCATTTATGGATTAATATATATATAATGAATATATATCATTTTTATTTGATTATTATAATTATGAAAAAAATGTTTCCATGATTCATGTACAAATATCAGATCATTAACCCAAAACTCTATCAAAAATTTATTAGTTAACATAAAAAAATGATGCTTTTTAATTATAGTTTATTAATAAATGGAAGTTGAAATATGATAAGTTGTTAATTTCTTATATTATAATTATTTACATGATTATGGTATATAATTAATATAAATTTAAATGTAATATAAAATATTTTATACTTCTTTCAATGCAAGTGAAATTCATGGTAAGGAAATTTAATATCACTTATACTTTGATGACATACATTCCATATTAACAAATTTATAATTTATATTGTCTATATAATACACATGAATTTATTTTATGAAGATATTCAAGAATATTATGGTATTTACATATCCATCCAAGGTTCTAAATTTCAATAGTTTTATATTTGTAATTATTTAATGTGGTAAGGTTTATATGATATAGTCTCATAATTTAACACAATTATTTTAGATTATGTTTCTGATAATGAATTATGATAATCATACTCTCATGAAACAAATTTTTTTTATCCTCTAGTTATTTCATTATACCATGTTTTCTATTCATTTTCCTTACTTCATGTGCTCCACATGCATAATGATTGTTTTAGTAACAAATTTACTATTTCTCCCATCATTTGAAAATTATCTCTATTCAATACCCACATTTAATAAAAATGGTTTCAAGAATGTTTATAATATTCTACTAAGATTTTTTAAAGTAATTATTAATGTGTATTATAATTAATATTCCTATATTTTTTCAAAAGGGGTGTATTTGGATTATTACAAATGTGATAAAAGAATGTTTTCTTTTAATTTATATGACAATAAAGTATTTTACCATCTTCATGAACATTGAGTACATTAAATATACTAATATAAATGTTCATTTTTTATCTTCAAATAAAATTTTCCCCTAATATTTAGAATTTATTTTCATTTTAAATAAGTGATTTCATTGTGAAAAGGTTATTTTACTCAACTAATATTCCAATGATTATTTTATAGGAATTTTAATCGATAATAACAACCTTTGATGTTAATTATTATTTTCCGGGGATATGATCCAATTCATTCTCTAGATGGTTTATGATAATTATATTTTTATAAAACCAATAAATTTTTCATGGTTTATAATTTGAAGAATTGATGAAATGATTATGAAACTCATTTTCATTATAAGTATTATTGTGTGATTATATTATGAATGTTTCATGATATTATAGAACCAAAATGTATGGGTTTAATTATGTGATGTGTAGGACTTAAATTATATAGCCCTTTAATACAATAGGTAATGTATTATATCATATGAGATAATTGTGGGAATCAAGTCAATGTTCTTGATTTAATGTAGTATACAAGTCATTATTTTTGATCCTCTATGTAAAACAAGTCAATGTGATTGATCAACTATGGGAAATAAGTTTTTTATTATTAATACATTATGATTTGGTATTTTTGTTTGTTTACTGTTACATATAGAATGGTTTATATAATTATTATGGTGTCACACTTTTATAACTTGAATATATGGTCAATGATCTATTCATGGTGATTTATAATTGTTAAAATACACGTTTTTTAAAATGATAAAGTATTATGCCTTAAATCATGCATAAATCTAAGATAGATTGTGTAATATATTTTTATGTTATATTCATGATCTCATACCCATTTTATTGTTGTCTCCTTTAATATGATCATCGATTAATATCTCCTATGTCTACCCTTACTAGGCATCTTAAATAACCTTTTATTATGTTTATTTACATAGGTTATGACGAAAGGTTTATATAGGGTATACCTATGAATATCAATAAATTGGAAGACACTTAAGGGATATGTTGAAGATAATTCATGAAAAAATAATATTGTGTATCTAGTCACTGAATACACTAAACCTTTATAGTCCCAAGGTACATATTTCGGAAATGTATTGAATATAAATCTAATAAGATATGATATTTATATTTTAAACTCTTGGGTAACTATATTATACTGATTTAAGGATGTGACCATCAGAGTTCATTGTGGGTAACTAAGATTTCTTACACATGACTCCTCAATCAAGACATTAATGATAATGGTAGTAAGGGAAGCTAGTGTCAATATTTGTGGGACCATTCTTGATTGTAGATAGTATCCAGATAGTGGAATACCATTTGGATATTCTTCTACTTGTATTAGATCCAATGGTACATGACTGATTCTATAAAAGTTTCTACTATAAATATGTTTAGTTGGAGCCTGATGCATAATTAACGGAGCTAATGGGGAAAACATTGAATGTAGGAAGAATGTGTCATGGGGAAATATTTTTTCACTTTTCAATGTCCTATGATAGAATGATTATATTCAAGGGGAGACTTGGGAGCTTAACTCTATTGTTTTGTCACTTTTTCTAGAGTTTTTGGTTCAAAACCACCAAAGGAGCCTCTAGGGGCTGAAAATTAATCAGAGTGTGACAATTTTAACACCCTAATATTTCATGTTATATTTTATTATTTATGAAATATCATGTTTTTTTACATCCCTTATATTTTTTTCTTTGGTGAAATGGGTTTCAAAGTTAATATTTTAGAGGATGGAGGCATGTGTTGGTGGTACAGAAGATAAAATAAGTTCACCAACTCATTAGTGAGGTAAACTAGTCAGCCTGTGGTTTTTAAAAATGGACCTATGGTTATGAAGATCACAAAAACATACTGGTTTTTGAGATATAATGTCTAAATTATACCCTGGTATACCAGCTGAATAAGGGCCATCATCTGGTTAGTTGTTTGTGCCACATGCCGACCAGTAATACCTGCGTGAAAATATAATTAATGAAATTTAGATAATTTTGTATAATTCAATTATTATCCAAACCCTCACCCTAATCTAACACCAACACAAATAGATCCTCTTGAATACCTATCCTTTTTTTCATGACTCCCTCTTTCTCTACACTAGGGTTCTTGTAGTCAATACTAATAATTTATAATTTACCAAGGTGAGATCTATTTTTTCAAAGACAAGATATTTTTAATTTTATATAATTGATCCTAGATCAGGTTGATGTGGTATAGATCAATAATATATACCTAATTATAGTGGATTATACAGTAATTATTGATTTCTCAATATTAGAAACCAGGAATTTGTGACATCTATATTATTGAACCTAGATCCTCCTTTGGAAACAATTTTTTTGGGTAAGTTGATGTGGTTTTTATCTATTAAAATGATATCTACCGTGAATCCAAATTCTAAGGATTCTAGAATGAAATTTTGGGTATTATTATAGTGAATATCGGTTCATAGATATAATTCAGGTATTGTCCCTCGATGGATCCTAGGAATTTTCAACGAGGCATTAATGCTCACGTGTTATTACCATATTAGGGCCTTGTACTGAGTTATTAGTATTATAGAAATATTTGTATGTGCATGGTGTAGAGACACATGATGGATAAGGTATATTTGGAATTTTGGGTGGCCCATGGGACCCTTCCTTATTATGTCTTCTATTTTTCTTTACTTGGTTTCATCTTTTATGTTTCTATTTCATATGCAAGAGAATATTTCATATTCCATTTCTGATAATTATTGTGTTCTGCCATAATAATTTATTATTTAATTAACAATGTAATATTTATTATTTTATAATTATCATTCCTATGTTTTTAATTAAATTTTTATTTATATATATCCAGTGGAACTTATGAGCTAGTTATCATATTTAAAGGTGGCTCATACATGATTAGTTCCCCCATAGAGGGGGGATATTGGATGACCATAATAAATGATTTTGGCTCTTGATATATGATCAAAATCATTAGAGAAGGAAATGTGTTTAAACCATGAGGTAAAATTCAATCTATAATTATATGGGAGGCTATATTCTTTTATAATATGTGACTGGGGAATGTCCTATTGTATCTGTCAGGTTCCGTTGGATAGGGCACGCTAAGCATACATACCATCATAGTATAGTATGTTGAAATCAAAGTGTATTGTCCATAAATGTGATATATATTAATATATAATGGTTTATTAAATTCAATTAGATAATATTACATTCTTTTTGTGTAGTGTTTTTGTATGTATGGTCAGGATCTGTAAAATCCTGGTCAATTCATGATCACTCAATATTTTATTAGTTATATTTTTTTGTTCATATACCTTTCCATCATTACATAAAAATGTATATAAATTTGAATTTATTTCATGTATGAATTTATGGTATCCTACATGGTTTATAATGACAACCTTATTTGGAATGTTAGTACACATACATAATTCTTGACCATGGATCCAGAGATGGGAAAGGGCCTAGTGGTTGTTAATGAAGGTTAGAGATGTTTGGAGACCGATGTAGTACTAGGATGGACTAAAAAAGATATATCATTATATATTATTTATTTATTTATTATTTTAATAGTTATACATTTTGAACATAAACATTGGGGTCTATTTGGATTGATACTATATAGACAATCATGAAATATACCATTAAATATAGTTTACGTTATCATCAATTATGATGTTTAGATAAATTTTCTATAATATGTTATATTATAGTGCATGGCTATGATTACTGACTGTATAGTGTGCCACGATACCTTTAAAACCTCCCCACAAGTCAAAATCCTATTACATACAAAGAGGTGTGCATGCGGTCATATGGAATGTTATATCAGACCTAGTGATTTGGGTTTTGGTGTCACAGTTGAAGTAGGACCATGTGTTGATGACATGTCTTGTTAGATGAATTTTTTTCAGGATACATTTCATTAGTTTACCAAGACATTATGAGGGGGAGATATAGTTATATTAAATAGGAGAGGTGATATGGGATTTTTTGGAATGGTTATATGGAATAACTGTAGGGATGATAATTATACCGCAAAAAAATTACTCTTCAATTAAGAAAATAAAATTTCTCTTAGTTCATATTTTAGCATAATAAAATTACTAGATGATTCATTCTTTTCTTTATAAAATGATTTTAATTCATTAAAATGTTTTAAATGATTAAATAGAATAAATTTATGATTTTTAGGGCATTAATATGATATCTATCAAACTATGACTCATAATATTTCTTCCCTACATTAAATAGATTGATTGATTCATATTTTCTTATAATAGACCCACCATAATTCTTATAGCAATGATGAAAAACTATAGATAATTTTAAATAAATTTATTTTTGAATCATTATAATGATTTTGGATTATTAATCCATATAGTAAATACATTTTTGTCTTGGTAAAATAATTCTTATATCGATTATTTAAAAACATTTATAATTTAAATTTTTATGAAAATTTTAATATGTATATAGTGGTGAATTATTATCATTCTTTAGAAAAATTTTAAATTTATTTTTTTATTACGTATAATCAAATTTTCTCTATTTTTTACGAAACATTAAAAAGTCAATATTCAAGTTGAATTGATTATAGATAATCTGAGGGAATGGAAACAAATTTTTATTTCATATGTAGACAATATTGTATCTTCAAGATGAGTTAATTGTAATTAAAATCTATCTAACTAATTTGAAACATATCAACTATTCATTTGGTAAAAAATTATAAGCCCAAATCAAATCAGTGTATACAATGTAAATTCTTTATAAATTTAATGATTGGTAGATAAAATATATAATCCCAAAAAACCACATATATATTACATCATTTCTGTGAATATTAAATATATCTCACAATTAAAATAGATTGATAATAACAAATTTTAGTTTTCTTAAAGACTAGATACATATATATCACATTGAAGGTAAATCATCATCATCATCTCAAACATGTATCATTAAATAATGTACCCTTATAGACGCAACATACTTACAACCCATCATCATAACCTATGGAGAAATGGAAAAATAATAATGGGGGAGAACAAATTTCTAGTGTGCGAAAAAATTGGAGATCTCAATCAGTGATCATTTGTAAGAATATCTGGGGAATAAAGGTTTTAAAACATTAAAATCATAAAACAAATTTCATAGATCATAATAATGATTCATTGTATAAACATTAGAATTTCAAATAATAAAATAATTATAACAAATAAAACATGATTTAAGAGATTAAATAAGAAGAATTTATATAGTTCATAAGAGTGTGGCACTATCATATGTATGAATACTATATAATATGTCATTGTTAAATAATAAGAATATTATATCATAGTAGATATAGAATAATAACATAATTCCAATGTCATAGTTCATCAGGAATCACTAAATTATTGTAATTGTGGATTGATCACATAAAATAAATTTGAATAATTAATTGATGATATAGAAGGGATTAAGCAATTCATTAGAGGGTCATATATATAAAAAAATTTAGAGATTCACTCTTGGATCCAATGTTGAAAGTGTAAACTTTACATTACCATATTTGATGTGCATAATTGCAACCCATTTTTTCTATCCAAACCATACAACATCAAAAGGAAAAATTATATCACATATATTTTGGGGAAACATTTTTCATTTACAGTTGTATAAAATTTAGAAAACACCTATATAAACACTTCCCATGTCGTCAAATGATCATTTCTCCAACTAAACATAGATTTTATTATTTCACATTAAGTCATCATAATTATCCATATATACTATATTTTATACATAATTAGTTCAAGAACATTATTTATAACCTAGTTAAAAGGAAACAAAATTAGGGTGATCTAAAATGTTTAATAAGGGAGAACTTAAGAATCTTCAAATGAGTTTTGACAGTGAGCATAAGAATAGAATACAGGTTTGTGACATAACAAAAGTGAATGAGTATAACATAATAATTTTCATTGCCATCAATACATGTATCAGATAACCTGATAAAATGGAGTATGGAATTGAAAAAGAATTATTCACATGAATAATTAATCATGATCTATGTGGTACCATTATTTATCAAATCAAACATCATAAACCCTTAGCAATAATAGATAAAAAATATTTTTATCTTGGAAGATCATATTCAAAAAATACCTACAGAACCCATATAGAAATATTATTATTAAAATAAGTATACATCTCACTTAAAATATAATTTTCTAGAAAATGTAATCATTACCCAATTAATTGGGGCATTATCTGGGAATAACCAACATTTAATCTATAATGGTTTCAACCTATGCTATCTGAGCCACCACATCATATAAGTTGTAATGGGTCACACAATACTATATGGGACTTCATATCATGTAATCTGTTATGGGATATCTAAAAGATATTTCAGATTCCCATAATAGAAGTAATTTCCAATAACCATAACATTAATAGTGTACACTTATTAGAAATTAATTCATAAAAATAAAAAAAACGATAATTATGCTTTTATAACATGATTAAAACATAAAAAATAAATGGGTACCATGTCAATATATTTGAAACATGATTAACCCATGGAAATTAAATGGGTTATATAATAATATATAAGAAATATGATTAACAAGTGAGAAACAAATGAGTTCCACAATAATATATTTGAAATAATCATAATCTATCTTGAGAATGAATGAGGATGGTGTCGTTACAAAATATCACTTCTGGGTAATAGGTACAGACAGTGGTTGTTGACATTGATGAATGAGAATACAATTAAGAGAGAATTAAAATTCGTTATATGAAAATAAAATCTTTATTTCAAAAATAAATTATTAAAAACAAAAAATTCACAATATAATGTAAAGTAATTTTTCTTTGAAAACAACCTTGGAAACATATAAAGGGAGATTTGAAAAGAATAATTTAAATCATTTAACGTGGAAAATATATTTTACATTATAATTTTTTTAAAAAATTTAAAAATAAATTTTCATTAAAATAAAATTTTAAAAAATAAAGGAATCATAAAAGAAAGTAATTTTTATGGAAATAGTTAATTTTTTTATGTCGTACAAATTAAAACAAAGATGTGATTCTAATAGATGACTATTATAAATTTGGAAACTTTGAATCATAGTCCCTATGAAAGAATAATTTGAAATGAAACATATATTGTCATTAAAATGATGATATTCGTGATATAACATGTCAAAGGGGAAGTATATAAACATTAGAAATTAATATAAGTTTATAAAATAACATTCATTACAAAGAAGAAAGATTGAGACAAAAATCTATCAAGCCATCGGTAAATTTGAAACTATAAACCCTATTAAAGAGAGATAAAAAAATGTACATGTAAATCCCCATAAAATTTATTATATTAACCATAATATAAATTCATGTAAATTATAAACACATACACAATTTGTTTTAATATGGAATATATCTCACATTAATAAAAGTGAGACGTTAAAACTATTACCCTGAGTTTGATTTATCACACATGATTTTTATATTCCTGAATAAAAAATTATGTTAATTATATATGTTCTTAATAATTTTATTCAATTTTAATATTCCTTATACCTAACTTGTTACCTTGTTATATATGATTACCTGATCAATTCATTTTATATGGGATGTTTTGAAATTTTTTGGATTATGTGGCAAAAATGAGTTTGGTAGGTTGAATAAGGTCAAATTGGTCATTATATATATATAACAAGAATAATAATCCAGGAATAATTATAATATTTTTAAATAAATTATAATTTTAAAATCATCATGAAATAATTTTTTTGGAAAATGGTCTATGTTACATCTATGGAGATGATAGATCGTACGTACACAAGATTAACATTTCCATTTTTCAATGATCATTATGGAAAAGAGGTATGTAATATGTTATCTTTAAATAATAATAATTATAAAAGTAATCACATAATATTAAATTATATATTATTATATATTATTATTAATATTATGTGAATATGAAAAAAGGTATCATGTCGCTTCGAGGAGGTGGCAGTCCACATGTCAACGAACGACATTGTCACTATTTCGGTGAGTGAAAATGTAAGAAATATATTGATATTTATATATATATTTAAATAATATGAAATTTATAATTAATATATTAATAATTTCAGGTATATCACATATATCCAATTTTTTATTCTTTATTACTATCAATGTAATGTGTTACTGAAAAACAAATCACATTACTTCACGAGGGGATAGTCTACTTTATATGTGAGCGATGTTAGTGTATCCTCTACTGGTTGGAATGTAAAAATTTATATTTTATATAATTACCCTAGAAGTATAACTATGTTATAAATATATTATATTATCTTTACATACATTTTTATACCCAGACATGATATAAGGAAATGAAAAAATGAATAACATCACTTCGAGAGGCGGTTTCCTTCTATACACAAGAATAATGATTTTAAAACCCATTTAATGGAAGAGGGAAATCATTTAAGTTAATACTTTATCAAATTTACATAAATTTATATGTAATATATTAGGATTAATTATTAATCATATTTTATGAATAAATTAATGTATTGGATAAATATATAAAATACAAATGCTTGTTGAAGAACGTAACATCTTTTTCATGTATCCTTTTTATGATACCACTAAAGGCCTTCCATGGATTGATTTTTTCCAAATAAATGTATTTTATGATGAGTGTATAGATGTTTGGAAGTGATTTATTTAGGTATCATTCAATCCAAAAAGGTTTTATGGTGTGAATAATAGAGGATAGGGTCGGCCTTTTATAAAAGGGGATATGACACACATGGAATTTTTTAATGTAATTGAGTGATCCCACATTTTACAAATTTCACAAGGTTAAAAAATAGAAAATTATTTAATATTATTGGTTTAATGGTCGATATACGTCCATTAATCAGTTTTTTTGAAATTTTATAAATTATTTTTTAACTTTATCTATGACGTTTAACCCCATGTAGAACAATTATTACTTAAAATGCGGAAAATAATTATTACTATTTTAAATATTCATTTTTTTCAAAATCAAAGTGAACTTTCAAGATAATATAAATTATTATTATTATAAATATGGAATCCATTTTTCCAAATTTTATTCACATAAAAAAAAATTCAAATTTAAATTAATCAAGTAGATGCGAAGAGAAAAAGGGTTCTTTAAATGAAAGTGAAAAAAAGATAACATAGTTTTTATATATAAGATCATTATAAAATTATTAAATGTACACAAATTATATTAAATTATGTATAATTTAAATAATAATATTTTAAAACGAATTTAAAAAAACATAATTTATAAATAAATTAAAAGAAAAGGAAGTTTTAAATTAAAATTCAGTATTCTTTACTATTCATCAAATAATTAATATGTTATGAAAATTATCAAAATTAAACCAAATATAAATTTAAATTTAGGATTTCCAAAATTATGTTTATTTTGTAAAAAAATTATTAAATTATATCAAATAAAATTTTAAAATAATTCCCCAAACCTGATGAAAAAACAGGTTTTCAAGAAATGAGTTTTTTTCAAGAACAAAATGATTTTATATTAACACAATGACTAAAAATAATCATTTTTTTGATACCCATTATTAGTTATTGATATTTAATATATAAATTTAATTGAATAAATTTATCATCTATGAATATTTTAATTAATTAAAGTGGAAAATTATTATGCTCCTTAAAATAGATTTTTGAAAAATTCGTTTTCAAACCCCAAAACAAACATATACTAAAATAAAAAATAAATACGATTAAAAACTAATTTATAGATTTAATATAAATTAAAAAATATTTTTATTAAAAAAATAATAAAAAAATATTGGGATATTTAAATTACTTAATTATTTAAAATAAAATACTGATTTACATAAATTTGTATTCTCTATTATTCCTTGAAAAAACTATATTTTTAGAAAAAGTCCCACAATTTAAGCCATTGTAAATTTTAAAAATTTGACTCAAAAATTTAAATTATTTTTATAAAATTAATTTTATAAAAGTTAAAAAAGTTATTATAATATTATTTTTATGAAAATTAATAAATTGTTTTATGAAAACATATTTTTGATGAATGAAATCCGTTCAAGAAAAAACTGATTGATTATTTTTAAAAGATTAAATTTATATTGAGTTAGATATATATATATATATATTTCATACAATATTGAGTACTATTCATATCAATCAATTTATCATCTAGGTGATAACATTAAGATATATAATGAGTCGTTTTAGTTCAGTGTTACTTGATGAATATGCTATGAAACATAAAAAATTTATGGTTTCATGTACAAAATGATTCTGAAGAAGTTAAATTTACTTCAACATAAATATATCATAAAGTCATTGAGAGTGTCATTATAATCTAATATTAGTATAGGGTTTCTTATATTCTATAAAATCTAGTTTTATTCTTTTAAAATCACAGTGTGTTAAATCCTTCTCCACTTTAATAAATTGCATCCTCAAAATTTTAAATTTATCTCATTAATTAAAGGATAAAAATTTGAAAATAATTTTATTGTAAACCCAAATCATAAAATGAGTTCATATAAAATCCACTTAGTACAAGAGAAAAGTGAATTACAATAGTAACATGGAATAACACATAACTAAGTTTCCAAATAGTAGATATTAGATGGGAATATAAGAAAAAGAAAAAATAATTATAGAAATTGATTTAGGTTATTGATTAAAATGAAAGTAATGATCAGTGGAAAGTTATGGGCCTCAAAACAAAAATATGTGATGATCAAAAAGGCTATCGGTTCATTAGAAATGAAGGTACAAGGATAAAAGTTTTGTTAAATATTTTTCCTTGGGATTAAGTATTCTCTTATCATGTATACTATGATTATATGGACATATACTTACTTTATGATTATAATTTTATAATTTAATCAATTTACAAAACAAAATCATCTTTTTCTCCAAATTATGTGTATTTAGGATTAATGTTTCATTCCTAAATAACAATAAACAAATTTTAAAGACCATATAACCATAAAAGGGATAATATGATATTATTCCAATCTTTAAATAATAAAAAAAACAAAATCGGTAATAACATTGAAATATAATTCCCAAAATGAATGAACTATTATCTGATAAAATAATTTTCAAAATTCAAAAGTAGTACCCAAAGTTCAATCAAATTTATTCTGTAACACTGTATCCCATATATCATAAATAACCACAAAACTAAAGAATTTTTGAATATCAAATATTATCTCATGAATTTTTTATTTCAAGACCAAAAAATATTCCGATATTATTTTTAAGTAATATTAATCACTTATTCTCCAAAAAAGTTTTCAATCATGTGTTTATCTATATGATAAAACATGTATTCTCAATATCCATGATCATATTAACCATAAGATTATCAATAAATTTATTGTCCTTTCCACAAAATCTAAATTCATACATCTTGTAAAACCATAACATTAGAAATACTTAAACCAATTAAAATGACTCATAATATTTCATTAATCACTTTAAGACATCACCTCTTAAAACCTAAAAGGAGTATATTAGATATTAACTTATGTTTATATTAATTCTTATAAACCCATGGATGTATCTATAGATATTAAGATAACTTCACATGAAAATATCAAAGTATATAATGTTATCTAATTCTCTCCTCTGATGAAAGCTATAACAACTCTGAACCCACGCTCCTATATCTAAGGCTAAAATAATAAATTTCAAATTTCCTACATTGATTCTGATAATTGTGAAAATTTTTTCCATCCAAAACATACAACAAAAAAAAGGAAATATTGGATCACTTACACCCTCAAATAATTTATAGGTTTAGAGTTTTAGAGAATTTGGAAAAAATACAATATTAACAATACCCATGTCACACTTAGTATATTTCCCACTTAACCCCAATTTTATTATTTCACATTAAGTAATCATAAATATCCATATAAAACACCTTCAAGAAAAAATTCATTTAACATTGTTCTTTATAACTTGGTGAAAAGGAAACCCAAAAATGATTTCCTCAAATTCTCCCTAAGGTAAAATGTAATTATTATTAAATGAATTTCATCAGTGAGAAAAAGAATATAATAAGGGTCAAATGACATAATAATGTATATGAGTATAATGAAAAAATATTATTACCCATCAATACATAGATTATAAAAAATGAAAACATGTCATAAATATTTATTAAAGGATAGAGTCACAATATTCAATTATCACAAGCCATGTTATACCAATATTGATGAAATTAAACATAATAAACCCTCAAATAGCATATATAAAACATATTGGTATCTATTAACATCATCTTTATAGAACACTTACATAACCCTTATAGAAAACATATAATTAGAAAGACTGAAGGGATGAAATGTAATATAATTATCTTAAAAACAAAATCATTACCCAATTAATTGGATTTATCTATGAAAAAAACCAATGCTTAATCTAAAATGGGCTCATATGCCTCTATCTAGTCCACCCCATCGTATACAATGTCACATGCTCACCCGATGCTATCTAGGCCACCCCTTTGTATAATATATAATGTTGGTAGTCAATGATATCGGGGCCCAACCATAATATATGGAATTTACAGGAACTAAAACATCACTAATATAAGAATAGATTACATTTCATCATAAAAATCATAAAACCAACTATTATTCTTTCAAAACCTTATTAAACTATACAAAATAAATCAGTTTCATTCTAATCTCTTTGAAATTTGATTAACCTGTGGAAAATAATCACGTTTTAATAATAATATATTTAAAGTATGATTAATCCTTGAAAATGAAATGTGTTTCATAAGATTCCCTTTGATATATCTTTAATCTATATGGAGAAGGAATGATGATGGAATCATTACACAATATCCATACTAGGGAATTTTTCACAAAAAGTTTTGTTGATATTTATGAGTGTAAATACCATTAATATATAATTATAAGACATTTTTAGGAGGATTAAATCTTATTTTATGAATAAATTTTATGAAACTAAAAATTCAAATCATATTGTAAAAACTTATTTTCAATGTAAAGAACCATTGAAACATATAAATGATGATATAAAATAATTAATTAAAAAAATTTCCTGAGGATAATAACCTTTCCATTGAAGAAAAATACTTTTTTAAAACATTTTAAAATATTATATTTTAAAATTTCATTGAAAACATATAAATTAAGATTCAATTCAAATAAATTACATGACATTAGAAAATTCTGTTCAAGTCTTACATGTTAAAAAATATTCCTTTCATATTCTGGGTGAAAGCCAAACATGCATTTTTTTATGAATGAAATAAATATTACTTTGATTTTTTTAGTAAATTTAAATAATTGTGTAAAAATATAAGTAATAAATCATTTGAAAATGGTTAATAATTTTTTAAAACAAATTTTTAATGAATATTTTTTGAATAAAACATATTCCTGGCCAAAGTGAGAAATAAAGTCAGATTTTATTAAAAATAACTTCCCAATTATTTTAATTAACAACCCATTGAAGAATTTTATTATTACATGAAAATATCTTGAATATATAGAGGAAAATAAATTTCACTAGTTTCTTGATAGATTTATCATAAAGTTTTATACTTGGGATCAAAATCATAAATAACCATAATAAATGATGATATTTTAACATAATGCTCTTACCACTTTCGTATCATTAAATCACAATCTATATGAAATGATACCATTAAATGAAACATATATTATCATTAGAATAAAACTATTCATGAAATAACATATCAAACTATTAGTATAAAAACCTCCAATAAATAATATAGACATATAATATAACATACTCCTCAACGATGAAAATTTGAGACATAAATCCCTCACTACTTTAGTAACTTTGAAACTGTAAATCCCAAGAAAGGGGGATCCAAAAATGGATATGTAAACCCTATAAATTTAATTATATATAAAATAAGAAACATTATTGTCCATTATATACAATAAACAATAATACGATATGGTGAATATAACACATATCTCAAAGACATAAATATTAGATGAGAAAACGCTTACCTCAATTTCGATTCATCATGCTTGTTCTTTATCTTAATGAATAATAAACTTATACTAATTATATCATTTCTTAAGAACATACTTCAATTTGAAAATTTATTTTATTTCACTTATTACAATGATATATATTATTACTTAATCATTTAAGCTAATGTTATATTCTTTACAATATTAGGCTTATGTGTTAAAAATGACATTACTTGGTTGAATAAGGTAAAATATTTAATTATATAAAAATAATAAAATAATAAAAATGAATAAATTATATTATTTATAAATTAATAATATTTTCAAACCAATCCTGAAATTTTGTTATGAAATATGGTTATGAAAAGTGGTATGTGTTACAATTATAGGGACTGTATGTCATATGTGCGCATGAGTAACATTTCCATTTTTCAAAGATCATTATGGGAAGTAGGTAAGTAATATTTTATCATTAAATGATGATAATTATATCCTAAATTTAATAATATTTAAATATATATAATTATATATTATCGTATTGAGATTTTTTATGAAAAAAGGAATCACATCGCTTAATGAAGGCGGTAGTCAACACATCTACAAATGACGAGATCACTTTTTCAGTGTGTGGAATGGTAGAAAATGAAAATGTCATATAACCTTTAAGAAATGGTGAATATGTCATGAATATCATAATTATTTAATTTATATAACATATATCCAATTTATTTACTCTTATTACCTTCCATGTGATGCGTCAGTGAAGAACAAATTGCATCGCATGGAAAGGAAGTAGTCTGCCATACACACGAGCGACGTTATCATATTCCCTATGGAATGTAATGTAAAAAAAGAATATATGATATAATGAATAATGATTTATAATTATATTATAATTTATTATATAAAATTTATATCCATCATCATAAAAACCTATGAGTAATTTTAAATGAAAAATGAATGACATCATTTCACAAGGCGGCCGTCTGACATACGCATGATTGATGATTTCATAAACCATTTGATAAAAGAGGGAATTTATTTAGGTTATTTCATTAATATAAACACTTCTTAGATTTTTCAATATAATAAGGTCATTATGCAATAATTAATAAGAATAAATTATGTAGTAGGAGAGAGAAAAAAAATAAACATGCTCATTGAAGAGGGTTACATATTCTTCAAGTATCGTCCTTAGGTTCCCACCGAAGGCCTGAAAAGGTTCAATTTTTAACACAAATGATTCTATAATTATAGGAGGGATATTGGGATGTGTTTTGGGCTATTATTTTTAAAACAAAATATTTTTTATGGTGTGAATAAGAGATGATAGGGGGTGACCTTTTATAAGTGGGGAGAGGACACACTTTTTATTTTTGAAAATAATTGAGTACCCCCACAATTTTCATATTTCAGAAGGATCCAAAATGGAAAATTGATATAATGATATATGATTAATGGTAAATATATGGTCTAAAAATATTTTTAGTACATGATTACATGTTATTTTTACCTTATATTTTTTTAACCCTAGGTAAATCCATTTTTACCTTTATCACAGTAAATAATTTATTTACATTTTCATTCCTAATTTTGTTAAAAAATTAAGTCGACAATATAAGATAATAAAAATTAGTATTATTTAAAATATGGGATCAAAATTTCAAAATTCCATTCAAATAAGTGTAAAAATAAATTTAAAAGTAATCTCACAGACGAGATGATAATGTGAGTGTTTAAAAGAAAAAATGTTCAAATGTATACAAAGGTTTTTTTTTTCAAACATTAATATGAAATTGATTCTAGGTAACTAGATTATATATATGGATTTATTATTTAACTATATCAAATTTAGAACCAATTTAATATATAATTTAAATATATAAATAAATTAAACAAAATAGATGGTTTAAATTGAGATTCAATTTTTTGGGAAATTCATCAATAAATTAATCTATTATGAAAAATAAAAAAACATACCATGAATATTATTTTGAAATTATTATTAAAAATTTATTTTTATTTTTTATAAAAAATATATAAAATTTTCCAAAATTAAATTTATAGTAAACTCCCCAAATGCAATAAAAATTGGGTTTTCAAGAAGTGTATTATTTTGAAGCACTAGATGATATTTTATTCAATCTATGTCTAAAATAATAATGGTATAGAAATTAATTCAAATTTATTGATATATAATATATAAATTTCATTTATAAAATTCATCATCAAGGATTATTTTAATTAATTAAAATCTATAATCATTATGCACTTTAAAACTTTTTTTAGAAAAACATATTTAAAAAAAACAAACATATGGTAAAATAAAATATAATAATGATAGAAATATATTTAATTAGATTAAATATAACTAAATAATACTTATGTTTCCTTGAAACTTATTCATGAAATATATTTAATTTTAAATTAAATAATTTTTTTAAAGAATATATACTTTTATAGAAATCGTTATTTTTTACTAATCAGAAAAAAATATCTTTTTTAAAAAGTCCAAACAATTCACCAAATGAAAATTTTGATATTCTGATTCAAAAAATTAAAGATAATTATATCAAATTCATTTTAAAAAATTTGAAAAAATTTATTATAATATTATTTTTTATGAAAATCAATAAATTGTTTTCGGAGAAAATCATATTATTGAAGAATGAAATCACATTAATAAAAATTCTTTAATTATTTTAAAAAATATCATCAATAGTTTATTCTATGTAAGGAATATATATATATATATATATATACATATTTCATAAAGTAGTTAATATTATTAAAAGCCACCAATTTAATGTCTAGGTTATAGTGGTATTATATATCATGGCACATTTATGTTCGGTGTTGTGTATTGAATACACTATCGAATATACAAAATTACAGTGTTATATATAATATAAGAAGTTAAAGAGAATAAATTTATATTAAAATAATTATATCATAAAGTCTCATGGAGTCACATAATCTTCTATCTCATTTTTGCGTGCGCTTTACACTATCAAATGTATTTTTCTTTATTTTTTTATAATCTTAGGGTATTAAATTAATTTTTCCAGAACACCTATAACTTAATAAAAATAATACATATGTGTTCAATTAGATCCAAATAATTATTATATAATTACATAATAATAAATTTTAATGAATATGTTTTCAATAGAAATTATCATTTCATTATACTGTAACCCATGTAAAATAAATAGGGTTTAAAAACATTTCATCATAACTTAACTAACCCCTGATAAATAAATCTATTTTATAGAATCATTCACAAATCATAAACAAAATATGAAATAAATATAATTAATGTGGATGGAATCATAAGATAACACCCTCAGTGAATTATAACAATCCCTTAAGGTTGCCTACAGAGATCAAAATTACCTATAATAGATCATCCCAAACATTCTTAGAAAACATGAGAAAAAAAACTTTTATTTTATTAAAATTTTCACTAAAATTTCCTAGAATATTGAGATAAAATTTTATTTCAAAATAATAAAGGAAAATATTTATGTATTCATAAAATTAAATAATGTTCATGATGGTGATAAAATCTATTCTTTTTTTATATATTATAAGAAAACATTCCATTCATTTTTTTAAAAATGTAAAAAATGAATTATTCAACGGAATTTTAGAACGATTTATTTTCATATTTATATAAATAAATTAAAATATTTTTAAATTAAAATTTTTTAAATAAAATTATATTTAGGTTATAACATTAACACAATAGTTTTAAATAATATCATTGAGGAAGAAAAATTCAAAGAAAAAAGTGAAAAAATATATTCACTTCATTAACAAATTGTCACGATCATTATATATAACAAAGAGAGAGAAAAGGTATTAATAATTAAAAATTATATTAATAACTAGATGATAAGTGAAAATATAATTTTTAAATGATAAGAACCGTAATAAAGACACCTTATCGAAAACCTATCATAGACAGCCCGGAAAGGATGTGGGATTACAACATAAGCCCTTATGTCTAGTTATGTCATTGATCGAATGAATTAAAATATCATGTATAATAAACATATTTTTATTATTAATATATTATACAACCATATTAACACATAATATACAACCATTAACAAATAAAAATTTTTCATTTTTAAATTTAATAAAAATTTCATCATTAAATTTAACATTTGGCTAAGTACTGGTCCTTTTTACAATCATGTTTTGGTTTAAGGGTACTGGAACGTATATCTTGATACTAGTTTTATAATAATAATAATCATAATAATTACATAGATATTATATTGATTAATCAAATAGAGTTTTATATTTATTCATATAGTGTGGATATAAAAAATGAATCACATCACTTCTGGGAGATGGTACTCTGTATGTACACAGAAGTGATGTTTTTATTTTTTAGTGATTAGAATGTAATAAATGTAAATACTAATTAACCTTTCTAGAATAATTTTTATATTTTAAGTATTATATATATTCATTTAATTTATCCTTATTACTATACATGTAAATCATAAATGAAAAATTAATCAAATCGCTTCTTTGAGGTGGTAGTCCACATGTACTCATAAGGAATGCTATCGTTTTATAACAGATATAAAGGTAAAAAGTTAGATAAAATATTATAATTAAGGACATATAATTTTTTTAAAATTATAATATAATACACTATACACATCTTAATAACCAATCATGGGAGATTTAAAAAAACACCACATCATGAGGTGGTATGCCACACGTATGAAAAAACAATGGTTTTTTTCCATTTGATGTTGGTGTAAAATGGTTGTTAAATTATTATTGTAACAACTAAATATATTGAATGTAAATGAATATTTGTTTTTTTAAGGACTCAATAGGTTTAGATAATATTTATTAGTAAATAAAATTGATTTTTTTGCTATGAACAACACATCTCCATTAGAAACCTCAATTGAATTATATATAATTTCTTCCTAAGATGTTTTTTTGATAGAAGAATAATATTAATATATAGGGGGAGATATTTGGAAAGTATTTAGGTTGTTATTTTCTGATATAATAACCTATTGAGCATCTAAGATATATAATAGTGGGTTTCCAATAACAAGTGAGGGGGAGGAGAAATGTGGAACTTTTCAAAAGATTAAAATATTTAATTTCATACTCAAGATTAATGGCTAGAAAATGTATAATATTTTATGGGGAGATGATAGAGTTTCACAATATGAACATAAAATAGTTTTTAGAAACTTTTTTTGGTCATTTTAACTTTTATAAATTTAGTTTTCTCTCTTGTAGGCCGTTTGCAGTCTTATCATTGAATGTAGTTTTTTTAAAACATTACTCTTTATATAGACCAAAAATTAAGTTGAATATAATATTCAATATTCAATATTATTATTAAAATTATGGGATACTTTTTAAAAAAGTAAATTTATATTTTTGGATGAATTGTTTTTAAGATACTTTCATATATGCAGCAAATGTATTTTTCGGAAAATAAATTTTTATCATAAAACTGTCTTTACATTCATTCATTGCATAAAAAACTATTGAATGAATGATAAAATATAGGATTATATATATCATATATAAATTAATTTCAAATCATTCATAAATTGTAATTAAATAATTAAATGAAAATTAAATAATATTTCATGTATGAAATCAGTTTTTTATACAAACATATACTTTTACATTCAAATATATTTATTATCTTTTATAAAACATTTATAACCAATGAAATCATTTTATAAATATTTAAATAATAATATTTAAATATTTATTCATTTTTATTCATACCCATTAGTCCAACATCTAGTTGGTAACTACCACATTAAATAATGATAATTAAATAGTACATCGTTCATTTTTTAACCTCAGTGTTACATGTTATGTAATATATCTATGAAATTAAATTTATTTAAAGATAATTATATAATTAGATCCTAGGGAATTACATTATACCCTCTTATAAGTCATTATCCTTAGAAATTTCACAACTTGGATAAAAAACTATGGATACTTATGCCTGATCACATCCTCTGGTTTTCACGTAGCTTCCATCAATTTTTGGTTTCTCCACAAAACATATCCCAGGTGAGTGTCCCTTTTTCCTAAAAATTGTGATCTTTAGTAAAATAATATATCATATGTTCCTAAAAATAGATATCATGTTATAATAATAACACATTTGAGTTCATTTCATGTAATGGATAATGTATTCACTTCCTCTAGAGAGATACATGGAACACTTCGTGAACTTGAAAGTGATTTTGTGGTTGCTAAAAGCGATAAGATACCATCAATATATTATCATGAATTTTTAATGGAATAATATATTACTATGAATATTATAGTCCTTATTTCCCAATTTCATAGTCATTATTCTATTATATATTTATATTAATACCTTGTCACTATCATAGAGCATTAAATTATACAAATGATTATCTGTATAACTTGTTTATCCACATTGAGCTGTTATGATATATTTTTAATGGATCTAACACTGTTCTAATTTAGTATTACATATTTTTTAATAATAGATTTATTTTTATAACTTCAAACCTATATGATATAATTTTTCACTTCCTTTTATAGAGAGATTTTAAGGATCCATTTGAATTCTCGAGTAAAAGATGTAATTACAATAAATCCCAAACAATGTTAATTATTGATCATATCCATAATTAAAATACATAGGGAAAGATATAAACATGAATTATCAAGTTTATGTTGTCATATTAGATAGACCATCTATTTTAGGCTAACATGTAGTAGTGAAACAGAAGTATGTATCTAGATCCTGCTAAAAACTTATATAGAATTCCATAAAAAACCATTGATCGTGATTAGATATGGTTGAACTTTTTTCCTACATAAAATCTTACAATATCATTAATTTATATCATGGATGGAAGATCATGATATAAATATTATCAAATTTAAATATAATATGATTTTTTATTATAGTGATTTACAATAACCCAATTATTAATTTCGCCTATTTATAGTTTTGGAGAGTCCAATGACAAAATCCATGATGGGTTTCTCCCAGTTCCATTATAGTATGGGTAATGGTTATAAAAATATATCAGAATTATTTCTATAATCCTTAAATTATTATCACACCAAGAACTGATATATATTTATATATATATATATATATTATGAAGTAAAACTTTTTAATTTTTTTCCCAACATAAATATTCTATTAGATATATATACATATTCATACATCGAGGGTGAATAGATAATGATAAGCTATGAGATTCATCAAAAACTCATTATTAATGAATGGTATTGGAAGGAAAAGTACACGGTTCAATAATCCTATCATTATATCACAATCATTGTTTAAATCATGATAATTTATCCCATCCTTATGTAGTTCAACATCTTCTTTTTATCCCTGATTAATCGTCACATGGATGTATGACTGAACATTCATTTGAGAAAGATGGTATTTATAACCTTTCCTTAGGATTTCATGTTTTTTCTATTAAAAATACTTTAGTAATCGATATTTTGTAATCCTTATTATGGAAAACAATGTATGATTCTTCTGACTCATAGAATGATCCACATTGTTCACCTTGTTTGGGTAGTAATATTTTGATCATTCATAGTATTTAATCATATGGGATCATCATTTATTTCACCTATTAAAACTTTTTTATTTAAATATAATAATCATGACTTTATGATATATATATGTCATAAATTTAACCATAAAGATAATTCCACCATATATTTAACATTTAAATTTCAATTTCCAATTCAAAATCACGTTTTTGGTAATTTTTTTCATGTATATTCAATTAAAATGAGGTGTATAATATCTTCATATCCTTTATCACATGGAAATATCTATATCCCTACTAGGATACATCAATATAAATCACAAACACTTCTCCCATATTGGTTAGTGTGAAAATAAGTGCACCAAAAAGACTTCTTTTCATATTTTTAAAATTTTATTCACATTCATATAACTAAAATAAAATTTCTCCCTTATAATAATGTATGGTGATTTGATTAGGTACTTAATAGAAATCTACCATAATGCTTCAAGAATATTTGCAAAACCCTAGATAACTATAGATCTCAATTTCAATGATTAGTTTAATCTATTTGATAATAACAATTACCTTTTAAGGATCCATTGATATACCCTCACATGATATTATATGTCCTAGGAATGAATCATTAGGATACTAAAATTTATATATGGTAAATTTAGAATAAAAATTATCCTTCAATCCTTACTCATTTAATATATATGACACTAATACAAATTGAATCTATACCAATGGACATATATAAATGGTTTTCTTGAACAATTGGTGTAGGGATCTCCTATACCAACAGTGTTAGAAAAATGTTAGTATACATACCATAGTGATACCATATACTAATGTTTTTTTGAGATTGTCTAGTATAGGTACTATATAATAATAATTCTAGTATGTTTTTGGTATTGGACCATAAAATTCAAGTTCTTATGCCAATGTATTTCCAAAACCATTAGCATATTTCTACACAAATGGTTTTGGAAAGTAGGTGGTATAGGCACCTAGATTTGTTTATGACTTATTTTGTTAAATATTATATAATACATCAAAATTTAAATTAATTTTAAATATACATATACATATATATCAAATTATGTTCATAAATGTCATTGTATCTATGTTGGTGGTTCGTTAATATATAATTAAAAGGTTCTTAGATCAAAAACCAGTTATTTTTATTATAAATTATCTATAAGAATGGTTTTTTTTCAAAAACGTTGGTATATATATTTAATATAGTAAGTACTAACAGTTTGGGAACCACAGGTGTAGGAAGCCTTTTCCAATGGATTTCCATAAACTGTTGATTTAGGTATACATAAATGGATTAAAATGACATGGCTCCGTAAAAAATTAGTATAGTTTTTAACAATGGATTGGGGGCTAATACATATGGGTCCAAACCATTAGTATATGATTCATTTTCTTAGTGAGACTATCATTTATAAATTCTACCATAAACACATCAAGGTAATATCTAATGATTTTATTTTTTAAATAAATTTTGATAACATGGGAATTAGTAAGTAGAAATTTAATCACAATAAATTCATAATTTACATTACTCGTATGATAATTTTTCTTGGGTATCCCATACTTTTTTACCCTTAATTGATGATATCTGAAATGAAGATAAATCTTTTAAGAGAATTGGGATACTCATTATCAATCAAAAAAATCATCGATATAGTGTAGTGAATACATTTCCTTGATAGTTTTACTGTTATATTATTTATAATAAATGAAAAGACTCATTGACTCATCTATCTTCTTAACATTAAGAAAAGGTTTTCCCTATAGTGACATACAAGGTAATATGAATTAATTATCAATATTTCTTTATTATTACTTATTTAATTGATGAAACTCAATTAATAAAATTATATGTGGAGAACCTAAATTAGTGGTAGAACCAGATTTTACTTCTACTAAAAAATCACTTCATGAGTTAGTGGAATACTGGTCATGTCGGTATAATCCTAATAAATAGAAATATATTTGATGTTGAATTTTCACTAACAATTTGAGATAAATATTCCTCAGGAATATGCTATAAGACCCATACAATGGAAGTAACATTTTCTAGATGTTCATTTTAATCCTTGAATTGATAGATAGTCATAGGTCAATTATGAATATCCAATTTGATTACCTCATTCATTAAAATAAAATGTTATCTCTTAAGGTATATTTTATTAATACTGTAAATTACATCATATTATAAAAAATGATGAATTATAGAATTTTCATAAGGAATAATCTTATAAAATCTAATATGGCATCCCAAACACTAGAGTGGATGATTATTATTCCTTAACCATTTTTTGCACTTCAAATAATGATATAACATATACCATTTTTCTCATTTTAGAGTTATCTTAAATTATTAGAAATTTACTTGGATAACACCTATGTTCTCTACACATAAGAAATTATACTATAAATGGTAAATTTGGTTTTACTTTATTTCCACCCATCCAATTATTTAATTTTTACTTGGAAATTTCATTCTCTATGACTTATATTTTAACACATAAAACATCTTTTTGTACTATTGATAAATTTTTTTGTGGTTCTTTAATATTTCTCAACATGTAGTAATATTAATATATATTCATCTATTACCTTTATGAATTGAATTTCAATAATACTATATTTTTATCTTGTTATATATATTAGGAGACTCACCCAATTTGGGGTTTTGAATTATATATTGAGATACCTTGTTAGGAATAATCACAAAAGTTTTTATTCAATCCCCCCTAAAATTCACATTGTAAGGAGGAATTTTTTTATTATCTAGTACATTCATTTTTCATGCAATTCATCCTAGTTCTATCTGCTCACTAAAATATAATGGCATATTTTGAGCAGTAATAATCATCGTGAGAAACCATATAATCATGAAAAATCATTAATTGGATTTCTAAATCACGATGCATTATATTAAATGTATGAATCATTATTTTTGACCAAGGTTATTCTTGGTCATAATAAATCAAAATAATTCATATTGGTTCATAATGAAAGTATTAATTAACATTGTAATATCCCTATTATGTGTATAAAATGGTATAGTATCATGGGAACCCTCATTGTGAACTAGTGAGGATTGAGTTAATACTCAATACACCCCTTTTAGAGTTTTTTATGATGAGGTGAATTAAATGCATATCGATATTAACTTTACAGTATCTAGAATTGGGTGTTTTTTCTAGGAAACAAATGTCATTTCCTCATCTTATCACGGGTAGATATTACAAATTTTTTTAATAACCTTTATTGAAATTACACAAACAAATTTTTGGTGATTTTAAAGTTATAGTGCCTTTTGGTAATGGAAAAAAAAAACTAGTCATAGGTAAACTGAATCATATCACACTATGTCATCCATAACTATAACCATTCACATACATATCATATGAAAAATATTTCTTCATAACACTGGGAAAGAAAACATAAGAAAATGTGATATTAGATGATTAGTAATGGTAAAAAAGGATATACATAAGCAGAAAATGAATAAAATGGTATGATAACACGGATATAAAACTTAAAAACTAGACCCTACATATCACTTATCACAACATTGATCCATGAAAAATATATTTTATATTCATAAGAAATTATTATTAATATAATTATAGAACATGATCCATGAGATTATAACATTTGAATAAGACAAAGATTTTTTGCATACACATTTGAATAGAAAAATACTTCCATTGTATTCAAGGTTCACTACATAAGACATCATAGTGCAATGGGTTCATGTAGTAAATACTGTAGCAGTGGTGTTACTATATCAGGTAATATAGCACTATAGTAGTACTAATCATTGGAGGGGCCTTCAGGCTAAAAAAATGGATTTCGAGCCTCGAATTTTAGGTTTCAATAAAGAATTACTTATATATATACTCACGGGACTCATGGAATTGGGACTATGGACTATCTAATTTGTATTACTCTACATGAAAATATATAAATCTTTTCTTTCATAATAAAAAATGGATTCATAATAGTTTTTTTACCAAAAAAACAATTGAATGGGTTGACTCGCAAAATCATTTTTGTAGTAGGGGTTCACTCCCCAAACCATCATATTGAAAAACCACTTACTAAATCAGTTTCACTCCCCATTCTTTTATTATATATCTCTTGATATATAAATCATTACCCAATTCATTTGATGAATATATAGGTCTAACCCATTAGATAACATAAATTCATAAAATGTTTTCCAAAAAATCAAAAACATTTTATCGTATCAAAACCCATGAAATGAAATGGGTTTCTTAAAAATTTCATCATATCATAACCAATGGAAAATTTAAAAGTTTCATAGTAATTTAATATTTTCATCATGGCATAACCTGTGGGAAAAGAAGTGGGTTTCATAAGAATTTTATCATGGTATAAACCATGGAAGATAAATTGTTTTCATAAACATATTATTATCATAAATCATTAATAATAATATTAATAATGGTATAATTGTTTTATATCCCTAGAAAATCATAAGTCACATCAAAGGATCTTATCTTAGATGGATAATGATTTTGAAAGATCAATCTCTTTGAACTTTTCATGAGAAAGACAACATTTCATTGGAAATATCTTTTTTAAAATAAAAAATATTTAAAAAATAGATTTATTTTTAAAATAAAATGAAATAATTATAAAGGGTTCATTAAAAATCATTTAAAATATTTGTTATGAAATTAAATGTTCCAGTTTGAAAAACACTTTTCAAAACATAAAAAATTTTCAAAATTATTTTTCATTTTGAAATAATTTATTTAAAATAATTAAATTTCAAAAATATTACTGATGACTTTTTTTTAAAATATTACTGAAATTTTTTAAGTAAATATTTAATTAATTTAGTGTTCATGATTGTTGTAAATATTGTTCTGTTTGGAATGTTATAAATTAAAATTATTTTATCATTTTTGGTAAAATCCAAAAAAGCAATTTTCTTAAAGTGATAGGAATATTCGTTGTTAAAAAAATTATAAATATTAAAACATGGTTGAAAATATATTATTAAATTCATATCTTATTTTTAATATATTTTTGAAATCATTTTTAGATAATATGTATTTAGAAGAAAATAGATTTCTGACCAAAGAGAGAATAAAGTCAAAATTCATAAAAAATTGAATACATGGGTATATGAAGAGATTTAAATGAAGAGAGAAAATTTATTCTCATGTAATAACCAGAGTATAACAAAATTCACTTGTTTTATGAGAGATATATCATAATATTTTTTCATTTGAATTATTATCATACACAACCTTGATAAACGATGTGATTATAACATAAAATTCATACCACATTGGAAAATTTAAATCATAATCCCCATAAAAGAATAACATTAAATGAATCATACAATATCATGAGAATAAATAAATTTATTTTACAAAATTTATATGGGGTTTTATATACACCACCTAAAATTCAATTGGTGAAAAAAATAATATATTACAAAAATAAATAAAATTGAAATCACAATCCGTTATTTCTTTAGTGATATTTTGAATCGTAATCCCCAATAAATAATAAAATGAAAAGAAACATTAAATATCATTAAAATTATAATATTAATGATAAAAAATGTAAAATGGTAATTATATACACCAACCAAAAGAAATGATGTGTGAAATTCAGTTGTCTCCCAGATTAATATATAGACAAGAAATCCCGTACTATCTATCTCGACGTCCTTTGTACAAATTAAAACATCCTATAAAATAAACATGCTATTAAAATACATATATTATAAATAAAGAGTTATATATATCATACCAAATATTATTTAATTATGAAAATTTATTACCATTTTATTAAAAACTCTATTTTAAAATAATGGTTCAGGTAATAATAGTTTTTTTGTATATAACTTAATTTGTTATTTTTTGTTCAATAACTCTCATCATGGTTCAATAATATACAAAATAATAATCAAGAAATAATTATAATATTTTTTCTTAAATTAATATTTTAATACCAATAATGAAATATTATTTTGATAAATGAAGTATGTAATGATCACGAACATGGTTTGTTTTACATATACATGGGTAACGTTTCCATTTTTCAATGATCATTTTGGAAATAGGTAAGCAATATTTTATCATTACATAATTATTATAAAATAGTAAATAAAATATTATTTATTTAAATATAATTAAATGTATATTAAATGTTATGTAGATATCAAAATAGATAGTCGTATCACTTCCTGAAAGCAGTAGTCTATACATACACAAATGAAGTTGTCATCTTCCTCTAAGTGAAAAGGAAAGAAAAAAATGTTATATTTTCTTTTAAGAATGATACAATTTTTATGGATTCCATATTTATTACATGTATATCAAATATATTCATTAAATTTAAACTTATTATCTCCCATATTAAGTGTTTTAGAAAAATGAATGGCAACTCTTTGTGAGGTGGTACTCTGCCATACACACGAGCGATGTTTTTATATCCACTATGGAATGAAAATTAAAAAGGAATACATGATATAATTACTACATTGGTTTAATTATTTTATAAATATCATTTCATACATTATATATATAAGAATACAGGTATATATATAATATATTTTTTCAAATTCATTAGTATTACATAATTTAATAGTTAAATTCGCTGTAAATATGTTATGTATAAAATAGTTTTATTAAACACATTTCTTATAAGGTCATATTTAGAAGTTTAATATCCAAATTATATAATATTAACTTCAAAAAAATAATTTCATATTTTTATTAATAATCTAAAAAATTTCTTACTATGAGTTGTTTTTAAAATCTCTATAATGATAATTTTTTTAGTTAACTGTGAAAAGTACAATTATTTGTAAAAATATCATTTAAATTCAAATAATTAAGAATTTTTAAAGTCCCATTATGAATTAATTTGTTATCAAGTAACATAAGTATTATTATTTTTTATTTTTATTCAATTTAAATTATTTTGAAATCAATATTATATATTATTTTAAAATAATTTTATTTTTCAGTTTGAAAGTGGGAATTTTCTGAAAATATTTTTAATGAACATATTATTTCCCCATTTTAGATAATTAAAATAAACACAAAAGGGGAGTATTTGAAATAAAATTCAGTGATTATATATCAAAAAATATTAAATTTGTTACATACATTGTTAATTATTTGTCATATTGTTAATTGAAAATCATCATTTTCTTGAAAAATACACTTTTTGAAAACCTACATTTTCATTGCTTATTCGGGGTTTGACTAAAATAAATTATTTCCATTTATGTGAAATGAATTTGGAAAAATATATACATTCATTGGAATCATAATTTCTAAATAGATAGTAGTTTTATTTTTATTAATATGTATAAAAATGATACCATGGTAAAAAACTATTTACCGTAGTAATGGTAAAAAAATGATAAATATTGACGTCAAAAGGTTAAAGAAAAAATAAATAAAAAAAATAATTTAAATGATGTTTTGATATGTTAGTCTACCATATAAAAATTTACAATATTAATTATCAATATAATCTGTTATAATTAATTATACCCAAATATGGTTTAGTTTGAATATAAATAATATTTTTTAATCACTTAAAACCACACCTCCTCATGTATAAATACCACCTCTCACCACCCCATTTATCTTCAAAAGAATGTATGCTCCTAAAATATTTTCCTAACCCTGTCCTCCTCACTCTCCACATGTCCATTTGATACTAATATCATTAAAAGATGAATTCAAAGGTCCTTAATAGTTTCTTCATGGAAATCCACTATATTTACTAAACCTAGGCGTTCCCAGGCTTAGGTGTTAACCATCTGGAGAACCATGTCACCTATATTCCGTCTCATTTTACCATTTTACCATGGAACTTATTTGACATCTCCCATCATATCCTAATCGACTCTATGATACCTAACGTCGTGCTACCCAATTAGGTTTACTCCTCCAAGCTGGTTGCTCCCGTACCTCCCCGATTTGGGTTTCCTTCTGCCAGCTTCTTCCTCCCGCGGCTCCCCGAATAGGGTTTCCTTCTCCCAACTTCTTCGTCCTGCAGGTCGCCTTTGATGACGGCCTTACCAACACCCATCTTCCGGCCTACGGTTTCCATCTTTCGGTGACTACCAGAGAGAGACTGGGTCTACTGGCCTTACAACCAACGCTTCACTATCGTCTTCCTCCAGCCTTATTATCATTCTAGATCTATTTATTTCGATACTAACATCAAATTTTCAGTCATAATCTAATACAATATTACGTTGACTTTGGCTACGAGATTCCCAGTTCTATGACTCTTCCGTAGATAAGGGATTTCCAATTTCTTCTACTGCGTCGCTGTCTACAGCAACGGACTTCTACACCTTCTACTATAAGAACTGGAAACCCTATTCCACTATGTCAGTTGAAATTCAAAACTATGTATTTTATAGTATTAATCATTTGAGGTAATAGTATTATTACTATCACCAAACCTATGCAAGATACATCATTCAATTGACTATGTATTTTATATTACCCAGTAACAACGTGAGGATTTGCTCATGAAAATGATTCGTCTTCTTATTTTCATAGCTGCTGCTGCTAAAATTCACACTCTGAGTATAAGTTGGATTATATTGGAACACATACCTCTTCTTGCATTGATATAATATTATATTCTATCACCTCTGACTAAATAGTTCTCAGTACAATGTCTCTAATAGATGAATGTAGAGGCTATTTGTTTACCATACACATAATCAAACCTTCCAACTGCTTTAAGTAATACATTTTTATTGAACTGAAAACAAATTAGAAACATTACTCATTCAATTTAGCATAGTAACAAGTTTCTAAGACAATATATGTTATGATACGGGCCACATATTCCTATCAAATTGGGTTAAATTTCCAATAACTATAACATGCACCTACCACTAAATCATACATGCATATTTTGTTTGTAACTTTTTAACAGCTACATAAATCTACACACATACATCTTTATCAAATTCTGTGTCTGCATTCACATTTTATACAATAATTTCATTAATTCTACCTTTGCATATAAATAATCCAATTAATTCCTTGACATTAACATATAAATATATACAACCAAAAAATTCATTCCTCAACAACCTCTACAGATGTAGTGTTGCAGAAAAGAGTGCTACCAAATGAACAACACAACCGTGAGTATACTAATGCCTTAGTTTTAGAATTATTTATGTCATAAGTTTGGTCCATCATTTGTATAAGCTGTTGCTATCACATTTGCAGTGTCAACATCTACTGCAAATTCATCAATGACATCTACAAATCTCTCTCCTGCTCTAACAAGTGAACTGCATTCTAAAAATGGCGGTACAGATGGAGTCACATGGATGCCCCTAACACCATTGTCTATCAATGGTCTGTTCTATTTAAATTATATTATATTTATCCCTACTTTCTTTAATACTCTACATAATAACTGAAGAAATGAATTCTATAAATGGCAGTGTAGATGGAGTCACACAGATACCACTAATAGCATTGTTTATACCAGGTCTGTTCTATTTACATTGCACTATCTAAATCCCTACTTTTTTAATAATATAAATATTAATTGAAAATATTCCTCTCTAACTACTTCATCAGCAGTTCAACAACAATCTGGTACAGGGAGACCATTTATCGCAAAGGAAAACAAGCGGAGGCAAACATCAGATGCCTTCAAACAGTCTCCTATTACATTCTGTAAGTATTATGAAAATTATTTGCAAAGACTATACTATACACAATAGAAACAACCAACTCATTGTATAACTATTTCCTTGACACTTTCGGTAGCAATCATAACTGACGATAACTTTCATTTCCCATCAACCTCTAGAGATGGAAGGTTTCAAAGAAGACTGCTGATGAAGGAACAACAGAATCGTGAGTTCAATAATACCTTCACCTAAGACTTATATATGTTAAATAATAATACCGTTAATTTAGTAACCAATTGATGACACACTACCAGTGTCAGCATCTACTGGAACATCCTCAATGACATCTACGAATGGCGGTTCAAATGGAGTCACACTCACGCCATTACGAAAACTGTCTATCAATGGTCTTCTCTATTTACATTTTAGTATCTAAGTACATAAATTTCTAAATACTATACATACTAACATAAGCTATTCGTCTTCCATTACTTCGTCTACAATTCAACAACAATCATCAGTTACGACATTGTTTATCGAAGGACCAAACAAGAAAAAGAAAAGAATGGATTCCCTCATACAAACTCATATTCCATATTGTAATTATGGTGACACATAAAGGAAAAACCCACCCTGTACACCACACTACTGAGTTATTCTTCATCTAACTATTTCCTTCACACTTTTGGTAGCAGTCATGACTGACTATACCAATCTGTCGGATTCATCCCCAGCATCGTTGTTAATATAAGCACAACTTCTACATTTAAATTTTACTAGGACCATTATGGGATCTTCAAAATTTAAATTTACCTTCCCATTTGTTACAGATTGAGCTGACCTGATAGTGCAGAATATAGTAATATATCATGTACAGGTTCAACGTCATCTCTAACACAAATATACAACATCACACGCACACACACTTCAATTAGCACACATTTTAGATATAATATTGTTTTATAAAAATACTATCAAACCATCAGAAACAGCTGTTTCATCGATAAACATCACATTCTAAAAGTTCATATACAAATTACTGCATCAACGGTGAAATACGGCATACAGAAAATAGTTTAAGTATTTTACGAATATTCTTACATACTGACAACAGTTAGTTCTGATTTATTTAATGTGATTTTGGTAATAAACGGCTGGTTTCTGCAGGAAAATCTGTACAATATAAGATTTTAGATAACACAGGTTAGTCTACTAATTATTTCAGCATTATTGGTACTATAGTACTGAAGGAAAATACCCCGCACTAGATCTAATTTGTAAGTACTAACTGCAAAATTATATTTTTTTCAACCAGGATATTTATATATTGGAGACCCATCTTATGTATGTCAGTACTGTCTTGCTTTAATGTGGTTCGATGAAAGAAATAGAAAATGTAGCAACTAACAAAAGCAATGTTTTTCTACGTGTTGTGCTATAGGAAAGATTTATTTGATCTTAATACCAGCTTGTCCGCAATATCTAGAAATTTTTCTCTTCAATAAAAGTTCAACAGCA
Organism: Viscum album; assembly: GCA_963277665.1. Taxonomy (NCBI): domain Eukaryota; kingdom Viridiplantae; phylum Streptophyta; class Magnoliopsida; order Santalales; family Viscaceae; genus Viscum; species Viscum album. Next base: position 1,088,490,493 of record OY728139.1, read on the forward strand.
GCCAGAGCATTCTAAGAAAACATTCATATTTACAACTCCATGTTTTCTTTCACTTCAATGGGTGGTAATATTGATAGGTATATCAACAAGGGTGGTTCCCCATGTATATTCAGATTGAACGGACAAAACTACCATCGTATAGGAATTTTATGTCCACTAGATGGTCACCCACCCAGATTCACACAAATATATGTGTATGGAACATCATATGAATGTCAGAATAGGGATTGTGAGTTTAGGTATCTCTAAACCTATATGTTATATACAAATATTTCAATGTGGCTTATTTCTGTATTAACAGAACTACTACCTACAGCTCTGAAAACCAAAATTTCCAAACTCATATTGACTACAACATAGTTGAAAACCTACAAAAAATACTTCATGATAACAATAGTTTAGCTTGAAAATTCAGAAGTGCAAGGGATGTTCTTCAACGTCAGGATGTGCCAAATTTGAAACTACATCTACTGAAGAGAAGAGAAACAAATCCTAGTTCATATAAATTACCAAATAATTATGAGATTGCAATGCTTATCGTCGGTGATGTCGAAGATCTCAACCAAGAGTGTGATATAATCAATCATACAAAAACTAGTGATTTTCAACAAATTGATGAGCTGCACCCACTATATCTTCCATTGCAATATCCCTTGATTTTCATATCTGGTAGTGATGGATATGTTGATAACATTCGACATCAGCCAACTCCTTTCGCAACAAGTCCAAAATTAAGGAAGGTTACCATGAGAGAGTACTTCGCTTTCCACTTGCAATTCTATGTAAATAAATCCTCAACACCACTACATTCAAGAAGACTATTGGAACATTTTTTTGTTGATGCTTATATGATGATAGAGTCTCAGAGACTATCATTCATTCGCTTTAATCAAATAATATTGAGGGTAGATCTTTACAATGGATTGCAAGATGCCTTTCTAAGAGGCGACAGAGAAGGTTCTTCATACGGGAAACAGATCATTTTACCTTCATCCTTCACAAGTGGTTCAAGGTATATGATCCAAAATTACCAAGATGCAATATCTAGTTGTAATTGGGCAGGGAATCCAGATTTTTTCTAACCTTTACATGTAACCCAATGTGGCCTGAGATCACTCGGTATCTAAGATACAAGTATCTTCAACCAATAGACTACCCTCAAATTCTATCTCAGGTTTTCAATATTAAGCTTGAATATCTAATAAAAGATTTAAGAGAAGGATGTTTCTTTGGAAAATCAAGGGCATGTAACAATCTAACTGCATACACAAAATATTATTATTCATACTATTTGCAATTTTATCATCACTTACTAAAGCAATTTTGTTTCCATTTAGTTGTTCGAACTATAGTGTTCCAGAAACGCAGCTTGCCTCATGTGCACATCTTATTATTTCTCTACTGTGAAAACAAAATAAACACTCCAACAGATGTAAAAAAATATGTCAGCACTGAAATACCGGATAAAGAAGCTTACCCAAAGCTACATGAGGTTTTCAAAAGTATTATGCTCCACGGCCCTTGCGGTGCTGCGAAAAGATCATCACCTTGCATGAAACGTGGTAAATGTGAAAAATAAATTCCAAAACAATTTTTTGAAAATATGACAATTGTTGATGATGGTTGTGTCATTTATCGGATAAGGGATGAAAAAAGAACTATTCTGAAAAAAAAAGTTCCCTTAGATAATCTCTATGTAGTTCCATACAATCCAGTGTTGATATTAAAGTACCATGCGCATCTCAACATTGAAGTTTGTAATCAGTCGTCTTCAATCAAATACTTGTTTATATATGTTATCAAGGGAAATGACCATGTAACGACATCAATCTATGATGGAAATAACAAACACTCCACACATAATACTGTAGATGAGATAAAAATGTATTATGACTATCGATACATATCTCCTTGTGAGGCATGTTAGAGGATTTTTTCATATGATATACATTACATATATTCACCAGTTGAGAGGTTGCATTTCAATTTTCTAGAATAGAATTCTGTCACCTTTTCAGACACCGATAACATTGAATATGTATTGAATCATAGAAACAGTTCTCAGTCAATGTTAACCTCTTGGTTCGAAGAAAATATTATATACCCGGAAAAAAGAGGATTAACTTTTACAGTGTATCCTACTAGATTTGCGTTCCACTATAAAGACATGAAATGGGATCCCTGGAAATAAGGAATCAGTATTGGAAGACTGTACTGTGTGCCTTAAACCACTGGAAAACTCTACTACTTGAGGATACTTCTAACAAAAATCAACGATGCAACTTCTTATGAGTATATCAAGACTCTAAACAACATCAATCATGGTACATTTAGAGAGGATTTCTCTGCTATGGGAATACTGGCTGATTACAAAGCGTTTGTTGAAGCTATAAAAGAAGTCTCCTCTTGGGGAATAGGACAAAATGTACATAGACTGTTCGCGAACATGTTAATCTATAATAACATATCTCGCCCAGATATCATCTGGGCTACAACAAAAGACATACTATCAGAAGAAATTTTATATATACAAAGAAGGACCCAAAAAATTCTAGGTGCACATTTTTTCATGTAATTTCTTTATAGTTTTCTTTTTATATCTTGCCAATGTCTAATTATTACTGCCCGCTGGTATTTATAACATTGTAATAATGACAAACTGCTTCAGTTTTTCAACCGAAGATGACTCCAAACAATAATTCTTTTTGACAGTCTTATATATTAATTGCCTTTATTTATTTTGTTCTGTAATCAATCTAAAAAATCAGCACAGTTATTCGCATAACTGTCCATTCCGCACTTTATGACTGAAAAAATTTCAATTTGTACTAATATTCTGCAATATCATACATTAAATACATATATAATACTTCAAAGTAAATTGAACTTGCAATCATTGTACAACTTTCTCTCGTATGACTTCATTTATATTTATTATAATATAGTACAAAAACATTTACAACCTTACTGTTCAAATACAATAACAATATATTTTAAACTGTATGATTCTAAAAATAAAATCCACATTTTTATTTATCATTTATTCACATTACATTGCCATATGTACAATAATATATGAATCTATACAAATATTCTGCATTTTCATACATTAAGAAAAAATATGATACATCTAACTAAATGATACTTTTAATAATTTTAAATACTTCTATCGTATAACTTCGTTTATATTTATAATAATCTGGTACAACAAAGTTTATAGCCTTGCTATTAAAATATATTTACAATAAATTTTAAACTGTACGATTCTGTATAGATACTCTACAGTTTCACATATCATTTATTCACATTACATTTTCATATATACAATAATATTATATTCTGTAGAAATATTCTGAATTTTCATAAATTAAATAAACATATAATACTTTTAACTAAATTGAACTTCCAATCATTGTACATATTTCTCTCCTATAATGTCATTTATAATTATTATAATCTAGTACAATACAATTTACAGCCTTTCTATTCAAATATAATTACAATATTACTTGCATCATTTTAATCTATTCTTTTTAGTACAAGTGATCCACAGTTTCATATATCATTTATTCACATTACATTTCCATATGTACTGGCCTAGCTATAAGACTGTCACTTAATTATCCCCCCCGGTATTACAGACAAGACATTAATACTGATGTTTTCTATCAACGTATTTCATCTTCCACTATATTTCTTATGTTCAATTAAATGTAAACTGTTGTAATGACTTCATTAACTATTATTCATACTACTGTTTAACAATATTCCACAACATTGCAGATTTGACACTCACAAATCACCTGATACATTCGTATTCTTTTAGAGAGATATAACACATTTTACAGAGCAATGGAAGAACACTTCAGTTATATCCTCCAATGCCACTTCCAGATTCAGATTCTGATGCCACTGCAAATCGTTTAGTTGTAGAAGAATTGAATAACAATAAATAATCACTTCTACAAGAGGAAAACCATTTATATAGTATTCTTACAGATGAACATAAAGATTTGATGTCTATCATTCTCTCTTCACTATCTAGCAACTCGGGGGGGGGTTCTTCTTCTTGCATGGTTATGGAGGCACAGGTAAAATGTTCATCTAGAGAGTACTAACATCATTGTTGTGAGCACATGGAACAATTGTACTTGCAGCTGCATCGAGTGGAATTGCTTCACTAATGCTTCTTGGAGGACGAACAACACATTCCAAATTCCAAATTCCGTATTACAATCTCCATTACTGAACAATCATTTTGTAATATTCAGTAGGGGAGTGATGTATTGGAACTTTTTCATTTGACTAATCTCATCATTTTGGATGAGGCATCTATTATTTATATGTTCTGTTTTGAGGCTTTAGATCAAACTCTTAGGGAAATTATGACTTTCAAAAATGATAATGCTCGGAATTTTCCGTTCAGTGGATTGACAGTTGTCCTGGGAGGATATTTTAGGAAAATACTGCCAGTTATACCTGGAGGAAACAGATGTGACATTGGATATTCAAGTGTCAATTCATCGTATCTTTGGCAACACTGTCAGGTGTTATCTCTTACAAAAAATATGAGATTGCATAGTACTACTAGAAGTCATGATGTGGCGGTGTTACATGATTTTGCTAAATCGACTTTAGATATAGGTGAAGGTCGAATTGGAGAGTATAACAATGGTGAAGCAGTCATTCCAATTCCATCATCATTTCTTCTTACCGACAGTCATAATTCCATAGCTGTAATCGTCAACCATACATACCCGAGTTTCTCTAGAAGACATGGAGACCGATCCTATCTGAAAGACCGTGCAATTTTAGCTCCAACCCATGATGTCATACAAGAAGTAAATGAATATATGTTGACCCTCACTGGATATGAAAACAAATATTACTTCAGCTCAGACTCTGTTTGTGGTTTTAGTTTTGATACAGACAAACCAGAAAATATTTACACATCCGACATGTTTAATGGTATAAACGTCTCTGGGTTACCTACCCACAAAATTACACTTTAACATGGTGTTAGAATTATGTTACTACGAAATTTGGAACAATCAGTTGGTTTGTGTAATGGAACTCGTATGATAGTAACACACTTGGTTGAACATGTCATTGGCGCCGAAGTATTAAATGGATGTCATTCGGGATATTCTGCATTCATTCCAAGATTAACTATGACTAACGCTGATGGTAAATATAAAATCAAACTACAAAGAAGACATTATCCATTGACAATTTCTTATGCAATGACTATTAATAAAAGTCAGGGTCAATAATTGTCTTTAGTTGGGCTTTATCTTCGCAAACTAGTGTTCTCCCATGGTAAATTATATGTTTCGGTGTCTAGAGTCACATCAGCTACTGGATTTAAAATTGTATTTGATGGTAACACTAATGAATCCTCCAATTACACAGAAAATATTGTCTAAAAGTAAATCATTCATAATCTGTCTTAGGTATCATTTCAAATTAGTTCTATATGCTATATTCTACTCTGGAAAATGATTCTGTTTACTATCATGGATTTTTTACATGATTAATTTGTATTATTTGAACACTAAATGATTATGTAGAGTAACAAATATGTCATGCTCCATAACCATGATGAATGAGATTAGCCTAGACGATGATGAAAAACGATGAATACAAGTTCGTGTCTTGAACATGTGGTTAAATTCGTCTTCTAAATATATCAACGAAGTTGTTGCTGTTGATCTTATACTCTACGACATCGAGGTTACTTTTCCTTACAACAAGTCATTATAAATTATTTTCACTTTCTATCACCTACGATCTGAACATTTATATATATATATATATACATGCAATTTTCATTCTTTGTAATTTGTATTGATTCTTCAGTAGCAAATATTTTAACATACTGTATGCAGGGAACCAAGATTCAATGTATCATTACGAATCATCAGCTTATCTATAAGTAAAAACAACTATTGGTTGAGGGACTATGCTATATTGTACAAAAATTCCAAATAGCTTCCAACCAAGGAAGTTACCCCGAAACTATACAACTGTGTCGAATAATGTTCAAATCCACGATGTTTGTTCATCAGTGTGAAGTGCAACTACCTCTTTTTAGTTTTCATTTTACTTCGTTTGATGACATAATTCAGTAAAAAGTCCCTGAGGAACATATAATAGGTATATGTGGTTAATACCACATAATTACACTTCCATTTACCAAGTTATGTTAAATTAATTTTGAAAATTTATTTTAATATGGCCATATGTTATTCTCAAAAACATTGTTTATGTGTACTATGATTTAGAAATAATTGGAGTCCTATGTTACTCAAATCCAATGCAATCAATAGGCACTTCCAACTACAGAATGCAGATTATTTTAGAAGATTACCAATACTTTTTTTGACTACTTTCAATACATTACTATAATAGATAACATTTACTCATTTAGTCTCTTTGCTTCCCTGCAGAGGGTTGCAAGTTACATGTAGCTTATCGGGTAATTTTTCATTTGAAATGTCACGTTACATGGAGAAAAACTCAGAACCCACAACCATATTGATATTACAGCTTGTCCGAGTTAAGATATTGAAGAGTATGGTTTCTGTCTACAGTTCATAATCTCAATCTATCTACTATCTATTTTCAAAATTTTCACTTCAATTGAACATTATATAATCTTGACTTCAAACTGCTTTTAGCCTCTGTTCTTGTTACAACAACTACTAATGCAACAAAGATTATCTACAACCAAAACCTTCCAGCAGTTGAAAACTTTAGAAGCAGGTATCTTTGTAACTACCTTTACTTTTTTAGTACATTAATTTAGTTATCTCATTGTCATAACTGTACTACACACAAGTTTTTACTGTTTACATCCATGTATGTTGTCCTGCTTTTTTCAGGCTTGGTTTGATAATAATATCACCATTACATATTCCATCACCAACAACTCCCAAAAAAACAATGGAAATACCATATTGGAATAACAATAAATCTATTTTAGATGTCAAAACCAGTAAACAGGTTAGCAATATTCACTTAATTTCAAATTCTGATTACCCAATATTATTAATTACACACTGCTGTCGTGTAATAAATTCTATATTAACATGTAATTAATCTACTGCATGCTATAAGGTACTTAATTGTTGTTACAATTGAAAAAATTCAAAGCACCCACAACTGGTTCTATGAATCATGCCAGTCGTGCATGAAAAAAGTGCATATTATAGGTGGAAGCATTTTCTGCATGTCCTGCAACTCCTCACCTACTAGCATTATTCCAAGTTTAGAATGTATTCAATGCTGCCTAAATATATTTTTATCATTATGCTACTTCCATTGTTCAGCTCCACAATCCAAAGGATACTGAAAGTGTAGTCATAATAATGATTTCAATAGGTTTAGAGTTCAACTAATGTTTACGGACAAGAAAGATACTTTTTCTGTGGTGTTATTTGAAAAACATGTCATGTAATACATCCAAAAAATAGTTTCACAACTAAGAGCAACTTTGATATAGGTAAATCCAGGTCATTATATCAGATCTTTTAAAAATAATTGAAATATTTATAACAACACTAACAATGGGTTTTTTTATTATGACGAAAATGAGTTTGGTTTCCCTCAGGAATTGAACTACTTCCAAACCAGGAAATTTCTGTTAGGAATTGAGCTGAAGGATTACAATATTATGAACCATCATCATCCATTTGAGAAAAATTGTTACAAAGTGGGTTATATGAATGATAATGAAAAGTAAATCAACCTCTTCACTGAGGTCTTAGAACATAATCATGTTAGTCCATAGTTTATTCACTTTATCTTTAAACCCAACAACTCAGAATACCTTACAATTTTCTTCAATAATATACAGACTGATCAAAGAAGTTGTTCTTCTAAAGTAAGCAGTATCGATCATTATATTCAAGTAACTATCTTTAAATTTCTTTAGTATGTGTTTCTAACAATGGATATCAATTTTCTGATATATTCCTTTTACATTTCCTCATAGGATCATCAAACAGTTGGGTCTTCTCCTTGTACTTTAAACACTAATACATGATTAGATACTCCACCCTTGAACCTGTGTTCTACTCAAGTATACATATGTTATCTTCTATTGTTGCTAAATTATTTCCATTACTATAATAACACATTGAATTACTGTAAATTATTATTATTTTTAGATATTAAAAAAAACATGTACAGAGTTGTTACATCTATGCGCTGATAAAAAAATTCTACTCTTTAAGCTCTGCTCTTAATTTTAATACTTTCAACTGCTCTACTTTATAGTTTCAAATTATTCTAACACAAAACCTTTATGTAAAAAAATCCTTCGCATTGTTTTCATATTGAGGATGGTGTGCAAGATAATGTCCAGACGTCTCCAGACAGCGTTCCTACAACATGTCCATCAACTAAATTGTAGACCATGCCAAAGGGATATATAAACAAGGAAATTGAAAAAACAGAATAAAAAATCAAACTATAAATAGAAGGTAAAGATACATATTCACTGATCAAATACTTCTCATTATTGTGATCAGAATTTTTATTTTTAGTACAACATGTATTACATTTGATAGAGTAGAGACTGTTTATTTCAAACTTTTACTGCTACTGATTGAATATTCTGATATCATTACTATAGTGTGTCATTGAGGATACAATTTCACTATGAGGATTTTCAGTTAAAAAACCCAATACAATGTTCTCTTTATAAATTTGACAAACAGTACAAACATTAATGACTGCAAATGGTTTAGTATTTTGTAAAACTTTTATGATTTACGAATTGATTTCACTAACAGCTATTCCTAATATTTGTTTCCATTACTCATGATAGATGAAAATATTACTGGATGTTTGTCATTGTATTGGAAGATTCTACTACTGGAATTTTATGCAGGAGGTTTTTTCTAATGGAAGTTTATGTTGGAGGTTTTTTCTGCTGGACTATTTCCTACAGATTAATTATCTTGGGTATTTCATGCTGGACATTATTTAAATCTAGGGGTTTTGTTGTATTTTACATTTTCCAATATGCTGGATGGTTTTCATCACCTTTTCATTACTAATTTATCTAATGATGCTGGATGTTTTTTCATTATTAGGTATTGCCATTATACTGGAAGGTTTTTCATGATGGTTTTTCATGATGATGGATGTTATTCATCTTGCGGTATCTAATTCAATTATTTTTTACATTTATGAGTTCTATTATTTCAATCACTATGTTCTGTTATACTTTATTTTCATTTTTTATTCAACATTAATGTTTGTTCTTTACTTTTATGGATATTATTCTCTTATAAGTAGAAGAATACTCTATAGTAGATAAACTATCTCCCACCTGGAGATGTTATAACTCTCAAGCATCGGGAGATATTTATTGCTGTATGGGTTTGTTAACTATGGTATTCCGAAAATGAATTCTTCTTTCCATCCTCAAATATGAGGAATTCATACACTTTCTAAATATCATTCATTTAGTCACTACCTCAAATGGTGTCTCCAAATTCTATACACTCATATTCCATAACAATACACCATTAATTTCTAATTAACATTTATTCAATATTGTTGTTTATTCTCAATATTTATAAGTACTAATCTATAAATAAAAAAACACCAGTAATCAATTATGCTGTGAGTACACAAGGGTGAGTACTAGTTATATTAAAGAGGGGGTTTGAATAATTTTAAAGGAATTCAATCCTGAAGTAAGGGAATTATTAACCCGATTTCAATTATTTGGGTTAAAATTCCACTTCATTGATTATTTCAAGCTATGATTATGTGTAAAATGATTTTTTATTTTCACATGAAGTATTTTTAGTTTTTTGTGTGGAATTATATAAGATAAACATAATTGATTAATTTTATTAACTCCCACTTCAACAATATGATATTTCTAATGGAATTTCCTTTAAAAAAATTGAATATTTATTTTCAAAAAATTCAAAAGTAATGTATGTTTATTTTTATGTCATGAATTGAATTTATAGCTTTCATGTCGCCTTAATATTTTGACGCTCACTTTAAAAGTTTATATGGTTACTTTTAATGAAAATGTTTTCCAATGTATATCCATATTTTTTTCAAAATAGAATGTTTTTTCTTTAAAAGAGTATTTTATGATATAATATTTCATGATTTATTTTTATGTTATGGTTCTTGGAAATTTTTATGGTTATGGGTGGTTTCGTGATAACGTATAGATGGGTGGACACATTATTAACCAAGTATGGGTGGTTCTATGATAAACCAAGTATTAGTGGTTAATTATGACCTCCAATTCATTGAGTACTCCAGATTTGGATATTTTCCATATTAGTTACTCCATTTGTAATATTAATATAGAAAATGATATCGCAAGTTGGATAATTAACTTTTATACTCTTTATTATGAGTTTTCATAATATTTTTTGATATTTATAATGTAACATAATAATCTTATTGAAAGGATGATTTCTTTTTTCAGGGTAAAAATGTATTCTTTTAAGAATGTGTATTTATGGGTTTTAATTGGAATATTTATTTCCTTTATTTTCTTCTTATCAAGATTTTATTCTCATTCATTTCATTAAAAATATTTTTCACAGGGTTTATGTATTATTATGTACAAGTAAGAGATAAAGTAGAAAATTGTGATGATTTTTCACGAAGTGAAACCATGTTTTTAATACTTTTTATGTTTTGAAGAAATGAATAATGAGTATAAATGACCCATTGTAATTTATGGGTTTACCATGTATGATTTAGTCCTAATTCTATAAAAATATATTGTTAAAAGATCATCTGGATAGAAATAAGTCAAATTATAGTTTAAAATCTCTAGTATATATAATGTTTAAGTCCAAGTCCAGAAAATTTATATAATATGATTTTTTAAATAACATTAAGTGTTTGAATAATGTTAAGATACTACACATAATTTTTTTTCATTATGGTTAAGTTGAAATGATATATATACTGTATATTCCCATGTTTATTCATCTATAATATGTCTCTTATAAATGGATTTTTAGAGAAAATATGGAAGCTATGGTCAGAAGTCAGCAGGAGGAAAGTATCCTTCAAATTTAACATCCTGATATGCTTGAAATTATAATAGATTATATTGTCATAGTGATGGATCAATTTCCAAAACATATAAATTTTGGTAGTATCCATAAAAGGGAGCATCCAAAAAAACTAAAAAGAAATATATTAGTATTGGATCATTTTATAAGGAAATATCCTTTAGCATTCAATGGAACCTCAGATTCAGTGGTAGCCAAAGGATGGATCAATGATGTCAAAAATTTATCATATGTCATTTTTTTCTTATAATTCCAAAATATATGCATTTACATTTATCATTTTGATTGTGAAACTGATCGATGGTGGTCTATGGTTAAGAATACAATAGAGAAAGTTGATATTGATGTTATGGAATCGGATGGATTTAATATTATTTTTCTATAATGTTTTTCATAAGAATATTCATCTTAGAGTAGAGAATAAATTCCTCAAACTGAGGAAAAATGATAAAGATTTTGTAGATGCATATGAATGAAATTTTATAGGACACATCAAGTAAGTAAAAACCTTTTTTACTGTATTGATACTATTATTACTATATTTTACTTTGTTTTGAAAACAATTTTATGAATGAATGTGGCTTCAAGATAGTTTAAAAGATATGAGAAATTTTTTCATTTTGGTTCAAAATTTATTATTAACCTTTCTAACATGAATGCTACTTGTGATGATATGAATAAGAAGATATCAGGTTGGCATGGATTGGGAAACAATTCATCAATGAAATTTAGAGGTAATAAAATATTATTCAACTCTTGGGAAAATTGTGGTAAGAGGAAATTTAATTAATGCCTATCAAAATTCTGAAGATGCATTCAATGGGAAATTATTTCCATACTTTTCATGAATATATAGAGAATGAGAAAATAAATAAGGAAAAGACTATGGTCAAATATTTTAATTACAATGATTTGTGATATTATCCTACTATGTGTCCAATGTTTGTAACTCAAGGGGAAATAATCATGATTGGAAATAGAAGGGTATGGAAAAATCTTTTGATACTACTATAGTTGACATTGGTCCATCAAATTAATTAGTGATAGGTATGTTACTTGTGTATTTCAAATTATTCATATACCCTATTTGACACTAGATCTTTTCATTCTTTCATTTTTGAGAAATTTCCATGAATATTGGGAATATCACATCGTTAATGTATGATATAACTTTTGGTGAATAATATTGGTGGAACTATTAACGTAACAAGTATTAATAAGAATCGTATTATTATAATTGATAGAATGGTATTTCATATGAATCATGTTTTCCAAACCATAGTTGAGTTTGATTTTATTTTGGGTATGGAATAGATTTTAGTTTATCATGATATGATATACTGTAGAGCTAATAATTTATTGTAAAATAATTTCATACCTTTAATATCCTAACAAGACCTAGAAAAACTTATTAGAAATGGAATTGAATGTTATATAGTACATGTCATTTAAAAAATGAAACATTTATGTTTAGAGAAATTTTAGTAGTGAATTAATAAAATGATGTTTATATTAATAAATTGTTTGGTTTTATTCTTGATTAAGAGGCTGAGTTTAATATTGACATAGTCTCGGATGATAATCCTATTTCGAAACCCCCAAATCGAATGACAAAAGTATATCTTTTGGAACTGAAAATAATTTTCAAAAGTTGGTAGATAAGGGTTTTATTCGACATAGAACTTCTCTATGAAGTTCTTCAATTTAGGGTTTTATAATTAATTAGGGTTCCATGATACTTTATATTGATTATTGAGATTTTAACAACATCACTATTATGAATAAATACCATTTACCTCCTATTGATGATTTTTTTATCATCTCTATGTACTGAAATACTTTTCAAATATTGATCTTAGGTTGGGATACTACAAGGTTAATTTAATAGAGTCAAATATTTATTGACTACATTTTACACTATATATCATATTTATAGTTTAGTAATTATAACCATTGGGTTGGAAAATTCCCCTTCTGTATTAGGGATCTTAAGAACAGAGTCTTCAATTAATATTTTGATAATTTTTTTGTTGATGATATTTCAGGTTATCAAAAGGATATGAGGATCATAAAATTAATATAATTATTTTTATGAAAACTTTTAAATAAATGAATTTATATAGGAAATTTATGAAATTTGATATTTAGATATATTAATGTTTTGGGGAATATTACAAGTAAATATAGAATTATAGTTGATACATCCAAATCAAAAGTGGTTGATGAATGAATATGACCCACAAATGTTACTAAGACTAGTTTTTTTCTTAAATTATTATGTTATTACCAATAAGTTTTTGAAAAAAATTTATGGTTATATAACCTACTAAGTTAACACATAAATGAATTAAATTTATATGGACAAAAAAATGTGATGATTTTTTAAGAACTAAAAAAATATTTATAGATTTCCAATTGTGGAACTAACCTCGAGAACATGTGATGGTTTATATACAAGTATGCTTCATTGAATGAAAATGGTTACATTTTCATATATAATTATTAGGTAATTTCTTTTTATTAATGGAAATTAAATCCTCTCGAGAAAAATTACCCTACACATGATTGGGAATTAGCTTTTTTGGTTTTTTGATTTAAAAATTTTGAGGCATTATTTAAGTGTAAAATATATACAGATCATAATAGTTTAAAGTAACTATTTTCCCAAAAATGTTAGAATATGAGGTCAATATGATGGATGGAAATGATTGAGGATTATGATTTCAAAATAAATAACCATATTAGAAATTAAAACAATGTGGATGATTCCGTGAGTCGAGAATATTATACATCAATATCCAGGTTTTTTTTGGAACATGATCATTTAGATAATGAATTGATGAATTTTTTCTTAGGATTTCTTTATAAATGGATTTCCTCTATATTTTAGGTGTTAGTGAAATCGCCTCTATCATGAAAAACTATGAAATCACAGATGGAATACTATGTGTTAAAGAAAAAATATATTTTTTGAAAAGGAAATTTTTATGGAATTTAATATTAATAAAAAAATGTTTTTGATAGTTATGAAGCGATTATATATGTGATGTGATTTCCAGTTGAAAAGAGTGTTTTTAAATGAAGCACATAGTTCCTCATTTTCAGTTCATCTTGGAATCAATGCGATGTGTAGAAACCATCAAAAGTATTAATTGTCAGATGGAATAAAACGATATATTACTAAATTTAACATGAAAATTTTAACTTGTAAATATTTTAAACAATAATAAAAATTACTAGGGTATGCTTCAGACTTTCCTAATTCCAAAGTGGAAATTGGAAAATATATCCTTAGATTTCATTGTGTGACTACCAATGAAATCTTCAGGTAACAATGAAATTTTTGTTATTAATGATCGACTGATTAAATCAACACATTTCCTTCCCATTAGAAATACTCTATATTTAGATCAACTTTGTCATCTATATGGTATGATTATAGTCATGTTATGTAAATTTACTCTCTCTATTTTATCTGAATATGATCCCATATAAACATATAATTTCTGGAAATCCCTTCAGAAGTTTGTAAGAACTAACTTAAATTTCAATATATATTTTCATTATCATTCTGATGGATAATTGGAAAAAAAACTCCAACAATATAGGACATGTGTTGTACTTTCTCAATAGATTACCGAGGGAGTTGGGATCAAATTCTTTACTTATTATAGTTTTCTTATAAATGTTTTTTAATTCCAGTACACATAAAAAACTTTTTGAGTCATTATATAGAAATTAGTGATGAACACCATAATTTTGGGACGAAATAGGTGAATGAAAGATGTTGAGACGAGAATTAGAATTGGAAATTTTTTAGAAGGTAAAAATGATACAACAATGTTTGAGGGCATCTCATAGAATCTAGAAAAGTTATATGGATAATATGAGGAAAGATATATAATTCAAGGTAGGTGATCACTCCATTTATAAAATGTCACCATAGAAAAGTGATTGAGTTTTGGAAATAATGGTAAATTATTCCCATGTTTTATTACACCATAAGAAATCCTAGAAAATTTTGGATTGATTTCCTACCAAGGGTCTTTTTTTCATGAGTATATTCCACGAACACATTGTTTTTTATTTCCTTGATAATAATAAAGTATGTGTTATATTTATCTCTTATTTTGATCCTAGATGTATTTTAAATGAAATTGAATATTTCTTATAAGGAATAACCAATTCAAACTCTAGACTTTAGTGAGAAGGTTTTATGGAAAGGCAATTGACTAGATTAAGGTCTGTGAAAAGACTTATATGGTTGAAGAAGGAAATGGGTATCTTAAAATTATCTAGTGGAAGAGAATCTCTACTTTTTTAGTAGGTGAATAAAATTTTCAAGAAAAAATTTATAGAAATGAGGGATATAGTGAAACAATCCAGGTATATACATAATTTCTTTCATATTTACTAGTTTTTGTGAATTAAATATGTAAATAAATTTTAAATATGTTATATAAGAAATAGTTTAATTAAATTCATTTGTTATATTTTTATATTTAAAATATTAATTTAAAAATTATATAATTTATGTAAACAAATATTATTTTAATTTTGGATTTATCAAATCAAAATTAACTTAGGATGAATTTTTTTGAATTTTCTGAAAATAATAATTTTCCAATGAATAGTGAAAAATACTACTTTATTTAGAAAGGTTGATTCATTTTGGTCAATTAAGAAACATAAAAGTCTCATTCTTTTTAAATATGTTTTAAAGTAACATAATTATTATATAATTATGTTTTGTACATTTAAATTTTTTTTAATCATCATTATATATTTTTTAGAATAAGATTATTTTTTGGTTCAAGAACATGATTTTTCTGAAAACTATTTTAATATACGTAGTGTTTCTCCTTTATAAATAATTAAAATAATCACTAATGGAGAATATTTAAAATAAAATATATAGAGTATATATCTTTAATTGTTTATTTTTTTTCAAAAAATGATAATTATTAGTCGTCGAGTTAATATAAAATCATCATTTTCTTGGAAGATACACTTCTTTAAAATCTCATTTTTATTGATTCCATATGGTTTTTTTAAATATAAATTATAAAATTAAGTGATTTAACTTTGGTAAAATTGATTCCATATTTGGAATCAGAGGGTCTAAATTAGTTTGTAGGGTCATTTTTTAGGCATAAAAATTGTTACCGTGGTAAATAGGTACGACAGTATAGGTAAAATGATGAAAAATGTTAAAAATATAAGGTAAAAGACTAAAATATGTAAAATTTAACAACCCAAGTAATGATAAAATAATTTAACACTCTTTTATATTTATTTTTCTTTACTCCTATATATTTTATAGGAATAATATAATAATACATCAAGTTTTATACCTAAAATATTTGTTTTTTTAAAATAGTTTTTTCTCATTTTCATTGGAACTTGTATTAAATATGTTTTTGTAACTTTTATAAATTTTAATAAAAAATTATTTTTTAAATTAGAATATAAAAATTTATTTGGTTGAATTTTTAATATATTTTAGATAATTTTCATTTTTTGATGAATATTGATACATATTGCATTTTAATTGAAAACTAATTTTTCATTAAATTTATTTATAGTGTTAAACTATATATTTGTATATTTTTAAAGTATAATTAAAAAATGTTTTTATAATTTAATCCAATTTAGGTAAATGGCATAAATTTCACATTGAGATTTAATATAAAAACTTTTTGAACTTTTGAATGTTTTTTCTTTAAAAACTGGTTTTGTTATTTCACCAATAAGAATAATTCTTAATTAATTTAATACAATTAAATGTGTTGAATTTAGAAAAATGGATTCCATATTTTGAATCATAAGGTAAAAATTATGAAAATATGTCCCTTTTATTTTTTAATAATGTGAATAATAACATTTTTAATATGTTTTATTACCACAGTTAAGGGTAAATCGGGTAATTAAAGTTAAAAAATAATATTATAATATAATAGTATTATAATAAAACATTTTATAATTACATTGGATTTTTTTGAACAAAATAATCCTTGGTCTTAAATTATAATCTTTGGAAGCCACTTGTATGAGAGTATGACATTTATAAAAATATATTCTATAAAAGTCAATTTTTTTACACTTGTATTTTTAACAAATGAAATATTTTTAATAAGGGGTTATATAAGGTATATATTATACCATAAATAGTGTTTTTAAATATAAAATGTTTATATTTACCATGATAATATATTTTTATTCTTATGAGGAGAAATAATTAAATTAAAGGCTTACACAATGATGATGCAATAATTGTTTAATTAAAGGAAATATCAAATAAATGATATTAAAAAAGACTATTATAAATATAATTAGAGATGGTAAATATTATAAATAAAATTTTTATTCGAAATTGACTAGTTATATATTTTTCATAATTATTTTTTGAATTTATATTTTTATGATATTTTTAAAAAATCATGTAAGGAATAGTGTCAAAATTGACATGATTTATATTTTTTAGAATAACAATATTTTATTAAATGATATAAATTTTTTAAAAAATATAAATTTTATACAACTACTTAGGATAATTCAAAAAAATTAATTAGTTACTCATTTATAGCTATTTTGTATTTTTATAGTAATTATAGTAACCCTAAAAGTTTAAATTTCATGATATCATCGTAAGAATTATAGAGGTTAAATAATGGTTAAAACAAAACATTAAGGGTTAAAGAAAATTTAAAACCAGTATAATTTTTATTGGATGAATTTATATTATCCTATAATGATCCTAAATTATAAATAAATCCCTTTGGACACATTTCAAATTGAAAATTAATTTATATTAATTTAATATTTTTTAGAATTCAAAGAGTTCCCCTCCCCTATCATATAAAATAGAACACATTCTTTTCTTTTATAAAAACATAAAAAAAAATTATTCTGAACATTTCCTCCGAAATAACTTACTATAATCCCTACCCATATTCAAATGCTTTTATTTTAGGCATAACACTCACCTAAGATGTGTTAACATGTCAATCAATACAGATCTTCTGAAGAAGAGTAAACATTTTTAATTAAGTGTTTATATTTTATTTCATCTTCCAATTCCTAAAAATATTTTTAAATATTGATGAATTAGTAAATAAAGTATCATAAATATTTTTATGTGTTATTATGTTATTATAATCACCTAAATTCATCCTCTATATCATCAAATAGAAAATAAATTATTCGTTCATGTGTACAACAAACCAGCACCTCACAAACCTATATAAATCATTTTCCATCACTATCTCTAAATATTGGTTATAGTGACAGAATTAATTTTTATATATGATATTCATAAAATATTTATAATTATTATAATATACTATATCATTTATGTTCATAACTTCCATGCACACAAAAATGATAATGTTGTTCATGCGTACATTTGAACTATCACCTCTATGAAGTAATATTATACATTTTTCATCACCACATCCCATTGATGATATATATATAAGCATATTTAAAATTTTAATTTGATAGTAATTATATTATTATATTTTTGGAAGGATAAAATAATAATTAACCTATTTCCAAAATGAAGTTTGGAAAATTAAAACGTTACTTATGAATACATACGACCTACCCTCTCTTTGATTATATCATATATCATTCCTCATAACCATACATAATGTTTTTATTTAAATGTATAATTTTTGTATAAAAATGATAATCATTTTATGACTATTTTTTTCGAGATGATGGACTAGTGACCACTTTTACTATTGACATCATACCAAATTCATTTTGGACTCATATATCGAATATCATCAAAACATCCAACGTGGACTTAAATAATTAATTTATTGTTATAACATGATAATAAGTGATATAAAAGAAATAATAAACTTTAAGAGTTTATAAAACAAGTATATAAGTAACATAAATTTAATTTTTAATAAAATAAATGACATTTGTGAAGAATCAGACTTAGGGTAAGAGATTTTGTCTAAATTTCCCTTTTTTATAAAAATTATTGATGTTATGCACCTTTATTATATTAGAAGGTTTATATACATCCTATTTGAAATTATAGAAAAATAATTTAACAATTCTCATCATATTTAGTGGTTAGTTGCATTCTTTTATATGTTTTACAATTTAGGAGTTTCCAAACTGATAAGGGGCTTCTCTTTGTGAAAATAATATTTTATAGATTTCCACAAAACTCTTTTTCAACCATGTATATGTTTTCAATATGTTATTTTAAATGTTTTGTTCATGATGTGGTTCTTATGCATTATAAATATTAGGTTCACATAGGATTCTTTGGTTGAGGTCGTTATAACTTAAATGATGGGTGACCCAAAATAGTGTTTTAATGTATTGCGTAATGATTATATTCCTCGGAGAATTATATTGGAAGTCGGATGTATGGTTCTTCCAATGGGTAAGTGTTCTATAAGGGTTATATGTGATAATTTATCAAGGTACATACATGAATTTTCTATTTTCTATATTGAGTTTTTATGGGAATATTTTGTTTGAAATAGTTAAAATAAATGATATTTTTAAAGGAATGTTAATTAAATTTATGGGTAAATTGTAATGTTTTCAATAAAAGTGTTTTCCATGGGTTTTCATGTTCTTCAGGAACTAATGGTTTCCCTTAATTTTATTTCCCTTACTATGATTTTGTCGTCATCATGTGTTTTAAAATGTATTCCATAGGACTTAAGTGAGAATAAATACAATGATGAGATTAACGGGGAAAATTATATTGATTGATCATGAAAAGAAACCATGTTTTATGTTCAATGTTTTATATTTTGAAATAAATTAAAAATGTTTTCGTATAATCCGCTTTTTATAAATGTGGGATGTTATATATGAATTATGTACTAGTTATTTAAAACTTTAAACCTAAAAAGGTCTATAAAAGGAGAGAATGTAAAATCTTGGCTAAAACTCAAGATTATGTATTATTTAGGGATATAAAATTATAATTGGTATCAAAGGATAGTTTAGACTAATCTCGAGGTTTGGTTATTATTAATAACTTTCCATTAAAATAATTTACCTTAAGAAGAAGTTAAAATGTTAAAGGATTTGAATATTACCATGCTTATTTATCTAAAATAGTTTTGTTAAGAATGTTTTTCCATAGAGGTCATAAAGAATATGTATTGGGAAGGAATTGAGAGGGGGATATCCTTCCAAATTAGTATCTCGAGATGTTTAGAATGACAAAAGAGAAGTTTGTTTTATTGATGGCTCAATTGACTCAGGATATAAATTATGGTGGTATCTATTCTATAGAGGAACCAGATCTACCTTGAAAAAACGTGTATTTTGTAGAGAATTTCATAAGGTAACATCACACATCTTTTACTGGATCATCTAACCCAGTGGCAGATGAAGGATGGATCAATTCTCTGGAAATGATATCTTATATCATGGGATGTTCAAAAAATCAAATTCTAACCCTTTCAATTTATCATTTTGAAAGTTAATTAGACCGATGTGGGTCTTTTGTTGAGAATACCTATGAGAAAGATTATATAGAATTCATGGAAATGGAAAAATTCAAGGATATTTTTCTTGAGTAAAATTTCCATAAGGATGTTCGATTTCGAATGGATATACAATTTTTAGAATTGAGAAAAAAATATATAGATTCCCTAACTGCATATGAACAAAATATCACAAGATTGGACAGCTATGTGTTAGCTGTTATTCAGGACAAAGACATAAAAATTAATTAGTTTTACTCAGGATTAAAACAAGGTTTATAAATTGTATTGGTTGTGTGAAAATTTAAAATCTATGAAAATGTTGTTCGTTGTTCTAAAAATGTTGTGATAGATATTTCTGACTCCAATGGTCCTTATAATAATGGAAGTATGAAGTAGTCAGGATGGAAGGCGATAAGGAAACATACAAGAAAGAAATTTGGTGGTAAGAAAATGATGTTCCTATCTTGGGGGTAATTATGGTAAAAAGATACTTGGGGAATGTATTATGAGAATAGAGAAGTTTTACTAATGTGGAATGTTTGGCCACATAGCTCATGAATGTGAGGAAAAGAATCTTTAGAAACCAAATAATTTTGCAACCGGTAGAAATACAATGGTGAGGGGTTTTAGCAATAATGGGTTAGGTCATTATGCATATAAATTTCAAAAGTGTGTTTCATAGGATGGAAATTTTCATGATCAAAAATATAAAGGTGTATCAAGGTCATTTTATACTACTATATTAGATGTTGGGACGTCACATGAAGTGGTGATAGGTATGTTACATGTGTATTTGAATTATGCCAATTCCCTCTTTAACTATCGATTTTCACATTATTTCATTTAGGATAAATTTTCATGTAAATTAGGAATATCACCTAATAAATGTAAGATATATCATTCAGTGAAAACAATTGTTGGAAGTATTAAAGAAAATTGGATTTATAGAAAAATTCCTATTTTTATTTGTGGGATGGTTCTTTCTTTAAATATTGTTAATCTGGACATAGTAAAGTTTAATATCATTCTTGGCATAGATTGGATTTTAGTTTATCATGCTAAAATGGATTTCATTGCTAATAATGTTTTGTCCAATGGTTTTTGTCCTATGATAACATAAAAATTAGAGAAGAAATTTATATGACCTGGAAATGAATGTCAACTAGCACATATTTTTGAAAATAAAGGGAATGCTCAAATTACTAAGGTTACAATAGTAAATGAATAAATGGAACATTTTTTGGATGAATTATATGGTTTTATATCTGATCAAGAGGTTGAGTTTACTGTTGACTTAGTAATTGATTCTAATTAAATTTCTAAACCCATTTATTTAATAGATAAATTGAATATTTTAGAGTAAAAATAAATTAAAATATTTATAAAATACATGTTTCATTAGACCTAACACTCTACCATGGGGTTCTCTTATCTTTTTTCTAAAAATGAATGATGGTTAAATAAGAATTTGTTTGGATTTTAGATCCTTGAATAAAATCACTATTAAGAAAAAGTGTCCTTTACCTCATATCAATTATTTGATTGATCATCTCTAGAGGTTATATTATTCTCTGAAGGCTGACCTTAGGTCAGGGTAGAAAAATTTCAACGTACGAGAAGTAAACATCATGGAGATTTTATTTTAGACCAGATATGGGAATTATGAATTTGTAGTTTTTCCACATGGATTATCTAATGAACCATATGTATTCATGGATCTTATGAACAAAATATTTCATGAGTTCATTGATATATTTTTGGTTGTTTTTATTGATAATTTTTTATATATTCTAAATGATTGGCAGAACATAGAATACATCTAATTATTTTTTTCAAACCTTAAAAAAAATCTATATATAACATTTAGAATGTGTGAATTTTGGATACAATAAATTTTAATCCTCGGTTGTACTATTTTTTATGATTTCATGACCATTTATCCTTATAAAATTAAGATTGTTAATGAATGGCCAAGACCCACATATATAACTGAAATTTAGAATTTTGTTTATTTAGGATAATATTATAGATAATATGTTGAAATATTTTCATGGTTGTCTACAAAACTAATTTATTTAACCAAAATAGTAGTTAGGTTCATGTACACAAAATAATGTGACGATTGTTTTAGGAATTGAAATGCATATTGTTGAATGCCCTTGTTTTGGACCTGCCTTAAGAAATGGTGAATGTTTCATCTATAGTGATTCTTCATTGATGGGAATTGGTTTTTTTATAACCCACGATGATCAGGTAATTTCTTATGCTTCATGTTAGTTGAAACCTCATGAGTTAAATTAACCTACACATGATTTGAAATTAGCTTCTATTTTTTAATATTAAAAATTTGGAGGCATATTTTTTAAAGAGAAAAATATGAAATATTTACTAATCATAAAAGTTTAATGTATATATTCACACATAAAAATTGATTATGAGATATAGAGTTTGGATGTAAATAATCATCGCTTAGGATTTTATAATTCATTACCATTATGGAAAAGTAAATAATTTGGTTGATGCATTGAGTTGGAAAAGTAATGTTATATAAACCCTGTTATGCATGGAACATAACCCTTTGGTTATTAATTTGATGAATTTTGGCTTTGATGTTTTTGGTGTAGGAGATTCCTCAATTTTGTTTCAGGTATCCAGGAAGTTTTGTCTATCATACAGAATTAAGAAAGCATATTAGGATGACTCTGAGAGGCAAAAAGAGGTATTATTTTTTAAAAATGGGTATGTTACCTAAATATAACATTGATAAAGATTGTGTTTTGAGATTTGTTAAGAGATTTTTATTTCCTTGTGATTCATAGATAAAGAAATATTTGTTATGTGAAGTTCATAGTTCTCCATTTTTATATCATCATGGAATATATATAAGATTTATAGAGACATTTTTGAGTATTAATGGTGAGATAAAATGAAAAGATATATTACTGAATTTACCTTAATATGATTGACTTGTCAACAGGTTAAAGTAGAATGATTGTTACCAAATGGGATGGTTCAACCTTTTCATATACTAGAGTGGAAAGGGGAAACTATTTCCATTGATTAAATAGTTGGGTTACCAAATAAATCTTGAGGTAACAATTTCATTAATATTATTTTTGATTGACTAATTAAATCTACACATTTTATTCCTATGCTAGACAACCTATCTCTAGATTAACATTATCAATTGTATCTAAAAGAGATTATTAGGTTACATATAATCCCTCACTCAATTATATATTATCATGATACCAAGATCACTTTTATATTTTTGAAATTCCTTCATATTTATTTGGGAACAAAATTATATTTTAGCACATCCTTTAAACCTTATTATGATGGAAAAATAGAATTAACAATTCAAAATGTTGGTTCTTGTGGATTATTTTCCTTTTTCTATTACTTTTACTCCATATTTTGATGATATATCAGTCCATAGAAAATGGTTACCAATGAAACTTTTACCATTATATAGAGAAGATATTTATACTAACATAATTAGTTTATGAGGAAATCTGAAAAATAATTTATAGTACTCTAAAAATTAAAAAATTGTTGCAGTAGGTTTAGAAACTCCATAATGAACAATTTTGAAAAGATATTGTATTTGTTTTATTGAAAGTTCTAAGGATATCTTATTTAAATGAAAAATGATTTTATATAAATCCAAAATGTTATATTGTTGTAATTATTTTACTTTTAAATCTAAAAATATTTTTTGCATGCCCTTTAATTTATCAAAAGTTATGCAATGATGTTTCACTACTGCAAATTTTACAGAATGATATTGCTTTAATTTTTTGAATATACCAGGAGCATTAAAAGGCTGAATTATTCTTTTATTGATTGGTTGGATAGATAATTATTTTTTATATAAATAAGTATTCTTGACAAATTTTTTAATATTCTATGAAGATCATTTAGAAATTCAATTAATTTTTCTAAATTATGTTGTCCAGTTTTTCTCAATGTATGGTTCGACAACCCTACTTTCACACTAGTGTAAGGTATGGTCTAGAAACAATAATTTAAAAATAGTTAAATGTATAGTTTATCATCCCTAAATTTTCAATAGTACAAAATATGGTTTAGAAACCCTAATTTTCCAATATGGAAAAGTATAGTTCAACAACACTACTTTTTCAATAGTGAAGAGTATGGTTTGACAACCCTACTTCCAAAATAGTGAAAATTATAGTTCGGAAACCCTAATTTTGAAATAGTGGAATGTATGGTTCTATTATCTTACTTTAAAAACAATGGAAAATATGTTTTAGAAACCCTATTATCATAATAGTGTAAATTTTTGTTCAGCAAAAATAATTTTGCAACATTGAAAAGTATAGTTCAGTGACATGAATTTCAAAATAGTGACAAGTATGGTTTAACAACCCTACTTTTCCAATAGTGAAATATATGGTTCCAAAACCCCACATTTTCAATTCTTAAAAGTTTGGATTAGAAACCCTACTTTTGTAATAAAACCTTTTCAAATTTTTTAATGAACTTTATGCTACATTTATAATGAACCCTATACCACTTTTGTAATAACCATATGCTACTTTGTTAATGAACCCTACGCTACTTTGGTAACAAAACCAACACTAATTTTTTAATAAACCCTAAAATATTTTAATTAAATTATGGCTCATTTAACCTACATTAATTGTACCCTCCTTTCAGTGAACCCAACATTTGGTGAACCCTACTTTCATGTGCCCTACTTTCGTGTACCCTACTTTTGTGTACCCTACTTTAGTGTACCCTACATTAGTATACCCTAATTTTGTGTAACCTACATTAATGTACCCAACATTTATGTGTCCTAATTATATTTGTCCTAATTTGATGAACTCTACTTTTTATAACAAACTTTCGTTCTGTTATTTTGTGCTTTTATGCTGGACATTGATTTGATGTATTTATTTGAGGATTATTTTTAGAGGTT
The DNA here is from genome assembly GCA_963277665.1 of Viscum album. Classification (NCBI taxonomy): domain Eukaryota; kingdom Viridiplantae; phylum Streptophyta; class Magnoliopsida; order Santalales; family Viscaceae; genus Viscum; species Viscum album. Next base: position 1,088,515,989 of record OY728139.1, read on the forward strand.
TTTCTACTAGATAAATTCACATTAAATATTATGATTATGATCTAAAATATTTTGATTATTTTGGTGCAATTTTGGAAAGAGAAAAATTAATAAATTATTTGAAATTATTTTTCCAAAAAAACTTATAGGACACTAGATTATTTAAATTCATATATTTGAATTTACATTCAGTTTGTGCTGCTAGTTTTCAGGAACTATTTAGACTAAGTCAAAACTAGTTTGAATGGATTTAAACCATAATTTTAAATCACTCAATGCTACTGTTATTATGGTGATATTATTGTGAGATATATTCAAAATATTTTAAATAATTTTACTTATAATTTATTCTATTGGAGTAAAGAGGAAACAATGCTGTGAATTTGTTGGATATATTTATAAAATCTCTTGACTCAATTTAATTTTAATATCCAAAGGAAGTGGATCTACTCAAACTAATGAATATTTTTTCTATACATATTTATATATATCTCTATCTTGAAAGAAAATATATACATTGATTACCATATTTGGTATTCGATTGTTTATGTGAATGTTTTTTTAACATTGGACCTACTGTGCTTTTTCAACGCCCTTCAAGACTCAGTTTCATCACCAGGTCATTCTCTCAAGGGATGAATTATTTATAATTAAACTAAAATTGGTTTTATTAGATGTGATAATCAAAATATAAAGAACCAGTACCAGTGCATTCTATTTTAAACTTTTGTTGTCTAGTTTCTAATTCTGTAACACTGTTTATCATTTCCCACATGCACTCTATTTTTCTATTTAGGATTTTACACACAAAATAATAATTTATTATTTATTTTTCTCATGTTGTGACTCCCAGATTCTAATGTTGGGATCTATGGGTTGTGACTCCCTTTATATAACATTATAACTTTTCATTTTATGACTCCATCTATCTAAAGATAGGTTGTATGGGTTTTGACTCCCCATAAAACGTTTAGTGTCTTGTTTATCCCTAAACTAGAGAATTATTTTGTCATTGGGTTACGATTCTTCCTAAAAAATCATTTTTTGTGTGCACATATCTCTCAACAGGTAGAGAGGTATAAGTGTAGAGCATTCAAACATTCTTACAAACTACTGTAACCAAATCCTGGTGTTATTTTCTTTTTTCCACTACTAAATATCCTTAATAATTAAAATTGATAATTTATTTATTGAATCAATTATTTTTTTATGTTTTTTAATCTCATCTATTCACCCCCTTATGACATTCTTTCATTATCGTATCTGACATAACAATTTTTATCAGAGGATAACATTATTAAGAATAGTATAGGTTTATCATTCTCTTTCACAATACTAAAAATTAGTATCATAGGTTATTCATTTCGGAATAAGACAATCCCTCTAAAGAGTATTATTTTATATTTAATTTTGTGAAAAAATTTATAAACCTCACATTATAAGGACAAGATCTTATAAGTTGGATGGATTGAACAAAAAATGATGCTTGGATGTTTCAAAATCCACCTCACTTTTATAAAAATGATGATGGTTACTTGAGATCCTAAATAGAATCTTACCTCAAACAGTAGTGCACAGAGCTCTAATATATCATGTCAAACAAGTACAAACTACCTAAAGATGACCCAAGTAATCTTACCATAATTTATGCTTCTAGATATGTTTTAAATTACAATTAGTTAATGTTTTATATTGGGATATTAATAAAATCATTTTTAGTAATGTTTCTACTTGTAATAAAACTCATGAAATTAGGATGATTTTACCAGTTACTCACCACGGATCACACAAATTAATCCGAATGAAACTTGGAATGCTTCTTGCTGAGTACAAAGATTTCAAGATGGGAGAATATGTAACTGTTAACCAAATATTACATAGATTCACAAGAATTGTGAATGGAATGAATTCCCATGGAGAATCACTAAAAAAATGATTAAAGAGTACTACGAGAAATTATAGAGCAATGGAAGTCCAAGGACTACATTGATTAAGGAAGGAATTTCAAAGAGTGCACACTTGATTAATTGATTTGATTATAACTCCAATATGAATTGGAATTGAAGAACATAGATTTTGGGAAGACAACAAAAATGAAAGGTGTAACTTTTAAATATGGAAATTTTTCTTCTACTCTCTCTTCTAATTTTGATCAGAAAGATAGTGAAAAGGAATACATGGATCATAATTTTACGGTACTTCAGACAAGAATGAAAAATTAAGGATTCAAAATGCGATTTAAAAGAAACCATTAAAAAATAAATATAATGGAGATAAAAAGGTGGTATGAAATACAATGTTTTAGATGTAACATTTTATTAATAGTGAAATAAAGGGAATATCAAACATGATTTCCCTAAACTGATGAATAAATATAAATACAAAAATAAGGTCAAAAATGTGTTGACCACAACTAGATTTTTAGAGAAGAATCTGATTCTAGGAAACAATCTAAAAATGAAAAAATAAACTAATATATTGTGCTTCAAGGAATCACTATATGAGGTTAGTAATAATTGATTTTATTTAAAATTTTCAAATTTTAAATATGATTATGAAAACCTGAATGTTATTTATTTAAATAAAGAAATTGAATGATTAAAGAAAGAAATTTTTAAAGAGTCGGATTTATATAATAATCTTATAAAAAATAAGGAGAAAAATATTTTTTAAAATAATGTAATTTTATAATATAATGAAAAATTAATTAATAGTACTTATAATTCTCATTCAAAAGTATATGAAAATTTCAAAATATCTCAATATTTGAATGAAAATTTTAAAAATAAAGTTGAATGTCTTAAATGTTGTTATATCTGTTTATTCAAGGTTGTAAAAAATATAAATAAATGATGTATTTTAATAAAAATGATAAAAATAAATACGGTTTGGGTTATGATAGAATGTTACCTCTAGTTTTTAAAACCCATTTTGTTAAAAGTGGAAAATGGTTTTACATCAACTATTACTTTTCTTAAATGTGGCATGAAAGGTCACAATGAAAAATATTTTTTACTTAGATTTAAACAATATTTGGAATTTAGAAAAAATAAAATTTATAAATCTTTAATATATAGCATACCTTACAAAAAAAATTTAAATTTTGTATGGGTAACTAAATTTTTTATTACAAATCCTATTTGACCCAGAGTATCTTGGGAACCAAAATAGTAATGTATTTGATTTTTGTAGGGAATATTATCTACATATCTCAATAATTACATATGGTTCATAGTAATTGGATGCTCTAGGAATATAAATAGATACCAATCATTTTTTACCACACACAACACATGTGAAAGAGTAATTGAGGCTTTTGAAGACAATTCCAATAGAAAAATAAAAGGTTTTAGTAAATTTAGTATTTCAAAATCTATATTTATTTCTAGTGTCTTTTATATTTAAGGTTTAAAACATAACTATATTTGTATATAATAATTATGTTATGATTTAATGGATGTTAAATTTTAAAATGATAATTATCTTGTTTTTAAATATGATTCTTTATTATTTAATGCTAATAGAAAAGAAAATATTGAAAATATTGATTTTTGTTAACTAATTGATAAACATATCAAGTGTTCAAATGTTATATACAATGACAATATCCTTTGGCATTGACATTTATCTCATGCTAATATTATAATGTTATATAATCTATCTAAACATGTGAATATGTTATAACTTCCTTCCCCGAAGAGATATCATATTCTTGAATGTGACGCTTTCATGAAATTGAAAAAAAAATTAGACTTATCAATCAGATAAGTAGTAATAGGTATTTAGAGTTAGTACATATTGATTTTATTTTACCCACTCAAATTTATATCATTAGTTGATTGAAATATACCTTAGTGATTGTTGATAATTATAGTAGATTTACATGGGTATAATTTCTTGGTCATAAAAATGATATATTTTTTAGATTTACCACCATTTTTAAATGATTTCAAAATGAATAAGGTTGTATGATTGGTTCTATTCAAATTTATAGAAGAGGTGAATTGCATAATTTAGATTTTGAAAATTTTCTGAAAAGAATGGTTATTTTCATAATTTTTCTACTACTAAAACACCATAAGAAAATGGCATTGTAGAATGAACAAATATAAGTCTTATTGAAATGAACAGAATTATTTTATGTAAAAATAATTTGCCTATATATTTTTGGGATAAGGCCATATTTTCTACCTATATAATTTTAAATAGAATTCATGATAGACATTTATTAATGAAAAATCATTTTGAAATATTTAGAAATGAAAATCCTAATTGTGGTTACTTTTAAGGTTTTGGTTGTAAAGATATTATTTTAAATTCAATGGATAATTTATAAAAATTTGGTGCTAAATGCGATGAAGGTATATATATTTGTTTTTTATAATAATTGATAATCCTATAGAGTTTCTAGTAAAAAAAATATGGTTATTAAAGAATATATTCATGTTATGTTTGATGAATATAATATTAAAATAAATTCTGATTCTATTGTAATTGATGATGAGTTTACAGATTTCAATTTTGGTGAAGAAAAAACTCAATATAAGAATGAATTAATTGAGGGGGAGTCTACTCGTTATAAAAATGATCCAAATTCATGGAATATTCAAAAATACAATTATATTGAAAATGTTATTATAAATATTAATTATGGTGTTAAAACTAGAAACATTATTTCAAATTTCCGTGTCAATTAGAAATTTATTTCTTATTTTTAAATATTATTGTTAATGATGATTTAAAGGATTCAAATTGGATTATTTTTATGCAAGATAAATTAAATCAGTCTGTTATACCTAGTGTTTTTTACATTAGTATAATTTTATGAGGATAAAACGTTGATTGGAATTATGTGGATATTTTGAAACGAGATAGATGAATCTGGATATACTGTTAAAAATAATCTTGGATTGTATCCCAAAGATACTATCATTAAGAAGGTATAAACTTTGAAGGTTATTTTACGCATGTTTCTAGGAGAGGGGATGTTATATTTTTTTGGATTTTTTTATTTTCTAGGTTAAAATTAAATCAAAGGGATGTCAAAAGTTATTTCTTTAATTGGGTTATTACTAAAGAAGATTATGTTTCACAACCCCCAATTTTTGAAAGTGAAAATTTTCTTAACCATGTTTTTAAAGTATCGAAAGATTTTTATGATATAAAATAAACACCTCTTTCTTGGTATGATAGAAATTATTTATTTTTCATAAAAAATGGTTTTATGAAATCCAATTTTGATCCAACACTTTTTATTAAAAGAACTTCTGATGAGAATTTTTTTGTACAAATTTATGTTGATGATAATGTTTTTGGACCATCTAGTGAAATACACTTTAATCAGTTTTTTACCTTTAGATATTCTGATTTTGAAATGTGTATAATGATAAAAATAATGTTCTTTAATGGACTTTATGTTTTTTCAAGAAAAGATAAAAAAACCTCTTTTTATATCAAAGTATAATGAAGAGTTAGTTAAATTATTTGGTCTTGATTTATTAAAATATACGATAACCCATATGGGGACTAATTTTATTTTATATATTAATGATTTAAAATAATTTTTTGATTTTGAAGTTTGTAGTGGTGTGATAGGTAGCTTACTATATTTAATTGTATATTGACTTGATGTTTTGTTTAGTGTTTTCTTATGTTCTAGATTTCAAGCTAATCCAATTGAAAGTCTTATTAAAAATTTAAATATAATAGTTAGATATGTTAAAGGAACTATTTATTATATTTTTTTATTTAAATATAATTTATAGATTTAAAATATTATTCTAACTTTGATTTTCGAGTATATAGAATTGGATAAAAAAGAACATCAGTTATGTTTCAGTTTTTGGAAAAAATTTGAATATCCAGGTCAAAAAAAAAAACTATATATTGATTTACCTGCTACAAAATCTATGTATATCTCTTATTCTAGTATTTGTAGTCAATTTTTATGTATTAATCATACCATATTGGATTTTGTCGATTATCATGATCATATGACTATTTATTACGATAATACATCAAAAATTTCTATTTCCAAAATCCCCTTACAACATTTTAGAAAAAATAATATTGATCATAGATTTATTTTAATTAGAGATCATGTGAACATGGGATATATTTTTTTTTGAATTTATACCATCTAAAAATTAGCTAGTAGATATATTTACAAAGCCTATAGAGACTTCTCAATTTGTGATAATTAAATTTCATCTTGTTATGTTGAAAATTTAACTTTTTATTATGAAATTTATATAGGGAGAGTTTATGTTTTCTATTTTTGTATATTTAGTAACAGGAGGATTAATAAATTAGTTTTAAATGTTTTAAAAATACGTTTTGAATGGTTTAAATTTTTGGGTTTTGTAATTAAACAAAAAGGGGGAAATTGTTTGGTGCATGTGCATGTTCTTATTTTGTTTGATTTCTTTTATTTTGTATTTTCATGATATATCAGTCCAAAGATAATGGTTTTTTATAATACTTATAAAATTAGAGAGAGAATATATTTATCTAAAATTAATTAGATTATGAGGAATCTTGAATATGCTTTCTAGTAATCTAAAAATTTAATGATGTTGCTGCTATATTTTTTGAAACACTACAACAATTTTTTTTTAAAATCTACAGTATTTGATTTATTTCAAGTCATATAGATATTGGAATCATATGAAACATGATTATATAGAAATAAAACATGATTATATTGTTTTCATTAGTTTCCATACAAGTTTAAAAAGGTCATTTGAATGTTCTTTAACGTTTCTGATGTCCTTCTACACTATTGGACAGTAGTAGTTTTTCCAAAATAATATTGATTCTTTTTCTCAAAGATATTTGGAGGAATAATAGTCTGATTTATTCATTTATTGATTCATTGGAAAATTAATTTTTTATAAACATAAGACTTATTGAACAAAGGATAAATCATCTGTTAAACAACATTAAAAATTCATTTATGTATGTTAAAGTATGTCTTCTATTTTTTCTCAAATTATGGTTTGACATCCCTAATTTCACAATACTGAAAAGTATAGTATGGAAACCCTAATTTTGAACTAGTTAAATGTGTTGTTCAGAAACCCTAATTTTAAAATAGTGAAAAGTATAGTTCGAAAACCCTACTTTTTCAATAGTGAAAAGTATGTGTCCACAACCCTACTTTCAAAATAGTGCATATTGTTGTTTGGAAACCATACTTTCACAACATTGAAAATTATTGTTCGACAACCCTACTTTCACAATAGTGAAACGTATGGTTTGAAAAACTAAAATACGCAATAGTTTAGAGTTTATTTCAGCAAACCCTAATTTTGAAACCATGAAAATTATGGTTTGAAAACCCTAATTTCATGACACTTCAATTTATGTTTCAGAAACCATACCTTTGGAACATTGAGGAATATATTTTGGAAACCCTACTTTCGCCATAGTGAAACATATGGTTCGACATCCATAATTTCTGAATAGTGCAAAGTATGGTTCCACAACCCCAGTTTATCAATAGTGAAAAGTATTGTTCTTCAACCCTACTTTCCTAGTAGTGGAAAGTATGGTTCAACAACCCTAATTTTACAACAATGAAATGTATGGTTCAGAAAACCTATTTTCGTAATAGTGGAAAGTGTTGTTCTGAAACACTACTTTCACAATAGTGAAAAGTATGGTTTGAAAAACCTAACTTTTAATATACCATATACTAGTTTTGTAATGAACAATATGCTACTTTTTTAATAAATCTTGGGCCACTTTTTTAATGAACCCGATAGTACTTGGGTAATGAGCCCTATGCTACTTTTGTAATGAACCCTACACTACATTTGTAATGAATACTATGCTACTTTTGTAATAAACCCTTTTAAACTTTTTTAATGAACAAAACCCTAATTTTATTAAAGTATGGTTCTTACACCCTATTTTTTGTGTACCTTACTTTTTATGAACCCTATATTCATGGAACCCATCATTTGTGTACCCTACTTATGTGTACCTTATTTAGGGTAACCTATTTAGTGTACCCTACATTCACGTACCCTACATTCTTGTACCTAACATTCATGTACCATGCTATCATGTACCCTATATTCATATACCCCACATTGATGTACCCTAATTTCATGTACCCTAATTATGTGTACCATAATTTTTTGTACCCTACTTTGAAAAACCCTACTTTTTATACCCTACTTAATTGTTACTACTTCTTTCTTTTATGTTGTACATTGATCTGATTCATTTTCATATAGTTTATTTCTGAAGGATTTTCTATTACATAAATTTATATTAAGTATAAGGATTATGATCGAAGCAATTTTGATGATTTTGGTAAAACAATTTGAAGAGAAAAATTAATAAAAAAAAATTCAACATCTCTTTCCAATAAATCATAGGATATAAGATTATTTAAATTCAAATAGTGGAATTTACTTTCAGGTTGTGATGATATTTTTGAGGAATTATTTAGAATATGTTTAAATAGTTTTCAATGGATTTAAATATGAGTTTTAAATCATTAAATGATATTATTATTCTTGATATATTTTTTTAAGAGTTATTAAAGTTATTTTTAATTATTTTATTTATGATTTAATCAACATGAATAAAGAGGAAATTGTGCTATGATATTTTTGGCGATATTTATGAAATATCTTGACTTAATTTCTTTTGAATATCCAAAAGAAGAAGAGATACTTCAAATTATGAATAATTAATATATATATATATATATTTATGTAAATAAAAAATATACACAAGCTAACATATTCAATAATTTATTTTTTATGTGAATGTGTTGTGAACTTTTAACCTATTGTGCATTTTCAATGGCCTCCAAGACTCTCTTTCCTCACCCGCTCATTTTATCATATGTTGATTTAATTCAGCATCAACTACAATTGTCTTGACTAGATGTGCTAATCAAAATCTCAATAACTAGTATCAATTATTTCATTTTTTATCTTCTCCCATTTAGTTTATGAGTCTGTAACACAACATTCCATCCCTCACATGACTCTATTTTTATATTTATGTTTTTTCCCAAAAAATAATTATTTATTATTCTTTTTTCCTTTAGTTGTGACTCTCAGATTCTATCATTAGGATATAATAGTTATGATTCACTATATATAAAGTAAGGATTGTTTGGATTGTGACTCTATCTGTCCAAAGTTAGGTTGTAAGGGTTTTGAATCCCCATAAAGAAGTTACTATCATTGTTATCCCTATACTTGAACAAGATTTTATAATTGGGTTACGATTACCAATTAAAAATCATTTTCAGTGCACATGTATCTATCTCTAAGTAGAGAGGTATAATAGTAGATTATGCCAACGTTGTACGGAACTACTATAAACAACATCCTTATATTATTTACTTTTGACATTGCTAATTATCCTTAATAATTAGCATTGATAATTTATTTATTTAATCAATTATTTTATTTTATTTTTTTAATTGGGTTGATTTAGATCCCCTATAGACCATATGAAATTACCCTATATAACATAACACATACTTTAGATGGTATGATATGTACATTTCCAATGGATTACCAATGAGGTTGGGATAAAAATCATTATTTAGTTGATATTTTATAATAATAATTTTCATTCCAGTATATAGATGGCACCATTTGAAGCATCATATGTGAAGCAGTGTCACACCCCAACCTTTTTGTATGATGTCGAAGAAAGTAATTTGATGGGACCATAGTTGGTAGAGAAAGAAATAGAGAAATTCTAGATGATTTTGCGACTCATGATGGTAGTTTAGTGAAGGGACCAAAGTTATGCATTAAACTAGTGGTACGATCTTTTTTGAGGAAGGTTATCATGTATTTCTCAAGGATTATCCCAATAAAATTGTGGTGCATTTTGGTAAGAAGTGAAAGATTAGTTCATATTTCAATGGATCCAATGATGTCTGGGAAAATGATGGATTAGTAGCCTACTGATTTTTCTTCCCTTTGATTTTATCATATGTACACAACATATTTCATGTTTCAATGTTAAGGAAATATGTGTTAGATCTATCTCATGTTTTGAGTCCATATGTAGTTCTGTTGGAATAGAATAATTGTTATGAGGAACATATAGTTAAGGATCTTAATCATAGAGAGTAGGTGTTTTGGAATAAGTTGATTCATCAGGTTATGTTTTTTTCTAAAAAAACAGTGTTGAATATGAAATCTGGGAATCTAAAAATGTTGAGATGAAAAAAATATCCCACCTTATTTAATAAGTGAATAAAATTATAAAGAAAATATTTTCAAAATTGGGGGATATTTTTACAACCTAGTTAATAATGTAATAATTTTACACTATTTTAGATATTTTTTACATTCATCCAATTTTTTTCATAAGCATAATATAAGATTACATCTAGTTTTACAATTAAACATGTATTTTTCAAAACAAATAGTTTTATGGATTTTTATGGTGCTCTTGTTTTCAATATTTTTTTCACTTATAAATTTTATTTTAAAAAATAAAATTCTTATTTTTAATTAGAATAAAAAATGTACTTTTCTTTATTTATTTATATTTTTGGTGTAAGCTTCATGTTTTGATGAATAGTGAAAAATACTACATTTAAATTGTTAATTTTTTTCCAGAAAATTTATTTATATTGTTGAATTTTATATTTGTATGGTTTTAAAGTTTAATTATATAAGATTTTTTATCATTTAATAAAATTATGTAATTGGAGTCAATTTCACTTTGAGATTGGATATAAAAAGTTCATGACCTTTTGAGTGTTTTTACATTAAAATCTTATTTTCTGATTCAATAAATGGGATCAATTTATAATTAATTTATGAAAATATTGTGTTTTGAATTTACAAACATTGATTCCATATTTGGAATCATATGTTCTAAATTATGTAAATAGTTTCATTTTATTTTTGGACAATATGAATAGTAACATCACTAATATTGTTTTACCATGGTTAAGAGTGAAATGGATAATTAAAGGTAAAAATAATATTATAATATTATAATATTACAATTACACTTGTCCAAATGTTATAGGATTAGTGTATTTCTACGAAAAGCATCCTTGGGGTGAATTTCTAACCTTTGGATTCTATTTGTATGAGTGTATGCCATTTATAATATTATATTCAATGAAATGGAAATTTTGTCAGACTTTTGTTTTTAACAAGAGGAATATAATAAGGGGTTATATAAGGGATTTATTCTACTATAAATAATCTTTTTGATATTTGGAATCATTTATCTTTATAATGGTATTTTTTTAATTTTTAGAGAATAAATAATTAAATTAAATGTTTTCAGAATGATAATGCAATGATTGTTTAATTAAAGAAAATATCAAATAAATGATATTAAATAAACTAAAATAAAAATAAATTGAGATGATAAATGTCATAAAATATTTTTATATACTTATTTGACTAATTATTTATGTTTTAATTATTTTTGAAAAAATTTATAAGGTTGTTTTTCAAAAAGTCAAGTAATGAATGATGTCAAAATTGACATAATTGATAATTCAAAATAAATAATGATTTATTAAATGATATAAAATTTATAAAAATATAAATTTAATAAGAATAATTATGATAAGTCATATAATTTCATCAATGACTCATTTATTGGTTTTTTGGCATTTTAAAGTAATTATATTAACAATCAATGTTTAAATTTCATAATATCATGGAATGAATTAACGAGGTTAAATAATGGTTAAAAAAATGACAAGGATTAAAAAATATTTAAAACTTATATAATTCTCATTTAATGAATTTATTTATACCCATTCGCATAATATATTCTAAATAAGTCACATTGGAACCATTTATAATATGAAATTAATTTATATTAATTTAATATTTTGAAGAATTGGAAAATCACCTCTCACCTCTCCTATAAAAGGGCACCCAATCTTATATTTTATTCATAACTCACAACATATTTGGTTATGAAAATATATATCCAAATACTTTCATAGAATCCATTCCCAAATTATGAAGTGCTCATTTTAGGCAGAATAGTCACCTTAGAGGTGTTTAGTTGTTAATTATTATAGATTGTATGAAAAGGAGGTATCGTTTTTAATTACAAGTTTCTATTTTATTTCTTATACCACTTGCATCAAATATTATTAAATAATTTTCAATTATTAACTACATAATCTAAAATATAATTAGATGTTATCATGTTAATATCATCACATAGATCCATCTCTAATTCCATCTAATGGGAAATGAATTATTTGTTCGTATATAAGACAACCTACCTCCATTCAAACTGATATAAATAATTTTATTTCACAGTCTCTAAATATTGGTTATAATTTTGTAATTATCATTTCTATAATATATTTCTTACAAATTTTTCATTATTAAATAATAATATATATTTTATGTTCTTACCTTTATAAGCACATAAAAAATGATAATGTCGTCCATCCGTACGTGTGAATTATCACATCTACGAAGTGATGTGATTCATTTTTTATCACCACATCATATGGATGATATATATAATAATATTAAATGTTTTATAGGATATTAATGATATTATTTTAATTTTTTTAAGATAAAATAATACATAACTTCTTTTAGAAATGATCATTGAAAAATGGAAGCGTTACTCATGCGCACATACAAACTACCATCTCAATGATTATAACATAGACTATTTTTCATAACCACACATAATGGTTTGATTTATAAGTATAATTTATGTATAACAATATAATAATTTCATGAACATTATTATGTAGATGATGGACTAATTAACACATTCACTATTGACATCATACCAAATTCATTCTAGACTCATGTATCGCATATCATCAAAACGTCCAATGTGGACTTAAATAATTAATTAATTGATATAACAAGGTAATATATGATTTAAAATGAATAATAAACATGAAAATATTATAAATAAAGTTAATAATTAAGTTAAGTTTATTATTCAAGAAATTAAATGACATATGTGACGAATCAGACTCAAAGTAAGTAATTTCATTTCAATTTCCTTTCATCAAGGCCATTCTTGATGTTATGAACCTTCATTCTCTTAAAAGGTTTAAATATAACCTTTTTTAAAATTATATATCAATAATGTAACTATTACCTTTATATTTAGTGTTTAATGAAATTATTTTATGTGTTGTATGTCATATGTGTTTCTTAAGTGATAAAAATATTCTCTTTTCCAAAGTGCTTTTTATGGTTTCCATCAAAACAATTTTTTACCATGTCCATGTTTTAAAAATGATCTTTTAAATGTCTTATTCCTGACATTGTTCAGGGAGATATTAAATGACTAGAATTCTCAGAGAATACAAGGTGATCATATTATATATTAAATGATTTATTCTGTCAGATAGAACTATAATGCATTGGGTAATGATTATATTCTATGGATAACTAATTGGAATTCTATCATATAGTTATTCCAATATGTAAGGGTTCTATGTGATCATTCCCCAAGGTAAATACATTAATTTTCTATTCTTTATAATGAGTTTTTATGGGAATAAGTTATTTTCAAAATGTGGAATAAATGATCTTTTTAAAATAATTGTAATTACCTTTGTGGGTAAAATGTTATTTTTTTAAGAAAATTATTTTATATGGTTTTTCATATTTTTCTTAAACTAACTATTTCCAATAATTTTATGTCCCTCACTATGATTTTGTTCCCATCACATGTTTTAAAATGTTTTTCATTGGACTTAAACGATAATAGAGACAAGGATGAGATCAATGGTAAAATTGTTAATGTTTATAACAAAAATGAAACAATGTTTTATGTTAAATGTTTTAAATTTTGGATGAAATGGAAAATATTTTAAGGTATCCATTTCCTATAAATATAGGATGTTATGTAAGAACTATGCCCTAATTCTCTAAAACTATAAATGTAGCACCCCTGGTTTGATGTATGTGACCTTTTTTTATCCTTTTTTATGTATTTAAAGTGTGTGTAATGTGTTGGGAAGAGGATGTGAGAGTTTGGAATGGTTTTGGATGATTTTGGAGGGCTTTAAAGGGGTGCACGGTTTGAGAATGGTTAGTAGAACCCGTGTGGGTTTCCCAAGAAACCGTGTAGATCCTTTTTCTCGAGATAGTAGGCCTCACATGGCCTACACACGGTTTTCCAAACCATGCGAGGAAACTGTGCATACCATGGATCTCGACGCAGTGGCGTGCGCACGGTTATCGCATGGTTTTCCAAACCATGTGGGCTAACCATGCGGCCACTTAAAGTTATGGTTATAAGTTCTGGGCTCACTCAAGATTTCCTCATTTCAATCCAAATTTTCTTGCACTCAAGCCTCACTCTGGATGTTGGGTTCTCGGTGTTTTAGGGTTCTCTTCCACTCCTTTTGGAAGGTTTTTGAAGATGATTCATGGTGGTTTGAATGTGATTTCTCCCGGGTAAGTATTCTCTCATGGTTTCCTTGTGTTTTCCTCGAGATCTACTCTTCCCTCTTTCTTGGTTTTCTAGATATACATTTGTTGTGTGTATATCTAGGGTTGGGGTTTCCTTGGATATAAATATTAAGTCTTGTAGATGTAAGGTAATGTGATCTAGAGAGGTGCCGGTGCTGCGTTTGCCGGATTTGAGGCGCGGTTGTTCGTGGGTTGATTTCTCGAGAACCCTAAAGGTAGGTGGCTTCTCTCTCAACACCACTTGGTTATAACTAGAGGTTCCTTGTTACAATTAATTGTTGTACTGAAAATTAATTTGTAATTGTTATGAGAATTTGGTTGGAAATTCCTTGGGTGATGTTTTGTGGATTTTTTGGAAAAAGGGTGTTTTTTGGTGAAAATTCTATTCATGTGAATTTTAAAATGATGTTTTTAAAATGGGATGATATGGTTGATTTTTGAAAATGATTGATGGAAAGGGTTTTTAATAAAAGGTTTGTTTTATTGAAATATTGTTTGGCATTGAAAATTGTTTTCAATAAATGGGTGATTTATTGAAGTGGATTGATATGCAATAGAATTGGTTGATTGCTTGTGGTTGTGACTTTGGTGGGTTGTATGCTTGGTTTGGTTTGATTGTAATGTATTATGGAATTGGGTGGGAAGTCTCACTATAAAAATGGGATAGATAGTGGTCGGAAGAACCACCATATGAGTAGTTGTCGGGAAGTACCGCTAGTTGTGAATGGGTGAACGGGTTGGGCGGAAGTCCCACTATTTTGATTGTTTTGGTGTGAATGGTTGAACGGGCTGGGCAGAAGTCCCACCATTTTGGTTGTTTGTTTTGCTAAGGTGTAAATGTTGGGATAATTGTGTCTTGTTTGGTTTGATTTCCCTTTGTTTTCTTGGTTTGGCTGTGATGGATTCATAGGAGCATGGTTGGCTTAAGGTAATGGTTGCACTTGTGATTATATTATATAAATTGTTTTATATAAATGCGTTAATGATTTCATCCTAGTGGCGTGTGTAGGGAAGTCATTTGGGGAAAACCTACTGAGTTTTAGTACTCACCCCCTACTTTGGCACGTTGGTGTCTTTGTAGATGTTGTGTTCCATGACGTGGGTAAAGGTAAGGCATCAACCTCCTTTAGTGGTGCATTGTGATGTCTTGGTGGAACATGGAGCTTGGAGCTTGGTGTGGAGTTGTGGTGGTGTCATGGCTCATGGTGTTCTTGTTGAATTCTTTCACATTGTAATCTGATACTATTTTGGGTTGTGTTGACATATGAGATGATGGATTATCTTGTTGTCTTTGGTAATGTATGAGTTTGGTTTTGTTGACATGCATCATTTAGTTGTGGTTGTTTGGTTGGTTTTGTGACAAGGTCAAATCGTTCCCCAATTTTTCTTGGATCCCTCAACATTTATTTCCAGCCTTTAGTGCCTTAGGAACACCGCTTAAGGCCAAGTAAACCTCACCGCCTCCTTAAGGCAATGAGGTAGGGGCGGGGCGTTACAAGTGGTATCAGTTTGTTCGGTCCTTTTGAGTTAATTATCGGATTTGGTGTTGACATTCATTGTGGTATACTCCTTGAGTCGGGATGGTAGAAAGGCATAGGATTGTCAGAACTTCGAATGTATTGCATAAAAGGATTTAGCTAACCCTTTTATGCTGAAATTCATGTTACAAGGGAGTTGGGTACATAAGTGTTCTGAAGACACTTATAGGCATTGGATATCTCATTGTCATGGGTGTAGCCAATGAGATGAGCAAGACATGTATGGTAGAAATGAATTCCCACTAGGATGCATATTTCATTGGGGGTATAATGATTTATTTTGTAATGAGAAATTGTAATGTGAATAAATTAGTATTTTGAAAATGGTTTGGTTTTCAAAATGGTGAAACATGGAACATGGGGAAAATGTGAACTAGTGGAAAGCATTGTTGTGATAGTATTGAGTAATATGATTTGAAATGGGATTCTGTGAAGTCTACGGAAGTGAGACTAATGGTTGTTTGTTTTTTGTTTATAGAAATGGCACTGGGTAGGCGTCGTAGAGACCAACCGGAGGAGGCTGCTGAGAATGTGGTTGCACATGAGCCTCAGGTGAACCAGTAGCTAGTGCATAGCATAGTGCAAGGTTTCTAAGCAGTGGGATGTGGAAATAGAGTGGATGAACCATGGCATGTGGATCATGCAGTTCAATTTCAAAAGTAGAATCCACCCATCTTTAGGGGGGATTTAGAGCTGCAAAGGGCAGAAGCATGGTTGAATAGAATGATCAAGATCTTTGAGTTCTTGGGAATGACGGAAGAGCAGAACGTGATATTGGCCATGTATATGTTGGAATATCTTGCCCTTCAGTGGTGGGAGTTGGTAGTCCAAGCGGGGATGGACCAAGGTATGATGTGGGAAGGCTTTGAGGAATTTTTTAACAAACAATTCTATCCACATACATTTTGAATTCAGCGTACAACTGATTTCTTCAGTTTAAATAAAGAGCTTTTGTCGGTGACGGAGTATGAAACTATGTTTATGGACTTAGTTCACTTTGCACCCGAGGTGGCTGGTAGCACTTAGTTGAAGGAAAGGATCTTTGAAGTGGGATTAAGGCAAGAAATCCATTCAAAGAAAGCAGTACTTTGTATAGACGATTACACAGAGATGGTGAATAGAGCCTCAGTTGTTAAGCAGGATTTGTTGGGAGCTCCAGGCAGGGGAAGCATGGTGGTACCCATAGGGAATAGTGGGAACTCTAATGATGGGTTCAAGAGGAAGAGGTACACTTATTCCCAGGGTGGGAATATGTCATATAATCTGACAGCAGGATTGGTAAATCTTCTTCTGAATCTCCAGAGCAAGCAGGGATGTTTTCAGTGTGCTTCTACGAGCCACATAAAGCGGGATTTTATGGCACAACCAAGTGCTTGTCATAATTGTAAGAATATGGGCCATCTGCAGTGTTACTGTCAGAATGCTCCAAGGTCGGGTGCGCGTGATACACCACAGGGATCACAGACTTCGTATGCTTTGACGAGACGGGGGAAGCAGCATACCCCTCGTCAGTAGTTTATGTGGGCAATGGTGATTCTAGGGAATATCATGATGCCTCAGAAGAGAAAAGAGCAGATTTTGGCAAGCAATCATGTGTTTGGAGCTGAGCAGGTTGTGGTGGATGATCAGTCGGGACCATCCACGGTGCGAGGTACTATTCTATTAAATTTTACTTTGATGCAAGTATTGATTGATATGGGTTCTTCACACTCTTTTATTGGTGCACGTGTGTTTGATTTATTGGGTTTGAGGATAGAAATTATGCCCTTTGTTTTGAAACTTCAAAGTCCTCTGGGTGGAAGAGAGTGTCGAGCTTTCTTGTGTATAGAATGTTGTATCGTTGTGGGTGAGGTTGAGATAGTTCGGATCTTCTCAATGCCTGAGATGGATGGTTATGATGTAATCCTGGGATTGGATTGGCTGGTGGATTTTAAGGCCCACATCGATTATGATGAGAGAAAAGTGGCTTTTACGACACACAATGGAATTAGACATCTCTTTAGAGGAGAGAAGCATGAAAGGCAGGGTGCAACAGGTTTGTTGGCACCAGCAGTGGGAAAGATATCGTATCTGTTGGTGGTGTTATCGTTGGAATCGGTAGAGGGTGTTGGGTGGTGTGTTCCTCTAGCAGTAGTGGATCAGTTCATGGATTTTTTTCCTGATGAATTCTCTAGGTTACCTCCCATATGAGAAGTGGAGTTTACAATTGATCCCCTTACGGGGACCAGTCCTATCTCACTTCTCTCTTATCGGATGGCAGCAGTAGAATTGCAGGAATTGAAGATCTAGTTGGAAGAGTAATAAAACTAAGGGTTTATCTAGCCTAGCACATCTCCATGGGAAGCGCCAGTGTTTTTTGTAAAAAAAGCGGATGGAACCTTGAGGCTATGTGTTGATTATCGTAGACTTAACAAAGTTACGATTTAGAATAGATATCCACTTCCATGAATTGATTATTTATTCAACCAGTTGAGGGGATCCCAGTGGTTCTCCAAGATTGACCTGAGGTCTAGATATCATCAATTGCGGAGGAAGGAAGATATTTCTAAAACAGCTTTCAGAAGTAGATATGGCCATTATGATTATGTGGTTATTCCCTTTGGTCTAACGAATGCGCCAGCGGTGTTTATGTCATTGATGAATCATATATTTCAGAGATATATAGATTCATTTGTGGTGGTGTTTGTCGACGATATTCTGGTGTATTCAATGACAAGGGTGGAGCATGAGCAGCACTTGGCGATAGTGCTGGGGATCTTGAGGGATCATCGGTTGTATGCCAAATTGTCAAAGTGTGACTTTTGGATACAGGAAGTTCGTTTTCATGGCCATGTGATTTCGGAAAGGGGTGTTTCAGTGGATCCAAAAAAGATAGTGGTTGTTGACTTGTGGAAACAACCAAAGAATGTGTTTGAGATACAGAGTTTCCTTGGTCTAGCTGGGTATTATCAGCGTTTTGTTTGTGATTTTTCACGTTTGGCTTTGCCGATGCCAGCTTTGACAAGGAAGGATGTTCCATTCTAGTGGAATGAGCAGTGTCAGCAGTGTTTCGAAGAGCTAAAGTGTCATCTTACATCAGCACGAACCTTGGTTTTTCTAGAATCATGAAAAGGGTACGTGGTTTATTGCAATGCATCGAGATCAGGGTTGGGGTGCGTTCTCCTGCAAGGGAATCATGTGGTTTCATATGGCTCACACAGTTGAGAGTGCTTGAGAAAAACTACCCAACTCATGATTTGGATTTGGCAGCAGTGGTAAATGCTTTGAAAGTGTGGCATCATTATCTCTTTGGTGAGAAATTCACGGTATATACAGATCATAAGAGCTTGAAACACATTTTCTCACAAAGGGATTTGAACTTGAGGCAAAGGAGATGGATGGAATATCTCCAAATGTTTGATTTTGATTTCATGTACACACCGGGAAAGGGAAATTCAGTGCCAGATGCATTAAGTAGAAAATCATATGCTCAGGTAGTGAAACATGCATCAAAACAGTGGTAGTTGATGTCGATTATAGCTGATGTGAGGTTGGAATGTGAGGACCAGGGTGATAGAGCGATCTTCTTTCCGGTTTTATTGATTATTGACTTGGTTTTCCTAGTTAGAGAGGCATAGATATCTGATTCTTAGTGTGTGACCGTGGGGTCAAGACTCAATGGTGGGGAGACCATTGAGGGTTGACAACTGAATAGAGATTTAGTTTTGTGTTTTTGGAATCAGATGGTTGTACCAGTTTCTTGTCAGGAGGATCTTCTCTGGGCATATCATCATTCCAGGTGGGTTGTTCATCCTAGAATTTAGAAGATGTATAAAGCGTTGAAAGCGGTGGGCTGGTATGAAGAGAAGTGTGGCTGAGTTTGTTTCGAGATTCTAGACTTGTCAGCAAGTCAAGGCAGAGAATCAGAGGATACTAGGAATGTTGCAGTCTTTACCAATCCTTGTGTGGATGTGGGAGCAGATAGCGATGGATTTTGTCACAGGTCTCCCAAGAATGGTCAATAATCACAATATTATTTGGGTGATAGTGGATCAGCTAACGAAGTCAGCCCATTTCATCCCGATTCGTGAATCTCATATGGTAGAGGATCTGTCCAAAATCTATATCCGGGAGGTGGTAAAGAGGCATGATGTTCTAGTTTCTATTGTATCAGATAGAGATCTGATGTTTATATCTCATTTTTGGAAATACTTACACCAATCCCTTAGAACATAGTTGATGATGAGTACAGCGTATCACCCTCAGATGGATGGTCAATCCGAGAGGACAATACAAGATTTGGAGGATATGTTGGGGGCTTGTGTCATGGATTTTGGTGGCTCCTGGGAGGAACACTAGTCATTGGTTGAGTTTTCATACAATAATAGTTATCAGGCATCCATACAGATGGCTCCATTTAAAGCATTGTATGGGTGGTCGTGTCATTCTCCACTATGTTGGGTGGAAATGGGTGAGTCCTCGATGGTTGGGCCGAGTCTTATCCCTGAGACTACGGAGAAGATCAATTTGATCAGGAAGAGAATAGAGACAGATCAGAGTCGTCAGAAATTGTATGCGGATCAATGTCGACTGTCTTTGTCATTCTAGGTAAGTGATCATGTGTTCTTGAGGATCTCTCCTAGGTTGGGACATCGTCGGTTTGGGAAGCAGGGAAAGTTATCTCCGAGGTATATTGGGCTTCTTGAGATTCTTGGGAGGGTTGGTGGGGTGGATTATCGTTTGGCCTTGACACCACAGTTTAGTGTAGTGAACAATGTGTTTCATGTGTCGGAGTTGAAAAAGTATCAGCCAGATCATGACCATGTGATTCGATGCGATCATGTTGAGCTAGAACCAGATGCTTCGTTGGTGTAAATTCCAGTGAGGGTGGTGGATAGGAAAGATAAATTCTTGCGTTGTAAAAGCATCGGTTTATTTCGTGTTTTGTGGAAACATGGTAAGATTCAAGAGGAGACTTGGGAGTGGGAGAAAGCGATGGTCGAGCAGTGGCCCGAGCTCTTTCGGCAAAGGGAGGGTTCAGTACTTTCCGAGGACAGAAAGTCCAATGGTTGGGAGAATGTAACACCCCCGATTTGAGTTATGTGACCTTTATATTCTTTGTTATGTATTTAAAGTGTAGGTGATGAGTTGGGAAGAGATCGGGAGAGTTTGTAATGGTTTTGGATGAGTTTGGAGGGATTTAAATGGGTGCACAGTTTGAGCATGATTAGTGGAAACCGTGCGGGTTTCCCAGGAAACCGTGCAGACGCTTGTTCTCAAGATAGTAGGCCTCGCACGACTTGCACGCGGTTTTCCAAACAGTTCGAAGAAACCAAGTAGACTCTGGCTCTCGATTCAGTGGTGTGCGCACAGTTAGCGCACGGTTTTCCAAACCGTGCGGGCTAACTATGCGGCCACATAAAGTTAGGGTTATAAGTTCTGGGCTCACTCAGGATTGCATCATTTCACTCCAAATTTTCTCCCAATCGAGCCTCACTTGGTATTTTGGGTTCTCAGTGGTTTAGGGTTCCCTCCCACTTCTTTTTGAAGGTTTTTGAAGAGGATTCAAGATGGTTTGAAGGTGATTTCTCCGAGGTATGTCTTATCTCATGGTTTCCTTGTGTTTTCCTCGAGATATGCTCTTCCCTCTTTCTTGCTTTTCTATATCTACACTTGTTTTGTGTATATCATGGGTTGGGGATTCATTTGATGTTAATATTAAGGCTTGTGGATGTTAGGGAAAGTGATCTAGAGAGGTTTCAGTGGTACGTTTTCCATATTTGAGGCACGGTTATTTGTGGGTCGATTTCTCGGGAACCCTAAATGTAGGTGGCTTCTCTCTCGACACCACTTGGTTAGAACTAGTGGTTCCTTGTTACAATTAATTTTTGTGCTGAAAATTAATTGTTAATTGTTATGCGAAATTGGTTAGAAATCCCTTGGGTGATGTTTTGGGGATTTTTGAGAAAAACGGTGTTTTTTGGTGAAAATACTATTCTCTTGAATTTTAAAATGAAGTTTTTAAAATGGGATGATATGGTTGATTTGAGAAAATGAATAATGGAAAGGGTTTTCAATAAAATGGTTGTTTTATTGAAATGTTGTTTGGCATGGAAAATGGTTTTCAATAAATGGGTAATTTATTGAAGTGGATTGATATGCAATGGAATTGGTTGATTGCTTGTGGTTGTGACTTTGGTGGGTTGTTGCTTGGTTTGGTTTTATTGTAATGTTTTATGGAAGTGGGCGGGAAGTCTCACTATAAAAAGGGGATGGATAATGGTCAAAAGAACCACCATATGAGTAGTGGTCGAGAAGTTCCGCTAGTTGTGAATGGGTGAATGGGTTGGGCGGAAGTCCCACTGTTTTGATTGTTTTGGTGTGAATGGGTGAACGGGTTGGGTGGAAGTCCCACCATTTTGGTTGTTTGTTGTGCTAAGGTGTAAATGTTGGGATAATTATGGCTTATTTGGTTGGATTTAATTTGTTTTCTTGGTTTGGGTGTGATGGCTTGATAAGGGCATGGTTGGCTTATGGTAATGGTTGCACTTGTGATTATATTATATAAACTATTTTATATAATTGTGCTAATGGTTTTATCCTAGTGGCGTGTGTAGGGAAGTCATTTGGGGAAATCCTACTGAGTTTTAGTACTCACCCCCTGCTTTGGAATGTTGGTGTCTTTGCAGATTGTATACCGTGACGTGGGCAAAGGTAAGGCATCAACCTCCTTTAGTGGTGCATTGTGATGTCTTGGTGAAACATGGAGCTTGGAGCTTGGTGTGGAGATGTTTTTGTGTCATGGATCGTGGTGTTCTAGTTGGAATCTTCTGTATTGTACTCGGATGTTGTTTTGGGTTGTGTTGACATGTGAGATTATGGATTATCTGGTTGTCTTTGGTAATGTATGAGTTTGGTTTTGTTGATATGCATCATTTAGTTGTGGTTTTTTGGTTGGTTTTGTCTCAAGGGAAAATCGTTCCCCAATTGTTCTAAGAGCCCTCAACATTTATTTCTAAGCTTTAGCGCCATAGGAATGTTGCTTAAGGCTAAGTAACCCTCACCACCTCCTCAAGCTAATAAGGTAGGGGCAGGGCTTTACACTAAACCTAAAAATATCCTCAACATGAGAGAATGAAAAAATTTCAGTAAAGATCAATATTATGTAATGTTTAAGGATAAAGCCTTATAATTGGTATCAGTGGTTGGGTTAGATAAAATTATATATTAGATATTATCAATAAACTCCAATTAAAATAATTTAACATATCTACATGTAAAAAATTTTATATCATTTGAAGATTACCATGCTGGTTCATCTAAACTACATTTGTTCAAAGTGGTTTTCCATAGAGGACACAAAGAAGATATAGTGGGAAGTAACCTAGAGGGTGATAGCCATCCAAATAAACATCCCGAGATGATCAAAATCATTAGAAAATGTTTTTTATAGTGATTGATCTATTTGACTTAGGTTAAAAATTGTGGTGGTATCTATACTATTGAGGAATCCGATCTACCATGAAAGAACATCTCTTTTGTGGACTATTTCACGAGGCAACATCCCCCATATTTCAGTCAATAATCAAAACTGATGGTAGCCGAAGGATAGATCAATGCTCCAAAACGATATTTGATGTCATGGGATGTTCGAAACAAAAACGGTAACCATTTTCATTTATCATTTTGACAGAGAATTCGATCAATGGTGGTATTTGGTTAAGAATACCATTGATAAATATGATAATTATTCCATCGAATGGAAAATACTCCAGGATATTTTCCTTGAGAAATATTTCCCTATTGTTTTTCTACTCCAAATGGTAAAATATTTCTTTAATTGAGGTAAAGAGATGAAGACTCCACTCGTGTATATGAAGAAATGTTTCACTCGATTATCTGGGTATGTACCAAATTTTATTAAGGATGCTGATAGAAAAATTAATCAGTTTTACTCCACATTGAAACCCATTATTTGAAGAGTTGTGGCCACATGAGAATTTATAAGCTATGAGATTGTTATTCATTGTGATGAAAGGGATGAGATGGATTATCTTACACCTCTGTTCCTCATAATGATGAATGTAAGAAGTGGTCAGGATGGAATGTGATAGGGAAACATACAACAATAAAATTTGGCAGTAAGAAAATTAATTTCCAATATTGTTGTAAGTTTGGGAAAAAGTACCATCAAGAATTTTCTTATGATGACAAGTAAGTGTAACAGATGTAGAATTTTTGGACACATAGAACATATATTCATGAAAAATAATCCCAAGGAACCAAAGAATGGGGAATCAAGTACCAATCCAACAGTGAGATGTTTAATATGTAATGATTTGGGACATTATTCAAGTAAGTGTATAAAGTTTATTTCACAGGATGGAGCCTTTCATGATTGAAATCAGAATAATATAGCACTATAATTTTCTATAACTATTATTAATGTTATTCCATTATAAAATGTGGTGAAAGGTATATTACTTGTGTATTGGAATTATACTAATACCCACTTCTACTCTACATAACCACATTCATTCATTTATAAAGAATTATCATTTAATTTCGGAATATCACATAATAAATGTAATATATATATTTTTGTGAAAAAGCATGGTGGAATTATTAAATAATAAAAGATTAATAAGAATAATTTTATTATTATATGTGGGATGGTATTTACTAAAAATTCTTCTGAACTGGTTATAGTATAGTTAGAAATCACCCTTTGTATAGATTGAATTCGGTAAATCATGCTAAAATAGGATTTAGTGCTATCAATTTTTTTAAAATGATATCATACCATTAATAAATTTACATGAATATAAAAAACTGATTAAAGATGGAAGTGAATGTAACCAATATCGTATTGTTGCGAATAACGATACTGTACAAATTAGTGATGTCCAAGTAGTAAATCAATATGTGGATGTTTTTCTGGATGAATTACATATATTTACTCTTGATCAAGAGGTTGATTTTACTATTTTACTTAGTTCCTGATGCTAAGACGACTTTTAAACCCACTTATCGAATTTATCATGTTAAAATTTTAAAGTTAAAAATCAATTTTAGGAGGTATTAATTAATAGTTTCATTCGATTTGGAACATCACCGTGGGGTGCTCCTATATTTTTATTAAAAAAAGATGGGTCAATGATACTTTTTATTGATTATAGATCCTGTAATAATATCATTTTTATTAAAAAGTATAATTTTCCTCATATTGATGTTTTCTTTGATTATATTCAAGGGGAATATTAATTTTCAATGGTTGACCTAATGTTGGGGTATCATCATTTGAAATTAGTAGAAGTACACATTCCAAAGACTGAGTTTCAGACTAGATATGGGCATGTTGAATTTTCATTTATTCCGTTTGGATTACCTAATGCACCTTTTGTATTCATGGATGTTATAAATAAAATATTTCATGAGTTCTTGGATAATTTTCTTTTTGTATATATTGATGGAATTTTTATATATTCTAAAATATAGGAGGAACATGAAATATATCTATGATTTTTTTAGAAACCCTTAATAAAAGAAACTTTATGGAATTTTTACCAAGGGTGAATTTTGGTTACAAAAAATTTCATTCCTTGGTCATATTGTTTCAAAAGATAGCGCAACCATTTATCTTACTAAAAAACAATTTTTTGATGATTGGAAAACACCCACAAATATTATTGAAATTTATAGTTTTCTTGGTTTAGTAGTATATTAAAGAATATGTTTTGAAAAATTTGTACGGTTATCTAGCCCATTGATTAGGTTACCTCAAAAATGAGTTATTATCATCAATAAAAAATAATGTAATGATTATTTTTTCAGGAATTGAGATGATGATTTGTGAATGATTCAGTTCTGGACCTTCCTTCAAAAAATGGGGAATTTTTCATCTCTAGTTATTTCTAATTGAATGGAATTTGTTTTTGCATAATTTATAATGATCAAAAAATTTCTTATTATTCATGTTAGTTGAGACCTCATGAGTAAATTTAATATTCACATGATTTTTAATAATCTTCTCTTTTTTTATTATTAAAAAATTGGAGGAATAATTTTTATGGAGTAAAATGTAAAATATATATTGATCATAAATGTTTGAATTAATAATTCATAACAAATGAATTGAATATGAGATGAAGAGTTTTACTATAACTAGTCAAGGATTATGATTTCATGATTCATTACTGTCCTAAAAATTAAAATAAAGTGGATGATGGTTTGAGTTTAAAAAATAATTCTAAATTAAAATTATTAGGTTCATAACATGACCCTTTGGATAATGGTTTTAGGAATTTTTCTTGGAATTTGTTAATGCAAGTGATTCCTCGGTTTTATTTTAGGTATTAGTGTAGTAGTTTCCATCAAATGTAATTATGAAATTTCATAATAAAGATCATGAGTTAAAAAAGGTATAATTCTTATAAAGGCTATATTTCATTGATTTATCATGTTTAATTATTGTGTTTTGTGATTTGGGAAGAGATTATGTTTTCATTATGATTCAAAGTTGAAAAAGAGTTTTATTTGAAGCTCTTAATTCTCTGTTTTGAGTTTATCCTGGAAGTACAAGGATGTACAACAACCTCCAAGAGTATTATTTTTGAGATGGAATGGAATGAGATACTATTGAATTTACCTTGATATGATTGACTTATCAATAGGTAAAATTAGAATAGAAGTTACTGACAGGTATTCCTAATCCTTTTCTAGTTCCAGAGTAGAAATGAAAAAATATTTCTATACATTATATTGTGGGATTACCAAATAAATATCAAGGTAAAAATGTGGTTTGGGTAATTATTTCTTGACTGACTAAATAAACATATGTTCTTTCAATCTGAGACACCCTATCTTTATATTTACTTTCTTAGTTTTATCTAAAAGAGATATTCTATTTACATGAAGTGTGTATATCTATTTTATCAAACCAAGATCCAATTTTCAATTATAACTTTTGAATTGGACTTCAGGTTCATTTAAAAATTGAATTAAATTTCAACCTAACCATTCAACCTAACTATTATGGATAAAAAGAACAAATTATTAAGACCTTGGAGTATAGGCTACATGAGTGTTCAATGTATTACTATGGAAGTTGGGATCAATATATTTATTTTGTTGTGTTTTTTTACAATCACTCTTTTCATTCAAGTATACAGAATGTTTCATTTGATGCATTATTTGGGAAGTGGTGTTAGACACCACCTCTCTTGGATGATGTTATAGAAATGATGTTGATAGGAACAAAGTTAGTAAAATAAATAGTATCGAAATTTGTATTGATTTAGTGACACATGAGAATAAATTATTGTAGTAAGAAAATATATGTAGATAACTCGAGGAATGATATTTCTTTCAATGCAGGTGATCATATTATTCTCAATGATTCTCTATGTAATAGTGTGATATGTATTGGTTAGAATGGGAGGATGAGTCCATAATTAATTTTACCATATGAAACGTGGGAGAAATTTGGATCAGTTGCCTTCAAATTGTCCCTACCTATGAAGTTATCATAGGTACACAACGTATTTCATGTTTTAATGTTAAGGAAATATATTTAATATCCATCTCCTTTTTTGAGTCCAGAAGTAGTTCAATTGGAAGAGAATCATTCTTATGAGGAACAAACTATTTTGGTTCTTAACCATAGAGAGAATGTGTTGCCGAATATTGTGATTCATCAGGTTATTTTTTTTGGAGAAAAAATATGGTTAAAGAGGCCGCATGGGAATTAAAAAACGTTATGATGGGAAAATATCCCCCCTTATTTAATTAGTGAATAAAATTACGGGGATGTAATTTCTAAAATGGGGGAAGAATGTAACAAATAAGGTAATGATAAAATAATTTTGTAATCTTTTATAAAATGTTTTTAATTTATTCTAATATATTTATAAGAACAATATAAGGAAACTTACAGTTTAATTATTAAAAAAATAACATTTTCCAAAAAAACATATATTTCTCCCTTTGAGGGAGCCCTGTTTTAAAGCTTTTTTTCTATTAAAAATTATATTTTTATAACTAATCCTATTTATTTGTAAGTTTAATATAAAAATTTACATTGGTTTTTTTGGATAAGTTGTATATTTTGATAAATACTGAAAAATACTGCATTTTAATTGAAAACTACTTTTTTAGAAAATTTAATTATAGTGTTAAATTATATATTTTTATGGTTTTAATATATAATTAGATAATATTTTATCATTTAATCCAATTTAGGTAATTTGAATCAATTTAAAATTGATATTTGATATAAAAACCATTATGAAATTTTCAATGTTTTTTACTTTAGAAACACGTTTTCTGGTTCCATCAACTTGATTAATTTATAATTAATTTATTCCAATTTGTGTTTTAAATTTTGAAAAATGAATTCAATATTTTTAATCATAAAGTTAAAATTATCTAAATAGTTCCCTTTTAATTTTTTACAACAAGATTGGTAGCTTTAGCAATATTTTCTTATTAACACGGATAAAGGTAAATAAGGTAATCAAAGGAAAAAATAATATTATAATATTCGAATATTAACCTAAAAATTGTCATATTTTCATTGGATGAGTTCTTTTCAACCAAAACCATCATTTTCACTAAATTATAACCTTTTTATGCCACATTTATGAGAGTACTAAATATATAATATTATATTCAAAGTAAAGTAATATTTTCTCACACTTTTGTTTTTATCAAGTGAGATATTTTTAATAAGGGGATATATAAAGGATATATTATACTATAAATATTATTCTTAAAGATAAAATTATTATTTTTGATTTTTAGAGAAGAACTAATTAAATTAAATTCTTTCACAATGATGATGCAGTAATGGTTTAATTAAAGGAAATATTAAATAAATGATATAAACCTATTAAAATAAATACAATTTATGATGATAAATGTCACTCAAAAAATTATATAATTTAGTAATATAATTTATTTTTTATAATTTTTGTTTCAATCTATCTGGTTATGTTTTTTTTAAAAAGCTCAGTAATGAATTGTTTCAAAATATAAACTATTGATATTTTAAAATAAATAATATTTTATAAAATGATATAAAATTTATAAAAATATATATTTGCATAAATTATAAGGACAACTAAAACAATTTCATCACTAAATCATGTTTTAGTATTTTTCATTTTATAGTAATTATATTAACTTTCATTGTGTAAATTACATGATATTAGAGTAAAAATTAAGGTGGTTAAATTAGGGTTAAAACAAAAATATACAAATTAAAAAATATTCAAAACATGTAAAATTTTCATTATATGAATTTATTTAGATGAATACTCATCATATATTATAAATAAATCCAGTTTGACAAATGTTGAATAGAAAATTAATGTACATGAATTTAATATTTTGAGGAATTTCAAGAGTTCCCCTCCCTATACTATAAAGGGGAACCTATTATTCTTCTGTATTCACACCTCAAAACCTCTTTTTCTTCCAATATATACCCAAGTAACTTAATATAATCCCTCCATGAATTCTAGATTGATTATTTAAGGCATAAAAATCACCTTAGAGGTGTTAAGGTGTTAATCAAAGGATATCGTCTGAAGAGTTGATGTCATTTTAAATTAAGTGTTTATATTTTATTTATTGTTTCAATACCTTCAAATATTATTCAATTATGAAGAAATAACAACTCATGTATACTATAGGTTCTGAGATATTATTATGATATTGTTTTCTCCTATACACATATCCAATTTCATCAAATTGTAAATTAATTAGTTGTTCGTGTGAACGAAGAACTTGCACCTCACGAACCGATAAAAATAATTTATCCCCCTCATCTATCACGGATGATTATAAGTATTGAAGTAATTTGTATAAATTATATTCATGTAATATTTATAATTATTAAATAATAACATATAATTTATTTTCTAACATTTCCATGCACACAAAATGGATAAAAGTTTTCGTTCGTACTTGTGAACTGTCACCTCCGCAAAATGATTTGATCTATTTTTCCTCACCCATCACATGGATAATATATATAAGTATATTTAATATTTTAATATAATTTTAATTATATTATTCTAACTCTTTAATAAAAAAATTCATACCTTATTTAGAAAATGATCATTGAAAAATGGAAATGTTTCTTATGCATACATATGACCTACCATCTCCATTATTATAACTTAAATCAATTTTTAGAATCATAAATAATTATTTGATTAAAAAGTATAATTTATTTATAAAAATTATTATAATTTCATGAATTGTTTTTCTATATATTATAGAATTTTAAACACATTTACAATTGACATCATACAAAATTATATTTGGACTCATATACCGAATATCTTTAAAACATCTATTGTGGAATTTAATAATAAATTGTTTTTATAACATAATAATAAGTGACATAAAATGAATAATAAAGTTTAATTTTTTAAGTAATTAAATAACTAATATAAGTTTATTATTCATCTAACTATAGCATATATGTGATGAATCGAACACAGGTTGAGAGATTTTGTATTAATTTTCATTCATAGAGGTAGTTTATCTTGTTATAAACCTTTAATATCTTATAAGGTATGTATACTGCCTATTAGAAATTATATATCAATAATTTTCCCATTATCATGATACGTATTGTTTAATGTCATTATTTTATGTGTTTTATGTATCAAGTGTCTCAAATGTGATAATGGGCTTTTAATTTCCAAAAGCATCTTTTATGGTTTTCAATCAAAATCGTTTTTTCCATGTCTCTATATTAGAAATGATATTTTAAATGTTTTATTCATGATGAGGTTGTGGGAAATTATAAATTAAGGGAGTTCCTAGGTAACATTAGGTGATACCTTTATGGCTTAAATGATTGGTGCACCCATATAGCGCCCTAATTCATTGTTTAATGATTATATTATTTGGATAATTATATTGGAAGTTTGTCGTATAGTTATCCCAATCTATAAATGTAATTTAAGGGTTCTGTGTAATGATTTCCCAAGGTACCTACATGAATTTTCTATTCATTATAACAAGTTTTTATTGGAATACGTTACTTTCCAAATATAAAATATAAAATATTTTTATAAAAATATTAATTACATTTAGGGTTAAAATGTTATGTTTTCATGAAAAGTGTTTTCCATGGGTTTTCATGTTTTTCATTAACTAATGGTTCCCATTCATATTATATCCCTTACTAAGATTTTGTTAACATCCCATTCTTTAATTGTTTCTCATAAGAATTGTGGGAGAATAGAGATAAGGATGAGATCAAGGGGATAATTGTGATGATTAATCATGAAATAAACCATGTTTTGTGTTTAACCTTTTAAATTATGGATGAAATGGACACTATTTTAGAAGTATCCACATTTTATAAATGTTGAATGATATGTATGAACTATTTAATGGTTTACTAAAACTCTAAACCTAAAAGGATCCACATAATGATAAATGTAAATTCTTGACTAAAACTCAAGGTTATGTAATATTTATGGATGGGGACACATATAAAACTAAAAATTTAAATTTGTGTTTGATGTGTTTGTCAACAATAACCATCATTTAGAACATTAATTATCAATACAATTCATTTTAATTACATAAAACAAACTTTTTTCATTAAATAAAATATAATCATTATCCAATCACTCTAAACCACCCTCTTAAGTATAAATACCACCACTCACCACCAAATTTATCATTACAAGAGTTGAAAATCATAAAATATCTACCCAAAAATATCATCTCCATTGTACCCACATTCTTATGCTACTATGCCCCACAAAATAAAAATTCCAAATTAATTAATATTTCATTAAATGAGGTTATAATCGAAATTATTTTTCAACATGATTGAATGAATTATAACATGAGATAAGGGAATTATTCACCCAATTTAAATTATTTGGGTTAAACATAAATGTAATTGACAATTTCTTGCTAAGATTATATGTGAAATGATTTGTTATTTTATTATGTGGTATTTCCACTTGTTTTTTTGGATTTATATAAAATACCCATAAAAAGACTTTTTATTAACACTCTCATCAAGGGTATAATATTTATAAGGTACCTTTCATTAAAAAGAATTTTTTAATGTTTATTTTTACAAAATTTATAATTAATATTCTTTACTAATATGTAATTAACTGAATTTACCACTTTTGTGTCACCTAAATATTTTGATGCACACTTTACATGTTTATATGGTTACTTTCAATGAAATATTTTTCTATTTTATGTACTATTTCTTTAAAATATGTTATTTCAAAATGTAATGTTAATTTTATTCAAATAGTATTTTATGATGCAATATTTTATGCTTATATTTATGTAATGGTTCTTTGTCATTATTATGTTGGCAGTTGGTTCTATTATAAACAAATGACGAGTGGTTCTATGATAAACCAATGAATGGTGGTAATTTTATTAACCAGCGATTAGTTGTTAAATTATAATCCATAGATGAGTGGTTATATTATAACCTCCAATGAATTGGGTACTCTAGAGCCGGAGATTATCCACACTAGTTACTCTATTTGTAAGAGTGATATGGAAAATTATATCCCAAGTTACCTACATATAAGTTATATGATTACATATAATTTTTCATGTATTTTTTATATTCATAATTTAAGACAATGATATTATTGAAAAGTTGATTCCATTTTAAGGGTAAAAAACGTTTTTAAGATAATATTTTTATTTCATCTCATTAGATTAATGGTTTTCATTATTTTATGTACCTTATTATTTTTTTTGATAATTCCATGTTTTACAATGTTTTTCATAGGGTTTAAGGATGATTAGGGATAATAAAGAGGTCAACAAGAAAATTGTGAAGATTTTCAATAAAGAGAAACTATATTTTATGAATTTTATTTTTTGGATGTAATGGATACTTAGTTTATGTATCCAATTATAATGTATGGGTTTACCATGTATGATTTAGTCCTAATTATCTAAAATGATAATAAAAAAATATTATAAGAATTGAAATAATGTAAATTCAAATTTATAATCACAAGAACATGTAATGTTTAAGGGCAGTTCCATAGAAGATCTATAATTATACCCAACCATGTGAGATGGTAATGGAAAACTGAATGACCTTAGCTCATGAGGTAGTACTCTGAAGTACACAAGAATGATGATTTAAAAATACATTTTATGGAAGTTTGGATGGTTTTAGTTCATGGAAATAACATAGAAATATATAATTATATGGAGTAAAATAATTATATTTTATCATAATAGTTATAATAATAATTTAATGTGGTGGAAGAAGAAATAAAATAAAATTATTGTCGAAGAAAATTACCAATTCTTCAGGTAACCTCCTTATATTTTCACCAACATACATCCAAGGTGTGTGCTCTTCCAAATAAAGTCTTAGAAGATGAGATTATGGATTTTTGGAATTTAATATTTTTGGAATTGGTTGAACTAAATGGGGTTTCAATGTGCGAAGAGAAGAGGAGAGGGGTGGCATATTATAAGTGAGGTGAGTTGCACAAATGTAATTTTTGAAAAGAAAAAATTCTACCCATGATTTTCACAGGCCACAAGGATCCATAAATAGTGTATCCTAAAGAATTATAAATTATATAATGTAAATATATTTGTATAATATATTTTAGAGATTTTTTATTATATTTTAACCATTAAATTTTTATTTTTACCCTCCAGTAACCATTTTTTACATTAACAAGTGTAATTAATGTTTACTATAAAAACTATTAATTTGGGTTAAAAAATATGTTTAGCTCATTATATAATAAAAAATATTTTTATTATAAATATAGAACCATATTTCAAAATTACATTCACAAATTAAAATTTTTTAACTTAATATTAATCATGTAAACCCGATGAGAAAGCGGATTTTGAAAAGAAAATTTTCAAAAACACTTTTCCTTTTATATCAAAATTAGACATGAAAATGATTATAATTAACTAACTTTTCTTAATATACGTATAATTAAAATAATTTTACATTATAATTATTTTAAAATATAAATTTACTTTATAAATAATTTAAAAGTAAAAGAAGTTTTCATTTTAAATTTATTAATTTCCAATATTTATGAAAAATTAATCATTTAAAAAAATTAATAAAAATTAACCCTAAGACAAGTTTTAAACCCTAATTATAATAATTATATTTTTTAAAATAATAAAATTTTAAAAAATGAGTTGTAAAATAACTGTTCAACATGGTGACAAGTCTTATTTTAAAAAAATATAGTTTTTAAATGTTAAATGAGATTTATTATTACCTATTATAATGAAAACACTTAAGATTAATTTAAATTAGTTGATTGAATATATGCTATGTAAATATCAATAAAATAATTCAATAAATATTTTTTTCTAATTTAATGAGTTAATCTGTTTATTTTCATTAAAAATACATTTTTTTAGAAATATCTCCCTTATTTTAAAATAGTATTTTAATTTTAATTTTAATTAACTAGTATCCAAAGAATTCATTTTATTTACATGTGAAAACCATATATTTTCATAGTTTAGATAATACTATTAATACATGACTTTCCAATTTCTAGGATATAACAATTAGTTTAAATAATAATACTTTAATAGTATGACATGTTTTGTTAAACTCAAGGTTGTGTGTAATGCAAGCTAAAACCAGTGTTACATGTAATAAAAAATATTGAAATATTAAATAAATTTGGAAACAATAATACAAAAAATATGGAAATGTTACATTATATAACCCTTAAAATTAATTTCACCCGTCAAAATTATTCTAGGCATCAATGGTTTAAATTATAAAATTAATTCATAGAAACCAACATCATAAAAAGGGTTAATAAAACATCCACTTGAAAAAGATAGAGGGATGTTAAAAAATCATTTAGAATAAAACATGCATAGTTTCAAAATATGATATCATTGGTGGGATTTAAATACATGGACATTGAAATAAAAACTAACACCCAAATACAAATAGAGAGTGACAGAGAAAACAGTCTGGAGAATGAAAAGCGCCAAAATCCATAAACTATAGAGTCATAACAAAGGACATTGATATAATTAAAATGTTTTTAAAAAGACAAAATTTTATTTCTATGTCATTTTTATAGTGTTTTATAGCTCCTCTTTCCATCTAGACTAAGAATACATGGAAATATATATAACTGATATCTTTTTATTTCATAGGAATAATTTCAACCTTTTGTTTTACATCGATCAATTTTCACTTAATTTCATACTCTAATAGATGAATTTTTTATCTATGAAGCACTAAATAAGATCCATAATATAATGAAAAGTCATTCATTTTGTCTATAATTTAAAGAAATGTTATCACTGTTCATCAAATATGGATAAACCTTTATATGGTGAAGTAATATGTTAATCGCTAAAACCTCATCCAAATTTTAATTAATCCATTACATAAATGGTTAAAATTATAAACCTTATAAATATAAATAAATTTAAATAAGTTCACTAAATTTACCAAAATAAACTTATCAATATTCCCTAAAACAACATTAAGTAACTCAAAATTGTCACATCCCATTCATGTGAATACCATTATAATTTATTCTCTTGAAACGTGGTAATAAATTATATTACTATAAAAATTTATTGAAAACATACATTCTTACTCATTTCATATATTAAACATATATTATTTGATATATTCTAGGAATCTAAAAAATTTGTAAAATCCCTCATTGATAGCATAAACCACTTGGTCAACAAACCATTAAGGTAATCAATATAATATAATTTAATTATTCATATCCAATATCTCTTTATCACATCGTCATTATCTCTACATCAACAACATATTAATGGTTATCATACCTTAATAAAATTATCAAAATTAATTTAAATCAATTTTCATGGCCACCAACTCCATTCAAAATATTCTTTCATATACATAACTAAAAACATATACTAAACCATAGTTATATATTAAATAATTCCTGAATTAAAATAAAGATACATTTTAATTATTCCATAAAATCCCTA
Organism: Viscum album; assembly: GCA_963277665.1. Lineage (NCBI taxonomy): Eukaryota > Viridiplantae > Streptophyta > Magnoliopsida > Santalales > Viscaceae > Viscum > Viscum album. The sequence continues at coordinate 1,088,551,933 of OY728139.1, forward strand.
ATCCATTCACTAAGCTTCATCATCATATCCCTTAATATGTCATTCCTTTTATATTTCATTTTTAGTCACTTAATTTCAAACATAATAACCGTTACTCATAAAACCATACTAATTCTCTTCATGGGATTTCCCATTAGGATATCGATTCTCATCAAGCCCATACATTCTACTTTTATGAAATTCTATAGTTGATGATACCTTAGGGATATCATTATTCTCATTAATTTCATTAACAGAACATTTATTTTTTTCCTTTCCTGTTACAAGAATTGTGTACTTCTTTTGCACACCCAAAACATCATCCCCTCCCACTAGGATTTTCCCATGAGTTATTCTTACCACATTCTCAACATATATGAAATTCAATCTCCTTTACCTCAAGATCTCTACTACCCAAACTCTAAATGAACTCAATAAATTTCTTCTTTGGTGAGTTTGAGGGTTGGTTATAGTTCACATTGTTAATCATGTTCTGTGATAATAGATTAGGCATAATCAAAATGTCATTTTTTCGTGTTATCATCCAAGTTAGACTTTCATTATAAAATTGTATTTCACACTCTATGTTAATCTAGTTCATTATAGTTTACACCATTTTATAAAACAAAGAAGCATAGTTTGAGAAATGATGATAATGGTAGGGAAAAACATAATCATGAAAACCCCTCATAGGATGTCTAAATCAAGATACATTATTTTTAATATCTGACACATTAGGTTTATCCGTGGTCATTTATAGTAATCATGTACATATAGTATATAGATAAGGGCGTAATTAGTAAGAAACCACTTACAATATCCATTTCCGAATTCTAGGATATTATCCCACACATTGACTGATCTATAGACGTATCCTTAAATACATCCCTAGAAATATACTCTGAAACATCCCTAGGGATATCGCTATATTTTTGCGATCTTAGTTTCCAATGGTTAAAAAATATATCCTAATAATACCTCATACAGAAACATAGAAATATAATTAATAATTATTAAATCATTTTTATGAACCTTTATTACATTACACAAAAGGATTCTTAAGGACCATAATGGTATAGTGCCTTTTGAATCATCAAATCAAAAACAACTGATTCACAGGATAACTACATCATCTCCCATAATGATCTTTACAACTATCAACCTTATTAGCCATATCATACCAAATACATTTCTTTATAACCAGGGGAAAGGAACCAAAAGAATGGGTGAGCTCAGATTCTAAATAAGGGTCAACATGGGAGATATATAAGAATAACATGAACATAAGTGTATGAGAATATGATCATAACATTTGAAAACCATACCCTACTTATCAAAGATCATAATATTAAGTCATGCTAGAAATACTGAATTTTTAAAGGACATGAATATTAAGTGAATCAATGAACATGATCCATGAGTTAATAACATTGGAATATTACATAGATTTGTGGAATACACATAATAATAGGAAATCATTACAATAGTAGTGAACCATCACTTCCAAGGCTATCATAGTGGAATTATTTAACTCCTAAAACCATCATAGTAGTAAAGTTTCAATCCCAATACCCTCAAAAAATAAAAATTTCTTTACTATGCTAGGCTCAATCTCTATTATATTACTATATATTCCATGTTATTAAAATATGTACCCAATTTATTTGAGGTAGATATAGGTCCCACTTTTAACATAATAAAAATTATCCGTATTTATTTCACAAGATCAATAATAATTTAGTATATCATAACCTATGAAATAAATTGTGTTTTATAAAAATTTTATAAAATCACATATTCTATAAAATAGATAAGTTTCATATTCATTTATTTAATTCATCATATCATAACCTGTGAAAAAATAATCATGTTTTATAATAATTTTATCATGATATATCTTGTCGAATAGAAATAATGTTTATTAACATCATTTCATCATAACCCTTTCATATAAAAATAAGATCTCTATCCTCAATTCATATCTATATAAAATCGTAATTAATATCAAAAGGATTTTTTTATGGAGAACTATTTTCAATGATCAATCACATGCAACCTTTCTTGAGAAAGATTAATTTTTACCAAAAATAAATGTTTAAAATTAAAAATATTTTGGTAATCCATTTCACAGAATATAATCATGAAAAACATATAATGGAATATTTTAAAATCATTTAAAACATTTATTTATTAAAATATATCTACCAAAATAAAAATACATTTTAAAACCCAAAACATTTTCAACATCCTTTTTATTTTGAAATAATTTATTTCAAAGCTGAAAAATTATAAAATATTAATGAAGAAAAATAATTATAAGAAATAGTGAACTATTTTTGGAGGTATTAAAATCATTGAGTGGTCATGATAGAAGGAAATTATTTTTATTACATGAATTTTAAAACAAGGATTATTTTCAGGTTTTTGGTAAAAGACAAAATTGAAATATTTGGAGGGATAAATGGAAAAAAATTTAAAAAATAATCTGTAAAAAGGGGGAAAATGATTTAAAATGTATTTTAATAATAATAAGATATTAGTAAAATATTATTGAAATCCTTTTTAGAAAAAATGATTTTGGAAGGAAATGGTTTTTTGATCAAAGAGTGAAATAATTTCATATTTTATTAAAAATATTATTTTAAATAATTGATTACATGGAGTGTAGAAAATAAAGGGAAAAATTGTATTATAATGATATAAATAGAGGAGAATAAAATAAATTTTTTTGAGATACATATCACAATATTTTATCATTGGTTGCTTAATCATAAATAATCTCGATAATTGATGTGATTGTAACATAAAACTCATACAAATTTTTAACTTTGAATTATAATCCCCATGCAAGAATAAAATTAAATAAATCCTATAATATTATCTGAATAAATAAAATCATTATATTAAATTTCAAATGGGATGTATATACACTTTGTAAAATAATATTGTTGCATTACATGACATAAGTATCAAAGAAATAAAATTGAGACAAAAATCCATTACAACTTTTGTAATATTTTGAAGTGTAAGACCAAAAAAATAATAAAATCAAATAAAAGTTTAAATATACTGTTATGTATGGTATTTATAATATAACATGTAAAAGGTGTAGCCTATACACTACAAAAATTGAACGAGTGGTTAATTTTCATAGGTCTCCCAAAAATAAAAGAGATAATGAAAATAACATACTTTAAGTCTCAACATCCTTTATACATGTTAGAACCTCCTATATAAAAAATATAAGTTAATTAAAAAACTATTATCGAAATATAATCATATATATCATACAATATATTATTTACTAATTACCCTTTATAAAGCATTTATTGAAAATCATTCTTAAAATCATGTTTTGGGTAATAACTACTTGCTTTTCCTTCTAGCTTTGATTTTTTATTTTTTATCCTATTACATAATCACATTTCCATCATATCAAAAATAATAATAATTCCTTAATTATCATATTTATAAGTGAATTATATATTCAATACCAATAATTAAATAAGATTTTTTGAAATGAAGTATGTTACAATCATGAAGATGGTAGGCTGTATGTTCGCATTAGAAAAATTACTAATTTTCAATGGTCATTATAGAAAAGAGGTAAGTAATATTTTAACATTTAATAATAATAATAATATCATAAATAAAATATTATTATTTAAAATATACTTATTCATATCATCTATGTGGTGTGATTTTTAAAATAGAATGTCTTGTAACTTTGTTGAGGTGGTAGTCCACATGTATGTGAATGTCGTTATCATATTTCAGTGAGTAAAAATGTAAGAAATAAAATGACATATAATCATTTGAAATTGATAAATATGTTGTAATATCCAAAATTTTTTGAAGGTATGTCTCTGTTTAATGTTTTTTTTAATTTATTATTTTCAGTTAATGAAATATTTCATGGGATTATGTGGGGTCTCAAGGGTGTTCTGATTGTTCGGGACATGAAAGCAAGGAAAATTTAACCATCTTGTACCTGGTGCATGGTTGGAACATATTTAGGTAAATCATGCTACCTTTACCAAAAAACCATGAATCATAGGAAAACAAATTATTGCATAGTTGGTGGATGGTTGGAAAACTGTGTGGAGATTCCTAGGTGATCGTGCGACCTAACTCCCTTTAGAAAGTGGCTTGTGCATGTTTCATGTGGGGTTTAGAAAACATTGTTGGAAACCCAAGTCGCCCATTAATGTTAAAAAATTTACAATATTTATATTACTGGATTTAAGAACCTCACCCAATATTCGTACCATTTCTCCTCCTCTAATCCCTAGTGATGAACCCTAACATCTCAATCGTCGAAGAGGTGATTCTCCTTTGATCATATGCCTTTTAGAGTGCTGTTTTTTGCAAATTAAAGATATGGGTGAGTCTAATCCCTCTTTTGCTTCTCATTTTGGTTTAGGTTTTTAGTATTTATCTAATCTCCATGAAAATATTCAAATATATTTTTTTCCAATGAGATCTATGTTCATTCTTAAAAGGGTGGTTCAATTAAGATCTAATGTTTTTTAGTAGTGTGTTTGTCAAGAGATTCAAGGTAGGTGATCTATAAGTTATTTCCCATAGTTTTTATATTTATATATTCATATGAGGCACAATTCTTGATCTCCCATATTTTTGTTCTGGATGTTGTTAGAGGGTTCTAATAAAATGGTTGTATAAATAAAAAATTGAACCCCTCATGATTTTCATGGGATGTATGGAGGATGATCTAACTGATTTAAGGACCCCCATGGAGTGTACCAACCCTACCAAACATGGAAATGAGAAATTTAAAGTTTAAAGATGAAATTTGATTAACATGAGCCCCTGGTGATTGTAACACCCCATGCTTCGACGGTACGTTTCCCTTTGAATAATGCAATGGCATGCATTGAATGCAACTTCGAGATTCTGACACACCACAACCAATCAAACTAGTAGTTATGAATAGTAATACATACTTTTTGAAATTTTATAAATTTTATCTTTAGAAATGGACTTTATTTTTTGGATTCGTAATATCTAAATTAGCTTAGGGTGAAAGTTTTGTACTTTTTGGATAACATTAATATTTTGATGAATAGTGAAAATTACTAAATTTTAATTAAAAACAACTTTTTTAATCGAAATAATTAATAGTGATAAATTATTAATTTGAGTTGTTTTAAAGTATATTTAGAATATATTTTTACCACTTAATACAATTTTGTTCATTAGATGTAATTTCACATTTAAACCAGACATAAACAAGTGTCAATCTTTTGGTTGTTATTATCTCTTAAAAACACACTATTTGTTTTGACAACATGAATTAATTTTTAAATTAATTAATGCAACTGATATGTTTTGAATTTGGTAAAATAGACATCATTTTTGAATTCATAATAACAGATATATCTTAGGCCTAATTTTTGGTATTTTTCTAGAAACTTTCATTTTTTATGAATAGTGAAACCACTAAGTGGTAGTTAAAAAATTGAATTTTTCATAAAAATTAATTTTAACGGTTATGTGAGCGGAATTTAGAAAATACAAAAGACACGGTTAATATCAAGGAGTAAAATGTGGTTCAATGAGATGAAAATAACTTTTGGTGAATAGTAACTTTTTACTTTTATTTACCACGATTAAAAGTAAATAGGGTAATTATGGGTTAAAATGATATTAATATTACCCTAACACATGTACTAATTCTATTGGACAATTGTATCTCGATCAAAAACAACCTTAGGAGTAAAATATAATCATTTAGGTCCACTTTTATAAGATGAGGACATTTATTATTATTTAATTCAAAGAAGAGTTAAAAGAGTTAAAATCAATGTTTATTTACTAAAATATTTCTAATATAGGGTTATACATAAGATAAATTAGATTCTAAATGTTCATTAGAAAGCTAAAACTATTTCCTACATAATGGTATTTTATTTATAATTTTAGACATTAAGTAATTTAATTTATTTTTGACATAATGGTGATGTAGTAATTACACAATTAATGAAATATTAAAATAATTGATATTATACATATCAAAATAAATGTAATTTGAGACTTTTAATGAATTCCACTAATTTTATAGGTTAATATGACATATTAGGATTGATTATATAAATTGTTTTATAAGTAATAATGCTATTATGAATTTATCAAAAACAAAATACCCAATAGTGTCAAAATTGACATAAAAGAGTTTTTAAAAAAAATATTATATTATTAATTTATATTAAATTTCTAAAAAACTAAGGTTCGGCCAAGAGACTTATATCATGATAGGTGTATCATTAATGGACCACTTCGGGGTCTCTTTAAGTTATATAGTAAGTTTATTGACTATATAATATAAAAATAAAATGTGACATGGTAAGTGTCAAAATAATTAACAAAGAGTTAAAACTAAAAGATAAGGTTAATATAATGACCCAAACCTGTCTAAATTCTACTGGTTGAGTGGTTTTCTACCCATACCCACCTTTACCTTTAAATAATACACTTTTTAGCCATTAGAATCCGAATATTAATTTATTATAAGATAATATTTTTAGCTTTTCCAAAGGTGCCCCTCACCCCTCTTATAAAAGGTCACTCCCCCTTCTCACTAATTAACAGATTTAAAGCTTTTTGAATCAGCCAAAACCTACCCAAATACTCTCTCAACTTACCTTACTACAACCTAGAGGCCTCAGTTTGATCAGAAAGCCAACCTAAGGAGCCCTTTTGATCAAATCAAAAGGAAGAACCCGAAGAAAAGGTAATGATTTCCCCAAACTCTTTAAAGTTCTTTTCTTCTTCAACATCTTCTTTCTTTGTTTTTTATATTATAAAATAATAACTCCAGTATCTTATATATACAGTGATGTTATTATAAATATGGTACAACCATATTCAATACTCTATCCATCCTTTTAATGACATTTCACCATATGTGCGTACGTACGTCTTACCGTCTCCACATCATGGTGAAATTGTCATTCAATAAATTATTATTTGGATGTGTATAATAGTGATGGGTAATTAATGTAAATAATAAATATAACATGATAATTATTCTTTTTATATGATATACCATCAAATTATATATTATTTTAACATCAAAAGAATGATATTGTCGCTCGTGCGTACGTACGGACTACCATCTCCACGAACGCGATGAGATTTATTCTCCATTGTATCCATTCAAGTATAATTCTCATTTGATGATTAAAAATAATGTTTAAGGACTTGAAATAATTCAGGATATGAATAATATACAACCTATCCCTTACAAACACGGCTTACATAACAAAGAATATAAAGGAAAATGAGTAAGGTAACACACGAAATGACGATAATACTAAGATATTATTAACAAATCAATGTTAAAATATCATATATGATATCATATTAATGTAAATGATTCTTTTATAATTAAATAAAAATTATTTCACCATTATACAGGAGGTTAACCTACCTTTGACCAATGAAAAAGCACAAACTAAGGGGTTTCTTATCTCATTTTTAATTCTGTGATATTTCCATTGTTCACCACTTATTTATTACATGTGGTGTGTGTAATGCCCATGATTTTATTCATTGTGTAATATACTTTAATTTATGGGTATTTACATCATCTTTGTATGATCCTTATTTCATGGTTGTATGTTTAATAAGTAACCAAATTGATAAGGGAATTTGAAATTTCAATTTCCACTCATTCGGCTTTACGCATACTTCATTGATTATTTTACTCCAAGATTATGTGTGGAATCACTATTCATTTGATTATGTCATAATTTCCACCCCCCTTTCTGTGGAGAAACTTTTTATACACGTAATGACTCTATTGATAAATTCTCAAGTCATCGGTATGAACTTGATAAGAGTAATTTTTACCCAGTCTCGATTTGTTGAGATAAACATCCAATTCATTGGTGTTGTTTTTACAAGAATATGTGTGAATTTTCATTGATTTCTTTACACTGAATATCCAATCATATTTAGTGTATTTATATTTTTCACACATAATTATGTCGTTGATTTATCCTTAACCTAAGGATACGACCTTTATGAGAGATTTCATCTCAATTTACATTCTATTGAGACTTCTTTGTTGTTATACACGAAATCACTTTTATGCGGTGTATATAATGTACTTTGACATAGTATATCATGAATCCCTTTATTATTATGATATTACAATGTTTTGATTACATTAATTATCTGTATTCAAGTGTCTCTCTTTTGGTTAGAAACTCTAACTAAAATAGAATTTTATAATGTTTTAAAGACTTATTCTTCTAAATCTTGCTGATTAATGTCCATGTTTTAAAAATGGTTTTAAGGATTTATTTATATGGAAATTAAAGTTTTAAAATTAAAACTCATTTTAAAAGTTTCAAATTGGTATGGGACACTTTGATTCAAAAATCTATTTTTAAATTGCTTCTTGACAAATAGAGTGAATTTTAAATGATTTCAAGAAAAAGGGGTATATTTCTCTCAAATAGTTTTGATTATTATTTTCATCTACCTCAATTTCAATAATTATTCTCAATTGAGGTTATTATGATACAATAAAATCCCATATATTGTATTGAATGAGTTATGTTTGACTGTGGATGTGCTATTTTTATACCATTCATGGTTTGTGGATATGTATTGACATTTCGTATGCTTGTTTTAATACGAATGGTTATGTTATGTTTCAAAATTTTCATATGATGAATGCATTGGACTTACTAAGTGACGGGTGGAGCCCGCTATAGCTCCTCTATGCGTCTCTATGTCTCATGAGACAAACTAGAGTCTTGGCACGATGCCTTGAAAAAATCTTAATTGAAGTCTTGGAATGAGGCCTTGGTTACGTTGTTATGATAGTCTGGCATTATGCATTCCATCATTATTAAAGTGGTTATTGATATTTCATGTGATTATTCGATTAGTAGAATATCCATGTGAATAAGTAAATATAATTATTTCATTTTATTTTTTCCATTCTATGTTGAAGTTCAAGTTTAAAAGGCTTTTGTTTTAGTTATAAATTGCCTTAAATGTTGATTCTTATTTATGAAGGCTTCCACTATATTGTTATCCTTACTGGGCATTTGAGCTCACCCCTTTCAATGTTTAATTCTTCCCAGGATGTGAAGACGTAATTTATGAATTACCTACAGGGATAGTATGTGGGGATAGGAGTGTGGACTATGAAGAAAAGATGTTGTTGTAGTTTTCATTTTTTTAATGATGTAATGTAAAACTTTATGAATGTATCTAGTGTTTCCAAGGCTATTAAACCAATAGGTATTTCGAGATTTTACCTTTCTTGTGATCATGCCAATGTTATGTAATAATGCACCGACTTTGGGTAACTAGGGTTGGGGTGTTATACTTGGTATCAGTGGAATATTAGTACAAACCTTGGAAGCTAGATTTAGATAAACTCTGATTAGAGCACATAGACCTAATATGATCTTTGAGGATTAGTATAGAAGAACTTCCTAGAATTTTGGTATTTTAGAGATTTTGTGAGTTTTCCGAGCAATACATCCCTGTCTGGATACGAGCAGGTAGAGGTGGATCTGGCACATATGTACCTAGGGGTAAAACCTGAAAACACCGCTTTGAGCTAGACTCAAATGGGAACTAGTGCACAACAACGGGCCTTGCTACACTCTTAGTTACAACACTCCCGGGGGATATATTGAGGATAATTTACATTTTCATTACAAAATGATTTGAAGTATTATATATATAAGATGAGACTAAATGACCTTGGGTAATCCTAATGTGTTTAAAATTGAGAATATGCTGACATGTTAATCTATAAATGATTTTATGACTACTATTACTCACACAATGCTTTCTGGTTTTAGTAGTGGCTGGATTCCAAGGAAGTCATAGTGACTTTGAGAATGATGTACAAGGTTGGAACGATGGTGGCAATGAGCAACAAAATGGAATGTTGATAGGTGTAAAAGATATCCTCTTTATGCCAAAAAAATTTCCAAAAATATGATCAATAATATATATATTAATCAATTCTCGGACTCATAAAAGAAGAGAAAGGTGATGAATGATAAGAGCTCCATCAGGGGAGACCATAGACAAAGGAATCTTCAATTTCCATCATGCAGGAAATGTAGAAGGAGACACCCAGGAAAGTGTCTCAATGGGAAAAAAATGCTTTACGTGTGGGAAGGAAGGACATAAAGTGAAGAATTGCCGAAGAAAAATGAAGAGTACTATGGAAGAAGATAAAAATGGTCCCAAGAATCCATTTACATTCATTTTTCCGTAAATGTAGGGGACCTGGCCATTACCCGAGTGAATGACCTCTTCTATAGGATATTTTCTTGGTCAAAGAAGAAGCTATGTGGAAATAAATGGTTGGAGAAATGTTTAAAATGTATTAGTTCTCCTTGTGGATGGGTTTACTTTGGAATAATTTTCTCCTGTATTTTTAACCCTGCATATTTGAGGATGAATTATCTTATCTCTTGTGGATATAGTTATAAATAACCATTTGGTTTTATATGATCATTGGGTTTGAGGAAATTATAAGTTATTATAATTTGGGATGAAAATGCAAGGCATGAGATAAGATTTGTGGTTAAATTATTTTATGGTTATTTTGAGGAATTTATCTCATTTTGGTAAGGTTATTAAATATATTTTTTGAAAAAGGACAACACGCAGACCGTGTGACAACCCGTCGCGTCGGAAAAAGCTGGGGGAATCGAACCCACAACCAAAGTGCGATTGGGATTTGTCACCTACCACTGGACTACATGAAGTCCCTGGTTAGTGTGACTATTATTTTTAGTCAAATGATTTTATTGATCAATAATAATTTGATTTGGGATCTTATGTCTTATCAAATGAATACCCTTAGTACAGGAAAATGATTTGGTGATTAAGTGATAAATAGTATTTTGGATTTTGTTCACTTTGTTGTGAACACTATATACCCAAGGAAAATAGAATAGTATGGGATTTAATTTGAGGAGTAATGGTGTATTTTTATCTATGTTTTTATTGTGGATTTATAGTGATTCGAGTTATTTATAAAAATGATTAGGTTAATTACTATTAAGTATGTGACCATAAGAGTAATTAATGTCATTTGGAGATACAATTTAACGTGGAAAACTACATTCCTATAAGTTTTGGGTTTCAATATTAGTTTGGATTATATTGAAGGATTTTAAGAACATTTGATTATTGAATGGTATTTATTTAACTTTGGGGTATTTATGGTTTAATTTTAGAAATTAAGATTATTGTTTTTTTGTCTAATGGAATATCCATTTGGGGAATCATCGGATATTATACTAACCATTTTGGTTTTGATTAATCTCTGAAGACAATGTAAATATATAGTTTATCCTACGTAGATCATGTATTTCTATAGAAGTTTATTCTAGCTCTTCCATGGTGACCAAGTCTTCTTGAATACTCATTGTTCAAAAAAAATGAGTTAGTGGTAATAATTTATTAATGAATGAAACTCTACTTAAAATGTAAGTATATCTCTTTATGTTATTAGTCAATATCATAAATTAATTCCCTGTCCTTATGTAATGTAACTTAAAACAAAAAATGTTGTCCGTTTACTTTTCCTACTGGGAGACTAATGACCGTTTGTCCCAACACAAGTTTGGGATTTTCTTATTGCTAACTTTCTCTTGATCATGTTTTCTATCCCTCTCCATCAGAACTTAACACTTAGTTTATCATCCATATCCTTGTTTTTCTACATGGAATCCTAGTATGGGCTATCTTGGGTGACCTTTATACCTCTATTCCTTTCTTTTAAAGTGATAGTTTTATTGACTCTTTTTCCGAAGTGAGAATTTCCATTTCATTATCAAGCCCAGTTATAAAAATTTTTGAGGACACAATTTATTGAAGGATGGGATAATGTAACACCCCAAGCTTCCATGGTACGTTTCCCTTTGAATAATTCAATGGCGTGCATTGTACGCAACTTCGAGATTCTAACACACCACAACCAATCAAACTAGTCGTTATGAATAGTAATACCTACTTTTTGAAATTTTATAAATTTTATCTTTTGAAATGGACTTCATTTTTGGATTCGTAATATCGAAATTAGCTTAGGGTGAAATTTTGGTACTTTTCGGATAACTTTCATATTTTGATGAATAGTTAAAATTACAAACTTTTAATTAAAAACAACTTTTTTAATCGAAATAATTAATATTGATAAATTATTAATTTGAGTGGTTTTAAAGTATATTTAGAATATATTTTTACAATTTAATACAATGTTGGTCATTGGATGTAATTTCACATTTAAACCAGACATAAACATGTGTTAATATTTTGGTAGTTATTATCTCTTAAAAACATGCTATTTGTTTTGACGACGGGAATTAATTTTTAAATTAATTAATGCAACTAATATGTTTTGAATTTGGTAAAACAGACTTAATTTTTGAATTCATAATATCAAATATATCTTAGGCCTATGTTTTGGTATTTTTCTGGAAACTTTCATATTTTTTATGAATAGTGAAACCACTAAGTGGTAGTTAAAAAACTGAATTTTTCATAAAACTTAATTTTACCGCTTCTTTGAGCGTAATTTCAAAAATCCTAGAGACACGGTTAATATCAAGAAGTAAAATGTGGTTCAATGAGGTGCAAATAATTTTTGGTAAATAGTAACTTTTTACTTTTATTTACCATGGTAAAAAGTAAATAGGGTAATTAATGGTTAAAATGATATTAATATTACCCTAACACATGTCCTAATTCTATTGGACAAGAGTATCTTGATCAAAAACAACCTTAGGAGTAAAATATTATCATTTATGTCCACTTGTATTAGATTAGGACATTTATTTTTATTTAATTCAAAGAAGAGTTCAAAGAGTTAAAATCAAAGTTTATTTACTAAAACATTTTTAATATAGGGTAATACATAAGATACATTTGATTGTAAATATTTATTATAAAGATAAAAATATTTCCTACATAATGATATTTTATTTATAATTTTTCGACATTAAATAATTTAATTTATTTATTACATAATGGTGATGCAGTAATTACATAATTAATGAAATATTAAATTAATTGATATTATAAATATCCAAATAAATGTAATTTGAGACTTTTTATGAATTCCACTAATTTTCTAGGTTAATATGACATATTAGGATGGATTATATAAATTGTGTTCGAAGTGATAATTCTTTTATGAATTTATCAAAAACAAATACCCAATAGTGTCAAAATTGACATAAAAGAGTTTTTAAAATAAATATTATATTATTAATTTATATTCAATTCCTAAAAATCTAAGGTTCGGCCAAGAGACTTATATCATGATAGGTGTATCATTAATGGACCACTTGGGGGTCTCTTGGAGGTATATACTAAGTTCATTAACTATACAATATAAAAATACAAAGTGACATGGTAAGTGTCAAACTAATTAACCAAGAGTTAAAACATAAAGATACAGTTAATATAATGACCCAAACCTATATAAATTCTATTGGTTTAGTTTTTTGAGACCCCTCCCCACTTTAACCTTTAAATAATACACTTTGTAGCCATTAGAAACCGAATATGAAATTATTATAAGATAATATTTTTAGCTTTTCCAAAGGTGCCCCTCACCCCTCTTATAAAAGGGCACTCCCCCTTCTCACTAAGTCACACATTAAAAGCCTTTTGACTCGGCCAAACCCTTCCCAAATACTCTCTAAACTTCCCTCAATACAACCTAGAGGCCTTAGTTTGATCATAAATCCAACCTATGGAGCCTTTTTGATCAAATCAAAAGGAAGAACCCGAAGAAGAGGTAATGTTTTCACCACACTCTTTAATGTTCCTTTCTTCTTCAACTTCTTCTTTATTTGTTATTTCTATAATAAAATAATAACTACAGTATCTTCTATATAATGTGATGTTATTATAAATATGGCACAACCATATTCAGTATTCTATCAATCCTTTGAATGGCATGTCACTATACGTGTGTACGTACTGCTTACCGTCTCCACGTCGTGGTGTAATTGTCATTCAATAAATTAGTATTTGGATGGATATAATAATGATGGGTAATTCATATAAATAATAAATATAACATGATAATTATTCCATCTATATGATATACCATCCAATTATATATTATTTTAACATCAAAAGAATGATATTGTCGCTCGTGCGTACGTACGGATTACCGTCTCCACGAACGCGATGAGATTCATTCCCCATTGTATCCATTCAAGTATAATTCTCATTTGATGATTAAAGATAATGTTTAAGGACTTTATATAATTCTGGATATGAATAAGATACAACCTATCCATAACAAACACGGCTTACATAACAAGGAATATAAACGAAAACGAGTAAGTTAACACCCGAAATGACAATAATACTAAGATATTATTAACAAATCAATGTTAACAGATCATATATGATATCATATTAATGTAAATGATTTTTTTATAATTCAATAACAATTATTTAATGATTATACAGGAGTTTAACCTACCGTTGACCAAGGAAAAAGTACAAAGTAAGGGGTTTCCTATCTCACTTTTAATTCCGCGAGATTTCCATTGTTCACCACTTATTTATTGCATGTGGTGTGTATACTGCACCGGATTTTATTCATTGTGTAATATAATTTAATTTATGGGTATTTAAATCATCATTTCATGATCCTTATTTCATGGTAGTATGTTTCATAAGTTACCAAATTGATAAGGGAATTTGAAATTTCAATTTCCACTCATTCGACTTTACGCATACTTCATTGATTATTTTACTCCATGATTTTGTGGGGAATAACTATTCATTTGTTTATGTCATAATTTCCACTCCATGTTTTGTGGATATACTTTGTATACACATAATCACTCCATTGATAAATTCTTAAGTCATCGGTATGAACTTGATAAGAGTAATTATTACCCAATCTCGATTTGTTGAGATAAACATCCAATTCATTGGTGTTGTTTTTACAAGAATATATGTGAATGTTATTTGATTACTTTAAACTGAATATCTAATCTTATTTAGTGTATTTATATTTGTCACACATAACTACATCGTTGATTTATCCTTAACCTAAGGATACAGCCTTTATGAGATATTTCATCTCAATTTACATTCCATTGAGACTTCTTTGTTGTTATACACCAAATCACTTTTATGTGGTGTATATAATGTACTTTGACATCGTATATCATGAATACCATTATTCTCATGATATTAAAAAGTTTTTATTACCTCAATTATTTGTATTCAAGTGTCTCTCTTTTGGTTAGAAACTCTAACTCAAATACCTTTTTAAATTTTTTTAAAGACTTATTCTTCTAAATCTTGCTCATTAATGTCCATGTTTTAAAAATGGTTTTAAGGATTTATTTATATGGACATTAAAGCTTTAAAATTAAAAATCCTTTTAAAAGTTTCAAAGTGGTATGGTACACTTTGATTCAATAATCTCTTTTTAAATGGCTTCTTGACAAATAGTGTGATTTTTAAATGATTTCAAGAAAAAGGGGGATATTTCTCTCAAATAGTTTTGATGATTTTTTTCATCTACGTCAATATCCTTCATTATTCTTGATTGAGGTTAATATGATACAATACAATCTCCCATATTGTATCTAATGAGTCATGTTTGAATGTGTTTGTGCTATTTTTATACCATTCATGGTTTGTGGATAAGTATTGACATTTCGTATGCTAGTTTTAATACGAATGATTATGTTATTTTTCAAACATTTCATATGAGGAATGCATTGGACTTAGTAAGTGACGGGTGGAGACCGCTATAGCTCCTCGATGCATCGGTAGGTCTCATGAGACAAACTAGAGTCTTGGCACGAGGCCTTGAAAAAATATTAATTGTATTCATGGCACGAGGCCTTGGCTACGTGGTTATGATAGTCTGGCATTATGCATTCCATCATTATGAAAGTGGTTATTGATATTGCATGTGATTATTCGATTAGTAGAATATCCATGTGAATAAGTAAATGGAATTATTTAATTTTATTTTTTCCATACTATGTTGAAGTTCAAGTTTAAATGGCTTTTTTAGTTATACATTGCTTTAAATTTATATTCTTATTTATGAAGGTTTCCGCTATATTGTTATCCTTACTGGGCATTTGATCTCACCTCTTTAAATGTTTAATTTTTCCCAGGATGTGAAGAAGTAATTTATGAATGACCTGTAGGGATAGTATGTGGGTATATGAGTGTGGACTATGAAGAAAAGATATTGTTGTAGTTTTCATTTTTTTAATGATGTAATGTAAAACTTTATGAATATATCTAGTGTTTACAAGGCTACAAAACCAATAGGTCTTTCGACATTTGATCTTTCTAGTGATCATGCCAATGTTATGTAATAATGCACCGACTCTGGGTAACTGGGGTAGGGGCGTTATAGTGAACATGTAAACTGGTTAATGAGATGATTAAGAAAGTATTTTGGGTAGTTGCGTCTATATGTGGGTAATGAATAAGGTATTATCTGTCTTAACATGGAAAAAATGTGCTAAATGGTATTAGTATGAATGTACCAGATAAATTGTTAATGTGATTTTTGAGTCAGGAATGAAAATTGGTATTGGGATAAATACTTATGTGAAAAAATGATAAATGTTTTAATAGATTAGGGAATAATATTATTTCCCATATTAAATATTTTTGATTGAAATATTACTAATGTTATTTTTTATGGTTGGTTGTTGTGTGGTTTGTGTATTGTGAATAGATAAATAAGCATGTACACATGGAATGGTGGAGTTGGGATATTAACATGAGGTTCTTCACCCATGGGTCGAGTTGGACTAAGGCACTAATCTATACCACTCAATTAATGGGTTAGGGAAGGTGATGGAGTTATATTCCACTAATGGTTTCATTCCACCTAGATTTAGGCTTTGATGAGGGGATTATGTAGTTGTTGAGATGTGTTCTCCCTTAGTGAGATATGGAACTCACTTATTCCCATATGAATTGTTGTTGATGAATATGCCTAACCCCTTAAACACATGATGTGAGTGAATCAAGAACTAAAATATGTTACAAGAATTTAAATTATATTAAAGGAAAAAATAAATGAGGGGAACCTTGATACAAATAGAGACATTACCTATCTTTTATTCACTTTTCATTCATTTAATACTTTCATTCACAATTTGTTTACAGTATATTTTGTACACACTATTAATGGTGTCCTACTATGTTGTACCCACACCCTGTTCTAGCCACTGTTGGGTACTCGAGTATATTTCATGCTTGCAGGTCAGAAAATGGGAAAGGGCCCAGTGCTAGGGAGTTGATTCATGCTTGAGTGGTACATAGATGAGGTCACAGACTTTGAGTTAATTATATTTTTTCTAGTCCGTTGTTATCATTATTTTGGGGTTTTTTCACCTATCACTATATCATGACATGACATATTTACTGTTGGATTGATTTTGTACACGGTTTTGAGAAATGGTTATTTATGAATGTAAATTGTTTATTCTATATTTTTTCCACTATTCTATTAAATTTACATAGTACATTACTCTAGTAACGAGGTTATAGTCTCCCCACATTATTTTTTGACGATCTCTAGTAGTCAAAAACCTATAGCCTATGGGGATGAAATCTTTAGGCCATGTGGCAACCCAGCTTGGTTCATTGGTTTAGTGTCTCCATGGTCAAGGATATTATGAAGTGTTATCAAAAAAGGTATTTCCTATGACATAATAATTGGAAATAGTATATAAGAGGTTAAGAAAGTGATGGGTCTTAGTAATGATATCATTCTTGGGAGTTTCTAAACCATGTATGAGGAAAGCCCATGTCCCCAAGGGTGAGAACTTTTGTTCTTGTTGTGTGTTGTAACATTTGATGATATTTCTCCATTAGTGGATATACTCATTCTCTGATGTGAAACTTTTATGATATTTTTATAGTGATCAGAATTGCATGAGGTTGTGTATTCATACATCATTATAAGAACCTAAGTGTATAAGTGACATGCATCATTTTAGGCAAACACATAGGACATGTGTGTGGGATATAAAGGGTAGGATGTATCAGATTTTGATGTAATTTATGAAATTAGTGTCTAATGAAATGATGGTAATAGGAAAAAAAGATGTGAAATTTTAAATTATTATTAAATAATGGTGCTTGATAAGGTTTTTATGTGAAGTAAATTATTATTGAAGTAATTTGTGATCTTAAAGTAATTTTAAAATGGTGTAAAATGTATGGTTTGTAACCATGTGAGTTAGCTACCATGTGTTATCCTTGGTACTCAGTAGGGATGGTTGAGGGTAGTGTTTAAGGTATGATAAGGTCAATTCAGATAGTGTATTCCAACTTTTTTAAGGCTAGTGGTGATCCATCTTTTAAAATTTTAGAAGTTTTATGGTTTTTGATTTAAATCTCATGTTTAGCATTTTAGAGAAATGCCACCATGAAGAGGTGTGCCGGTTGGGAGACAAAAGGAAGTTGTTGAAAATTCTCCCCTAGTAGTGGATCAATATGATCGCATGGTTCAAGGTAATATGGAAGATCAGTTTATTGAGAACTTTTCTTGTTTTATGAAGATGATGGAATGGGACCCATGGTGGCTTCCATAGATTATGTATGAGCTAAACAAGGAGTTTTACTGATAGCACCAACCAAACATTACTGGAGTGAGAGGTAAAGAGTGGGTTGGGTTCTTGATATAGTCTATATAGAAAATTATTGATCATCTGGAGAGTCATTCTGAGTATCAAGTCATGTTAACAGCCTATATGTTATAGGGCTAGGAAAAGTGTTGGTGGTAAATCATGGGTCAAACAGAGAAGGATAAAGAATTGATGTAGAAATATTTCCATGAGAAGTTTCTTTAACACCTATATCCAAAAACCTTAAGGATGGAGAACACAAAATATTTTATGAGTTAGACCCATTATATAATGTTGGTGATTTATTATTCTAGTCGTTTCACCAATTTTTGACTCTTCATTCAAGAATTAGTGGGAGATGAGGCACCTATGAGAAAACATTTCCAGGATGGGCTAAGGCATGAGATTAAGTCCCAGGTGAACAAATTCCATTTTAATAGGTTTTCTGAGGTGGTGGATTATTCTATTATATTAGAAGAAATCCTAAAGGGAAATTTGGGTGGTGGACTTGTGGTTCTAGTTGGGAGAGAATGTGGTGCATATTTCGAGATCACGAATCACCATTTTGGAAATTTACATCAGCATGGAATTGAATAGATTAGTCAGAAGAAAGGGATAGTACCTCATGGTGTTGATTGGGTGTGTTGTTACTATTGTGGTTGGTCAGAGTACATTTGGGGTTAGTTACCTTGACCACCAGTCATGAAATGGTCATGTGGATGGTTGGACATATACAGACGTTCTGTAAGAACTCTCAGCAGCTAGAAACAAATGGAGGTCAGAGGAAAATGCTAAGTGTGGGTAGGGTATTGGTCACCCCATATCTGGTAGGCAGTTAGAGATCCATGGGTCATACCGGTAGAGGTTGAGGATGTGGAACTCTAGAGAGGTACTCTTCATACCATCGAGGCAGTTTAGTGTGAGGTACTCAGGATGGAACCCAAGGTAGAGGGTAAGGTCATATTCATGTAGTTCAGTCTACTCCTCGAGGTGGTGTGATTGTGCATTCTACTGGTTGAGGTACGATTCACATAACTTACATCCTCAATGGTGATTTATTCAACATAGGTGGTACATATTCTTTCATTTATTCAAATTTTGTAAATGTTTTTGTCCCAACCATGGACTGTGTGTGTGGGGTTATGTCAATTGATACTCCTTTGGGGGAGTGAGTTAAAGATATCATGTAATGGAATGGTTGTGCTTTAGAGGTTGGTGGATATCATTTTATATGAGTCCTATTTTCCATGAAATGTAAGGCATTCATCTGATTTTAGGTATGTAATGGATGGTGTTTTATCAAGACAATATTAATTGTTATTAAAATTGGTTAATGTTCAAGTCTCTCAATGTTTACACTTATATCCTTCGTGGTGAGTGGGATGCTCAATCAGGATGGACATGGAAAATCTTCCAACAGTTGGGAGAACTCACAGCCTAAGAGGCTTGTCTTATGATAGATAAATGAGGAAGGGATCAACAAAACTTCCCTCCCATTATAGATCAATTATAGGATGTGTTTCCTAAGTAATTCTCTAGGAGACCACCCAATAGTGATTTTGATTTTATGACTGAGTTGCAGCCAGGGGAAGAACCAGTTTCCATTATGACTTATATAATGGGACTGTAAAAACATCAGGAACATTACTTTTAGCTGGAATAGTTGCAGCAAAAGGGGTTCATCCTTCCTAGAATGTCTCTTTGGGGTTATCTCATTCTATTTTCTAAAACGTTTGACTGATCATTGATGTTTTGCGTTCATTATAGATGGTTGAATGAGAATATTGTTGAGAATAAGGACCTGGTTCACATAATTAATAACCCTTTTGACCTACTAAGGGGTTTTTTTGTGTTATCCAATATAGAATTGAGATTGTGATACCATCGGTTGAGGGTCATACCTTACGATGTACCACATAGAGAATTCAGGAGTAGATATGGGTTGTATGACTTTGTGGTGACGTTGTTTGGGTTCACCAATGCACCTACTATTTTTAGGCATTTAATGAACCAAATATTTCACGATTACCTGGATTAGTTCATGGTTGTCTACATTTATGACATATTGGTATACTGTAGAACTCACGAAGATCATAAAAAACATGTTGAATTCATCCCGAGTACACTAAGAGATCATATTCTTTATTCCAAGATCTCAAAATATAAATTCCAGATTTTTAATGTTAATTTTTTTTCACTTCATTTACATGTTACATGTGAGAGTGGATAATGAGAAAGAACATGCTATGGTGTCTTGGGATGAGCCCAAGAATGTGTTTGATGTTCAGAAAATTTTTGGTATTGGTCGAATATTACGGATGTTTCATAAGAGATATATCCCTTTTGGAATCACCACTCATAGGATTAACCAAGAAAAGATTTTAGTTTGTTTGGTTATAGGAATGTGTGAATACTTTTCAAGAGTTGATGAAGCGGTTGACTACCACACTGATCCATATCTTACTATGACTAGGTAAGAGGTACACAATGTTATGTGATGTCACTGGTGATGGAATTGGGGTAGTTTTGATGCAAGATGATTGGGTTATAGCATATGGGTAAATAAAGATGAGTCCTCATGAAATAATTTACCATAATAATGATCATGATCTTCTTGTTGTGGTTTATTCCCTAATGTGTTGGAGGAATTACTTGTTTCAAGAGAAGTTCCTAGTGTTTACTGATCACAAAATTCATAAGTACATCTCCTCTCAACATGATTTCAATCATTAGCAATGATGGTGGGTTGAGTACCTATAATCCTTTTATTTTGAGTTGTTTTACACATCATGAAAATTTAATTGTGTTGTAGATGCTCTGATATGAAAGACTCTGAATCAGGTGGTTCAAGAAATCCACTCTTAGTGGAGAAATATTGTCTTTTTTACTGAGATGCAGATAGAGGTGCAAGATGTGAATGTGAAAGTTAACATTTCATATATAGAAGTTGATTCCATGATTTTATGTCAGGAATGAAGACTCATCTGAAGGATCTAGGGATTTTTTATGTTAATTAATGTATTAAATGAAGAGAGTCACATTCTAGTTTGGTTTTTGTTTATGATAGGTTTGTTAGTGTTTTTGGCCCTGGGGTTGTACCAGTGTGTATGTGGGAATATTTGGTATTTAATTTCAATGAATTGATGTGGAAAGTGGATCCTAGTATGACTGAAATGTATTTTGATCTTTTTAGGCTGTATTGGTGGCTGGGAATGTTGAGAAATGGTTGAAGGTTTTGTGGAACGATGCCTTAACAATCAGTAGGTGATGGTTAAGAATCATCTCCCAAGTGGTTTGTTACATCGAGTTATCATTCCTATGTATAAGTGTAATGTTGTAATTATGGAATTTCTGGTGATTCTCTTGAGGAAACCTCAGAAGAATAATGCAGTTTTGGTAGTTGTAGATCAGTTGAATTAGGTGGACGATTTAGTGATGATCCCGGAGAATTACACATTTGATCATTTGGGTGAGTTATATGTTTGAGAGATATTATGGTTGCATTGTATGCCAATAAATACAGCTTCAGATCCTGATATGCATCTCACATTGCATATTTGATAGGGATTATTGAAGGTTTTTGATACCTAGGTTATATTTAGTACAACTTATCATATGAATACATACAGAAATTTAAAGCGTACAATTCAGGTATTAGAGGATATGCTGAGAGATTATTTTTTGGATTTTAGTGGTTTATGGGAAAAAAATTTATCACTTTTTCTATTTTCCTACAACAATAGTTTTCAGGATATGATTCAGATGTAACATTTTGAGGAAATCTATGGAGGACCCTGGGGATCTCCGTTGTGTTGGTTTGAAGCCATAGAATCTAAGTTGTTGGGATCAAGCATCATGAAGGAGATGTTGGAAAAGGTTCAATTGATTAGAAGTGCATGAAAATGGATCATAGTAGGCATAATTAATAGGATGATCAGTGTCATAGACCCCTATATTTTATCGTGGGATATAGTGTGTTTCTTTGGGTGTCTCAAATGTTTGGTCATTATTGAATTTGGAAATAGAGAGAGTTGGTTAGAAGGTATGTGGGGTTATTTGAGATTGTGGAGAGGATCAGACCGGTGGCCTAAATATTGGCTCTTACACAATGGTATAGAATAAATCACAATGTTTTTCATGTTTTGGAACATTGGAATTATCATCCATACACATACCATGTTATTGATGTTGGGGATGTAAATCATGAGGCTAACAAGTTATTTAAGAGCGTCCAGTATCTATTGTGGATCATAGTTGGAAGATCTTGTGGGGAAATACAATTACCTTAGTATGAATCTTATGGCCACATGGAAATGTTCATGAAGGAAATTTGGAGCGAGAATTAGATATGCGTGGTTTGTGTCCCAAATTATTTTCTTTAAAAACATACTAATGATTTGGAGGATTAGCTTAGGGATGAGAAGTTATACGATCCGGAGGTTGTAAGATCATTAATTTTTTGGAGGTATTTTCCTGTTTAAAAATTTGTTCTTAATTTATTATTTTGGTTTAATTAAATGTTTCTTTGGAGTACATGGGGTCTCGAGGGATTTTGAGGTGGGGGAGGGGTTATGACATGAAAGTAAAGAAAAGAGGGCCAAACTGTGCAAGGCATATGGTTAGTGCACAATTAGGTAAACAATGTTGCATTTCCAAGAAAACCATACATCATTGGAGAGTGGATTAACACATAGTTGTCACACTGTTGGAAAACCGTGTAGAGCTTACCGAGTAATAGTGTGTCCCAACTCCCTTCAGACAGGGTCTTGCACATATTTTTCCCATGGTTTGGAAAACCGTGCGGGTAAACTGCATGTCCTAGTAAGGTTGGAAGGTTTAAAAAATTATTATTACAGGATTTAAGACCCTTACCTGACTTTCCTCCAATTTATAGTCTCATAATCCACATTGACAAACCCTTGTGTGTTATGCTTCCATGTGGTGATTCTCTTTAGATCCTATGTTTTTTTAATTTATGTTAGTTGTGAATTGTAGCTACAGGTGAGTTTAATCCCTCTCTTTATTTTATTTTTTTATTTTAGGGTTGTCATATTTCTATTATCACAATCAAAATCTCTAAATACTTCTTTGATTAGTGAGATATAGGTTGAGGATTCAAATGGTGGTTGAATCAGAATGTAAGGATTTAATTAGGATGACATTCATCAATAGATTCTAGGTATATGGTCTAAAAGTTATATCCATTAGTTTTTATATTGATATATGCATGTTAGGTAGTTTTATTGAGCTCCACTTGTTGTGTTCTTGATTTGATTATGGATTTTTAATGAAATGGGTGTATAAATGACAAATTAATACCGTAATGATCCCCACAGGATGCATGGAGGACAATTTGACCAGTTTTGGGCCAGCTATGGGGTGTTGCAACCCTCCATACTATGGTTAACAGAAATATAATGTGTGAAGTTGATCTCTAATGAAATAGAGACCATGGAGAAAATGTAATTTGGTTAATGTGGCAATTAAGAAAGGAATATGGGTAGTTTTTTCTAGAAGAGGGTAATAGATAAAGGTTCATTTTCCTTAACATGAAAAAATGTGCTAAATGGGTTTAATAGGAATGTACCAAATAAATTGTGAAAATGCTCAGTGAGTTGGGAATGAAAAATTGGAATTGTGATAAATTGTTTTACTATATAAATGATAAATGTTTTTAATGGGATATGGAATAATATTATTTCCCATATTATTTGTTTTTGATTGAGGTATTTCTAATAACAAATGATATGGTTAGTTTTAGTGTGGTTTGTGTGTTGTTATTGGATAAATAAGCACCTTCCCATGGAATGTTAGAGTGGGGTACTAACATGAGGTTCTACTCCCATGGTTCGAGTTAGATAGAGGCTCTTAACTCAACCCCTCAATGCACATGATAGGGAAGGGTACCGAGTTTTATTCTTCAAATTGTTGTATTCATCCCAGGATGAGGCTTCTAGTTAAGAATAATTTGGTTATTGCGATGTCTTTACCCCTAGTGATATGAGGACTTGACATATTCTCATTTGATTTATTATTGATGAATTCACCTCATCCATTAAGAATATGATGTGAGCGAATCAAGCACAAAAATATGTTACCAGTATTGAATATGGATATATTGAAGGAATAACTGAGGTGAAAATTGTTACTATTGAGTACCCAAACAATATATTATTTAATTTTCATTTATTTAATACTTTAGTGAACTATCTATTTATACTGGATATTTTTTAGACACCACTGGTGGTGGCCATCTATGTTGTACTCAGACACTTCTTAGACCATCCTTCGTACCTGAGCAGATTTCATGCCTGCAGATTAGGAAATGAATAGGGGCCCAATAATTGGGAGTTAGATCATTCTTGAGAGATATTTGGATGAGTTTTCATACCTTGATTCAGGATCATTTGTGGGATTCTATTATTTTCTTAATTTTGTGTTTTGTTTTTCACTTGGCTCTGTAGTTGTACATGACATATTTATTGGTTGTTGTTTTTCATACCATGTTTTGGGAAATTGTTTTTTATGAATTTTCATCAATTATTTTATGTAGTTTTTAAAATTATATTTATTTTTTATTTTTTATTACTGTATTAAATAGTTTAAAGTCTTACAATGTGACATTTAGACCATCACTGTTAGTCAGCAACCTATAGCATTTGGGAAGAAGGTTGAAGGTTATCTAGAGACTCAAATTGGGGAACCAGTTTAGTGGATGCCTATTATGGGACATTAAATATGTCATAGAAGTAATAATTATGTAATTTATTTCGCTTATACATAATAACATTATTCTTATTACCATCTATGTAAAGCATTATTGAAAAAAGAATCACTTTGCTTTGTAAGGAGGCAAGCCACCATACTCACGAGCAACGTTATCGTGCCCCATACAAAATTGAAAGTAAAAAACGTTTTATATGATATAATTACTAAAAATGTAGTATAATGTTATTAATATAATATATATATATACCTTATATCCATCATCATACATAAACGTTATAGGAGTCAGTGAAAAAATGGATGACATCGGTTCGAGGGTCAGAGGTCTCCCATACAAACAAATGATGATTTCATAACCCATTAGATAAATGTGGGGATGGATTTAGTTCATGAGATTGAGATAAAAACACATAAATATATGGAATAACATTATTTTGTTATGTCACAATGTTTTAATAATAATATGAGAATGTAAAGGATGTAATAAAATAAAATCACTTTTTGACGAACATTACCTCTTGTTTGGGTAATGTCCTTATGTTTTCACCAAAATCCATCCTAGGTTGGATTTATGACCAATATAAGGATTATATGATGATACTAGGATTATATAGAATGTATTTTGGAAGCTAATTTATGAAATAAAATAGTATGAAGGAGTTAATAGGTGAGAAGAGGGGATGCCCTTTTATATGTTAGGTGAGTCACACACATGTATTTTTTGAAAAGAAACAGGTGTACAAATTTTTAAACCATCCCAAATGATCACAAATGTTGTAGTATTGATAATAAGGAATAATAGGGTAAACATATTGCTATAAAATATATTTTAGACATGTTTTATATTATTTTAAACCCTATATGTTTAGTTTGACCCCCAGTAAACCAATTTTTACCTTAATTGTGATAATTAATTATTATTATTATTACTATTCATTTTGGTCAAACCATTTTTCACCTTATTATATAAGATAAATTATCCTGATTACAAATATAGAATCTATTTTTTCCAAATTCCATTAATATATTTCTCCAAAATTAATATAAAATTACACTCATAGAAGTGACGAGAAATATGGTTTTCAATGAGAAATGTTCAATGTTTAAAAAGTTTTTATATTAATATTAAATATAAAAATGATGAAAATGACCTCAATTGGATTAATAGATGTATAATTTAACTAATTTTAACTAAAAAAAATTAAAATATAATTTCTCAGAATAAAATATTTCAACAAATAAAATTTTTTGAACTAAAATTCGGTAATTTTCATTATACATGGAAAAATTAATTTCTTCAAAATATTATCAAGTATTAATCATATGGAATTTTTTAAATGATTATTACAAAAATAGTATTTAATTTTTAAATTTAATTTTCAAAATTTTTATAAAATTAATTTTAAAATTATTGCGTAAAAAGGTGACAAAATTGTTTTTTTGAAAAAATTCAGTTTTAAGCCTAAAATTAGACTTATTCAAATATATTGTCTAGAAAACACATAATAAGAATGATAAATAGTTTATTAAATATATTATATATAAATTTTGTTAAAATATTTCACTAAAAGTGGTTTTTTTAATGTATTGAGGAAAAATGTTCTTGTTATCATAAAATATAGTTTTTCAGATAATGATTTCTTATATTTTAATATTTTTTTTATTTTCATTTTTTATTATTTTTTCACCTAATAATTATTTTTATATAGATGTGTAAAGAATTTTATTGCCTGATTTAGTTAATCATATTCATACCTACCATTCCAACATCTAGAAGATAACTATTATTTTACATAATAATATTATAATAGTAAGATAAATATCATTTAAAGAGAAGATTTCATATAACACAAGCTAAACTAAGAGTTACATTTTCTGAACAATATATAAATTATTTAATTAATCTAGAGAAAATATTTTATAAATTATCAGGGTGTTAAAAAATTTCATACATTCCCAAATAATAAGAACATTATCTTATATATAGACATACCACCATAGGATTCCAGTGGAGTTTTCTGACCCCGATATTCAAATATAACAGAAATTTACATTAATATCAACTATAGACACCACATAATAACATTCATATTTATTAAATCATTTTGATGGTTATATAATATATATCTACAAAATAAAAAATCTCTAAAACTATAATGGTTTCGTGTACATAGAAAATAGAAAAATAAAAAACTTATTTAAGTACAATATTCATCATCTAAAATGTTTTTCATTTTATAAGGTCCCAATATAGACTCATTATAAAGAGTAACCCTTTTCAAAACCTCGGTAAAAATTAAAACATAAGAATGGATAATCTCATATAGTCAGTAATGTTAATCATGGAATATATCAATAAATGATCATATGTAATAATATCAAGAGAATAAGGATATTAAAACATATAAAATCATACCAATAAATTCATAGAACATAATCATAATCCCTGAGGTAAATGTTTTGTATGAAAAATGAATAGGGAATCATAAAAAATCATTTATGATCTATGAGTTCAAAAAAATAAGAATTTTAACATAGTAAAAAACTATCATAGGAAGAGCAAATATATCATATGTTAATGTTAACTATTTATACCATCATATCATTGAGTATTAGGCATCACCACATGTTTCCCATATCATAGTGGATCTAGAATTCCTACCTATTGTCTAAAGTAGAAGGAGTACATAAACCCATTTCCCATAATTGTCCCAGGAAAAATAATTCTTTTCCCAATTCATTATAGGGATATATAATTTTGATCCCACCTTTCAAATAATGCAATCCACTAATTTGTGTGTCATAGGATCTTAAACAATTTACCAACTAATTATATCATAACCCATTTAAATGAAACAATTTTAATAAATAATTCATCATTTCATCATACCATGGCCTATGGAAAATAAACGACATTCATAATGGAATAATTATAACATAATTAGACAAAGGGAAACCAATGATAATCATACTTAAATCATCATCGTCATAAGTTATCTAATTAAAAAAAGTTAGTGGTGTCATAAGATCACATCCTTTGTTAAGCATATAAATATTTAAAGGATATTTATATAGATCGAATGTACCTTTAAATGAAAATTGACATACTTATTTGAAATCATGAAAACATATCTTTTTCATTTGATAAATCTTAAGAGAAAATTCACATAATATTCAGAAATATTGATTTTTTGAAAATAATCATGGGAACATGAAGAGGAAGTTACCAAGAATATATTTTCGTGGATGATAAGAAATTTCATTCATTCCATATATATTAATCTAAAACATTCCTATCAAACTATTATAAAAAAAATAAAAAAATAAAATATTTGAAAAACATTAAGAATGACTTCATTTTAAAACATTATAAATTAATTAATTTTTTTTGAAAAGGAAAATTTTACAAAATATTGATGAATTGTTTTGATATTTCACAATAAATTTTTAAAATTAATTAACTCTCAAAAAAAACCTCATCGAAGAAAGAGGAAATAAGGACATATATTGATTAAGTATATTTTATTATTACTTTTATTTAGAAAAGTGAAAAAATATAAATATATATTAAACTTATATGAATTACTTTATGATAATAAAATATATTTATTTTAACGGATATGATCCCTCAATTTTCCACTCTAGAAAATTAGAGAAGCCAATCCCAAAAATAAATGAGATAATAAAACAAACCCTTTCCTTATGTCAAGTATTTATTAATAAAAAATATAATATCCGATATAATAAATATAGATATATTATAAATATATTTTAGATCCATATTCATACATAAGGTAATATTTAATATTTAATTATATCTTTTTATTAATTTTTTATTATC
Organism: Viscum album; assembly: GCA_963277665.1. NCBI lineage: Eukaryota > Viridiplantae > Streptophyta > Magnoliopsida > Santalales > Viscaceae > Viscum > Viscum album. The sequence continues at coordinate 1,088,581,135 of OY728139.1, forward strand.
AATTTCATTATTTAAATGAATATTTGAGTTAAAACATGTCAAATTTCCATGCATGTTTAGGTTCACTAGATCCAATAATTTCACCTTTATAATGGTTTCATAATATCCGCAATATTAACCATGAAATAATTATAATATCTATTCATCATAAAAAATTTTATAATAATTCATATATATGTGTAATAAAATATAAATTAAATCAATTCATGGAGAAGGTTGATAGTACGTACACATGAGTGATGCTTTCACATTTCAATGGATGAATCTATAGAAGGGTAAACAAAAATTCAATTTTAAATTTAAAATAATATCATATGTATCCACTTAATCAATCATTGTTTCAATACATGTAAAAAAATGAAAATTGTATCACATTACTTCACAGAGGCGGTAGTCCACATGTACACACAAGCGATGTAACTATTTTACAACAGATAAACAGTTCAGAAGGAAAATAAGATATTATAATTAATTAAGAATAATTATTTCATAAATTTAATATATAACCTTTAATTATATCCTAATAATAATCCATTAATTATTTTTATTAAAATTAAAAAGCATCACTTTGCGCGGTGGTAGTCCGCATGTACGCACTAGCAATGAATTCATTTCCAATGTAATGGAAATGATGTGGAAAATGGTTGTTCCATTATCATAATAAAATCTATGTATATATATATATATATATATATAATTTTATGGAAGATATATTAGTTCAAATGAAGTTGTAATTGGAAATAAAATTGGAAGAGATCTCTTAAGAACAATAAATCTTTTCTAGACAAACTCCTTTGGTTTATACCTAAATCCATCGTAGGATAAAATTATGATCAAACAATGTTATATTAGATCTATTTCAGTATTTTATCAATGGATTTATTATGTATTGGATGATTTAATAGGAATTTTATGTGTATATAAGACAATATAGAGGGTTTCCCTTTATATGTGATTAATATTAGATGCTTTTATTTTTTAAACGGATTAAAATATTAATGACTTGATAAACATAAATGGATCCAAAACGAATCATCTTAAAATAGTTGATGATATATATGGTTTAAATATTATAATAAAATAGGTGTTTTTAAATTTTTATGTTATTTTAATGCTTATTATTTTATTTTTCAGTCTTTTAACACTTTTTAACACTTACCATGATTATTGACATTTTTACCAAATTTATTATTCATAATGAAAAAATAATAACATGAACATTTACATAATATTAATTTTGTTGACTAAAAATATGGGATAATTCATAAAATATTAAATTTTAATATATATTTTAAATTAAATGTAATATAATTCCCACAATTGTAAAAAAATTTTTTGTAAAATGAATTTTATTTATAAAATTAGGTTCACCTAAACTCTTTACTAGTAAAAATAATTCAATGAATGATAATATTTTATTTAATATAAAATATTTAAATTAAAATAAATAAATTATTAAATAGTGTATTATATAATTTATTAAACTAAAAATACACAGTGAGCATAAAAGTAGTTTTTTATGAAAAACATATATTTTTTACTTTTAGATGATTTTATTTTATTTAAAAATAATTTTATAACGAATGGATTTATTTTATACATGTGTAATTAATAAATTTTTAATCATTTTTAAATCATATTCATACACACTAATCTAACATCTAGTTGAACATATTCATTTTAAATAATGACAATTCAATATTATTTCATGATTTTTTTAATCTTTATATGTCTTATAAATAATTTTATCAAAGATATTAAATTTACTAATAGGGATATAAATAATACAATCTCTAGGTATTACATCAACCCTAAATTAAACATAATAGTGTATATAGTGAAAAATAAAAAAATAGAAATAATTATTAGAGTTATGGACAACAATCTTATAACCCCAAAAATTATTTTATTTTGTTAACCATTATAGTTATGGAAATATTCTATTTATAAAAAACAATGTTTGTTATTAAAACCTTTAACAAGGAATAAAAGATATAATACACAAATTTATCAACTATAAACCATTACGAAGGTATCACATATCAAACATGGAACATCATCAACTATGATTTAAAAATAGAACACTATCATCATGATCTACTTTGATATCCTTCATTAAAAACAAATCCAATCCCATTGACATCATAGAATAATGTATTTTGAGGATATATCATTCAATATAAATAACCTCATCTACCAAAAATATATATAGAAGTTGATTCATCCCTAGAATCCCACTGATCATAAAGATCGTAATGTGAAAGAATTAAAATAGAAAACTGAAATCTTTCTCAGTCACCCATATAAATGGATGCTTGTTAGGGAAGTCACTAGAAAATGAAGTAAAATTGAATCCCTCGCTGATATGATAATATTATCATGGATTTATTATAGAATTTTCAATTTAGTTCCTTCCACAAAGATTCAGTATAATTAATATTTTTGTGTTTTAACAAACATAAATAGTCATATTCTGTGTTCATTGGGTTTTGTTGGAAGATAATTATAAGCTTCCCTATCAAATAATATATTTAGATAAAAAAAACATTTAAGGGATTCTAAATTCGGATCAACATAACATTATAAATCTTATTCAAAAATTCTATCAAAATTTCACCATTTTTATAATTATATTTTCTATTTCAGTTCATCCAAACATAAAATATCAAAATTTATAAAAAATTTCAAGGAAATGTCAAACAACAATCAAAATGAAAATTCAATTCAACATGAGTGTACTATTTCAAGGAATAATATATGAAAGTTCTTAATGGACTCAAAAATATACCCTTTTTATTATCCCATGATATTAAAAACAAGATAAGTTTGACTAAAATTCAAAAAGGAAAATTATTTTATAATTTGATGAAACTATATAAAGATTTACTCTCTCTAATGTTTTTAAAGTGCACCGACTAAAAAATATGTCAAAAAACCACATTAAGAAATGTTCTTATTCTATAGTATAAAGTGACAAAAATTCCCAAAAATAAAAGATGATTTCCTTCATCTATAAAGGATACATAACACGTGTATGCCACAGAATGCATAAATAATTATTGGAAAATATCCCTCGTTTATATTTCATTATACCAAGTAGATTAGGATGAAGAAATTACAAAATAGTGAATAAAAATTATTCTTCAAGAGGGAAAATGATTCAAAATCTGTAGAAACAATGAACTCCCAGTCCATATGACTTTATATGGACAATCGTATGAGCTTCAAATATTATCTATTATAATGATCAGGTTCACTTTACAAAAAAATAAATCAGGTACAACAAATCATAAATTTTAAATTTTAAATTTAATAAAAATATATGTCAGATACATGATGACATGGTTAATTTTTAATGTAAAACATAAATACATTGAAATTTATTAAATTATTAAATAAAATATTATTTAATAAATAATTCGATAATAAATTAATGAAGATACTTGAATCATCCAGATATTATATTCTATCATTTTTGAAAGATATTATTTAATATAAATAGTACTAAATTGTTTTTAAATATAAATACATATAAATTATGGAAAATTATAGTATATAGAAAATCAATTAATTAATTTTATACATAAAAAAACTCCCCATGTACTAAAGTGTTTATATTTCAAATAAAAAGGTTGAAATTATATAATCTTATACATTTAGTTGAAAATAATAAAAAATCAATTTTAAACTAATGATAAATTGATGTAAGAATAAATTTCAATAATGTATGAGTTAAATTAAAAAAAATAAGTTTAAAGTTATTTAATAATGTTTTACTATATACTATGTTTTTGATTCCACATACTGATACACATTGAAAATCCTTGATAAAAATATTATCAATGGATTCTATATTTTATTTTTCCATATGTGTCCCCAAAAAAATGTTTCAACACCCCAATATGATTATCTCTTTTGTATAAAAAATTAACAAGATCCATTGATATTTATGGGTGATGAGTTTCAAAGGACTTAATTTTATTCTTATATAACTGCTTCTTCAAATGAAATTTTATCTGGATTTTTAATAGAATTTTGTTATGCTCAGTGAAAAATAATTCATATGGTAATGAAATAATCAAGTATATTTTTGACTAATTCTAGTTGATTTCATTGTTTCATCATCTATTTGTATAATTTCTCAAATTTATATCTCCAAATAGTGAAATTTGAAAAAGACATTATTAATCTTTTAACTTATGAAATTAGTTTCATCATATCATTTTATATTATAAATATGTGAAATTATAACCTTTTTTCTAAGAAGTTATCTATGATGCTTTTATTTTTAACTCATTGAACTCTATAGTATGTTTAAAATATTTATTATTCATGTTAGATATCTTATTTTTGAACATATCATGATTAAAATTATTTTTTGAAACATATAAAGTAATTACAATGCATCTCTTTATACATATTTTATAATGATATTTAATATCCACAACATATTACTCAATATATTTTTTAGATTTAGAGACTACATCTACCAAATTTTCTGACCATGACTCAACACATAAATAGAATAATAAATCACTTATAAATATTATATCATATTATTTATTAAGAAATATCTTTCTCATAATTTATATCTCACCCTTGGGAAATCATTCATTAATTTTTATAAATTTTTATCTTTAATCACTACCATCCAATAAACAATTAGAATAATGGTCCTAAATAGTACACCATGTATCACTTTTTTTCTTTGTTAGATTTCTTTTGCATTTTTAGTTAGGTTAATTTTGAATTTTAATAATTACTTTCAATCTTGGGTAATAGAAGAATAATATGCTCAAGTCTTTTTCATTTATATAAAATAACAACACAAGAAAAATACATTCTATATAATTTTTCATTTCAATCCTTCCCATTTTTTGATAAAGTTTCTATAAATTACGACTACCAAAAAACCAATTGGATAGTATTTTATATTATAGAAACCTACGATTTTATACATAAATATAATATCTTTTTTGATGAATATTCAATAAATTTCATTAACATTCACCCATGTATTTTAATAGTTTAACATATTTATATAGTGTAAATTCTATCTTATTATTTCATGAACGATCTTCAAAATATCACTTAAATATCTTGTCGCATAATAATCCTATTAGGAATACCCTAATCAAACATTTATTCATAACTTAAGAAAGAAAACATAATAAAGGGTGAGCTTAGATGCTTAGTAAGTGTAAACCTTGGAGATATAAACCGATGACCATATGAAATCCTAATATAAGACTAATGGTATGGTATTAGGAGTAAAAAAATAAGAATTTCATACCCATCCTATAACAGATTATAAAGATTATTCATTGTATAAAACTTTATAATTTCAGACAACCTGGTCAATAAGAGTGATAAATCATTATAAATGTTTCATTAACCATAAACTCATTTCATAAAAGTGAAAAAAAGTCATAAATATACAGAAAATATTTCATATGTCAAGGTTAACCACTAAGACCATCCACATAGTTGTAACACCCCGAGATTTTATAAGATATAATCTTTCTAATTTATTTCACATCTTCTATTGTATGATACACCAATATTATCTTGCGCTATACGCAACACTGTATTAGCTTGCAGTATACACCACACTAATCTTGGATCGTGTTAAAAACAATTTCAAGTTTGTTTGATGGTAATTATTCAATGAAACATTAAGTGTATATACAGATATATATTCAATGTATAAATGAAATATGGTTGGATTTTGTTATACGCAAAAAAAAAAATGTGTCTTGCACTATACGCAACCCTGACTTGGCTTGTGTTACACGCAATCACGACCTTCCTCGATAGTGTGTGTTGTACCCAATACCTGGTTTCACTAAATAAAGATATATTATTATAATATTATTATGAACTAGCCATTATGAATATTATTAACTAAATTTTCAATTTTATAACATTATTATTCATCTTACACATTTTCTAGAATATGGTATAAGAACAAAATAAATTTTTCAGGTAAAATAAGTATTTTTCAAAAAATGCAGTTTTGCCGCCTTTCGATAGTGTACCCACTTTAAATATAGTTTTTTACAAGTTTATAAGTTCAATTTGAAAAAATAAAATTCTTTTTTGGAGTCAGGATATTAAAATTTACTTTGGATAAATTTTTCATATTATTCTAATAACTTTCATATTTTAATGAATTGTAAAAAAATGCTATATTTTAATTAAAAACAAATTTTGTCATAGGAATAATTTATATGGTTAAATTATAAATTTGAATGGTTTTAAAGTATAAATAGAATAAATTTTTACCATTTAATATAATTTATGTCATTAGAATTAATTTTACATTGAATTCATAGGTAAAATCATTTCAATCTTTTGCAATGTTTTAACATTTAAAACTCGTTTTCTTAATAGCAATATTAATTTCAAATTAATTACTACAAATTCTGTGTTTTGAATTAGGAAAAATTGATTCGATATTTGGAAGATGTAGGTCCAAATTATGTTAATAGGCTACTTATTATTTTTGGGAACTATGAATAGTAACTATAGTAAAATTTATTTACCATAGTTAAAGGTAAATCGGGTAATTGAGGGTAAATATAATATTATAAAATTACCCTAAAACTTTCCTTAATATAATTTTATGATTATATTTCATCCTATGAAATATTTCGGTCAAAATGGAATCCATTGGAACCCACTGGTATTTTATTAAGACCTTTAGTATATTTTATTTAAAGGAAAGTGAAATATGTCTCACTCAAACTTTAATAATTAATGTATTTTTAATATAAAGTTATATAGAATATAAATTCGGTTATAAATTCTCATTTGAAAGATAAAATATTTTTATTTATCATGGTAATTTATTTTTAATTTTTATGTGTTATTTAATTACCTTATTATCTTATACATTAATAATGCATAAATTATTTATTTTTGTAAATAATCAATAATATAGTTTTTATAGAAATAGTAATGCATATAAAAAGGCCATAAAATCTTAAAAAAACATAATGGTAGTGTATATATAAACTCTATTCATCCAATGGAAGAATTTTTGACCATTGTGATCCTTATAAAGGCAATTATGACACTTATATTAATTTATTTTAAATGATTTCAATGTTGTCACCTTCATAATTTAATAAATAAAACAATTTACATGTTGTGATTTTAAGATGATAAATTCATGTAAAATTATTATTATTAAATATATGAGATTTATCTTCATCATTATATATTATTTTTAATTTTTAGGCAACAAATAAGTATATTAAATAATTATACAAAAATGATGTACTAATGATTTTATTAAGAGATATACCAAGTAAATGGTTTTAAAAATATTAAAATAAATACTATATGAACTATTTAATGTTCTCCACGAATTTTCTAAAAAAACATTCACATGTTAGGAATCTATTAAATATTTTTTTAGAATATATAAACGGTTTGAATTTTATTAAAATTAAATTAAATTAATAGTGTCAAAATTGACAGTATTGTTATTTTATAAAAATAACATATTATAAAACTGATTAAAAATCACAAAAATATTTAGAAATTATAAATTAGAATTTATATGGTCTAACATTTCATAAATATTTCAATTGTAGACAATTCACAACACATAAGTAATTATTTATAACAATTTAAAAATTAGAATCTTATTACCACAAATAAAATTAAATAGACTAAATAATGATAAATCATGTTGATAATGTTTAAACTAAATTATCAACTTGTATAACTTTTATTGGTTGTGGATATTACAACCCTATATCATCTATGATTCGGAGTTGAGTCATTTTAGAGGTTTTTAAGTGGGCTGGAATTTATTTTAAATTAATATTTCTTATAATTCCAAAGGTACCCCTCTCATCCCAAATAAAAGGGAACCTCCTCCCTCTCATCTTTACACAACATTGAGCCTTCAAGATCGGCCAAACCCTACCCAGTTCAATTCTCAACTTCCCTAGAATTATTCTAGAGGTCCTTTTCTTCTTAAAAGTCCAATCATAGTGCCCTAAGAGGAGATTTCAAAGTGGCGTGTCGAAGAAGAGGTAATACGCGTTACAGATTCTTTCAAATTTATTTCTCCTTCTTCTTATTCTTCTTTAGTTGTCTCATTATGATGTAATAACATCATTATCACTCAGATTCTGATATGTTAATATATATATATGAAACAACCCTATTTCACCTTCTATCCATCCTACAGAAAATGAAATCACAGCGCGTGCGTAGGTACGGAATACCGTCTCCACGCCGCGGTGTAATTTGTTTTCCCCACCACCTTAATTGGATGGGAATAATGGTGTAAATAAATAACTATATATTATTATTGTAAAGTTATAATTATTCTGAAATATGATACAAACACTTCGATACAATTCCATGATCATGGGAATGATATCATCGTTCATACGTATGTACGGCCTACCGTCTCCATGAACGATGTATTTCATTCCCTTTATCGATATATTAAGTATATTCTGAATATATATTATATATAAATCATGTTTTATATTCTGGAATTATTTAATCATGATCTAAGTAATCGTATTAATAATTAATAGTCAAAACATGGATGATAAATGAAATGATTTTACCCAAACCGCTACTTTAACAAGAATTTACAAAAGAATGGGTAATATAAAGTCATACGTGTACCATATATGATAACATAACAATTAATATGATTCTGTAATAATTCAATGAAATTATTTAAATCATTATACAGGAGGTTTGGATATATACGAAGCATATCAGACCTAAGGTAAGGTATAATTTTTCAAATCTCGTTTTATTCGAGATTTCTTATACAAAAGTATTTACTGGGGTTATGTTTATCATCCTTGTCCATGTTTTCTAAATTTTATTTCATAAAATGTTTAGTATTCTTACATGTATTTTTAAAGTCATTTTTACCCTTTTATGACTTTTACCACATGTTTTGGAAGGAATATTTCTTTTGTTTACCGTACAAGGTACTTTTTGACTTTTCAAAAGTATGAGGAGAATGTTTTTTTAAATTTATATGGAATGAATGAATTTTTTTATAGTTTCATAACTCCTTATTTTAAATAATCTTACTCTACATGATTTCATGACTATTTTCAACAAAATCCTTTTCTTTTAAAATTTCATGGCATTTTTGTAAAAAGAAAATTATTTTGAAGAAGAAAACATATTTTTCTCAAGAATTCATTTCAAGTGTTTTATCAAAACCATTTTCCATCCAAGATGACATTATTTTACATGTGTATGTTTCAAGTATAATGTATCTATGATTTACATGGTTACAATTTTCTTTGGATGAAATAATATCCATTTGTTTTATATGGATTATATTATGATGGTATGATGTTTATGAAACCCATTTTATTCTTTGGGTTATGATGAATGATTTATGTTTATGTTATGGTACACGTAAGAATGATTTCAATATGAGATGGGTGTGACCTATATCTACCTCAAATGCATTGGTTAATTATTTATATCTCTTGAGATAGACATGGATGGAATGGTAAGTTAATCCAGTTCAGTGATACAGGACTGGAACGAGGAGTGAACCCGATTCAGAAAGGTAATTTGTCCACTAAGGTGGTCTTGGAAACAATGCCTTGGCTACTATGGGAATAATAACATGTGCATAATGGTTTCCACAATTACATGTTTTATTCCCACGCTATTCTATCATGATTTATGTTCCTTTATGATATATGCCTTACGTACTTCCATGATTTATGTCTTTGCTCAAGATTTTGATGTTTGGATTTTATGTTCAAGTTTTCGCATTCAAATGTTTATGGATTGTTTTATGATATCTATGTTTACCCTTAATAATCAATTGAGCTCGCCATTTTTATGTTTTCTTTTACTTAGGATATAAATAATGGTTTTAGGTAAGCAAACCAAAAGGGTAAGATCTTTATGGGAGATGTTGAAGATCTTTCACCATGATTGGAAGATTAAGGTCCGAGTTTCCAATGAAACGAAATTAATACGATCTTTGGGCGTCTGTTTTTGTCATGTAGTAAGTATTCTGCAAAAGTAATTTAATGTCCATGTACGTCAAGATTTGGGTCTCTACAGTTTGTATCAGAGCGATGTTTTAGTTAACCTTTGGAAATTATGATGCGAAAACTTTAGTGAAATCCCTAGAGATATTTCTAAGGTATGTCTAGGGATGTCCCTAAGGATAAGAATACATATAGGTGATAGTCCAAGAAATTATGGTAACGATCTTAGAATTTAACCTAAGATGTTAGATATTGATGGTACTCCCCCTTGATTATGATTTTTTCCTCTCACACAATTCTTTTTGGGTTTTATAAAATGGCCGGAAATAGGAAGATTCATGATAATGTAGGATATGATGGACAATGGAATTATATTTTTCATGAGCAACCAAATGAAATGGGATTTGGAAGTCCAAACAACGTTATTATGCCTAATCATAAATCTAATAATATGATCAATAATATCAACTTTGGTATGTTTCCCGACTTAGCTAATAAGATAGAGGTGGAGTTTCATGATGATCATAGGGGAAAGGAAGGTCAATTTCTATCACGTAAATCATGTGGGAAGAGGTATCATGGAGAATGTTTCAAAAGAACTGGAAGATGATTTTGGTGCGGAAAAGAAGGACACAAATCCAGTAACTGCAAAGGAAAAGGTTTAGTTAACACCATGGAGAAGGATAATGGTATTGGTATGACATCAAAAATGATTAGATGTTTTAAATGTGGAATGTATGGTAATTATGAAAACCAATTCCCTAAGGTAAAATCTCATGAAGAGAATTAGCATGGTCATATGGGTAGTATTTATGTGGATGATAACGAGGAGACTACAAATGATATATGATATAAAAGATGTGTTGATGCTCGGTTAATGGTTTAAGAAGGCAGTGGAATGATTGTATGTTTATCAAGAGTAAGGTAGTATAGGTAATTTAATAGTACTATGGAATAAAGAAACATCTAAGGATTGTTACAATATTGTTTTTTTCTAAAGTATTTTAAAGTATATGTTGAATGTTACTGGTAACCAAGAAAGGTAATTCAGATATTTTTTTAAAGAAGATGATATGCACATAATGAAAGGATAAAGAGAAAATGAAATTTTGATAGTATTCATGATCTCATGACTGATATACGGACAAAGTGATATCATGGTTTGAGTATATAGAAATTTTGGGGTTTGGGTATGTGGAATGAGTTAACTTTTGATAGAAATCATGTTTTCTCTAACGTTCTATGGTAATTCATGTTTCTAAAGAATACTTGATTAAAGTATTTCCATGTTTCGAATATGACCAACAAGATAAATCTTATGATATATGGGATATAAGTGATGGTATTCACATGTTTGCTATATGACCTCTTTAGTAGTGATTTTCTTTATACTATGAGATTTGACAGATGTATTTTGGAAAAGCCTAAAGATTGAAATGTATTATGTTGAACATAATATAGTAATATTTAAGGATAGAACTTTTTCTTGATATTATTTTTGGAATGTTATAGTTTTACTAAAAAGACAACCCATAGGAAGAGCGACAACCCGTCACGTCGGACAAGGCTGTGGGAATAAAACCCACAACCAAAGTGATACATGCCTTTATCACCTACCACTGGCCTACAGGAAGTCTCTGGTTAGTAAAAACTAGTTTTATTTAATTAATCGCTATGATAGATGAAGTATATGTCCATTTTTGGAATGATATACGATTAATCTCACCACAGATGGACTTATGTATATAACTGTTGCTAACATTTTGTTTGGGACAAATGGAATGAACCATCATTCTATCAAATGATCTACTAACAATTCACGAATGACAAATCCAACTTCATTTCTTTAAGAGATGAAGTTTAAATTGTTTAAGGCACAAACAACGGTACGATTATATCGAAATAAAGTAAGTATTTCATCTAATTCAAATTCTTCAAATTTAGGGAAAAGATCTTGAAAACCAAAAATGTTGTCCTCGTGTCCTTATATCCGATGAATCAGATGCTACCTTAGATCATAACAAATTTATTGCTTTGTGATTGCTGGATTTTTCATAGCCATGTTCTCTACCACTCTCCATCATAACTTGATTGTTATATTTCTCTTCCATATCCATATTTTCACCTATGTTGTCCTATGTGGAAACCCAGTGCTGAGTAACTTTTGGTGACCATTATAATTCAAATATCCCTTTTTAAAATGAAGTTTTAGTATTCCTTTTTACGATGTGGGTTTCTATTAAAACTTTCGAGTAGTAAACCATTTATAACTCCGACGAATTTCAAGGGCGAAATTCATTTTAAGGGGGTAGAATGTAATACCTTGATATTTTATAAGATATATTCATTTTAATTTCATTCATATATTCTACTATACACTACACCAAGATTATCTTGCGCTATACGCAACACCGTATTATCTTACAGTATACGCAACACTAATCTTGGATCGTGTTAAAAACAATTTCAAGTTTGTTTGATACTAATTATTCAACGCAACATTGAGTGTATATACACATATATATTCAATGTATAAATGAAATATGGTTGGATTTTGTTATATGAAACAACAAAGGAGTCTTTCACTACACACAACCCTGACTTGGCTTGCATTACACACAATCACGACCTTCCTCGATAGCGTGTGTTGTACGCAATACCGGGTTTCTCTAAACAATGATATATTATTATAAACTAGCCGTTATGGCAAGTATTAACTAAAATTTTAATTTTATAACATTATTATTCATCTTACACATTTTCTAGAACATGGTATAAGAATAAAATAAATTTTTTGGTAAAATAAGTATTTTTTAAAAAAATGCAGTTTTGCTGTCTTTTGATGGCACATCCACTTTAAATCTAGTTTTTGACATGTTTATAAGTTCAATTTAGAAAAATAAAATTCTTCTTTGGAATTCGAATATTAAATTTTACTTTGGATAAATGTTTCATATTATTTTGAAAACTTTCCTATTTTAATGAATAGTAAAAACACGCTATATTTTAATTAAAAACAATTTTTTCCATAGTAATAATTTATATGGTTAAATTATAATATTTAATGGGTTTAATGTATAAATATAATATATTTTTACCATTTAATATAATTTATGTCTTTAGAATTAATTTTTCATTTAATTCATAGGTAAAATCATTTCAATCTTTTGCAATGTTTTAACTTTTAAAACTTGTTTTCTTAATAGAGGGATTAATTTTAAATTAATTACTACAAATTCTATGTTTGGAATTCGGGAAAATGAATTCCATATTTGGAATCAGTTCGTCCAAATAATCTTAATAGGCTACTTTTTATTTTTCGGCACTATGAATAGTAACTATGGTAAATTTTATTTAGCATAGTTAAAGGTAAATTGGGTAATTGAGGGTAAATATAATATTATTAAATTACCCTAAAACATGTATTAATATAATTGGATGACTATATTTCGTCCAATGACATATTATGGTTGAAATGGAATCCATTGGAACACACTTGTATTTGATTATGACCTTTAGTTTATTTTATTTAAAGGAAAGTGAAATATGCCTCACTCACACTTTAATAATTAAAGTATTTCTACTATAAGGTTATACAGAATATAAATTCGGTTATAAATACTCATTTTAAATCTAAAATAATTTTATTTATCATGGAAATTTATTTGTAATTTTCAATTATTATTTAATTACCTTATTATCTTATACATTAATAATGGATAAATTATTTATTTAGTGAAAGATCAATAATATAGTTTTTATTTAAATATTAATGCATATAAAAAGGCCCAAAAATCTGAAAAAAACTTACTTTTAGTGTATATATAAACCCTAATCATCCAATGGACAAATGATTGACCATTTGGATCCTTATAAAGGCGATTATGACACTTATATTATTTTATTTCAAATGATTCCATAGTTGTCACCTTCAAAATTTAATAAATATAACAATTTACATGTTGTGATTTTAAGATGATAAATTCAAGTAAAGGTATTATTATGAACTCTATGAGATTTATCTTCATCATAGGATTTTATTTTTAATTTTTATTGAACAAATAATTATTTTAAATAATTATTCAGAAATGATGTACTAATTATTTTATTAAGAGATATACCAAATAAATGGTTTTAAATATATTAAAATAAATATTATATTAATTATTTAATGTTCTCCACGAATTTTATAGACAAAATTGACATGTTAGGAATATATTAAATATTTCTTTTAGAATATATTCTCTCTTTGAATTTTATTAAAATTAAAATATATGATTAGTGTCAAAAATGACACTATTGTTATTTTATAAAACTAACATATTATAAAATCGTTTAAAAATCACAAAAATATTTAAAAATTATAAAATGTAATTTATATGGTCTAAAATGTCATAAATTATCCAATTATGGACAATTAACAACACATAAGTAACTATTTATAACAATTTAAAAATTATAATCTTATTACCACAAATAAAATTAAATAGATTAAATAAGGATAAACCATGTTGATAATGTATAATATAAATTGTCAACTTGTTTATATTTTATTGGTTGTTTAGATTACAATACTATAACATATAAGATTCGTATTTGAGTCATTTTGGAGGTTTTTACGTGGGGTTTGAATTTATTATAAATTAATATTTCTTATAATTCCAAAGGTGCCGCTCTCCTCCCTTATAAAAGGGCACCTCCTCGCTCTCATCTTTAAACAACATAGAGCCTTCAAGCTCGGCCAACCCCTACCCATTTCCCTTATAAACTTCCCTAGAAATATTCTAGAGGTCCTGGTCTTCTTAAAAGTCCAATCATAGTGCCCTAAGAGGAGGTTTCAAAGAGGCGTGTCAAAGAAGAGGTAATACCCGTTACCGATTCTTTCAAATTTATTTCTTCTTCTTATTCTTCTACTTTTGTTGTTTCATTATGAATTAATAACATAAGTATCACTCATATACTTATATGTTATTTTATATATGAAACAACCCAATTTCACCTTCTATCTATCCTACAGAAAATGAAATCCCCACGCGTGAGTAGGTACGGAATACCGTCTCTATGCCCTGGTGTAATCTGTTTTCAACCACCACCTTACTTGGATGGGTATAATGGTATAAATAAATAACTATATATGATTATTGTAAAGTGATAATGATTATGAAATATTATAAAAACACTTCAATACAATTCCATGATCATGGGAATGATATCATCGTTCATGCTTACGTACGGCCTACCGTCTCTATGAATGGTGTATTTCTTTCCCTTTATCGATGTATTATGTATATTATGAATATATATTATATATAAATCATTTTATATATAATGGAATTATTTAATCATGATCTAAGTAATCATATTAATAATTACAAGTCAAAACACAGACGATAAATGAAAAGATTTTACCGAAAACACTACTTTAACCTGAATTTACAAAAGAACGGGTAATATAAAGTCATAAGTGAACCATATATGATATCATAACAATGAATATGATTCTAAAATAATTCAATGACATTATTTAAACCATTATATAGGAGGTTTGGATACATATAAAGCATATCTGACCTAAGGTAAGGGAAGATTTTGCAAATATCATTTTATTCGAGATTGCTTATACGTAAGTATTTACCGGGGTTATGATTATCATCCATGTCAATGTTTTCTAAAAATATTTTCATAAAATGTTTAGTATTCTTAAATTTATGTTTAAATTAATTTTTACCTTTTTATGAATTTTACCACAAGGTTTGGAAGGAATATTTCTGTTGTTTACTATACGAGGTACTTTTTGACTTTTGAAAAGTACGAGGAGAATGTTTTTTAAACTTATATGGGATGAATTGATTTTTTACGGTTTCATAACTCCTTATTCTCAAGAATCTTACACTACATTATTTTATGAATATTTTCAACAAAATCCTTTTCTTTTAAAATTTCATGGCATTTTTGTAAAAATAAAATGATTTTGAAGAAGAAAGGATATTTTCTTCAAGAATTCATTTCAATTGTATTATTAAAACCATTTTCTATCCAAGATGACATTATTTAACATGTGTATGTTTCAAGTATAATGTCTCTATGATTTACATGGTTCCACTTTTCTTAGGATGAAATGATATCCATTTGTTTTATATGGATTATGTTATGATGGGATGATGTTTACGAAACCCATTTTATTCTTTGGGTTATGATGAATGATTTATGTTTATGTTGTGGCACACGTAAGAATGATTTCAATATGAGATTGGTGGGACCTATATCTACCTACAATACATTAGGTAAAGATTTATATCTCATGAGATTGAAATGGCTGGAATGGTAAGTTAATTTGGTTCAGTGATACAGGACTGGAACGAGGAGTGAACTCGATTCAGAAAGGGACTTTGTCCACTAAGGTGGTCTTGGCAGCAATGCCTTGGCTACTATGGGAATCATACCATGTGCATAATGGTTTCCACAATTACATGTTTTATTCCCATTATATAATATCATGATTGATGTTCCTTTATGATATATGCCTTATGTACATCCATGATTTATGTCTTTGGTCTAGATTTTTATGTTTAGATTTTATGTTCATGTTTTTGCATTCAAATGTTTATGGATTGTTTTTTGTTCTCTATGTTTACCCTTACTAAGCATTTGAGCTCACCCTTTTATGTTTTTTCCCCCTGATATAAATAAAGGTTTTAGGTAAGAAAAACAAAAGGTTATGATCTTTATGGGAGATGTTGCAGATCTTTCACCCTGATTTGAATATTACATTCCAAGTTTCTAAAGACACAAAACTAATACCGTCTTTGGGCCTCTGTTTTTGTCATGTATTAAGTATTCCACAAAAGTAATGTAATTTCCATGTACGTCAAGATTTGGGTCTCTACAATATTATATAACTATTTATCATCTATTTCCCATTACGGATATGGACCCACTTGTTTCCCATAGTGGATCAAGATGCACTTATTTCCCATAGTTGATCATGCGTAGAGATTTTTTTTACAATTTTTATATCAGGAGATATAAATCTTCACTCAATTCATGAGGGATATATGTGTATGAACCATCTCACAAAGAAAAAATATCCTTTTTGTTCCATAATATCAAAAAACATTAATTATATCATCACATTATAACCTGTGTAAATAATACAGGATTGATAAAAATTTCATCAATTCACCCAATCATAACCAAAGGAAAATAATATTTTGGAAAAAAATTTGATTAGAATAATTGTTAAGAATCCATTTAATTAATAACGATGGAACCATTCTATTTTATCCCTAGTAAATCATAAGTAACATCAAAAGAGGACATATTAGATAGTAAATGAATTTAAAAGATCAAATGAAATATTTACTGAGTAATATAGACATTCAAATCTAATTTTTTTAAAACATAATACATTTTATAAATTCATTTTATAATAATTAAACTTGGAGACTTATAAATGATTATTTAAAAATCAATCAAAAAAATATTCAGTGGAAAATATCCTCAACATTTTTCAAATCATTATTTAAAACCAAAACATCATAACATATTTTCGATATTATTTTATTTGAAATAAAATTTGAATAAATTAATAGAATCTTTAAATAATTATATTTTCATGATGGTGGAAAATAATATTAATTTCATACATGATAAAAAAATTATATTTCTACACATTAGGTAAAATCCAAACGGGCATTGTTTTGGAAGAAATGTAGAGGTGTAATTCAATATTTTTTGTAAAATCCGAAACATGTATAAAACTTTATTTATAAAATAATTTTTATAATGTGAAAAACATTTTGAAATTTTATTTAAAAAATATGGTTTTTAAAGAAAGGTGTTTTCGACCGAAGTGATAAAAAATATTTTTTTTCATAAAAACACGCTTTTCAACTCTTGAGTACATAAAGAGAAGAAAATGAAGGAAAAAAATGTATTATCATGACATAAACATATAAGAAGAAGATTAATTAATTTCTTATGAGGTAAAACATATTATTTTATCATCAGAAACATAATAACAAACAATACTGAAAAATGATGATATTGTGAAATAAAATCTTTAAGACTTTAGTAAACTTGAATTATAAGCCCCATAAAAGAATAAAATTAAATTAAAAACAAAATATAATTAAAATAAATAAATTAATTATATTTAAAATAAAATGTGTTTTATATAAACCACATAAAAGTTGATAGGTTCATAACCTAACAGATGTCTCATGGAAGAAATATTGAGACAAAAATCCCTTACTGCTTTGGTAACTATTTAATTATAAAACCCATTAAATAGTTACACTAAAATTGATTTGTAATGAAAAATAATTTTCATTATACTGATCATAGAATACATTCATGGTCATTAAATAAACCAAATAAAATAAATACTTTTTGAATATGTTATACTTCTAATAGAAGTAAAAAAGTGAGATGGACATCTCTTAACTTATGTCTCAACATCCATTGTAAAAATTCAAAAATCATATATAATAATTATATTCCTAAAATTATAGAATATTTTTTTTTCTTATATATAACATATTTTCATTAAAATCATCCCAATTTCAATCTATGTAATGAGTGAATGGATAACAAGGCTTCGTGAGGAGACAATTCTCTATACAAACGCCCGGCATTATCATATTCTGGGAAAATGGAAGGTATAAAAATATATTTTTTAAAATAATTCCAGAAATTTAATAATATCATAAATATCATATATGAATATTTATTCCATCATTATATTGATCCATGAGAGGTGGTAATGGAAAATGAATAACATTGGTTCATGAGGCGAATGTCCGTCGTACACACGAATGATGATTTTGTATTCTATTTGATAAAAGAGGATACGATGGGAGGTAATTCCCTACAAGTAAAAAAATATCTTAATATTATTATATAAAAATTATTTAATAAAAATTAGAGTAGGTGGAGGTAGAAATAAAATAAAATTCTCGTTTAGGGATGTTACATCTTCTTCAATAACTTCATAAAGTTTTCAGCAAATGGCTTCATAGGATAGTATTTTGAAAAAGAAACAAGGATTATAGGATGAGGTTTTTTAATTACTGATTTTATTTTTTAGGTATTATATACTTTTTTCAAATGTGTGATGAGGAGATCAGAGTGGGTATCTTTTTCTAAGTTAGGTGAGTGGCAGAGTTGTAATTTTTGAAAAGAAGAAGGTGACATTGGTTTTTCACATGCCACAAGGATCCAAAATGAACAATTATTGATAATATAATTGATAATTTCTATATTTTTTCAACCAATTTATTTTGGAGATTCTTTTTGTCCTTTTAACCCATATATTTTTTGTTTATCCCCTCAAAAACCCTTTTTTACATTATCCTTATTAATGTTTCTTTCTATTTTCACTATTCATTACGGAAAACAATAATTCGAACTAATTAGGTGACATAAATTTTAATGATTTTAAATATGTTATCCTTTTGAAAAATTATATTTATATAATTATAAAATTTTAATTTAAAATTAACCTCGTAAACATGACGAGAAAGAAATTTTCTAAAGATAAAATGATCAAATGTTTAAAAAGTTTTTATATCAAAATTTACTATGAAATTGATTCAAATAAGCTGAATTGGATTAATATGTATATTATTTATATAATATTAAATTTAAAACCAATTGAACCAAATTTTATGTTTTTAAAGGCTTCAAATGAAATGAGAATTATTAATAAAAGATATTATTTTTTAGAATTTATAAAAACATCTATCTTTGTAGAAAATCTCTAAAATTTCCCACTAACATAATTTTGAAATGATTATTTAAAAAATTAATTTCTTTTTTTTTCAAATATATTTTCTTATATTTTAAAATATCATTTTTTTAATAATTTCTAGAAAAGGCAAAAAAATAGTGTTTTAGAAAACTATAGTTTTTACAACACCCTGATATTTTATGAGAAGTATATTTTTTATGTCTTATGTTATACTCAATATCAAAAGAATGTTTCATGGTACACAACACTAGTTGGCTTGCGTTACACGCAATCACAACCTTCTTTGATAGCGTGTGTATTACGCAATACCGAGTTTCACTAAACAACGATATATTATTATAATAGTATAAACTAGCCGTTATGAATAGTATTAACTGAATTTTGTATTTTATAACATTATTATTCATCTTACATATGTTCTAAAACATGGTATGAGAACAAAATAATTTTTTCGGGTAAAATAATTATTTTTTAAAAAATACAGTTTTACCACCTTTTGATGGTGCACCCACATTAAATATAGTTTTTGACATGTTTATAATTTAAATATGACAAAATAAATGTCTTATTTGGAATCAGGATATACAAATTTACTTTGGATAGAATTTTCATATTATTCTAGTAACTTTCATATTTTGATGAATAGTAAAAACACGCTATATTTTGATTAAAAACAACTTTTTTTCATCACAATAATTTATACGGTTAAATTATAATATTTAATGGTTTTAAATTATAAATAGAATATATTTTTACCATTTAAAATAATGTATGTCATTATAATTAATTTTATATTGAATTCATATGTAAAAACATATCAATCTTTGGCAATGTTTTATCTTTTAAAACACGTTTGCTTAACAACATGATTAATATTAAATTAATTACTGAAACTTATTTGTTTTAAATTTTGAAAATTGGATTCCATATTTGGATTCAGTGGGTCTAAATTATGTTAATTGGTTACTTTTAGTTTTTTGAGATTATGAATAGTAACTACGGTAATTTTTATTTACTACAGTTAAAGGTAAATCAGGTAATTAAGTGTAAAATTATAAGATTACCCTAACATTTTCCCAAATCCTATTGGATGAATAAAAGTAGACCCATATCACCTAATGGCCAGACTAGATTCATTTCATGGACTTTTGACCATGAAATAATATAATTACTATTAAAACCAAAGAAAGTGACAACATGTCACTCTCTAAAATCGTATAAGTATAATTATTTTAATTTAGAAATAAACTTCATGAAAATACGAACATGAATAGTCTCAAGAAATATAATAAAATTATATACATCATATGAATTTATTTATAATTTTTAGGCATTAAATAATTATCATTAATTATGACACAATAGTGATGTTGAAATTATTTTATTGATTGAAATATCAAATAAATGTTTTTAAATGTATTAAAATCAATATTATATAAACTATTTAATGTGATCCACTAATTTTATAGATAAAAATTACATGTTATGAATCTATTAAATATTTTAGTTCGAACATATTTTCTGTATATATTTTATTTAAACTCAAATAAATTAATAGTGTCAAAATTGACACTATTGTTAATTTATAGAAATTACATATTATAAAATTGTTTAAAAATCAAAAAAATATTTAAAAATTGTAAATTAAAATTTATATGGTCTAAAATGTACTAATTTATAAAATTATGGACAATTTACAACATATAAGTAATTATTTATAATGATTTAAAATTTAGAATATTATTACCACAAATAAAATTAAATACATTATATAAGAATAAATCATGTTGATAATGTTTAAAATAAATTCCCAACTTGTCTAAATTTTTTTGGATGATGATATTACAACCCTATCTCATATAATAATCAGATTTTAGTCATTTTTGGAGGTTTTAAAATGGGGTTGGAATTTATTATAAATTAATATTTCTTATAATTCCAAAGGTGCCCCTCTCCTCCCTTATAAAAGGGCACCTCATCCCTCTCCACCTCACACCACATTGAGCCTTAAAGCTCAGCCAAAACCTACCAATTTCTCTTCTCCACTTCCCTAGAAACATATTAGAGGTTGTGGTCTTCTTCAAAGACCAATATTAGTTCCCTAAGAGGAGGTTTCAAAGAGGCATGTCAAAGAAGAGGTAATATCCGTTACAAATTCTTTCAAATTTATTTCATATTATACTTCTTCTTATTTAGTTGTTTAATTATGAAGTAATAAAATCAGTATCACCCATATAATGATATGTTATTATAAATATGAAACAACCCTATTTCACCTTCTATACATCCTATGGAAAATGAAATCACCGCGCGTGCATACGTACGGAATACCGTCTCCATGCCGTGGTGTAATCTGTTTTCCACCACCACCTTACTTGGATGGGTATAATGGTGTAAAGAATAACTATATATGAATATTGTAAAATTATATTTATTCTGAAATATTATACATACACTTCAATACAATTCCACGATCATGGGAACGATATCATCGCTCGTGCCTACGTATGACCTACCATCTCCACGATGTGATGCGACTCGTTCTACATGATCTTCATTGAATAATGATTATATAAATGAATTTAATGAGTAAATATGATATATATTACACTAATAACATTCTGGAAATGAGGTATCTAGAACCTAAAAAGAATAATAAGAATTTATTTGACAAAACACACATAAGAACATAAAGCAATAAACACCCGAATAACAAGTAGCAATGGAATATTACTAATAAGAAACTAAAAATATGACCATATATGATATCATAACAATGTGTATGATTATGGAATAATTCAATGACATTATTTAAATCATTATAAAAGAGGTTTGCACACTAACAAAGGATATCAGACTTAAGGTAAGGGAAAATCTCGCAATCTCATTTTTATCCGAGATTCTTTATACTTCAGAATTTACTGGGGAATATTTATCTTCCACATCCATGATTCCTCAATATATAATATTATTTATATCCTCCTACAATTTTTTAAATCTAATTTTACCCTTCGGTGAATTTTTAGTAAATGATATGAAAGGAATGTTTTGTCATTTTTAGTATGATGTACTTTTTTTGACTTTTCCGGCCAAAGTACGAGAAGAATTTTTTACATTAACTTATAGGGAATGAATGGATTTTTAGAACATTATTTCCATGAAGCTTCATTTACAAGTTTTCATGTTTATTTTTAATCAAATTCTTTTAGTTTACAATTTTATTACGTGTTAAGAAAGGAAAAATGTTTTTGACGTAGAAAGGATATTTTTCTCAAGAATGGAGTTCAAGTGTTTTATCAAAATTATTTTCCATCTAAGATAATATAGGTTTCTGTTTCTATACCTATTTTTACATTGATTTGATTATTTTATGATTGAATTAATTTCATTATTTCCTTTTATCTTATATGGATTATGTTTTGATGGCATGATGTTTAAGAATCCCATTTTTATTACACGGGATATCCTATGATGTATGATTTATGATTTTTTGGGACACATAATAATGGTTTCGTTATGAGATGGGTGGGACCTATATCTCTCTTCAATGCATTGGGTAATGATTTATATCCCATGAGATAGACATGGATGGAATGAAAAGTTAATCTAGTTCAGTGATACAGGACAGGAACGAGGAGTGAACTCGGTTTAGTAATGGACTTTGTCCGCTATGATAGTCTTGGAAATGAGTCTTTACTAAAATGAAATGATTTTCTATGATTATGTCTCTATGCCAAAAAGTATAATGTTTTATGTTATGATTATTTTGGATTAAAGTTCACCACTATGATTTATCCCATGTTATGATATTATGATATCTTTTGTAGGATAACATATTCAAAATGTTATGTTCTTATATGATATGATTGATATTTATTTTGTTTACCCTTACTGAGAATTTGAGATGACCCTTTTGTATGTTTTCTTTTCCCCAGGTCTGGATGAAGGGTATTCAGTAGAATATGCAAAAAGGGACTCCAGATATGATGAAATAAATGGTAGACAATGTAGATGATTTGTGAACCAGTTGTTTATGTTTCCCAGTTTCTAGATACATTATACCTATATGGTCATTTCATGGTTTTGTTATATGTTGTGATAAGTGTGCTTAAATTTTGAAGTAATAACAATGTATGTAAAGTATGGGTCTTTATAGTTGGTATCAGAGGAAAGGTATATTCAACCTTTGTAAACTAGGATGTAAAATCCTTAGTAAGAACCCTAAGGATATGTGTAATCATAGAAAACAATATTAGTGTTTTAGAAATGGCCATGAATAACCTATGATAAGACCTTAAGTGTTAAATTTTATTCTTGATTGTGTGGTTTTCCTATTATGATTAGTGTTTCTCACTCTATTCTTATTGGTTTTAGGCAATGTCTAGAATCCGAAGGAACCATGTTAATGCTCAATGCGATGGGAAATTCAATGATTTTACCCCTGAGAAACCAAACGTTATTGGAGCTAGAATGAAAAATCTTATAGCCATGCTCACACAAATTTCTAAAGCTATGAACCATACAGGACTTCCAAACGAGAAAAGGAAGGATAAACATTATGTTGAATCCTTCATGAGGTAGTGTTAAAATTCATTCAGCGGGTCTTCTGATCTATTAGTGGATGAACAATGGATTAGTACCACTGAAAAGATATTTCTAGTTCTACAATGTTCTGAACATGACAAAGTCATCTTAACAATGTATCGTTTGGAAGGTGATGCTGATCAATGGTGGAATATTATCAAGAATACGAGGCAAAAAGATGAAATTGAGTCCATGGAATGTGACGAGTTAAAGAACATATTTTTCAATAAGTACTTCCCTCATATTCTTCGAAAAAAGTTGGAGAAGGAGTTTCATGAAATGAAGAAAAAGGACGATGAATCTGTTGGTACCTATGAAGCAACTTTTACAAGACTTTCAAGGTACTATTCCAAAATTATTATCAAACATGAGAGTAAAATCGATCGATTCTTTAGTGGCTTGAATCTAAGTCTCCGAAAGGCATTATCCATAAGGGACTTCAATAGATACAAGGAAATTGTTTGATGTGCTCTCAAGGTTGAGATGGAGATTGGAGTAACCCATTAGTCAGATGGGTTTGATAAGAAGAGGAAAATTGAATTCAAAGTAAAATCAAAATACCACACTAAAAAGAAGATGAGTTTTCCTTTATGATCAAGTTGTGGAATGAAACATGGACGAAATTTTCTTAAAGGTACAAGAAAATGTTTTAAGTGTGGAAAAGATGGTCATCGGGCAGTTGAATGCCGAAATAATGGGAAGAAGATGTCTAATGATCGGAACAAAGAAAGGGATACACCGAATGAACCTCCTAAACTTGAATTTTTCAAGTGCAAGGAGATGGGGCATTATTCCAGTCAATGACCAAATCCAAGGGTTGTTGATGATGATCGATGTTAACAAACTCTTAAGGCCAAAGACAAATGAAAGTCACATGTAATTACTATCGGCGATGTGGAGTATGATAACGAACTGGTGAAAGGTACACTTACGATCCACTCAAAAGTAGAAAATGTTTTATTTGATTATGAATCCACCCACTCTTTTATTTCTGAAGAATTTTCTAAGGGTATCACCGTATTAACTCAACAATTAGATGTTGAGTTAGCTGTGACAACCCCTAATGGCACAACGATCACATTAAAAGTTTATAATTCTTCTCTGATTTAAGTTTGTGGGAATGTTCTTCCTGGAAATATTGTGATCCTTCCTATAGTGGAATTTGATGTGATTCTTGGCATGTATTGGCTTTCTTTATACAGATCTCGTATTAATTTCCAATGAAGGGAAATCACATTTAATATTCCAGATCAATCTACTATCATCTATCGATGCAAGGATGAATATAACCTTTTAGTGGAAATTTCTTCCATATTATGGGTCTTGATTCCAATAAATGAAGGTTATTTATCTCAAATGGTTGGAGAGAAACTCACGATTAAGAATACACCCATTGTACAGGAGTTTGATGATGTCTTTCCGAAGGAATTACTAGGTCTTCCACCAAATCGTGAAGTTGAGTTTTCAATAAAACTCATACCGGGTGCTATGCCCATTTCGAAGACACCTTATAGAATGGACCCAATTGAGTTACAGGAATTGAAGAAGCAACTCCAAGAGAATATTGATAAAGGATTCATATGCCCTAGTGCATCACCTTGGGGAGCACCTGTTCTATTTGTTAATAAGAAATATGGATAAATGAGACACTGCATTGATTATCGAGAACTAAACAAGATCACTATCAATAAAAAATATCCTCTCCCACACATTAATGACTTATTTGACCAACTACGTGGAGCTCAATACATTTCCAAGATTTATCTTCATTCAGGGTATCATCAATTATGGGTCAAAAGGGAGGATATACCAAAGACGACTTTTCATACAAGGTATGGACACTATTAATTTATAGTGATGCCATTTGGTCTTACTAATGCCCCTACTATCTTAATGGATCTGATGAATGGAGCCTTTAGAGACTATCATGATCAGTTTTCGGTAGTCTTTATAGACGATATTATTGTTTATTCAAAGGGAAAGGAGGAACATTAAGATCACATGAGAATTGTATTAAATACTCTAAGAAAGGAGATGCTTCATGCCAAATTTACCAAGTGTGAATTTTGGCTTCAAGAAGTTTCATTTTTTGGCCACATAATCTCAAAAGAGGGGATATAAGTGGATCCAGCAAAAACAGAGGTTATCAAATGATGGTTGAGACCAACAACAGTAACTGAGATCCAAAGTTTTCTTGGCCTGGCGGGATATAATCAACGTTTTGTGAAAGAATTTTCAATGTTATCTAATCCAATCACCATGTTTACTCGAAAAGGAGTTATGTTTATGTGGACAAAGGAGTGTGAAGATAATTTCAAGGAGTTGAAAAGAGGGTTATCCAGTGCTCCTATGCTCACACTGCCTTGTAGTGGAGAAAGGTTTTTGATCTTCAGTGATGAATCCTAGAAGGGATTGGGGTTTGTTATCATGAAAATTGATTTGGTGATAGCGTGTGCCTCCCGACAGTTGAAAATCCTTGATCAAAACTACCCAACTCGTGATTTGGAGTTCACTGTGGTAATCATTGAATTAAGGATTTGGTGGTATTATCTTTATGGTGAAAGGGGTGATATTTATACTAATAGTAAAAGTTTAATGTATATTTTCACACAAAAGGAGATAAATATGCACCAAGAAGATGGTTAGAGCAGATTAAAGATTACGGCTGCTCAATTCATTATCACCCTGGGAGAGAAAACAAGGGGGCGAATGCATTAAGTCGACAAGACCACACTAGCTTATCCATGATGAGGATCTCAAAGGATCCAATATTTATGGATTTACAAAGGATAGATCTTGGAATTATAATGGACGGGAAAAAATCTTATCTTTCTCAAATGAATGTTCAACCATCTAAACATGTGACGATTAAAGAGGCAAAAAAAGAAGATGTAGAGTTACAAAAGAAGATGAGAAATGTTCCTGAATTCAACCTTGATTGTGATGGGATAATAAGGTTCAGGAATCGGGTTTGTGTTCCTACCATCCCAGAATTAAAGAAGGAGATGCTGGATGAGGCTCATAGTTCTTCATTCTCTATTCATCCTAGAACCATGAAGATATATAGGGACCTGAAAAAGTACTTCTGGTGGGATGGCATGAAAAGAGATATTGCTGAATATGTATCTCGAGGATTGGTTTGTCAGCAAGTTAAAGTTGACAGACAGAAGTCTAGGGGGATGTTTCAACCATTACCCATACCTGAATGGAAATGGGAAAACTACACTATGGACTTTGTCACCAGACTTCCTAAAACATCCAAATGCAATAATGCTATCTGGGTTATAGCTGACCGTCTTACGAATTCAGCACAATTCATTGCTATTAGGGAAGATTTCTCTTTGGATCAGCTTTCCAGGATATATGTAAAGGAAGTGGTAAGATTGCATGGAGTATAACTTTCCATTATATCTGATCGGGATCTGAGGTTTACCTCGAAGTTCTGGAAAAGTCTTTAGCATACTCTAGATATAGAGTTGAGTTTCATCACTACTTATCATCCTTAGAAAGACGGTCTGTCTGAGAGAACAATTCAAACTCTAGAAGATATGCTAATAGCTTGCTCTATGGAATTCAAAGGAGGTTGGGATCAACACCTTCCATTGGTGGAATTCTCTTATAATAATAGCTTTCACTCCAGTATTCTAATGGCTCATTATGAAGCTCTCTATGAAACGAAATGCTGAACTCCAATTTGCTAGGATGAAGTTGGGGAAAGAAAGCTATTAAGACCTGATCTTGTTGATGAGATGGAAGAAAAAGTCAGATCTATTCAACAACACATAAGAGCAGCTCAGAGTCGACAAAAACGTTATGCCGACCATTGAAGAAAATACCTAGAGTTTGAAGTGGGTTATAAAGTGTTCTTATGAATATCTCCTTGGAAGAGAGTAATGAGATTTGAAAAGAAGGTAAAGATGAGCCCTAGGTATATTGGTCCTTTTCAAATTATGGATCATGTTGGGAAGGTAGCTTACCGATTGGTTCTTCCACCAAATCTCTCTCAAGTTCACGATGTGTTCCATGTATCTCTCATGAGAAAGTACATACCCGATCCTTCACATGGACTCATCTCAGAAGTTGTACCACTGGAAAAAGATCTTTCTTATGATGAACAACAGATAGAGATTTTGGATATTAGTGAAAATTTTCTAGTGAACAAGACCACTCGCTTTGTGAATGTTTTATGTAGGAACCACAAATTAGAAGAAGTTATATGGGAGCTTGAGGATACGATGAGGGAGAGGCATCCTCATTTGTTTTTAACGAAGTGACGAATTTCGAGGGCGAAATTAATTTTAAGGGGGGTAGAATGTAACACCTAGATAAATTATGAGAAGTATTGTTTTTCTTATGTAATACGCAACATCAAAAGAATATTTCACGGTAGAAAACACTAGCTTGGCTTGCATTACACGCAATCGCGACCTTCCTCGATAGTGTGTGTATTATGCAATACTGAGTTTCACTAAACAACGATATTTTATTATAATATTATAAACTAGCCATTATGAATAGTATTAACTAAATTTTTAATTTTATAACATTATTATTCATATTACATATTTTCTATAACATTGTATGAGAACAAAATAAATTATTCAGGTAAAATAAGTGTTTTTCAAAAAATGCATTTTTGCCGCCTTTTGATGGCGCACCCACATTGAATATAGTTTTTGACATGTTTATAAGTTCAATATGAAAAAATAAAATTCTTCTTTGGAATCAGGATATAAAAATTTACTTTGGATAAACTTTTCATATTATTCTAGTAACTTTCATATTGTGATGAATAGTAAAAACACGCTATATTTTAATTAAAAACAACTTTTTCATCAAAATAACTTATATGGTTAAATTATAATATTGAATGGGTTTAAAGTATAAATAGAATATATTTTTACCATTTAATATAATTTATTCCATTAGCATTAATTTTACATTGAATTCGTAGGTAAAAACATTTCAATCTTTGGCAATGTTTTAAATTTTAAAAACCTATTTTCTTAACAACGGGATTAATTTTAAATTAATTAATGCAACTTATGTGTTTTGAATTTTGATAAATGGATGCCATATTTGGATTTAGTGGGTCCAAATTATATTAATACGTTACTTTTGTTTTTTTGAGATTATGAATAGTAACTATGGTAATTTATATTTACTGTAGTTAAAGGTAAATCGGGTAATTAAGGGTAAATTTATAAAATTACCGTAACACTTGCCAAAATCATATTGGATGAATAAAAGTCGACCCATATCACCTAAGGGTCAGACTAGATGCATTTCATGGACTTCTGAACATGAAATAATATAATTATTATTAAAACCATGAAAGTGACAACAAGTCACTCTCTTATATCTTATAAGTTTAATAATTTTAATTTAGTGATAAAATTAATGAAACATTGAAAATTAATAGTCTACAGAAATATAACAAAATTATCTACTTCATATGAATTTATTTATATTTTTAGAGACTAAATAAGTATCATTAATTATGACATAATGGTGATGTTGAAATCATTTTATTGATTGAAATATCAAATAGTTTATTTTAATCGTATTAAAATAAATATTATATGAACTATTTAATGTGCTCCACTAATTTTCTATACAAAAATGACATGTTAGTAATCTGTTAAATATTTTAGTTCTAACATATCTTCTGTATATATTTTATTTAAACTCAAATAAATGAATAGTTTCAAAATTTACACTATTGTTAATTTATAGAAATTACATATTATAAAATTTTTTAAAAATCACAACAAAATTTAAAAATTGTAAATTAAAATTTATATGGTCCAAAATTTAATAAAGTATAAAATTATGGACAATTCACAACATATAAGTAATTATTTATAATTATTTAAAATTTAGAATATTATTACCACAAATAAAATTAAATAGATTATATGAGGATAAATCATGTTAATAATGTTTAAAATAAATTCCCAAATTGTCTAAATTTTATTTTCTCATGGGATTAAAACCCTATATCATCATATATTAGGATTAGAGTCATTTTGGGAGGTTTTTAAGGGGGGTTGGAATTTATTATAAATTAATATTTCTTATAATTCCAAAGGTGCCCCTCTCCTCCCTTATAAAAGGGCACCTCCTCCCTCTCCTCCTCACACCACTTTTTGCCTTCACACTCAGCCAAAACCTGCCAATTTCTCTTCTCCACTTCCCTAGAAACATCCTAGAGGTCCTGGTCTTCTTCAAAGACAAATCTTATTGCCCTATGAGGAGGTTTCAAAGAGGCTTGTTGATGAAGAGGTAATATCCATTACCAATTCTT
Source organism: Viscum album (assembly GCA_963277665.1). Lineage (NCBI taxonomy): Eukaryota > Viridiplantae > Streptophyta > Magnoliopsida > Santalales > Viscaceae > Viscum > Viscum album. Next base: position 1,088,611,787 of record OY728139.1, read on the forward strand.
TCAAATTTATTTCTTCTTCTACTTCTTCTTCATTAAATGTTTAATTATGAAGTAATAACATCAGTATCAATAATATAAGTATTATTTATTATAAATATTATACAACCCTATTTCACCTTCTATCCATCCTACGGAAAATGAAATCACCACACGTGCGTACGTACGGAATACCGTCTCCACGCCGTGGTGTAATCTGTTTTCCACCACCTCCTTACTTGGATGTGTATAATGGTGTAAAGAATAACTATATATTATTATTATAAAATGTAATTTATTCTGAAATAGTATACATACACTTCAATACAATTCCACGATCATTTGAATGGTATTATCGCTCGTGCGTACGTACGGCCTACCGTCTCCACGATGTGATGCGACTCGTTCTACAGGATCTTCATTGAATAATGATTATATAAATGAATTGAATGAGTAAATATGATATATATTACAGTAATACGTTCTGGAAATGAGGTTTTTAAAAACTAAAAAGAATAATAAGAATTTATTCGACAAAACCCAAATAAGAACATAAAGCAATAAACACTAGAATAACAAGTAGCAATGAAATATTACTAATAAGAAGCTATAAATATGACCACATATGACATCATAGCAATGAGTATGATTCTGGAATAAGTCAATGAAATTATTTAAATCATTATACAGGAGGTTTGGACACGTACATAACATATCGGACCTAAGGTAAGGGAAAATCTCACACTCTAATTTTTATCCGAGATTGTTTATACTTCAGAATTTACTGGGGAATATTTATCATCCACATACATGTTTCTTCAATATATAATATTATTTCTATACTCCGACAATTTTTTAAATCCAATTTTACCCTTAGGTGAATATTTAGTAAAAGATATGAAATGATCCTTTTTTCATTTTTAGTACGAGGTACTTTTTTTTGACGCTTCCGGCCAAAGTATGAGAAGAATGTTTTTCTTTTACTTATATGGTATGAATGGATTTTTAGAACATTATTTCCACGAAGCTTCCTTTACATGTTTTCAATTTTATTTTTAATCAACTTCTTTTAGTTTAAAATTTAATGACATGTTAAGAAAGGAAAAATGTTTTTGAAGTAGAAAGGATATTTTCCTCATGAATGGAGTTCAAGTGTTTTATCAAAATTATTTTCCATCTATGATAATATAGGGTTATGTTTATATCCCTATTTTTTACATTGATTTGATTATGTTATTGTAGAATTAATTTCATGATGTCCTTTTATCTTATATGGATTATTTTTTGATGGGATGATGTTTAAGAATCCCTTTTTTATTACATGGGTTATGCTATGATATATGATTTATGATTTTGGGGCACACATAAGAATGGTTTCATTATGAGATGGGTGGGACCTATATCCCCCTCCAATGTATTGGGTAAAGATTTATATCTCATGAGATAGACATGGATGGATCAGCCAGTTAATCCGGTTTTGTGATATAGGACTGGAACGAGGAGTGATCTCGGTTCAGTAATATACTTTGTCCGCTATGATAGTCTTGGCAATGAGTCTTGACTAAAATTAAATGATTTTCTATGATTATGCGTGTATTCCAAAAAGTATCATGTTTTATGTTATGATTATTTGGGATTACATTTCACCACTATAATTTATCCCATGTTATGATATTATGATCTCTTTTACAGGATAAGATATTCAAAATGTTAGGTTCTCATATGATATGATTGATATTTATTTTGATTAGCCTTACTGAGAATTTGTGCTCACCCTTTTTTATTTTTTCTTTTCCCCAGGTCTGGATTAAGGGTATTAAGTAGAATATGCCAAAAGGGACTCTATATATTATGAAATAAATAACAGACAACGTAGATGATTTATGAACCAGTTGTTTATGATTCCCAGTTTCTAAAGACACTATACCTATACAGTCCTTTCATGGTTTTGTTATATTTTGTAATAAGTGTGCTTTAATTTTGAAGTAATAACAATGTATGTAAAGTATGGGTTGTTATAGTTGGTATCAGAGGAAAGGTATAGCCAACCTTTGGAAACAAGGATGTGAAAGCCTTAGTAATAACCCTAAGGATATGTCTAAGTATAGAACAAAATATTAGTGTTTTAGAAATTGCCATGAATAACCTATGATAAGACCTTAAGAGTAAAATTTTATTCCTGATTATGTGGTTTTCCTATTATGATTAGTGTTTCTCACACTATGCTTATTGGTTTTAGTCAATGGCTAGAACCTGAAGGAACTGTGTTAATGCTGAATGCGATGGGCAATGCAATGATTGTCCCCCTGAGCAACCAAACGTTATGGGAGCTAGAATGAAAAATCGTGTATCCATGCTCACACAACATTCTCAAGCAATGAACCGTGAATGACTTCCAAACGGGCAAAAGAAGGAGCAACATTCTGTTGAATCCTTCATGAGGCAGCGTCCACCATCATTCAGCGGGTCTTCTGATCCATTAGTGGATGAACTATGGATTAGTACCACTGAAATGATATTTTCAGTTCTACATTTTTCTGAACATGACAAAGTCATATTACCAGTGTATCATTTCGAAGGTGATGCTGATCAATGGTCAAATGTCATCAAGAATATGAGGCAAAGAGATAAAATTGAGTCCATGGAATGGGATGAGTTCAAGAACTTATTTTTCAATAATTACTTCCCTCATATTCTTTGAACAAATATGGAAAATGAGTTTCTTGAACTGAAGAAAAAATATGATGAATCTGTTGGTACCTACAAAGAAAATTTTACAACACTTGCAAGGTAAACTTCCAAAATTATTATCCAACCAGAGAGTAAAATCGATCGATTCTTTAGTGGATTAAAACAAAGTCTTTAAAGGGCGTTATCTATAAGGGAATTCAATAGCTACGAGGAAAATGTTCGATGTGCTCTCAAGGATGAGATGGAGATCGGAGTAACACATCAGTCATATGGGTTTGATAAGAAGAGGAAAATTCATTTCAAAGGAAAATCTAAAGACCAAACTGAAAAGAAGATGAGTTTTCTTTTATTCTCAAATTGTGGAAAGAAACATGGTGGGAATTGCCTTAAAGGAACAAGAAAATGTTTTAAGTGTAGAAAAGAAGGTCATCGTGTAGTAGAATGTCGAAATAATGGGAAGAAGATGTCTAATGATGCGAACAAAGAAATGGATACACAGAATGGACCTCCTACACTTCAATGTTTCATGTGCAAGGAGATGGGGCATTATGCCAATCAATGCCCAAATCCAAGAGTTGTTGATGATGATCGACTTCAAGAAACTCTTAAGGCCAAAGACAACAGATAGTCACATGCAATTACTATTAGTGATGTGGAGTATGATAACGAAGTGGTGAAAGGTACACTTACCATCCACTCAAAAGTAGAAAATGTTTTATTTGCTTCTGTATCCACCCAATCTTTTATTAATGAAGAATTTTCTAAGGGTATCACCATATTACCTTAAAATTAGATGTTGAGATAGCTGTGACAACTCCTAATGGCACAACAGTCTCATCAATAGTTTATAATTCTTCTCCAATTGAAGTTTGTGGGAAAGTGCTTCCTGCAAGTCCTGTGATCCTTCCTATAGTGAAATTTGATATGATTCTTGGCATGGATTGGCTTTCTTAATATGGAGCTCGTATAAATGCCAAATAAGGGAAATCACATTTAATAATCCTGATCTATATAATATCATCTATCAATGTAAGGATGAATATAACATTCCAGTGGAAATTTCTTCCATCTTATGGGTCTTGATTCCAATAAATGAAGGTTATTTATCTCAAATGGTTGGAGAGAAACTCACTATTAAGAATACACCCATTGTACGAGAGTTTGATTATGTCTTTCTAGAGGAATTACCAGGTCTTCCACCAAATCGTGATGTTGAGTTTTTAATATAACTCATACCGGGTGTTATGCCCATTTCAAAGACACCTTATAGAATGGACCCAATTGAGTTGCAGGAATTGAAGAAGCAACACCAAGAGAATCTTGATAAAGGATTCATACGCCCTAGTGTGTCACCTTAGGGAGCACCTGTTCTATTTGTTACGAATAATGATAGATCAATGAGACTCTGCATTGATTATCGAGAACATAACAAGATCACTGTCAAGAAAAAAATATCCTCTCCCACACATTGATGACTTATTTGACCAACTACGTGGAGCTCAATAATTTTCTAAGATTGATCTTCATTCAGGGTATCATCAATTAAGGGTCAAAATGGGGGATATACGAAAGACAACTTTTCATACAAGGTATGTACACTATGAATTTATAGTGATGCCATTTGGTCTTACTAATTACCCTTCTATCTTCATGGATCTGATGAATATAGTATTTAGAGACTATCTTGATCAGTTTGTGGTAGACTTTATAGACGATATTATTTTCTATTCAAAGAGCAAGGAAGAACAGGAAGATCACTTGAGAATTGTATTAAAGACTCTAAGAAAGGAGAAGCTTTATGCCAAATTTACCAAGTGTGAATTTTGGCTTCAAAAAATTTCATTTTTGGGTCACATAATCTCAAAAGATGGGATATATGTGGATCCAGCAAAAATAGAGGTTATCTAAATATGGTCTGGACCAACAATAGTAACTGAGATCCAAAGTTTTCTTGGTCTGGATGGATATTATCGACGTTTTGTGAAAGATTTTTCAAGGTTATATAATTCACTCACTAGGTTGACTCGAAAAGGAGTTATGTTTGTGTGGACGAAGGAGTGTGAAGATAATTTCAAGGAGTTGAAAAGAAGGTTATCCAGTGCACCTATGCTCACACTTCCTTGTAGTGGAGAAATGTTTGTGTTCTACAAAGATGCATCCAAGAAGGGATTGGGGTGTGTTCTAATGCAAAATGATATGGTGATAGCTTGTGCCCCACAACAATTGAAAATCCATGAGGAAAATTAACTAACTCATGATTTGGAGTCAGCTGCGGTAATCGTTGCATTAATAATTTGGAGGCATTATCATTATGGTGAAAGGTGTGATATTTATACTGATCATAAAAGTTTAAAGTATATTTTCACACAAAAGGAGATGAATATGCACCAAAGAAGATGGTTGGATCTGATTAAGGACTATGACTGCTCAATTCATTATCATCATGGGAAAGCAAACAAGGTGGCGGATGCATTAAGTCGACAAGACCATGCTAGCTTATCCATGATGAGGATCTCAAAGGATCCAATATTTATGGATTTAAAAAGGATGGATCATGGAATTATAATGGAAAGGGAAAAATTTTATCTTTCTCAAATGAATGTTCAACCATCTATACGTGTGATGATTAAAGAGGCACAAAAAGAAGATTTAGAGTTACAAAAGAAGGTGAGAAATGTTCCTGAATTAAACCTTGATTGTGATGGGATAATAAGGTCCAGGAATCGGGTTTGTGTTCCTCACATCCAAGAATTAAAGAAGGAGCTACTGGATGAGGCTCATAGTTCTTCATTTTCTATTCATCCTGAAAGCACGAAGATGTATAGAGACCTAAAAGAGTACTTCTGCTGGGATGGCATGAAAAGATATGTTGCTGAATATGTCTCTCGATGCTTGGTTAGTCAGAAAGTTAAAGATGAGAGACAAAAGTCTAATGGGATGTTACAACCATTACCCATACCCGAATGGAAATGGGAACACATCACTATAGACTTTGTCACTGGACTTCCTAAAACATCCAAAAGCAGTAATTTTATCATGGTTATAGTTGATCGTCTTACGAAGTCGGCACACATAATTTCTATTAGGGAATATTTCCCTCTGGATTAGCTTTCCAGGAAATATGTAAAGGAAGTGGTAAGATTTCTTGGAGTACCACTTTCCATTATATCTTATTAGGATCTGAGATTTACCTCGATGTTTTGGAGAAGCCTTCAACATACTCTAGATACAGAGTTGAGTTTCAGCACTGCTTATCATCCTTAGACAGATGTTCAGTCTGAGAGAACAATTCAAACTCTAGAAGATATGTTAAGAGCTTGATCTATGGATTTAAAAGGTGGGTGGGATCAACACCTTCCTTTGGTGGAATTTTCTTATAATAATAGCTTTCACTCCAACATTCAGATGTCTCCTTATGAAGCTCTCTATGGAAAGAAATGCCGAACTCCAACTTGCTGGGATGAAGTTGGGGAAAGAAAGCTATTAGGACCTGATATTGTTTATGAGATGGAAGAAAATGTCAGATCTATTCAAAAACACATAAGAGCGGCTTAGAGTCGACAAAAAATTTATGCTGACAACCGAAGAAAAGACCTAGAGTTTGAAGTGGGTGATAAAGTGTTCTTATGAATATCTCCTTGGAAGAGAGTAATGAGATTTGGAATGAAGGGCAAGCTGAGCCCTAGGTATATTGGTCCTTCTGAAATACTGGATCGTGTTGGGATGGTAGCTTACCGATTGGTGCTTCCACCAAATATCTCTCAAGTTCACGATGTGTTCCATGTATATCTCTTGAGAAAGTACATACCCGATCCTTCACATGTACGCAGCTCATAAGTTGTACCGCGGGAGAAAGATCTTTCTTATGAAGAATAACTGATAGAGATTCTGGATCACAGTGAAAAAGTTCTACGAAACAAGACAACTCTCTTGGTGAAAGATTTATGGAGGAACCACCAATTAGAAGATGCTACATGGGAACTTGAGGATATGATGAGGTAGAGGTATCCTCATCTGTTTGTTACGAAGTGAAGAATTTCGAGGGTGAAATTCATTTTAAAGGGTGTAGAATGTAACACCCTGATAATTTATGAGAAGTATAATTTTTTGTGTCTTATGTTATACTCAACATCAAAGGAATCTTTCACGGCACACAACACTACCTTGGCTTGAGTTACACACAATCACGACCTTCCTTGATAGCGTGTGTAGTACGCAATACCGGGTTTCACTAAACAATGATATATTATGATAATATTATAAACTATCCCTTATGAATAGTATTAACTTAATTTTGAATTTTATAAAATTATTATTAATCTTACATATATTCTAGAACATGGTATGAGACCAAAATAATTTTTTCAGGTAAAATAATTATTTTTAAAAAAATGCAGGTTTGCCGCCTTTTGATGGCACAACCACATTAAATCTAGTTTTTGACATTTTTATAATTTAAATATGACAAAATAAAATTCTTATTTGGAATTAGGATATAAAAATTTACTTTGGATAAAATTTTCATATTATTCTGGTAACTTTCATATTTAGATGAATAGTAAAAACACGCTATATTTTAATTGAAAACAACTTTTTTCATCGCAATAATTTATATGGTTAAATTATAATATTGGATGGTTTTAAAGTATTAATAGAATATTTTTTCACCATTGAATATAATATATGTCATTAGAAATAATTTTACATTGAATTCTTAGGTAAAAACATTTCAATCTTTGGTAATGTTTTAACTTTTAAAAACCTGTTTGCTTAACAACGAGATTAATTTTTAATTAATTACTGCAACTTCTGTGTTTTGAATTTTGAAAATTTGATTCCATATTTGGATTCAGTGGATCCAAATCATGTTAATATGTTACTTTTATTTTTTTTGAGATTATGAATAGTAACTATGGTAATTTTTATTTACTATAGTTAAAGGTAAATCGGGTAATTAAGGGTAAATTTATAAAATTACCCTAACACTTGCCAAAATCCTATTGGATGAGTAAAAGTCGAATCATATCACCTAAGGGTTGGACTAGATTCATTTCATGGTCTTTTGACCATGAAATAATATAATATTTATTAAAACCAAAGAAAGTGACAACATGTCACTCTATTAAATCTTATAAGTATAATAATTTTAATTTAGTGATAAACTTCACGAAACATAAAACATGAATAGTCTCCAGAAATCTAATAAAATTATATATATCATATGAATTTATTTATAATTTTTAGGGATTAAATATTTATCATTAATTATTACACAATAGTGATTTTGAAATTATTTTATTGACTGAAAAATCAAATAAATGATTTTATAAGTTTTAAAATAATTATTATATGAACTATTTAACATGCACCACTAATTTTCTAGATAAAAATGACATGTTATTAATCTATTAAATATTTTAGTTCGAACATATCTTCTGTATATATGTTTTTAAACTCAAATAAATGAATAGTGTCAAAATTGACACTATTGTTAATTTATAGAAATTATATATTATAAAATTGTTTAAAAATCAAAAAAATATTTAATTATTGTAAATTAAAATTTATATGGTCTAAAATTTAATGAAGTATACAATTATGGACAATTCACAACATATAAGTAATTATTTATAATGATTTAAAATTTAGAATATTATTACCAAAAAAATATAATAGATTATATAAGGATAAATCATGTTAATAATGTTTTAAATAAATTCCCAACTTGTCTAAATTTTAATGGCTGATGAGATTAAAACCCTATCTCATCTAAGCTTCGGATTTGAGTCATTTTTAGAGGTTTTTATGTGGGGTTAGAATTTATTATAAATTAATATTTCTTATAATTCCAAAGGTGCCCCTCTCCTCCCTTGTAAAAGGTCACCTCCTCCCTCTCCTCCTCACACCACTTTGAGCCTTCAAGCTCATCCAAAACCTACTAATTTCTCTTCTCCACTTCTATAGAAACATCTTATAAGTCCTGGTATTCTTCAAAGACCAATCGTAGTGCCCTAAGAGGAGGTTTTAAAGAGGCGTGTCGAAGAAGAGGTAATATCTGTTACCAATTCTTTCAAATTTATTTTTTCTTGTACTTATTATTTTTTAGTTTTTTCATTATGAATTAATAACATCAGTATCCTTCATATACTGATATGTTATTATAAATATTAAACCACCCTATTTAACCTTCTTTCCATCCTATGGAAAAGGAAATCACTGCACGTGTGTAAGTACGGAATACCGTCTCCACGCCGTGGTGTAATCTGTTTTCCACCCCCACCTTACTTGGATGGGTATAATGGTGTAAAGAATAACTATATATTATTATTGTAAAATGATATTTATTCTGAAATAGTATACATACACTTCAATATAATTCCACGATCATGGGAATCAAATCATCGCTCGTGCGTGCGTACGCCTACCATCTCCGCGATGTGATGCTACTCGTTCTACATGATCTTCATTAAATAATGATTACATAAATGAATTTAATGAGTAAATATGATATATATTACACTAATACCATTCTGTAAATAAGGTATCTATAACCTAAAAATAAGAATAATAATTTATTCGACAAAACACAAATAAGAAAAAAAAAGCAATAAACACCCGAATAACAAGTAGGAATGAAATATTACTAATAAGAAACTAAGAATATGACCATATATTATATCATAACAATGATTATGATTCTGGAACAAGTAAATGAAATTATTTAAATAATTATATAGGATTTTCAGACATGGACGAAGAAAATCAGACCTAAGGTTAGGAAAATCTCGTAATCTCATTTTACACAAGATAAACTCGATTTCACGCATAATGAACACCAAACACAGTGCTTCATGTAATAAAAGATATAAAAAGGATTACATTTATTTGGAAAAACTATCAATAAATAGGTCTGTTCTATTCTACCGACCCATAATTGAATATCAACTGAAAAATTAAACACTTTGGTACTAAAAACTAGGGATACTTATAACTCATCGCATACTTTGTTTCACACATATATTCCTCAATCTGGTGGTTGTGTCAACAGACATTGACCAAATGATTGGTGTTTTTTCATGGAACATAATATCTATGATCCTGAATCTCAATATGATAATCTATATAATAAATATCATTCTCCAACGATACAACTTATAATTTCAGTACATGTAAGGGATCAGTTATATACTTCCTCGGGTGTAGTACATGGAATATATCATGAACCTAAGAGAGGATTGGTGGAAGTTCCAAATGATATCCCAGATTCCTGATACGATCAAGTATTTAAAATGGAATTATATACATAGGGATTTGTGTTCCCTTCATTATTATATAGATAAATTAATAGTTTTTAATTATAACCAAATTAATATTCCATATGGAATTGATGATTATCGGCATAATATTTTAGTAAAAAAATTCCATCCACACTTGTTGTTGAATAAATCTACCCTTTGTTTCCATATCATCAACTTCCTCATATCCTAATAGATATCATTCTGCAATATCATTATACTACATGGGAGTTCAACACATATTTCCATAGTGGTCGTGTCATGACCCATCCCAGTGGGGCCCACACCGTGACTCCCCAAGCTCGCCTCCAATAGGCCAGGGCTGGTGACTAGCACCGAGTAGGCATATCACAAACATGGGAGGCATTGCCTAAGTACCTGTACACATGCACACATCTCCAAGCCCACAAATTCCGAAATGTAAAACACTAAGGAAAAAAATGCATGCATACAACTAAACCCAACCATTAGAGTACGATGAAAGGTAGAGTACTGTAAAAGTAAACTAGGCCGAAAATATAAGCCCACCAAAATGAAAACAAACAAGAGTCTGAAACTGTAAATTCCAACCTGTATACTCAAAAGGTACTGGGACTGCCGCTTGTGGACGTAGGAACGCCTCAGCTGGAAGGGAACACATAAATCTCGGTCTGGTCCTGGTCTGCCCTAGACTCTTTCAAAAGGCTACTCGTCTACATAAGACACCATACGTGCAGGCAAAGCCCGTGCAGGGGTGAGTATAACAATACTGAGTAGAGGACCCCGAAAACCACAAAGCAATACAATGTAAAGGTATAGTCAGCTATGAACAGTATATGTTTACAGAAAATATAAAAACAAACCAAATATACTCAAAACCCAGACCAGTGGTCTAGAGACAAGTCACACAACTGCGTACCCCCGTAAGGGATTCTGTTCAAAGATTCTGTGATTTCCTCGTTCTGGGAGAACACACTCCACGAGTCTTATAACTCTGATGACACCCATCTGAGAAGTGATGTTCATCGGGAATCGTCATGAGATATATCTAAACTCATTATGGGAGACACACTCCTCAGTGGAAAAGTTACGGTAGATAGAATCCCTCATTACGAGAGACACACTCATGAGTGGGCAAGATCTCGATACACAGATAAGGATCACTGCCAGGGCCATGGCGGATACCACGACTCATCTAGAATTCACCTGCTAGGTAGAGGATCAATGCCCGGTAGAGTTGGTGACGTCGATGCCTGACTCTACCTAGGGTCTGGAATGGATAGAGGATCTCGATCCGGGCCTCTCGGATGGATGCCTGACTCTATCACAGAAATTCCTGCTGAAGGGATCAAAATCCTGCGTGAGGGAAAGATGCATGAACCTCAGGGAAACAAGAAAAAGGGGCACTAAACCAAAAAAAATATGTTCAAGGCACGGTGAACAAAAGGACCAAGCCTTTTTCCAAAAAGTACACAGTGTGTAGAAATGATACACGTCGGGTTTTCTGACCCCGGGTACTGCCCATGTACAACGGCCCGTGTCGAGAGGCTGGTCGTGTAGAAAAAAACATAGTACATGGAATGTAGTATGGAGTACACGCCGTGTCTGGGTATTTGGGGTTGGCTTTGTGTACTCTAGCCATGTGCCCGTACATGGTCACCAACCCGTGTACTCCGACCCGTGTAATCTGCACACGAGGTGACCTGCACAACTAGCTTCACCTAGCCGTGTGATGGAGTACACGGTCATGTACTCCATCCCGTGTCCGTGTATCCCTGGGATACAAGACGAGCTTCACGTAGCTGCCTCTGCCAAGATGTACACACCGTACCGCCTGAAGCCGTGTAGATCATCCGGTGTGCATGTACTACCCAAAGTACACGCCGAGCATCGGGGAAGGTACAACACGCCGTGTGACCAGGGTCACACGCTGTGAGATTCTTCTCTGACCCTAAAATCCTAGCCTCCACTGCCAGTACTACACGGCATGTTATTTAGAAGTACACACTGTGTATTCTGGAAATTTATAGAAAATGTGTTCTTCACCGGCGCACCTCCCATGCTACTCCGAACATTGATCCAACCTTCCGATTTCCACAATACCTTCAGGTTTTGGATGCCCTGATGCCATGAAGCCTCTTCCTATGTTTTCGGTCCTTCGATCGGCTCTGAAAATGTGTTTTGATCACCCCGCACGTAGAACGCTAAAAAAAACCCTTTTCCAATCTGCTCCAATTTTTCGTCTGCCATCGTCGCTGCACCTCCACAAGGTCGTTGCGGTGTCGAACCTTCAATCTGGGATCATTGCATCGCAGAACAAATGCGCAATGATCCGTTGTTCCTGCCCTACGAAGAACGTGAAGAATGCGCAGGGAAAAAGGAGGAAGAAATCCAAATAAACAAATTGAGGAATGAACCTCCACCGTTGTTCATCACAGCATTGATCTTCTCCCTTTAATAGTCTGAAACAGAGTAATAATCAACAACAACATAAACCATGGATCAATTCCCCATAATCTTCCTGAAGAAAAATCCCTCCCGCAAAAATGTATGAGTCTGCAGATCAACTTATTCGTCGTTGATCCGCGTTCATCGTTTAAACTTAAATATGGGGAAACAAAATCAAAATAACAACCCCTACCTTTCGAAATGATCAATTGTTGTCAAAGGCGCCGTGCTGCCGTGGTCATCGGGATCCTTCATCGTCGGCGCAACGATTCTCAATCTTGATCTATCGTCGTTTGCCAACGTGTCCTCCTCTGCCCACGCTCCAAGAGAAATCTCTCTCTCTCTCTCAAATCACAGGGTTATGAGGCTAGCCCTGCGAATTTCCCATAACGATGCATTTATAGGGGAATATTAGGTTGTGCTAAAAAAGAAACTGTTTTAAAATAATAAAATAAATCATTAATTTAATTTATTCTTTTTAAAGTATTCCCCCTTTACAAAACGACCAAAATTAAGCTTTGTAGACAACCTACGCCGGTCAAGGTTAGAGTCATTATTAGGCAAAGTCCTCATCCCAGATGCAACGGTGCCCTCTGTTTTTTAATCCGGGCATCCGTTTAGAAACTGCCACAACCACGGAGAAGCGCCGACTCACATAACATAAAAAAAGTTCAAACCACCGTTCTGGGATCACTAGACCTAGGAATGATGTGTCACCTTCACGCCCGGTCTCAAAATAATTCCATATAATATTTAAAATAATAAACAGAAAAAATTTGAGACATTACATTCTCCCCAACTTGGGGATTTACGTCCCCGAAAAGCAAAAATGAGGGCTACTCAAAATGATGAGGGTACTGGGCATGGATCTGAGCCTCTCGCTTCCACATGCTCTCTTGAAGAATCTCATGCTGCCACCGGACACGCACCAAGGGAATCGATCACCCACGAAGGATCCTCTCCTGCCGATCCTCGATCTCCACCGGGTGCTTAACAAAGGTAACTCCATCCTCGATGTCCAGCTCGACCCAGTCGATGACGTGCGACGGGTCATGCATGTACCTCCTCAACTGCGACACGTGGAAGACATCATGTACCAGATGCAACTGTGGCGGTAGAGCTAGGTGGTGCGCCACCTCACCAACTCTGCATAGAATCTGGAATGCTCCGATGAACCTCAGAGATAGCTTTCCGCCTCGAAAAAATCTCCACAACCCTCGTTGAGGTGAGACTAGAAGAAAGATGTGGGCTCCCTCCTCGAACTACAGAGGTCTCCATCGCCTATCAGCATAAGAATTCTGCCGGCTCTGGGAAATCCACATATACTCTCGGATGACCTGCACCTTCTCTGTAGTAGCTCACACTAACTCTGGACCCATGAGTGCTGACTCTCTGGGGTCGGTCTAGCAATGCGGTGACCGGCAGGGTCTCCCATAAAAGGCCACGAATGGTGCCATACCGATTGTGGAGTGGTAGCTGTTGTTGTATGAAAACTCTACCAGTGGTAGGTGGTACTCCCAAGTACGACCAAAGTCCAAGGTAAAGGCTCGCAACATATCCTCTAGAACCTGAATGGTCCTCTCCGTCTGACCATCTGTATGGGGATAAAACATTGTGCTCAGTTTAGCTGAGTCCCAAAAGCCTCCTGCAACCCCTTCCACAAATGGGATGTAAAGCGGGTGTCTCGGTCTGAGACTATAGATGAGGGGACGCCATGAAACCAAACTATCTCCTGCATGTAAAGGCATCCCAAGCTCTCTATGGAACTCTGCTCCTTAATAGCTTTGAAGTGGGCTGACTTGGTGAGTCGATTAACGATCACCCAGATGGAATCTTGCCCTTTGGACGTTCGTGGTAAGCCTTTCACGAAGTCCATAGATATTCCATCTAACTTCCACTTTGGGACTTCTAGGGGTGAGATAATCCCGTTGGAACCTGTTGATCAGCCTTCACCTGCTGGCTTGTGAGGCATCGAGAAACAAACTCTGCTACTACCATCTTCATGCCTGACCACCAGAACTATCATCGGAGATCCAGGTATATCTTTTCCACTATAGGATATACCACCAAAGGGGATGTATGAAACTCCATCAGGCCCTCCTCCTAGAATTCCACAAGTACAACAGTGCATCCTTTGAAAATAAGTACATTCTCCCCACCTTGCGAATATCCATCAGGAGCATGTACTGTGGATAACTGAGCATATAAAGCCACACAGTCATCATTCCCAAGTTGTGCCTCCCTAACTCGCTGTAAGAGTGGAGGGGTGACAACCATCCATTGTAGGTAAGTTGTATCCTCTCCATCCATGAAGGATAACAGTAATGCGACTAACTGCTGTGTCGCCTCACTCAACAGGTGTGAGCTCGACCTTCTTCTAAGAGCATCCGCCACCTGGTTCCCCTTCCCAGGGGAATATATGATCTCGAAATCATAGTCCTAGAGGAACTCTAGCCAACGTCTCTGCCTCAGATTTAGATCCTTCTGTGAGAAGGCGTAATTGAGGCTCTTGTTGTCAGAGGAGACAATGAACCGCTTGCCCATAAGGTAGTGTCGACACATCTTCAATGCGAAGACTACTGCTGCCAACTCGAGATCATGGGTCGTATAGTTCTGATCATGTGGCCTAAGCTTGCGCGAACCATAAGAAATCATTTCTTGCCACTGAATCAGGATACAGCCGAGCCCGGTCCCTGATGCGTTGCAGAAAACTACGTACTCGACACCTTCCTCAGACAATCTCAAGACTGGGGCGCTCATCAAAGTCTGTGTCAAATTCTCGAAAACCTGCTTGCACTTTTCTGTCCACATGAAGGGTTTCCCCTTCCTAGTCAAGGATGTCATCGTTGCTGATATTCGAGAGAATTCGTGAATGAATCTCCGGTAATACCCTGCCAACCCAAGGAAGCTCCGCACCTCCGTCACTCTCTGAGGTGGCTCCCATGCTAACATAGCCTCCACCTTGCCTGGGTACACAACAACTCCATCTGCTGAGATGAAATGTCCTAGAAAGTGGACCTCCCGAATCTAGAACTGACACTTTGAGAGCATCACATAAAGCTGGTGCTCATGAAGTATGTCCAAAACCATCCGCAGGTGTCTCGTGTGCTCCTCCTCTGACGCCGAGTACACAAGGATGTCATCGATGAAGACCACTATGAACCGATTCAAGTATGGATGAAAGATATGGTTCATCAACCCCATGAACATTGCAGGGGCGTTCGTCACTCCAAAGGCATCACCATGTACTCATAGTGACCATAGCAACATCTGAAATCCATCTTCAGTATATCCCCATCCCACACTCGTAGCTGGTGATAGCCTGATCAAAGGTCAACCTTCGAGAACCACTGTGCCCCTCTTAGCTGAACGAAGTGGTCATAAATTCACGGTAGTTGATATTTTTTCTTCACCGTCACCTGGTTCTGGCACTGGTAAACCACGCACAACCTCAGACTCCAGTCTGCCTTCTAGGAAAACAATACTGGAGCCGCCCAGGGGGAGACACTGGGTCTCACGAAACCCTTTCTCTGCAAATCCTCCAACTGCACCTTCAGCTCGTAAAGCTCTATAGGAGCCATCCGATATTCCGACGATAAATCAGAGTCGTCCCAGGGTGTAAGTCGATGCAGAAGTCAATTTCCCAGCAGGGAGGTAACCCTAGAACATCTTCTGGAAAGACGTCCTCATACTCCACCACCACTACTGGGAACTGAGAGCTCACAACATCCACTGCTCCGAGGGTAAGGCTAGCCAACTCATGAGTGATTGGCTACACTATCCTATGCATGAGCCCATTTTGTGCTGACTGGGTTTCCTTTTCTCCGACAAAGGAAAACCTCATTCCATCACGGCAGACAAAATTCACCCTTCGCCTAAAACAGTCAATCTGGGCGTGGACTGAGGATAATCAATCCATACCAAGAATGACATCGTAAGGCCTCAATGCTACCACCAAGAGGTTCCAACCAAAACTATCGCCTCCAAGGGTAAGATCACACTGTCTGTAAAGGTGTGTGATCGTCGAGTATCCTCCCATAGGTGTCTCCAAGCGTAAAGATCAAGTCAACGGTTCTACCGGAATCTCGAGGTTTTGTACAAGACATTTGGCTATAAGGGAATGACTGGCACCTTTGTTTATGAGTACGACAGATAAGGTAGAAAAGACGCATATCATACCTCTAATAATCCATGGAGCCCCTGGGTCGTACGCCTCGACCGCATGCAGCTATCCCCGTCCCTGTTCCGTAGCTCCCTAAGCCTAGTGCGAACCTCCTGGGGGTGGTGGTGGAAGTAAGTTGAAGCGCCTGCCACCACCTGCTGCCCCCTGCTCCTCTGCCACGTCCGTTGCCTGGAGGATCTTCCTGTTCCATTCTATGCCTCTGCCTCGGTGGTCCATCCACCACTTCCCTGTCAACAGCACGACAGGTTGGGAAATCTCTAGCAAGATGTCCCCTACATTCACATGTGTAGCATCGCTTCTCCCTAGGCTAACTGGATCCAGCCTTAGAGCCATGGGCTGTTGATCACCTGTCCTGGGACCTCCTATGACATCTCCCATGTCCAGATCCCTACGTCTGACGTCGAATCCCTGCTGCCAGTGTCTCCGCACCTGTCTTCCTACTGCTGACTGCCGGCGGCTGTCTCTGCTCCGTCAAGAATCTCTCGATCACCAAGGCCCTCTCGAGCACTCTGAAATAAGTCAAAATGCATAGAGGCACGACACAAGCTCAGATGTCTCACCGTAGACCTCGTTCGATGGTCCGAGCCCTGAATTACTGATCCCTGACCATATCCATCGAGTACCTAGCATGGTTGGTGAACCTCAATGAATAGTCATCCACCATCATACTGCCCGGCTAGAGCTGAAGAAGCTCCTGGATGTGCATAGCTCTTAGCGTAAATGGAGAGAACTCATCCCTGAAGAGTCGCTCAAAATCCATCCACGAAAGATTCTCCTCATCGTGAGTCTGCGTGGTAAGACTCAACCATCATCCTGCCGAACCCTGAAGAAGGCACACTCCCAGGATCACCATCTGGTCTGCTGGTGTCCTCACTAGACGGAAAACTCTGGTCACTACCTCAAGCTAGTCCTCAGCCACTTGAGGATAAGTCTTGCCTCGGAACCTAAGGGGTCTTTGTCTCTGGAACTCATGGAGTGCGCTAAGCCTGCTTTCCTCGTCGGTCGGTACTGCAGGTACCACTGGCTGCTCCACTGGTGGGGATATAACAGGTGCCCCACTTGGTAGAAACGCCTGGGGAGATGGTCCCTGTATTGAAGCCTTGTCATTGAGGGGGTTATCCTCATGATCGTGCTGCTGAATCCTAGCCGGTATGAATCAAGGAGGAATCCTGTAAAGAATCAAGATGTGTCAAGGTCAATGAGTATATCTGGATAGCTGACACCAAGGACATGGAAAACACAACCCATTCCTATATTATCCATTTACCTTTTATTTCCCCGTAACAAGTGCTTTCGTGAACCGGGTCGAAAAGCAGGTTATCAGAGTCTTGGTGTATGGATACGTCGGCCACTGCACTAAGAATGGGGTCTCTGGCCTGAAATTCGAACCCGAAATACTTAACACTATTGCCCCAAACCAAACTCATAGACTCTTGGTCCTAAGGTAGAACCAACCACCTTTGATACCACTCTATCATGACCCGCCCCAGTGGAGCCCACGCCGTGACTCCCCATGCCTGCCTCCAATAGTCCAATGGCTTGTGACTAGCACCGAGTAGGCATATCAAAAACATGGAAGGCATTGCCTAAGTACCTGTACACACACACACATATCCAAGACGACAAATGCTAAAAAAATATGACACTAAGGAACAAAATGCATGCATACAACTAAACCCAACCATCAGAGTATGGTGAAAGGTAGAGTACTGTAAAAGTAAACCGGGAAAAAAATACAATCCCACCAAAAAGAAAACAAACAAGAGTCTGAAACTGCAAAGTCCAACCTATAAGCTCAAAAGGTACTGGGACTGCCACTCGTGGCCGTAGGAATTCCTTGGCCTGTAGGGAACTCAGAAAGCTCGGTCATATCCTAGTCCACCCTCGACTCTATCAAAAGGTTGCTCGTTTGAACAAGACACGAGACGTGCGGGAAAAGCCCGTGCAGGGGTGGGTATAACAATACTCAGTAGAGGACCTCGAAAACAACAAAGCAATACAAAGTAAAGGTTCAGTCATCTATGCACAGTATATGTTTACAAAACATATAAAACAAACCATATGTACTCAAAACCTAGACCCATGGTCTAGAGACAAGTCACGCAACCACATACCCCCGTAAGGGATTCTGTTCGAAGATTCCGTGATGCGCTCATTCTGGGAGAACACACTCCATGAGTCCTATAGCTCTGATGATGCCCATCTGAGATTTGATGTTCTTCGGGAACCATAATGAGAGATAGATACACTCATTACGGGAGACACACTCCTAAGTGGATAAGTTACGGTAGATAGAAGCACTCATTACGAGAGACACACTCCTGAGTGGGAAAGATCTCAATACGCAGATGAGGATCACTAACAGGGCCATGGAAGATACCATGACTCATCCGAAAATTAACTTCTAGGTAGAGGATCAATTCCCGGTAGAGTTGGTCACGTCGATGACTAACTCTACGTAGGATCTGGAATGGATAGAGGATCTCGATTCGAGCATCTCAGATGGATGCCTGACTCTATCCTAGAAAGTCCTACTGAGGGGATCAAAATCCTTCATGAGGGAAAGATTTCTGACCCTCAGGGAAACAAGAAGAAGGGCCGCTAACCCAAACGAAAGATATTCAAGGCACGGTGAACAAATGGACCAAGCTGTTTTCCAAAAAGTACACGACGTGTAGAAATGATACACATCGTGATGTCCGACCCCAGATACTACCCGTGTACAACGGCCCGTGTCGTGAGGCTGGTCGTGTAGAAAAAAACATTGTACATGGCATGTATTACGGAGTACACACCATGTCTGGGTAACTGGGGTTGCCTCCATATTGTCTGTCCATGTGCCCATACACGGTCACCAACCCCTGTACTCCGACCCGTGTAATCTGCACCCTGGGTGACCCGCGCTTCTGGCCTTGCCTGGCTGTGTGATGAATTACATGGTCGTGTACTCCATCTCGTGTTCGCGTATCCCTGGGAGACATGCCGAGCTCCGCATAGCCGCCTATGCCAAGCTGTACATGTCGTTCCGTCTGAAGCCGTGTAGATCTTCCCTTGTCCATTTACTACACAAAGTACATGCCGAGCTTCGGGGAAGGTCCAACAGGGTGTGTGACCAGGGTCAAACACAGTGTGATTCTTCTCTGACCCTGAAACCCTAGCCGCCACGCTAGTACTACACAGCGTGTTCTTCGGAAGTACACGCCGTGTATTCTGGAAATTTCTAGAAACTATGCTCTTCCTCGACGTGCCTCTCGTGCTGCTCCGAATGTTTATCCAGCCATTTGATCACCACGAAACCTTCAGGTTTTGGTCGTCCCGACGCCACAAAGATGCTTCTGGTGTTTTCGGTCCATCGATTGGCTCCTAAAACTCGTTTTGATCTCCCTGCACGAAGAACACTTGAAAAACGCTCTTTTCGATCTTGTCTGATTCATCGTCTTCCATCGCTGTTGCACATCCACAAGGTTGTTGCGGTGTCGAACCTTCGATATGGGATTGTAGCATCGCAGAACGGATGCGCAATGATCTGTTTTCCGTCGCCCCGCGAAGAATGTGAAGAACGCGCGGGGAAAAATGAGAAAGAAATCCAAATAAAAAAATTGAGGAATGAACCTCCACCGTCGTTTGTCACGGCATTGATCCGCTCCCGTTAATAGGCTTAAATGGAGAAAGAATCAATAACAACATAAATCATGGATCAATTCCCCATAATCTTCCTGAAGAAAAATCCCTCCCGCAAAAACGTACGAGTCTACGGATCAACTTGTTTGTGGTCGATCCGCGTTCGTCATTTAAACTTAAATACGAGGAAAAGTAATCAAAATAACAAACCCTACCTTTTGAAAGGATCAATCATTGACGAAGTTTTCGCACTGTCGTAGTCTTCGTGATCCTTCAACGTCGGCACAACGATTCTCGATCTTAATCCGTCGTCATCTGCCAACGTTTCCTCCTCCACCCAAGCTCCAAGAGAAATCTCTCTCTCTCAACTCGCAGGGTTATGAGGCTAACCATGCGAATTTTCCATAAGGATGAATTTATAGGGGAAGATTAGGTTGTGCTAAAAAAAGGATACATTTTAAAATAATAAAATAAATCCTTAATTTATTTTATTCCTTCTACAGTATTTTCCCTTTTTAAAACACCCAAAATTAAACATTGCAGATGATCTGCGCTGGTCGAGGTTAGAGTCATTATTAGGAAAAGTCATCATCTCGGACGCAACGATGCCCTCATATTTTTAATTTGGGCATCCGTTTAGAAACTGCCACAACCACGCACAATCACCGATACACATAACTTAAAAAAAGTTCAAAACTCCATTTCGGGATCACAAGACCTCGAAATGATGTGCCGCCTTCACGCCCGGTCTCGAAATATTTCCATATAATATTTAAAATAATAAACGGAAAAAATATGAGACATTACAGGCCGTTATAGGGATTCATTTGAAATCTCATGTGAATGTGTCACAAACCATCTTGGGTTACCTGGTAACCCAATAACCAAACTAGTCATGACAAAGCTCGAAGGGAATTCATGATCCCCGTGGGCTGGTTATTAGCACATGGAATCATAAAAAATGGAGTGGGAATTATTTTTTCACATTAATTGTGGAAAAAATATTTCTAAAACATATGTATATAGACAAAACTCTACTAGAAGATGTGTACTAGAAGTCAGATTTGAAAAAAAATCTAAATTACTACAATAAATTACCAAAAAAATGAATACAAACAACCCAATTCCCATTAGATGAAACTCTCCAAGTCCATAGATCACTAGTTATAACCCCATTTATGTTATGTTTTAACCCTACTCAAACCTGGAAGGAGAAAACAAACAGATACCAAAATTCCCATGTAGGGTGTGAGGTAAAATCCTAACATGGTCTCACCATCAATTCCATAACAAGATTCAAATAAAAAACTAACCAACAAAATATTTCAATTGTCAAAAAATAGGTTTGTCCCTTCAAAAGAATATTTAAACAAATCATTATTTAATTTTAAAAATGATGTTGACAATTTATAAAATCATTCTTAATAATTCTAATGTTGGAAATATATTCCCAAAAGCATTATATTTCAATTGATTTAATATTTCAGAAAATAATGGAACTTTCCACAAATGGATTAAATAAACACTTTTATATAAAATATTTTTTTTATTAGAATGCATGTAATTATTTTTACAATAATGAAATATATTCATTTTAAATACTAACAAGAGAGCCACATAACCATATTAATTATATGGTTTGATAGTTCCATGCTATAGGAACTCCATAGTCATGGTGACATGGCGATATGTAAATAAATCCCTTTGAACTAAAACAAAAGAGGAATCATAATCATCACCTAAGGGATGTGATATGATGCATTTGTGTTTTGGAATGTTGTAAAGCCTAAAGTGTCATCTATATAACCCGATAACTACCCAAGGATTTCATGTTATTTACTATAAAAAAATGATGGGAAATTTATTAAATGCAACCTTAAAATACAATTAATCCAATTTTCTATTTCAAATATTCCAATTTCAATTTAAAAACCATAACACAAGTTTTTAATAAAAAACAAACCATTTTACCATATACAACACAAAGGATCCTATCAAAACCAATTTATGAAATTTTAACAATATAAATATTGGAAATAAATTCACAATT
The DNA here is from genome assembly GCA_963277665.1 of Viscum album. NCBI lineage: Eukaryota > Viridiplantae > Streptophyta > Magnoliopsida > Santalales > Viscaceae > Viscum > Viscum album. The sequence continues at coordinate 1,088,634,030 of OY728139.1, forward strand.
GAATTTAACAATTCACATTAACATTTAAATTCATCAATTTAATTTTTCATAAAATTCCATAAATTTCATAGAAAACCCCCAATTAAAAAAAAGGTGGGGTTTTTCACAAAATTCCATCCAAACCATTGCTGATAATTAAAATAAACAATTTAATTGAAACAATTTCAATAAAATAAAAATTTTAAATTAAACAATTTATGTGTCACCAATTTCCATACACACACCCCAATTTAATGGAAATGGGGGTTTTCCAATTTCATGCCAAAAACAATTTTTAAAACTACATTCCACAATTAAATAGAATTGGATATTTTTCCTACAAATAAACTTAAAGAAATTTGTTATAAATCAAGTATCTATATTTAATTAAAACAATTGAAATTAAATAAAATGGATTATGGTTAACATAAATTGGGAATCCTTATTGAACCACCTACATCAAGATCAATGGATCTCAAATCATGAAACATTAACTAGAATTCTTCAATGAAGAATGATGATCACTAAATTCAGTTAACAAGGATAAAACTTAGTTTTAAAATAAAAAATATGGGGTTTCAAATCCAAAATCTAACATGAGGATCCATGGAACCCAAAGGGGGAGAAGGCATATCATGGGAGATATAGATCAATGTGAGGAAACTAAGAAAGAGAAGATTTAAGGGAGGTCCTCAAGCTTTGAATCGCTTCTATGATGGATTTGAGGGGAAAAAACTTTTCATGGGAACTATAATGAAGGAAGAAACTTATTGTAGGTCCTATTAGTCCCCTGAGACATTAATGGGGAGTTTTGGATTCTTTTTTCAAAATTTGGATTAATTAAAAACCATTATACATGGTTTCTTTGGTAGAGGTCAATAGTTTACAAAAACCATGCACAATCCATGCACTTGTTTTAAATGGTCTAAACTGTTTCATATAATAGCGAACACTACTTGAATAATTGTGCACTGACTAATTAAAATACCACTTCCTTGGGTTTTACAGTTTAATATGAGAGGGTGATCATTTTTTTAAAACCATGCACCAACCATGAAATAGACCATAATATTCTTTACTCTTAAAATATAAACCAAAAATATCTCAAAACAATACCCAACCAAATCTTGGATAAAATAAGGGTTTAAGAATACATAAAAATAGTAACAGTATCTTACAACTTATCCAACATAGAAACATTCTATCCCAAGATATAATATGAAGATGTCCCTATGCCAAAATGTTGAGGCCACTACTATCTCCTTAGTGACTCCCTCTGCCACATATCCTGACTATCAAAATCATGCTACCAGAGAACAAAAACCAAAGGTATTACCCTCCCATGATGTACGTTGGGTTTGGAATCAACTATCACGACTTTTCATTTAGTCAAAGATAAATTAGGTTCAAACTCATGATAACTCCTACATAGAACATGAGATGGACTATATAGATATGTTCATAGATAAAATACATGAAACACATTATGTATCATCATCCTTTATAGTAGTAGTGAAAAATTATATGAAACATTCCCCATGAACTCAACAACCACCAAATTTACCACAAAAGAGGATAAAGTTTCCCTTTCCTCCGAAGCGTTCAAGGACACAACAGAGGCCAAACCTTCAAGAAAACAGGGTCAGAAACTAATAATTCAAAAGGTATATGGTGATGATCAGCTAAATACTTGTATCAATTATGTGTCATAAAAATCTTCTAATGAATCAACGGAATATCAAATGTCATATCTTGGACCTGGTTTGGCCCAACCATATAAATTTCAGCCATCTACAAGCAACATAACAATGATATGAAAAGATGGATTTACATGGACTAAAATTGATCCATTCTGATCATGGACTAGTAAAAAATTTTATAAAAAAACTCTACCATCTCAAATGGGCATCCCAATCCACACCAATGTCAAGGACACAAGCACGAAGCATATACTCAAGAATATGTATAGGTCCTTATGTTTGGACACCTAATTCTAGATGGTATTCCATACTCAAATAGATATGAGATCTCATTGCTATATAAAGCAATCTCCAAAAATGATAAGTGAACTAAGGATTATTCTTTGATACTATAATAGATGGAACTCCAAGAAACCAAATAATATTTTCACATAGATATTTCCCAACTCCTCAACAATAGTTATATAAAAAATGGGTATAAAGTAATGATATTTTGTAAGATGATCGTTCACAACCCATATCTCGTTATTCTTTCTTTGGGAATGCGACAACCTAATCCAAATGTTTATAGAGATCTCATTTACCTCTATGTAGGCACTGGAATTGTTTTATGCAATCCCAATGTTTTTGGTGCTCGAAAATAAACAGTTTCCATATACAACAACGAGAGAAAAAAAATAAGACATTCCATGTCTCATACGTGTCCATAAATACTACCACCACACATCATAAAACATCATTTTTATCCCTGGGTGTATTTTTTACTAGGTAGTTTCTAAATAAACTAACATAGCTTTCCTTTCTAAAAAATTTACCATGAAACAGTTCTGAAATTGTAAAATGACCTCTTTGGAGAACAAACAATAAGAGATTGTCTAGCCACCATAAAGAGAGTCTCTAATTCTATGAAACTCATCATCTAGATATTATTCCTCAAGAATCAATTTGAGAAGAGAAGATTTCAACTAAAATCTAGACAAGGAAAACTCTACCCTGATTCTAAGACTCCAATATGGAACTATGAAAAGAGAGCCATTATGTTCCACTCTTCCGACGATTTTATCACTACCCATGCTAAGGGCTTCTGGCTCAATGAAACTACGATGGCATTCCATTTCCCTAGGGTATAGGAGATGTTGACTTCAAATGAACTCATCTATTCCACCCAATTCCAATGGATAAGATTAAAATCTTTTTGATTGAAGATATAACACATGATCTTGTGGTATGAAAGCAATGTAAACCTCTATCATTAAAGGTAATTATGACAACCCTTTTCATGTACATCACCACTTAATGTTCAATGTCACGTGTCAGAAAATTATTCTCATGTGTCCTAAGATGATGAGACCCATAAAAAATTATATGATCACCCTATATAATATATATTCCCAAACCCAAACCTAATGAATGAAAATAGACCATATATTACTCCCTGGCCCCTAGAAGAGTCAACACCTATGCAATAGAAAAAGTAAATTTCATCTAAAATAATAATTCCAACATTTATCATACCATGAAAAATATAATCCCGACTGAGTAATACTAGTCATCAAAGAATCCAACTTTGAGAATTCCTTTATTAACCAGTGATCATATCCATTTCTTCCAAAGAAGCTTGAAATCTTGAAAACATTTTGTGGTTGTTCCCATTTCATAAAATCTTTCACATTTTTAAGTAAAAATGATATTCAATGATCTGATACCACATTTCCAAATAATTTCACTTCCCAAATCTAGAAATCAAAATTCAAATGCTTGGTAAAAATTTAATGATTTCTCAAAAAACTCAGAACTATTCTCAGATTATGTACATAATCAACCTCAGACATTGAGTAAACAATGATTTGATCCATTAATACTACCATAAAGGTATCATGATACTAAAATAAAATACTATTCTTTAGACCCTTGAATACTACAAGAGAATATTTTAGACCAAAGGTCATGACATAGTAGTAATAATGGTCTTACCTTCATCAAAAATAAGTTTTCTGATTTAAAGATTCTTTTATCCTAAACTACTGGTTACTAGATAGAAGGATGATCTTTATAAACCAATTTCTCCATTTAAACTAATTAGAAAGATCATTAATACATGTAAGTAAATATATTTTTTTATTTAAATTCTATTTTGTTTTCGATAATAAACACCTAGGAGAAGTGAACCATCACCTTTTTTCGATATGGGAACCTTCACCTCCCATGGTGACACAATTGAGTATATGAAGAGTTTCTAAATTAAATCATATAACTGAGACTTCAACTCTTTCAATTCAGATGCTACCATATAGTAAGATGGAATAGAAACATGTTCAGTACCAGACACAATGTCAATGAAAAAATCAACCACCCTTACTAGTGGTAAAAAAGTGATGTCTGAAAGAAACATGTAGAGATACTTAATGGAATATTGAAGTAGATAACCACTAAAATATTCCCACTATAGAACAAAATAAAATACATATATCACTTTCCTTGACTCTATATTTAAATGTTTGGATCTACTCGACCTTGGGTCCTATTCTCCTTGAATGACCAGACACAGACCATCAGGTGTAGTCATGGAGACCTATTAAAGATAAAAATCAATCCTGGTTTTATTAGAAATTATCCAATCCATCCAAAATATGTCATTAAGAAATTTCATTCCATGAAATAGAAAAATCTAATAAATGTCAACATATGACCAAAATAAAACAAAAGTGGGACAGTGGAGACCCTACAATCTCTTTGTACTAAGGGGTGTAGTAATATCCATTGCATAAGATAAAATATTCAAAAGAAGATTAATTAGGTTTACAATATTGGTTGAAGTAAATGAATAATATGAACCAGTATCAAATAGAGAAGTCACTAACAATGAAGCTATATTGAAGGTACCTCCCACCATCACTACACATGCATCCACTTCCTCTAGAGAATCTTTCTTTATGTGAAAAGGTGTCATTCTTAATGCCTATGGTTGAAACCCTTTTTTATATGAAACATATGACTATGCCATAGTTTTAGATTGTTATTATGATCCTGTTCCACAACCTATAGTCTGATAAAAAATCAAAAATCATTGAATGTTCCCCAAGAACCCATATGAGCAACAATTATTGAGCAAATTAGTGAAAAACCTCATTGAATGCCCTGACATTCCACTCAAGAAACAGACTAAAGTTCCACTTCTAGGAACTACATGAGATCTAGAATGAACAAACTATTGAGAACCACCACGAGAATCATCATGCTTCCTCTTTCACTCAGTGTAATGAAGAATTAAACTTAGGGAGATATAAACTCCCAATAACCATGACATACTACTGAGGTCTATATTAACTATCAACACCCTATAAAGTACATGAACATAAGAAAGAAGATTCATCCAGAAAACCTGAGAAGGAATATCCTATCGAAGTCCCATTTTAACTATTGAGCCATTAACATCTCATTCAATACTATCTCTAGTGAAAAATGTATGGGCATAGAAAAATTATGTCATACCCTATCATAGTCTTGACAGCTTACTAATGATTAAAAACTTCGGTAGGCTTGTCTCAGAGAATAGACTCCGGATGGAAATTTTCAGTGATAAGAAGTTTGAATTATTTCCACTGTAATCCCCCATGCTTCTTCACTATCACAATAATGTCACACCATCTCCGTATCAATCCTTCATGAACAATACTGATACACTTCAAATTGATTTGTTAGGTGTGTCCAAGAACCCAAACAAATGATCCGTTATACTAAACCCATCCTCAACCTCTTGAGGGTTTTTTAGCTTTACAATGGTGGGGTATTCTATTGAATAGACTCTGGGTAACTAATCTTGATAATGTCTTTATGAGGCTCCATAGCTAAAACTAGAATGGGAGTTATAGGTGATGTCTATCTAAGAAATCAGAATATATGAATGATCTCCTATACAAGGTTTAGACCCATAAGAGGATTCACTCACTAAGGATTATTAGTAGCTTTTTTCTAGATCTGATTCACATATCTTCTCATAGGCATGATGCTACACAACATCTTTAAACAAAAAAGAACACATCATATTATAAATAAAATAGAAAAAAGGAATAATTGTCCCAATAAATGGATAAAAATATTTGGATTTCAACCCACCTAAATAAAAATATGGATAAAATTGGAAGTAATCCACATGTCATCTTTCCCTAACCTCCCAAGGAAACTTAATGTTAATTGCACTGAGATATGGAATGACACTAAATCGTAACTACCTCCTATGTTTTTAGAATACACCACAAATTCCTACTAACATGATCAAAAAAGATCAACATAGATCTCTGATACCACTTTATCATGAACCAGCCTAGGACCCTGGTAACAAGATAACTTATCTGGTCCCATGACATAGATTGAAGGGCATTTCTAGTCCCCTAGGGCCAGTGACTACCACCTTGCGTCATAAAAATATAATCAAGAATTATTATTACATAAGAATTGTGAAAATAATTTAACAAGAAAATATTCATACAAAAGAAACACCACTGGGAGATCTGTATCAGAAGCCAAAAAAGAAAAATCAATCCAATTTTCTATAGTAGAGTACAAAACAAAGGGAAGACTAACTACCCAATTCCCAATGAATGCAACAATACAAGTCTATAGATCAACAGTTAGAACCACCTCCATCTGTTGGTTTACCCTATCTCAAACATGGAAGAAGATAATCTAAAAACAACTTAAGGAACATATAGCGTATGAGCTAAAATCCTAGTAGGGTCTAACCAAGGACTTAATAACAAGATTCCAATATCAAATTATCCAACATGTGCTTTCAATTTTCTAACAAATTGGATTTTCACATCAAAAGAAAATTTAAAAAAATCATGCTTTACTTTTCCTAAATATGGAATGGCTTTATAAAATCATGCTTAATAATAAAAGTTATGGTAATACCTTCACAAAATATTCACATTTCAATTGATGTAATATTTATAAAAACAATGGAACTTTCCAAAAATTGATTAAATAGAAACACTTATATAAAACAATTTATATAAATTAGAAGTCGTATAATTTTATTTACAATCATGGCATATATTCCATTGAAATAAATACAAGTGAGACAGTTGGTTTTATTCCTAAGATGGTAAGATAGTTCCAGTCTATATGTATACCACAATCATATTGATAGGACAATATGAACATATGTCACTTTAAAACTGGCCAAACATGACTCATCACCATCTCCTAAGGGATGTGACAAGCTGCCTTTATGTTTTAGAATGTTTTTAATCTTAAAGTATCATTTATATAACTCAATAACTAGCAAATGCAGTCTTGTGATCTGGTAAAAAATAATGATGGGAATGTTATTTCAAGAAACCGTAAAATTAAATTAATGTCATCCCTAATTTCTTATATGATAATTTCCATTTAAAAACCATAATATAGGTTTTTAATAAAAAAATATTATATTGTCCGAGATATAACCCAAGGATTTCCATCAAAAAAAATTAATATATTTTCACAGTATAATAATTTGAAATCAATTCCAAAATAAATTTCACAATTAACTTTCACAATTACATTAAATAATTTAATTTTGAACAAAATTCTAGTAATTTCACAATAAACTCCCAATTCGATAGAATTGGGGTTTTTTCACAAAATTCCATCAAATAAATTTTCTATAATTAAAATCAACAATTTACTTTAAAAAATTCCAAAAAATCTGAAAATTATATTAAAAAAATTAAATGTCACCGATTTCCATAAATACACTCAAATTCAATTCAATTGGGGGTTTTCCAATTTAATGCTAAAAACCAATTTTCAAAAAGAAATTCCTCAATTCAATAGAATATGATTTTTTCTTACAAAAAAATTGAAATTAATTTGTAATAAATGCATCGATTGATTTTAATTAAAATAATTAAAATAAAATAATGAAATTTAAGCTTAACATAAACTGTGATTTGTGATGGAACCACCTACCATGGGATCAACAGATCTCAAACCACTAAAACCCATGTAGGATTCATATACAAAGAATGAATATCACAAAATTCAGGTAACAAGGGTCAAACCTAGTTTTCATATACAAAATAGAGGGTATTAGATCCAAAATCCAACATGATGATCAATGGAACCCTAACGATGGAAAGGGGGTTCACTGGTGATAGAGATTGAGGTGAGGAATCTAACTAATAGAAGATCATAGGGCATTACTCAAGATTCGAATTGATTTTGGAATGGATAAAAGGGGACATAAACTATTCATGAGGGCTCTATGGAAGGATGATGCGGATTATTGATTTTACCAATCCATCGGGGACCTAAAAGGGGGGTTTGATAATTTTTAATCAAAATTTGGATTAATTAAAATCACATCCGCATAGTTTTTGTTGTAGAGGTGTGTTATTTTAAAAAAAAAGTGTTCAAAACATGCACAAATTTTATATGGGCCTCATGGATTATCTTAAGAGGTAGAATTGAATGAATTTATGTGAACCAGTCATAGAAAATCTTACTCCCTTCCGTTGAATGGTTTTCTTTGAGAGGGCACATGGTTTGGGAAATCCATGCCCAAACCATGAAATTTCCTAGAATCTTCCAAACTCCTAAAATTTATACCCAAAACTACCATAAATGAAACCCAACCAAATATAGGTAAAAATAGGTGTTTATGGATACCTAAAAAATGTAACAAGATGTTACAAATTTTCTTTTTCATGAGAAATAAACTACATTAATGTTTTGATCCCATACACCTCTGATATTCATTTAATAATATATTAGTATATCCTTAAAGATTTGAATTTTTCTATTAGAATATCCATAATAATGTGGATGATACATAGTGAGAATACACAACTATGTATATATAGATTATTGACTTTTTTTCCAAAACAGAAAGGTAAATATCATATCCTTATTAGATATAATTGATTGTGGTACTCGATGAAAACATTCAAATTTCTTAGTTTCCATAATATCAATATGAACCATTTGAGAAAGTAACTATGATAGAAATAAAGTATGATGTCTTTAAAAAGTTATCTAATATGACACACACTTACCAAAACATTCAAGATATGATAAAATATAATGGTTACTATTACCTTTACTCATATGTCAACATAGTATAATATAATTAAAAATTGAAAAACATTATCACTAAGACATATACAAATCAAGGGGGTCATATTTCTATAAATTTATCTTTAAATATCCTTAATATTTATAAAAACCCATCACAAAAAATATCTAAAGGGGATCTATTGAATATGATCTTATGATCAACCTTAAACAGTTAAACACATAATTGTATCCATATGTCTTACGTTAATGATACATGGATATATATATAATTCCAAAATCTAATTAACCCTTTATTACATATGTATGACCTATCTTATAAACAAACATTCTCATTAGAATCTTGGTTTTATCCTTGTAATTGTATAATATCAAATATTATTTCATTATTCCAATATTTATGTGGACGAATATAATCACATGATATTTCACTAAATGTAAGAGAATAATATTTTCATTGGGATTATTCCTCCAAATATAACATGAAATTACAAACTATGAAGGGGAGGTTAAGTGTTCTATAATTATCATGATTTAATTCATAAATTATGATAACATCACTTTTCATATTTTACTTTATCTTTATAGTTTTTTCATTTATCATCAATAATAGCCCTTGGATTTGTGAAATGATTCGCCTAATTATCAAACTCCTTACAATTGAAACATTTGAGTGTGGATGGTTCATTGGGTGGAATCGAATTTTCTAATATTTATTTAATTGTACCATTAATGGAATTTTGACATTCATGGTATTTATGACCTTCCATTAAACATATGAATCGGCTCCCAATTCCATTCATGCAATTAAATTTAATGATTCTTAAATAATTTATGTCATGCAAATGGTCAAAATTCCTTGAGACCATATGAGTTTTCCAGAGACTCAATTGTCATATTCTTCTAAAACCCATAGGTATTTGGGAATGTCTAATTTCCATTTCCACCTTTAGTTCCTATTTAATGACTACTTTATAGCTACTAATGATTATTATTGACATGTACTTTCATCTAATTGGTTTTATGACTCCACATAATTGAAAAAATTTTCATTCCAAGAAGACGATTACACATGAAGTGTCTCATTCATTCCTTGTAAAATTATCTTCATAGGAACCAATGGATTGATTATCATTTTTATTAATATTAGGTAATTCCTTTTCCATAATTGTTAATATAATTCAATGGAATTACATATATAGGAATATCCCCTTAAAAACTTCTCATTCCATATGTTAAATTCATTATTTTTCCACCAATATCATACTTAGGGTCCACCACCAATATTCATTAATATATAAATTATAAACATCCAAAATGAATTTTTCTTTCTTTGAGCACTGCTGAACAAAAAATATATTTTCATCGGTAGAAATAAAATACTCAGAAAATAGTGATTTAATAGAACCACTAAAATATGGTGGATTTTGACTTATGAAAGACTAAAAATAATAGTGTTCCCTCCTTTAATAGTTTGGAAGTTCAGCATTATTCATAACAGGAGAATGTTCTATGAAAATATTACTATATTTTTCATTCCATCTTCTAGAAATTTTTCTTTCTTAGGAGGAAAATCATTAAATTTTCTATCACAATCAGCATTAACATTTCTTGTTTGAGTTTTATTCATTGAATAAAACATGAAATCATTGCCTAAGAAACACTAATCAACTTTGTAAAACACATTAACATGAAAAATAATATATAGGATGTCAATATCATGAAACCCTATTATCAATTTGTTACACCTTAGTCTTAACTTAGGTCATTCATGGTCAATATAATAATCCTTAATGATGTGTTATAAATAGTTTTTTAATTTAAAAATTATACCCTCTTAGATTGCCAAACCATGAGCATAGAAAGGAACATTTTTGTGCCCCAGGTGATGATCGAGTCCATCTCAAGGTTCCCCTTTTGGAGTTATAACACCTATTTACCTCTATGCCAAAGAACAATACACATATTGTATCCAGAAATGGATTTAATTTCGTAGAAACCCCTTTTAATATCCTAAACAAATTCTAGGATAATTTCTTATAATTATAATTATCCATTGACATAACCTTAGAGATATCCATATAAATATTCCTAGACATATACATTGTAATATCTTTGGGGATCTCACTAATGACTTACTTAGCCTTTTATTTAATGATAGAATAAAAATTACCTTTAATACCAACTAGAGAGACTCATGACTTTATATGTAAATATCATATCTTTAAATGATTATTCAATACATTATATAAAAAAACATCATGAACATAATAGTTTAGTGTATTTGGAGACTAAAAAAACCATCTTTTTATTTTAGGAAGGATCTTAAACATCTCCGAAATATATCTTCTCACATATTACCCCTCTCAGGTATACCCTACATAGACATTTCATCAATACCAAGGGAAGGAAACATAAGAAAGTATGGTATTAGATGATCAGAAAGGGTAAACCTAGGACATATAAATATGTGATCATATGAAATCCTATGATATTAATAAGACTATATGATCATGAAAATAACATGGGAAGTTTAAACTCAACTTATCATAGATCATAAAAATTAGCCATGGAATAAAAATTTGTAATATTAGAAAACATGGCCTATACGAGTGATAAATAATCATAAATTAATAATTAAACATAAACTAATTTCATAAAAGTATGAAAAACTTATAAATATATAAATCCTATTTCATTAAATTCCATGAACTCCAACATAATGGATAATGACTTAATAGTTGTTTCCTATAGTGGATATGTACAGACCAGTTTCCCGTAGTTAATCAAGAACATAAAATTGTATCACATTTTTATCTAATAAGATATAAATATTTATCCAGTAAATTGGAGGGAGATATCGGTCCCAACCATCTCATAATGGAAACAATACATATGTCTGTAGCAATATCCTAAAACATTTATCATATCCTCGCATCATAACCAATGTAAATATAATGTGTTTTTTAATCATTTCATCAAATAAGCATATCATAACCCATGAAAAATAAATGGTATTCAAAAATGTTTCATCAACATAAATATTAAATATATAGATAAAGAATAAGGATGTTATCATTCAATCTTATCCATAGTAAAACATAAGTAACATAAAAAGATGTCATCATAAATGGAAAATGATCTTGTAAGATCACTTGGGGTATTTTATTATGAATATATAATTTCAAATTTTAGTTACACTTTTTAAAAAATAAAAGATTTTAAAAAACCATTTCTTTAAAAATAACATTGGAATCATATAAAGTAATATTTAAAAATCATTTAAAACATTTATTGTACAAAATATATTTTCAATTTTGAGAATAACATTTTAAATAAAAAAACTCATAAAATCTTATGAAAATATTTTTCTTTGGAAATAACCTATGAAAAATATAAATTAAGAAGTATAACAAATATTTTTCATGATAAAGGGAAATACAATTCATGTCATGCACATTAAAACTGACATTCATTTCACATTTTTCAGTAGAAGACAAATCAGTTTTTTTAAATGAGATAGAGAATAAATTTTATTTTTAAAAAGTAAAAAAATGTATAAAAATTAACTTAATAAATCATTTAGGGAATAAAAAAATTATTTTCTAGAAATTAAGGTTTTCAATGAAAAATGGTTTTTTATAAAAGATATAATTGAAGATGATTTTTCATGTAAACAATATTTTAAAATATTGAATACATAATGAGATTAAAATGAATTTAAAACATTTATTATCCTGAAATAAATATTAGATTGTAAAATTCATGAGGTTATTGGTAGGTGGATCAAAATAATTTATTATTGGAAACTTAATATTTAAAGTCATGATAAACGAAGATATTGTAACATAAAACATTTACCATTTTAGTATCTTTGAATTGATTTCCTCATGAAATAATAAAATTAATATAAACATAAAATATCAGTAGTAAAAATAAATCAATGACATTACATATCAATATGGAAGTATGCACACCTTCTAAAATAAGATAGGTGAATAACACAAAATATGGATCAAGGAAATAAAATTGATACAAAAATCCCAAACTGCATTAGAAACATTTGAACCGTAAAAGTCATGAGTGGGATATACCCAAATAGATGTGTAAATATAAAAATAATTCAGTATAAGAATCATAAAATACATTCCTGAGTAGTATACACACCACATAAATGTAATACATGCTAAATATGTCATGGGTCCCATAGAAGTAAAATGTGAGACAAGAATCAAATGCCCTATGTCTTGACATCGAATATACACATTCAAACCACATATGTATTAAATTTGAGTTTTTTATAAATCTCTTACATAACCATACATATATATATATATATATATATCATTCCATATATTATTTACTTATAACCATTTTTAAATGTTTATTAATAATTCGATGTTAAATTCACATTTCAGGCAATAATTAGTACGTTTTTAAGTAAGTTTTTTTATTATTAGTAATGTAAATTTTATCATGGTTAAATATTCATTTTTTTATCAATTATATAAATATAATATATTGTCATTTTATATGTTTATCTTTTAATCCATAATAGTTATATACAGAAAATGAAACACATTATTAATAGAGACAGTGGACTACATGTAAGCATGAATGTTTTATCCATTTTATATATGTACTGAAATAAATATGGGTAAGTAATATATTAACATTAATGAATAAATTTGATGTCATATATAACACAAATTTTCATTAAAATAACCCTTATTACCTTACATGTAAAGAGTGAATGAATCACATTGATTTGTGAGGCTATAGTCCTCCGTACACAGGAGTGATTTTTCATATTTTTTCATAATGGAATGTATAAAAATATTTGTCATATATTAATTATATAAATATTGTTATATTATAAATATAATATATAAAATTTTAATCCATCATTATATCCGTCCGTTAGAGGTGGTTATGGAAAATAAATAACATCAGTTCGTGAGGTGGTAGTCTATCATACAAATGAATGATGATTTTTTTGTAAAAGTGGTGGAATAAATTGGTCACCCCATTCATACCTCATTGAAATTTATTAAAAAAGTAAATTATAAAGAAATAAATATGTGTAATGAGATTACACCAATTGGGGGATTTAGGGAAGGTAATGTCTTCAATTAAAACCGAACAAAAAACATCTAAAGACCAGACCTGTAATCATGAGTACCAAATCCAGATAGGACAGGTCACCCTGATAGTGAGAACCAACAGGTTATACTATTAGGGAAGACACCAATGCTTTGAATAGGGGCTTAGAAGGATTTGATGTAGACTCAATATAATGCCTAACAAAACACATTGAATCCATCTTGATAGAGGTGCATTTGGGAGTAGTGCAACATAGTTCTTGAAAAACAAATCCGGGCACACTACTTGAGAGAAAAAACTACAAGGGGAGAAAAATTTATACCCATCCTAGCACAAAAAAAAGTAAAATCCACCACAATACAATTGAATGATGACTTCATATCCCATTTATTAGAAACACAGAGGTATGGAGGTTATCACCTAAACATTAAAACAAAATAGTATATGGATTACATTATAGTTATTATAACATCATGGTTTAATAATAATTGTAAGTGGTGGAGGAAAAAAATGTTTGGTTATTGAAATTACCTCTTCAATAGAGAACATATTTTGGTTTGAATATAACCAATTTATAGATTGGTTTTTTGAATAAAATAATCCCTATTGGATGCGATGATGTATTTATGGAATTTATTTTATTAGGTTTTTCGGAAACAATGGCTTTTGGTAGTGTGAATAAGAGAGGATAGGTTCTGTCCCTATATTAGTGAGGTGAGTGGAACACTTGTAACTTTTTTTTAAAAAGGTGTACTAATGTATCTACCTACCAAAATGTTCCAAAATTCAATATTCTAGATAAAATTATAGTAAAAATCTAAATATGGCTAGAAAATATTTTTTAGACTTGTTTTGGTTCATTTTAACACTTTTTTTACATTATCTCCACAGTAAAGCCATTCATACCTTAATCATGATAAATAATTTTTTTCAATTTATACTATTTATTATGGTCCAAAATCAACATAAAAATATTATATATTATAAATAATTATGACTAAAAATATTTAATCCATTTTCTCAAAATTCTAATCACACGTGTGAAAATTTTTAATTGAAAAATAATATCATTGATATGAGGTGAAAATCGTTTTCTAAAGTGAAAATTTTCAAACATAAAAAAACATTATATCAAAATTAGATATAAAATTTATTATTAATACCTAAATTAAATCATTAGATATATAATTGAACTAATTTTCAATTTAAAACCATGTTAAAACAATGTGTAAATTTTTATATTTATTAAAAGAAATGACAATTGTTAAACAAAACCAGTATTTTTCACTACTAATCAAAAGATTAATTTTTATAAAAATTTCTCAATTATTCAACCTAAGATAAATTTTAAATTATGAATTCAAAAATTAATTTAATTATTTAAATACATTTTCTAAATTTGAAAAAAAAAATCATTTATAATAATTTCTAAAAGGATGGAAAGAAATTATTGTTAGAGAAATCCAATTTTAAGCATAAAATTGGATTTATTATTATCTATTGTATGGAAAAAACATAATTTAAATGTTAAAATTTTATTGAATATATAGAAAAAATTCATCAAAATCATTATTCAATAGTTTTTATAATATTTATTAAGATAATACATGTTTTTTGAATAAAAATATTTATTCCAAAAGACATTCCCATTATATTTAAATGGTATTTATTTTAATTTATATGTAATTGGTCATTATGGAATTAATTATATATATATATATATATATATGTGTGTTTAAACCATATATTTTAATAATTTATTTAATCCTAATCATACCCTATATTTCTAGTATTATGTTGTACTATTAAATTGAATAATATTATTTTAATAGAATGGAATGTTTCATTTAAATATGATGTTGCATATAATGGAAGCTAATCTCTATGATATATGTAATGCAATATAAACATAGTTTTTCATTGAACATAAGTTATCAAAAAAATAAATTTATTCAAAAAAATATATTTCAAAACATTACATTGTGTTACTAATATTAACCCCTAATAAGTTGCAGAAATATATAATCGGTATATTCTGTAATATCTATCCACAATATAATTTTCATCAAATATTGAACTAAAAATGTTAATGATTCAGAATTTGAAACACACAGAAAAACATTTTTCATATATTTTTTTAAAAAATATCTTAATATGGTTTTCATATATTATAAGTATAATAATACAATTTTCCATGCTATTCTTTTTGAGGTGCTTAGTATCATCAAAACTGATTTTCTTAGATTCCCACTCTTTTGGTAAAATATGAATAACCTTTTCCAATTGTAGATAAACTGATATTTATTTTTTGAATAAATATTATTGACTATTCACAATAATTATAAAACAATGGTGCATATGGAAAACTATTTCACCAGGTAAAAATAAAGTGATTCTTAATCTTATATCAATGTATAACATTTTTTTTCTAGGACATTTAATATAATAAAATGACTGACCTATATTTTTTTCAATTTTTTTTTATTATTTTTACATTTAAAAATATAAAAATAAATGTTTCTATGTATAGGAAATAGAATAGTTTAATATAAATTTATATAGAGATTATGTTTTGATATTTTATTTTGGGTACAATTGGAAACATACTTATCATATATTTTATTATTAATTGTGAGCATGTGATAATTGTTCATTATGGTAAAAATTAGAAACATATTAGAATTATGTATCTAATTTTCTTAACATCCACCATAAAAACTCTATGATCTTTTATGATTCTCAATGTCTAAGGTTTCATCTAGAAAAGTATTTTCATAGTAAAAAATATATTATTCATATTTCTATATGTTATTATAAGGAAATGTGTTATTCAAAATATGGAAAATTTATTATAAATATTTATAACTAATAAAAAAATTTATCCGTGATTTGAATAGTATCCTAGTTAAATAATTAGTGTGAATGTTATTCAAAATAAAACTGAAAACTTTTTTCCACTCTAGTACTCAGTTGACAAAAAACTAAAATATTTGATCTAATCATTATATATGATATATATACAATGGAAAATAAATGAATAATAGATAAGCACAAAACATATTAAAGTAATGTATATTGAAAATAATTGTAGAAGTAATGTGCTGAATGTTTTATAAAAATCATAAAACTCATAAAATGATGTTGTTACAAAAATTTATATAGTCAAGGAAGCCTCCACATGTAAACCTATTTTTTGTCTGGTATGGTTGTTAAGTTGTTTTTATGTTTCCCACTAAACCCCCAAAAATATTATTTATTCAAAATAAAGTAATTATTTGAGTTATGGTAATAGAAACACTAGTGTATAAACTACTCACAGTGAACATCATTGATTTTTAAATAGTTAAAATGTATCAAATACAAAATATGGATCTAATTTGAATGAGTTTTTGAAAGAGTATTCTATATCCTCAAGACCCACTCTAATATCCTCAAACAAAAAATCACAATCCCGTGGACGTATTTGTGATTTTATAAAGATAAAAATTCATATCCCTATAAAAACATAGAACACAATGATTGATAATAGAGGATTATTCATTGAAATGTCACTGATTAAAAATAGTTAAATATTTATTATTCCATGTGAAAAATTTGATCTTTTATAGTAAACCTATAAAAGTATTATCTAACCATAAATTAAGAGACCAACTAATAAAAAAGAATATATAAAAGATAAAAGGTGATTCAAATGGTTCAATTATAAATTTCTCATTATCTTATTCTTTATAATTCCTTGTAAAAATTTATAGACACCATTAGAAAAAACTTCAATGCATATGTTTCACATTATAATATTCTTTTTATACCAATAGTGGTATCTCTAACATTTATTGATATTAATCTAAAATATGATTATTGTTCAATCAAAAGGATTTTACAAGCACACCATCATAATGCATGACATATTTCATAAATTTTAAGGTCCATCATTGTTAACATTAACATAAACTATCAATAGTTATAAATTAAATATTTAAAACTAAAAAACATAAATTTATTAAACATAAATATTTGTGTATCATGATTTTAAATTTAATGGATATTATAGAGGTCAAATAACTCAACAATATTTGTAACAAAATTATTTATTGAATTTATGAAAAAATTTAGGAATAATTTATATTTATTTTAATATTTTCAACTAATGGTTTATTAGGATAATCGAATATTAAATTTTATTAAATAAATTATTATCATTTTTATTTCATGGTGATTATTGAAATTCCAATAAGATACACGTCATTTATTTTTAATATGACCATTTCTTCCTTATTCTATTCAAATCATAATCTATTGTCAATTTATGATCTACTATTTGGGGAGGTTTTCCATTCCAATAACCACCATATATTAATTTTATCTATCCTATATTTTCCCATAATAAATCATTTAATAACAAAAATAATAAAAATGAATGAATAAGAGTTTTTAAAACTCATGTCATATGGTAGTATTATGTTAGGGGTCTTCTAGAAAACAATCTAGAACTAAATTGTTTACATTATTAAATGGAGATAATTGGAGATAAGATGGATAGTCAAAAATAATATTTATGGGGTTCAATGGAGATCATAGTTTCATAGAAATTAGGAAGAAGTAGAGGCATATTGTGATGAAGAGGTGGTTTGATCAATTTTAGGGAGATTATTGTTGTATAAGTAGATATTTAAACAACATGACATATAGTTAGTTGGGATATGTAACATATATCATTTGAGATTGAGTTTTTGAGTTTTTATATTTTAAAAATATTAAATTACATGTTACATAGGTTTATAATTTTTTTAACTGAAGACATTGTATCTCATCATGTAACTAACAATATGCTAAATCAATGACTCAAAATGATGTGACATATCACCCATGGGGAACATTATTTATATTTTTTGGTGTATATTGGTATTTAAACAATATATAGGAAAACTATCCATGATGACACATACACTAGATGTTTTCTGGATATGACATGTACAACAAGAGCAGTGGCATTGGGTGAATCTAAAGAACACAATATCCATCCCACATGGTTCTAAATGATGTATGTTGAAAGTACAAGAAATGTACTATGATATATGACATGGAAAATATTGAGAGAAAATGATCACATGGAAAAAATATTATACACAGTACTTACTATAGTATACAGTCTGTGAATATTAATATCACTCAATTTAGATAGATATAAAACATGCATGACTACTCTCTAAGGCCTACTCATCAGATAAATCTTTTTACAAGTCATTTAAGTCGATATATATAGAATTTTTAATTTAATACATCACACTTATCTTTCTTAATGATTTATTTTCATTCAATATTATAATATTTCCACAGTGAACATTTGGGTACATATTAGTTCATCATCATGGGATTATTTCTGAGGTTTTTAATTTGTATAAATTTAATTTCTATATAGATATTTCAATGGTAAAGGGTGATGATTAGAGAATGGTTGAGTTATATAAACCACATTATAGATATCTTATTTATGGAATAGATCACTCATATACTTATTGGAGTGGGTAAACCTCATTAATATTTAGAGTGTTGGTCCTCATGTAAATTTGGTTACCCTCTCACATGATGCATAACACAGACATAGAGGTGTGAGTCTGGATTAAGTATTTGTAATCCCTCAACTGACGTACTCCAATCATTGATGTTTTGTTCCCCTATAAATAATACTATGATTGGATAATTTTGTACATGCATACGTGAGTTGGTTTCATTAATTTGGTTTTGATTTTCTAATGGTAATCTAGGTTTTATTTAGCATGGAATTTAGTAATTGAAGGTTTTAAACGACACCCTGAGCACTATAATGGTTTGAATTTTAACTTGTTAATGAAATTTGGGAACAACAACACTCACACATCACTGAGTAAACATATTTATTATCGATATTACTATATAGAGCTAATCTATAATGATAGAATACTTCCTTCTATAGCTATGTTTTCATTATATAAATAATATTTCTATTTTTATTACCTTATAATTATTTTATCATATATATTAGAGAGATTATTTTACTCATTTAACAACCAATATTTTATTATATAATTCCTTCACAATATTTATTTTAATATTCTTCCATGAATAGGCCTTATTCCCAAACATTTTGTCTCTATCTGCATTATTCATAGTTTAGAAATTATATCAATGGTTATTGTTAATGAGAAAAATATGTAGAGTAGATTCCTGGTAGTATATTGTCATTGAAGATATTATTTAGAGGATATCGCAAAGAATGGTTTATGATCTATGGAATGTTTTGGTCCTTCTCAGGATCCGTCATTGTAAAGAGATAACTGTCCATTATATAAGTCTATTGTATTATACATTCAAATAAAGTGTATATATTATCATTTAGGGTTATCTATCGGGAATTATGTATTATAGTTTTAATCCATGAATTCATGGTTTTACATTTAATTTTCTTGTTTTTAATGAAATAAAATATTTGTCATATTATATATAAGTTTTTTTATTTTTTTTAGTATATTATTGTCTAATTACAACGGATTTTTTATTCCATTTTGGAGATAGTCACCATCCCCTAGCCTATAAAACATATTCTAATGGTGTACCAATACATTTTTCACTAACCCAAAATGGGATATGGTGAGTAGGGTCCTTTAATAATTATATCATAGTAAATTATGTCCAAGGGATTGTGTTTTGATTCTATACTGACGTAATGATTGTTTTAGGTTATAAGAAACTTTGTTAAGGGGATTTTAGTCTGGTTGGGAGACTAGTTAATCATATGATTGTGAATTGGCAGAAGTATATAGTTACATGAACTCTAATAATATTTTTACAAAATTGAATTGTTATGGAATATGTTGTCATATAAAATCTATATTGTTTATGTATAATATAGTGGTCAGTGGTGACCATTCATTTCATTCCGACGTTATCCCACTGAGATATTCTTTAACAATTATTGATTAATTTTATCAAATGAATGTGTCAACCCATTGATTCAAATATCATATTTATATGTTGGGATATACTAGGAAGAATGTATTAAGTGATGCCAATGTTAATGATTGTTTGATATATGAGTTGAATATTTAGATATTCTGATGGGAGATATCAGTTTTCTATTAGTAAACATAGAATCACTACCATGTTATCATTTTCAGACCTTATCATGAAATAGTTAATAATTACCTTGGATATATTTGAGTCTACCCAAGGACCTTTTACACTACATGAGTTATAATAAAAATAGATTACTAAATTATATATATAACATATTAATCATGTGGTATAATATTGATCAAAATCAATGACTCAAACAATTTATTTGTCCTGAACACCCTTTGATTGTATGGGGATTCTTTCTAGTGTTACCTACAAAAAAATGATATATTAATGGTAGATATTTAAATCATACTTAGGATGATACTACCCATATATTATATTTTTTTATCCCATGTTCAAGATATGGTTTCCATTGTAGAGGGTTAATCATTTTCATGTTCAGAAGAAAATGGAGTCTTTTAGTGTATCACACCAATGTTTGAGTACATTGTTTAGACAAGATTACTCATAAGGGGACCCTAAATATGATCCACATTTACATTTTCACGAATATTAATTCTAGAGGAAATTTTTGTGAGATTTTTTGAGATAGGATTTACATATGCGTAACCCCACCCATTCTAGAATCTTCAATCAGTCAATAGTTGTTAATATGGTCCTAAAAAAAATACACACTGGTTTTGGGAATGGATCAAAATTCTCTCCGATTGAAAAAAAGTTGGAATCAACAAACATCGATGGTGAAGTATATATTGGGACATAGAACCTTATTATCATAGGAATAATAACATACCATGATGTAGTTTATATTTTTGAACTAATTTAATAGAGCATCTAGTTTTTGAAAAATTTATCTGTCCACTTCATCTAACAAGACCTTCAGATTGTTTTCTACAAACTCTAGGGTGTATAGAGGGGGTTTTTAGATGGATTTCAGGAATTAATCTCTAGTTTTAGGATACATATTGTGTTTTTAGGTATTCCACATATTTCTCCCTCATAGAACTACATTCATATGAATATTTGGATATATTATCCATTCCTTCATACTCTGTGTATTCAGTACATAGAGAGTCTAGTGGAAATCCATGTAATGTCCATGATAGATATATAATAAAAACTATATGTGATAATATTTTATAATAACCATCTAAATATTTAGTTTTTCATTGATGAAAGATGTGAAATTTCAAAGACATCCATTATTAAAAAGATGTTATGCATTAATATCATTCCTAGTATTGAATGAGTAACTATTTCTTCAAATCATTCGTTTAGAAGTTATTAGGTAAAGATAATTACACATTTATTAGAGTGTTTATTTATCCCCCAGTTAAGAGGTGTGGAGTTAAAATTCATGGATATGTAATTGTATACCTATTAGTTGGTATGTGTGGTTATATATATTATCGGTATAAGAGAGGTTTCTTATTCCTCTAATAGTGATGAAATTCATAAATATATTCTTGAGAGAGACCCTTTATTTTAACTTATTGATAAATAATATATATATATACTATATTTAGTTCTTGGGATAAATATTTACCTTAATAAAGCATAAGTTAGTAATAGTTTGAGAGATCAAAGAGGCGTAGTTATGATATTGTTGTAACTAGACATTACATTTCATTTGGTTTGTAGTTATATTTGAGGTCCTTGAATAAATATCCTTGGATTTATTAATTTATCATGGGATAAGGATATATTTAATATATTTTATTGATGATGTTATCCCTAAACACTTCCTACGTATGAGAGAGTCATGAGGTAGTAAAAATGAATCAGTTTCGTTGAGGAAAAAATATAATTAATTAATTACCCAAGAGGTTTTTTTCCTAAATTTGGGAATCACCCCATCCACTAAGACCAATTTGAATTTTCCACCCATGATTGGCTTAGTAGATGGATTAATGAAATTGTTTAGAAATGAACACCATCTGTGGAGTGACTAAATATATACAATAGATATTACTTGTAATGCCCAACATGTAGTCATAATTTTTAGGTGGAAGAGAATGATTCCTTGTAGATTGTGGACATGGACACTTGATTTTGGAATGTGTTATCCTATTGTTTAGAAACAAATGAATAATGTCATTTGAGTGTTAAAGATAATTTTAATTATATTGTGGGGGAATAGATCGCCAAAAAGAAATTTTATTTTTCAAGGTAATTTAAAGATTCCAGTTTAACTTTTCGATATACTCTTTAGTATGTTTCATTATATAATATCCAAAACCAATCATTTTTATTTTTCATGATAGTGTTCAAATTATTTATAATTAGATATTTAATATTGAAGTAGTAGTTGATTATTAAGTTAAGACTAAGCAAGAATACCATCATTACCCATTTTTCATATGTTAATAACATTTTTATTCATTTTTTTATAGTTTATGTGGAGGTAATTTTGATAATAATGTGAACTATAAATTTCATAAATTTTTATGTTTTTGTAAAATAATCAATTTATATTCAAAATGGGGGATTTACATTGAATGATTTTACTCTTATGTTATTCATCTCAAATATCCATAATATGGGGGTGTATATGAATTATGAGAGAGGTTTTATTGGTTTAAAACAAATTAATGATCAATGTATGTGGTTAATTTCGTTAATTTATTTTATTTTGGTTAGACAACCTAAAATTCCCCACCCATTTCTCATTGTCCAGGGAATGTGGTGGGGTGATACTATGTGTTAAGCGATGTTCCTAAGGTTCCAAAGGCTGGTAATAAATGTGGAGGGCTTCATGAATAATTTGGGGACTAATTTTCTCTTGAGATAAACCACCTAACCAAAACATGCATGACCAAAAAAACTACATGATTCATGTTAACATAACTACAAGAACCATATATAACCACATGACAACCAAAATAATTGATAACAATTCCCATAAAACAATGCAACTAAACAAAAATTTGAACACTAAGAGGAAGACTAGAAAAGTGACCCAAAGTAAACCAAGACACCATCCAATGATCCACTATAAGCTCCATGCTCCATGGACCACCAAACCACCCATGCATCTCAATGAACCACTAGAAAAATGAGAGTCCTTACTCTTACCATTTTCCTAGAATACAACATCTCCAAAAACCCCAATGTTCTTAAGGGTGAGAAATAATACTCATTATTAGTTCCCCAAATGACTTCCCCACACACTACACTATGAAAACCATTTGTAAAATTTTATAAAACAATTTAGATAAAGAAATAAATAGTTCAATATTTATTAATCATCCAAAATCCACCTTACCAGACCATGTTAATCAATGGAAAATCCAAAAAACAATTCCATAATCTATTTCACCATCACACATTAGCACAAAAATTTCAATCTTGAATACAAGAACACAACAAGTGAAACAACCATTGTGGAACTCCCCACCCAAACCCGTTTATTGATTTTACAAACTAGTGGTACTTCCTGACCACTTATCCATAATGGTGGCCCTTCCATCCACTACACATCAATTTTTATAGTGGTACTTCTTTACCACTTCAAAAAAATCATCAATATATATAATGCATAACTATCCAAAAGCATAAAACACTGAAGCCACATATTATACATAAAACCATTTCAAACACATTCCAATCACTTTAATAAATGACCCATATATGGAAAACACCCATTAACCATTTTCTAGGCCAAACTATATTTTCAATAAACAAAATTCTTATTGGAAACCATTTTACCAATACATTTTAATAAACCAAACCAAACAACCAATTTTAATATCTACATTTTAAAATCACACTACAAGCCCCTTTTTACAACAGTATCCCATTTCACCCAAAATACTGTAAACATCACTAAATCGGTTTCCACCAAGATTTAGACATCATATTCAAAATTTATTTCAAGAAAAACTAATTAATTACCATGATTCCTTTTATTCTAGGAAAGTGGAGATGAGAGATAATCCACCTACCTTATGGTTCTATAGAAATAGACCCACAAACAGAATCACCATAAATTCCAAAAAAATCTCCACCAAAAACACTCTAGATCTCCTTACCTATCTTCAAGAAGACCTAATAGCATAACTTAAGAAAAGAAACCCCAGATCTACATGAAACATATGTTGGTCTAGAAAACCAAAAGAGAGGGAAGAGCAGATCTAGAGAGAACCACAAAGAAGCCAAGAGATAGGACTTAACCAAGATGAACTTCCTTTAGAACACAATGAATCCGCGACAATTTTCTTCCAAAATAAGTGGGAGAGCACCCCTAGCCCTTGAGAAGAAGAAATCACGTGTATGGTTTGTATGGGAGAATAAATGGATGAGTTAGGGAAAATCATAACTAACCCTGTTCAAAAAACCCCTTTTTAATGGTAAACAAGGTTATCTCAGATGGTTTGACAAAACATACACTAACTATGAAGATGGTACTATTCGAAAAATGGAATATCGCATGGTTACCTTGGATTCTCGCACAGTTTTCCCAAATCCCGATCAAACCTTACATCCTTAAGAAGGCCTACAAAACATTCCAAAACCATTCCAAACTCTCCCAAACATTACCCAACCACTAAATATAAACAAAAAGGTATAAAAAGGTCACATAATTCAAACCATTGGTGCTACAGTATCCCCATCATTGGACTTTCCATCCTCATAAAGTAGAGAACCTTCTCTTTAATGAAAGAGCTCTAGATATTGATCGACCATATCTTTCTCCTACTCCAAAGTATCCCCCTGAATCGGACCATACTACCACAAAAATCAAACTAAACTGATGATCTTACCACATAAAGAATTATCTTACCTATACACAATCTGCACTTGCACATGCACCATATAAGCATATGGATGTAGCTCAACATGATCCCATCGAATCACATGGCCATGATCTGAATGATACCTTTTCAACTACGAGATGTGGAACACAATTTGCACTGTACTAAACCATGGTGGTGATGCAAATCAATAATCCACCTCTCTAATATTCTCATTTATATCAAAAATCCCAATATACCTCAGATATAACATACTTTTCATTCCAAAATGACGATGTTTCAACCTAAGAGAGATTCTCAAAAAACACATGGTCACCCACCTCAAACTACAGTGGTCATAAATGATGGTCTTCAAACAATTTATGAAGACTTCGATCCGTCTCCATATTCTTTCTAATCAAATTTATCATCTTTGTAGTTTCTTGGACATGTCTTTGTCCATCCATAAATGTTCTACTCATTTCCACCCAATATAGTAGAGAACGACACATACACCCATACAATGCCTCAAATGGGGCCATATGTATTTATGTACGATAACTATTATTATTCGAGAACTCCACAAATGGTAATTACTCCTCCCATGAACCACCAAAATCCATCACATAATCCCTTAGCATATCCTCCAAAAATTGTATCGTCCTCTCAGATTGGCCATCCATATGGGGATGTACGTTGTGTTCATCATCAACTGTATCCCAATGGGTTGTTGTAAGAATTTCCAAGAACAATATGTGAACCTTGGATCTATATCTAACACAATAGAAACTATAACACTATGTGTCTTTACCGCTTCTTGGATATAGATTTTGGTCAGATCCTCCACTATAAGAGATTCAAAAAGCGAGATGAAATTGGCCAACATTGTGAGTTGATCCACAATCACCCATATGTCATCTTATTTCTTAACTATTATCAAGAGACCTATCATAAAATCCATCACTATTTGTTCCCACTTTTACATTGTAATAAGAAAATATTGCAACATTTCTACTAGCCACTGATTTTCTACCTTGACTTTCTGGAAAGTCAAGCATCTCAAAACAAACTCACCCACATCCCTTTTTATACCAGCCCACCAAAACTAATATTTCAACACCTTATACATATTCTGAATTCCTGGATGGAATTCCCACCTGGAATGATGATAATACCTGAGATGTTACTCCGGACAAGACACTAGTACCACCATCCAATTCCAAATGCACAAAACATAATTACCATTCAGTTACCAGCCCTCAATGGTCTCCCCATCATTGAGTTTTGACCTCATACCCATACACTGTAACTTTGATGCATGTCCCTCTTTAACTAAATAAAAAAAATCAGGATATAATGATACTAGAAAGAAGACTACTCTGTCACCCCAGTCCTCATATTTTAACTACATGTCAGCTATGACTAACATCAAGTGCCACTAATCTGATGTGGGTTTCACCACATGAGCATATGATTTTGTACTTAATGCATCATCCACTAAATTTCACTTACCTGGTGTGTCAATTAAATAAAAATCAAACATCTAGAGATATTACTTCCATCTAATTTACCTCAAGTTCAAATCCGATTGTGAAAAAATATTCTTAAAATTCTTACGATCGGTAAACACCATGAATTTATCACCAAAGAGATAATGATGTCATATTTTCAATGCATGAATGACTTGCACCAACATCAGATCATGTGTTGGGTAGTTCGTTTCTTACAACCTCAACTACCATGACCCATATGCAAACACATGATCCCCCTATATGAGCACACACCCAAACACAGATCCTGATGCATCATAAAACACCACATACCCGTTCCCTAGTTCTGGAAAAACCATGATTGCAGATGATGTAAAACGGTCCTTTATCTCATAAAAACATTTATGACACTGGTCATCTCATTTAAATGTAACAATTAACCTTGTCAAAACTATCATTGGTGATGCCAATCATGAGAAATCAGGCACAGACTGTCGATAATACCCATCTAGGTCATGGAAACTCCATATCTTGAAAACATTATTTGGAAGTTTCCATGAGTTAACAACCTCTACCTTTTCAGGATAAACTAAAACAACCTTCTCAGAATTGACATGGCCAAGGAAACAAATATCATATATCCAAAAGTCACAATTCTACAATTTGGAATAGAACATATGATCCCTCAAGATTCCCAAAACTATCACCAAGTGCTGCTCATGCTCCACCCATGTTCTTGAATACAATAGACTATCATCAAAAAATTCAACCAAAAAATAATCTACATATTTCAGCAATATATGATTCATCAATTCCATGAACACCTCTGTTGCATTATTTAGAACAAAGGGAATAAACACAAACTCATAATTTACATATCTACTTCTTAAAGATCATTTCAAAATATCGACCTTCCTCACCCGCAATTGATGATATCCCGACCTGATGTCCATATTGGAGGTCCACTAAGCACCTCTCAACGGGTCAAAAAATCATCAATTCATGGAAGTGGATATCTATTATTTATCTTAACCTGACTCATCCTATGATAATCATGACACTACCATAAGGTTCCATCATCCTTTTTAACAAGAAAACTCGGTGCTTCCCATAGGGACGTGCTAAGCTAGCTGAACCCTTTAATCTATGGCTCCTCCAACTACACGTTCAATTACTGTAATTATGATAGTGCCATCTGGTACTATAGAAGTGAGATATGATTGTTCCCCAAAAGGAGATAAATCATAAACTTCACTCCTCTCATGGGTGTAAACCCAAAGAATGATTTAGAAAAAACATCCATAAATAAAACCTCAACATCCGGAAGAACACTATTCTCAACACCTTCCACTAATGCCAATGAAAAAGCCTCTAACTGATATGAGATCCTGCCAATAGCTGGTGCCAAAAAATCTATTGCACCCATATTTTCATTCAACTCCCCTATAAAGAGGTGTTCAATTCCATACTCTGTCCCAAAACTAACCGATCATGAATATCAATATTTTTGGGCCTTAAAAATATCCAACCAATCAATTAATAGTATTATATCATAACCATCCATATAAATCACTGATAAATCACACATCAATTCAATTCCATCCACAACTAAGCAACACACTATACATAATAAGTCTCAACACTCTCCTTGACCCAGAGGAGTTTGATGTTTTAAAAAAGAAGGAATTATTTCCACAGTTAGACACAACAAAATAATAACATGAGAAATAATAAAAGAGTGGGAATCACCCATATAAAAAAAATCATTCATCAAAGTAGAATTCAAAATAACCATACCTCGAACCATGGATGGTCCTGACCCATCACCCAGCATAACATGTTTAGATCCAAACAACTTCAGTCTTTCCACACTCTACTCTTTACTACCTTGTTAAGGAGACATAATTTTTCCATAAACCACCATGACTAACTCAAATATGATGACGAGGAGTATGATTTATACCCCATGCTGCCGAGGCATAAGATTCCTGCAACCCTTGAGGAGTTTCATTAAAACCCAACTTCAGAGAATTATAAAAATACCACTGAAGTTTCCCCTTCTAATTATAGTTAGGAGATGATTAATATGGTGTCATTGAGAACCTATTGATGTGTCCCTTAGAGCCACACTGCAAACATCCTGGCTTACTCTGATGCTCCGTAGGAATATTCATTGATCCTATCATGGGATTCTGAGCCGTACTCCCACCCTAGAAATAAGTGTCCCACTTCTACTTAAACCTATCATTTTAGTTTCTGCTATTCCCCATGAGTACCAAAATACTTCCCACTCCCGTATCCTCCAAAAGGTCTAGCTCAAACACCATAGCACAATTAACCATTTATATGTACTCATATATACACAACACCACTATCTTAGAACAAATTTCCTACTTCACCCCAGCTTTAAAAATTCATGCCATCAACGATGTACTACCCCCCACCTCGGGTGAAAACCGAACCAAGTTCGTAAACATTTCTGTGTATTCAATTAATGAATGGTTATCCTACTTCAAAGATATGAAATCCTTTGTGCGCTAAATTCAAAATGTGTGAGGGTAGAATTGTTTATTAAACAAATCTTAAAAAAGCTTCCAGGTCAGACCTTGGTCCGTCCTAGATTGGACAGCCAGATACCACCAATGTTTGGAAATATCTTCCAACTTTTACATCACTAACATCTCTTTCAAATTTACTAGTGTTCCCAAGAATTAAAATATACTAATCGTTCTATTCAGCCATGGTTCTTCTCCTTCTGAATTTGATTCAACCCTAAAAATTTGTGGATTATTCTTTGGAAAAAGAATGTTATGATCTACAAGATTATGATCATACACTTTATTCCCACCATCCACATCTTGGAAATCATGTACTATACTCTGTACTAGCTACCAGTCCACCTAAGGCTTAAGTGCACCCACATTTTTAGCATCCTCTTTCAGTTGGTCTCTACATCTCCTACCCGGTACCATTTTTATCAACAAAAAACAACCCTAAGTCCCACACCCATAAAAAGAAAATGATTACAATTAAAATTAAATTACAGAACAACTATCAAAACTAGACTCTCCAAAATTACACATTTCCATGTTAACTTATTATGAAAAATCAACCATGTTTTGAAAATACACCCATTTTCAAAATACAACAAACATTCATATTTCAAATCCACACATTTGAAATAATTTCCATATTTTCCACACAACCAAATATATATATATATATATATATATATATATTCATACAAAAAAATAAGTCATTATACTAAATGAAATATTCATACTGGATGGAATTCTTTTCTACCATGTATGTCATGCCCATCTCAATGGATACACCCACAAAAATGAGATATCCAATGCCTATAAGGGTCTCTAAATCCCTTATATACCCAACTCCCTAGTAACGTGAAGTTCAATATAAAATGGATAGATACGCCATTTTATTCAATAAATTTCATATTCTAACAATCTTATTCCTTGTTACCATCCCGACTCAATGAATGGAACAAGATAAAATGTCAACACCAATACCAACAATTAACTCCAAAGGACCGAACAAATTGATACCACTTATAATGCCCTGCCTATAAGGCCCCGGCCTTAAACCTTACTCAAATCATGAGTTATTACAAGATTACACATTGAGGATCTTTTCAGGTTTAGAGTTTTAGATAATTAGATCATAAAACTTGCATTACATTCCACATATAAAAAAAGTGGTTAAATAAAGATAGTATTCTTCATTCCCATCAAAGGAAACATATTTAAAATAAAACATGGATTCATTCTTGACACTTCCTTGACACTATCATCATATCATGTACCTTTCCCTTGACATGTGAAAACATTTCAAAAAAACTTGGGATGAGGATAAAAAGCTCAGTATGGGTTATAAATATATGGAAAGGAAACATGGGTACATATGTACATAAGGATGAGATCATACTTTACCCATAAAACATAATCACTTTAACATTCCTCATCAAATCATGAATAAATCATAGAAATCATAAGACATAAAGGTAACTTGAGGCATTCAAAACATTGTTATGTTGGGAGTAACCCTCTTGGTTACGTTTGGAATGCCCATCATAGTATATTCCCTAAATCTCTTCGGAGAAACCTTAACGTTTCACTCCTTCGCATTACCCAATGCATTGGAGAGCTATATCGGGCTCACTCGCCCTTAGTTTATCACGGAACCACCCGTCTTCATAATAATTCCCATGAACTATAACATAATCGTATCACATAAAACATGCATAAAGGAAACATTACATTTCTACATTTCAATCACAAGATATCAATACAACACAAAAAACATTGTGAAAACAATTTTCAATACCAAAATACATAAAAGAGTATATGGTATTTATTATATTCTAATAACATTACGGCTTGTTGAGAAAGCCAAAGACCAAATAATACTCGCGGCGGCGGAAAAGGTCTTTGTCACCGCGTACGTTAAAAAAAACATTCCTTTTTGTCGTTTTGTAAAACGCTTCGTAGAAAAAGATTCCTTTTGTATAAAAGTAAAAGTCAAAGGGGTTTATACACCATATAAAAGAAAGTTGTGTATAAAACGAAATATGCCTCAATGAAAGGAGGTTGAGACGAAGTCCCTTACCTCGAGTCCGACTTGACTCGATCGTTCTTTAACGTCCTGAATAATAAACTTGAGTTAATTTATACTTGATTAAGAACCTTTTTAAAGTTTATTATTCCTTTTATATCACTTATTTCCATGTTATAAACATTATGTAACCATTTATGTTAATAATGTTTGTTTTGTCAATATTTGGTTCTTAAGTCGAAAGTGGACTTCTTACAATTACATGTTGTTCGTGTGGTCAAAGGTTCTTTATATCCAGAATGAAATTCCCGATTTGGATATAATATGTATCATATATATCCAGCATATACATGTATTTATAATATTACATAATCATTTAGAGGTAAGAAATGAAATGCACCGTTCATGGAGACGGTAAGCCGTACGTACGCATGAACGCTACTTTCATTTCTTTGTCATATTAATGGAATTAAAACTAAATGAGAGGTATGTATATCTTAATTACAGAATTATATTCATTATTTAGATATATCATTAATTATATATATCCATTATATACATGTACTTTTAATAGTACATTACATTTGGGGATAAGAAATGAAATGCACCGTTCATGGAGACGGTAAGCCGTACGTATGCATGAACGCTACTTTCATTTCTATCTCATACTTTAATGGAAAGAAATAATAATGATATAGAGGTATATTATAATTCCAGTATAACATCATATATAATAACTTTAAATCCGTCCTTTACACGTCCCACATATGGCATTAACGAATCACATCACTTTGAGGGGGCGGTAGTCCGCACTTCCTTAAATGAAGATATCGTGTTTACCCATAATGGAAACCATAAAGGTATGCCCAAAATTAAAAAAAACAGAAGCATAAGGAAAAAATAAACACATCATATATCACATATAAAAATAGTTACATCATAATGTGTAACGACCCGAAATTTTAAATAAATCTTGTTTCCTAATTTTATGTGTCATTTTATTTTATTTTTATACTCAACAAAAATGTTTCATTTGATAACATGAGTATAATTAAAATGAGACTGTTGGGTTTTGATTTTTATTTGACCATTGGTCAATATGACCACTGGAAACTAAACGTTTTGACTATTGTCTCTAAATACAAGCAATCTTGGTTAATTAATATAGAAAGAAGATTCGATGGCCTCACCTAGTAGTCTTGGACCGATCGAAACCCATCTAACAGAACTTGGGAAGGAGGTAGCACCACTGGTCTTTGCTATGGACCAAACCCAAGCAGAACTTCATCGTGTGAAACTAGAACGGGATCGCCTTCGCGAGAAGTTCAAACTGATAGAAATTACTACTCGTGCGATGTTGGCCGAGCCTCCCTTAGATTCTCTCACCTTAGCACACCTTACACTTAGGTCCTATGCTGGTGTGATAAGGGGCTATGTAAGGAGACCGTAACTGCCTTGTGTAATCCTTTATTTTAAATAAAACTTGGGATATCTTCTTATGATGAAGTTTATGAATTTTCAAATGACCGGATAAATATAATATGCATATTTTTAATGAATATTATAAAAATGATATTTTAAAAATGGTTGTGTAAACCTTAAATAATTAAAAATGTGTAATGATTTTCGAAAAATGGTCTTCTACAATTATGTTCAGTACGAAATTTAGAGACTAATAAGTTCACCTTAATTTTTGATGAATAGTAAATTATGAATAGTGATTTTATGATTAGGATTAGTAATGTGTCCAAATGGATTAGTAATCTCACTTAAAGAAAGTATTAATATAATCTAGGCACCTTGATTAAGTAATGTGATTCAATAAAATGGTTAAATAACGGTTTCATAAATTATTATTCAAGTATTAGTTTTTTCGGGTGAATAGTGTTTTTTAATTAAAAATTAAATTAAAAATATTTAGAAAATTATATTTATAAAATGGATTTCATTTTTGAACTCAGAGCACCGATATTATGTTATGGTAATTTTTGGGGTTTTTTCTGAAAAAATGAATTTTCAGTGAATAGTGTATTTATTTAAAAATAAATTTAAAAATATTTAGAAAATTATATTTATAAAATGGAGTTCATTTTTGAAATCAGAGCATTGATATTTGGTTAGTGTGAAATTTTGGGATTTTTCTGAGAAAGTTGAATTTTCAGTGAATAGTAAAAATGCAGTTTTAGGGTTTCAGTATGTTTAATGACATCATAGCTATGTCATCATGATGTCATGAGATATTTTAAGGGTTGGCCAGCCAAGGGTGATGAATTATTGTTTTTGGGGGCCTATGTGGCCTAACTCCATGGTAAATGCCAAGGGAGAGCACATGGGTTTGAGAAAAACACATGTGAGGTGTCCCTTGGCCATTAATGCCTTGTCCCCTCACTTTCCCTATAAATACCAAGCCCTCATCTCATCCATTCGACTCCCCACTCTCCCCCAACGAATTTCTGGTCTCATTACCTCCCAAGGAGTCCTCCCAAGGTGCCCCCAAGTCCTCAAGGTCCAATCCTTTGAGTTTCAAGAGTCACGTTTTAAGGTAAGGGATCCGACCTCTCTCTTTCATTTCAAGTAATCTCTTTGATGTCATTCCTTTTATGCTCCATGTTCTTATGTTTAAGGATGTTCTTTTATACTTCTCTTACTGTCCTTTTCATTTTAATATAATGAGAGATCCCCTCTTACTCTCATTATTTCATTTTGTGATGTTTTAAGTGGCGCCGTTAGGCTGCCGAAATTTTTGTAACGGATTCTTTCTCCCTTCTCATTTTTCAAGATCTATTTTCATGTAAAGTATTTAAAGTTCCTTTTTATTATGTTGGGGTATGATCTCTAAATTTTTCATACTGATCTTTTATGATCATATGATGAGAGACCCCATTTGATCTCATCAATTCAGTATTTTGAAGTTTTAAGTGGCGCCGTTAGGCTGCCGAATTTTTAAGTGGTTCTTCACCCTTCTCGTTTTGATGTTCTACTTTCATGTCAATTCTTTCAAGTTACTTTTTTTTATGTTGGGGTATGATCTCTATATCTATAATACTGGACTCTTATTTTAATATGATGAGAGACCCCATTTGATCTCTTCAATTCATTATTTTGAAGTTTTAAGTGGCGCCGTTAGGCTGCCGAATTTTTAAGTGGTTCTTCACCTTTCTCGTTTTGAAGTTCTACTTTCATGTCAATTCTTTCAAGTTCCTTTTTTTTATTTTGGGGTATGATCTCTATATCTATCATACTGGACTCTTGTGTTCATATTATGAGAGACCCCATTTGATCTCTTCAATTCCGTATTTTGAAGTTTTATGTGGCGCCGTTAGGCTGCCGAATTTTTAAGTGGTTCTTCACCCTTCTCGTTTTGAAGTTCTACTTTCATGTCAATTATTTTAAGTTCATTCTTGTTATGTTGGGGAATTATCTCTAAATCTATCATACTGAACTCTTATGTTCACACTATGAGAGACCATATTTGATCTTTTCAAATCATTTTTGTTGAAGTTTATGTAACACCGTTAGGCTACCGAACTTTCATAAGAGAAATCTAATTTTTGTCTTCCGTCCATGTTTTGCATTTCAAATGGTATGTACTTGAAATTTCATTACCATGATCATGTATCCTTCTTATTCTGTCCATATACTATTTTATGGGTCATTTATGAATTTTTGACCAATTTTACCTCTATTTTTAATGTCATCTAAAACCTCGTAACATAGCCGTTATGCTGCAGAATTTCCGTCTCAAAATGTCACACTTTTTTTCTAAAGTTCATTTATATTATTAAGTGAATACTCAAAGATCTTTCTTCTAAAGGGGTATTCACATGTATACCAAAATGTTCTATTTTAAATTCTGGGATTTACATACATGAGACCCACCTTCCTTTTCTGTGGGTTTTAAAGTGATGTAAAGATCATGTCTTTAAAGCAGTTTTTAAAAAGTTATGATTATGAAATGAAACCCATTTATTTCATGATATATGGGTTATTTATTAAATTTTTGATGATGATATATGTGGCTCACATGATAATAAAGGTAAATTTAAGGGTGTGCCTTGATAGCGCTCCAATGCATTGGGTAATGATGTAACCACTAGAGATTACAATTTTCACGATACCTTGGTGAATAACCTTGGTAATATTCAAATGACACCTTGGGGATGGACCTTGGTGATATGTTCATGATTGTCTATGTTAAATTATTTAGCCACATCTTCAAGTTATGAAAATTTTATTTTTATTATGATATGCCACATGATTTTTTTTATCATGCCTTAATGTTCTTGTTCATGACATAGTTGATGTATCTGAAGTTCACATGTTAAATGTTTCCCTTGTTTCCCTTACTAGGCCTTCTGCTCACCCTTTCTTTTGATGTATGCTCCCAGGTTATGTGATGCAGTAATGAACCTAGGATGAACATGAGGAGACGACTTTCAAGTGTTTTAGAAGAATGTTTTATGTTTTCATGTTTGAAGTTCCTGGTTTCCAAGACACTAAACCTTAAAGATCCTCAGTTTTGTATAATTTAATGAAAGTTTATGTGATAAAAAGGCGGGATGCTATAGTTGGTATCAAAGGATGGTTTAGTTATTTGTGGAAATTAGGATATGAAAAATCCAGGAAGAATCCTATAGAAAAGTTTAAATATAGTAAATCTTCCTGGTATTTTGGTGAGTATTGAGTAAGGGGTTTCCAAGCAAATACATCCCTGTCTGGATACGAGCAGGTAGAGGTGGCTCTGGCACAGATGTACATAGGGGTAAAACCCGAAAACACCGCTTTGAGCTAGACTCGAACGGGAACTGGTACACGACAACGTGCCTTGCTGCACTCTTGGTTACGACACTCCCGGGGGATATGCTTTGGTAAATTAATAAGCTTAGTATGAACCATTATTAAAGGAACAAGGATAAAACAAAATAAGGATTCACATAAGAATATATGATCATGGATAACCTAGATTGGATCCTAGGGGATCACAAGTTAGGATATACTTTTATTCTACATGTTTATACTTTTATGCTTAAAGGTTCCTTTTCATGATTATTAGCTAAGTAAATAAGCCCCTAATTATAGTTTCTTTTCTTAGTTAGTGGCGGGAAATGGAAGAACATGTCCCAAAAACCAATGTGATAGGAAATGCGACGATTGTCGTATTAATATGATAGAGGTGATTAGGGGATTAAAAGATGATTATTATTTTGGAATACGTTCACTATTTTAGGGACCCTATATGATCGAGGTAAATATATTACTATGGTATTTTCATTGAGGAGTAAGGTTGACTTATAGTTTGAAGAATCGATAAATTTATGGTGGACTTATAGTAATTTAGGCTACTTATGCGAATGATTAACCTATCTTGGGTAAAATATGTTTAGTTTAGATATTAGGAGTGGTTGATGTTGTTTGGAGATGAACAATGAAGTTTATTTTGGAAGACTATGTTATCAAATCCTTCTTGTATTTGGGTTTCAATCTTAGTTTGTTTTATTTTGAGGAATTTTAAGGACCGTTATTTATGGGATGGTCTATGATGAACTTTGGGTAGTACCATGGAACTTTGATGATTTAAAAGTAGTTTCCATTCCTATGGGATTCTTCCTTTTTGAAGAGTTGTTTAACCTTACCCTTTCTGTTTTTGATAATGTTTAAAGATAGAAGAAATAGATAGTTAATCTTTTGGGGATTATGTGATTCCCTAGAAGATGATTCTTGTGTTTTGATGAGACCAAGTAGTTTTGAGTGCTCATCGTTTGTGAGAAAAGATTATTTTTGGTAGAAACTTATTAAAAGGTGAAACTCTACATGAAGGTAGATATATTTCCTTATCTTCTTGTTCTATGTTGTAAATGAATTCCTTAAAATTATGAAAAGGAACGTAAAAGAAAAACGTTGTTGGTTTATGTTTCCTCTTAGGTAATCAAAGATCGTTTACACACATCATAATTTTGGGATTTTTTATGGTTAACTTTCTCCTAATCATGTTCTCTGTCACTCTCCCTCAGAACATGACCCTTTGTTTTCTCCTCCATGTCCATATTTTCCTACATGGAATCCTAGTGTGGGCTAACTCGGGTGACCTTCGTACTTCCCTTTCTTTCATTTAAAGTAATAGTTTTACTTACTCCTTTTCTGATGTGGGACTTTCAATGAAATTTCAAAACCTAATTTAAAAAAAATTGCGAGGACGCAATTTCTTAAGGGGGGAAGATTGTAATGACCCGAAATTTTAAATAAATCTTGTTTCCTAATTTTATGTGTTATTTTGTTTTATTTTTATACTCAACAAAAATGTTTCATTTGATAACATGAGTATAATTAAAATGAGACTGTTGGGTTTTGATTGTTATTTGACCATTGGTCAATATGACCACTGGAAACTAAGCGTTTTGACTATTGTATCTAAATACAAGCAATATTGGATAATTAATATAGAAAGAAGATTTGATGGCCTCACCCAGTAGTCTTGGACCGATCGAAGCCCATCTAACAGAACTTGGGAAGGAGGTAGCACCACTGGGCTTTGCTCTGGACCAAACCCAAGCTGAACTTCATCGTGTGAAGCTAGAACGGGATCGCCTTTGCGAGAAGTTCAAATTGATAGAAATTACTACTCGTGCGATTTTGGCCGAGCCTCCATCGGATTCTCTCACCTTAGCACACCTTACACTTAGGTCCTATGCTGGTGTGATAAGGGGCTATGTAAGGAGACCATAACTGCCTTCTGTAATCCTTTGTTTTAAATAAAAATTGGGATTTCTTCTTATGATGAAGTTTATGAATTTTCAAATGACCGGATAAATATAATATGCATATTTTTGATGAATTTTAGAAAAATGATATTTTAAAAATGGTTGTGTAAACCTTAAATAATTAAAAATGTGTAATGATTTTCGAAAAATGGTCTTCTACAATTATGTTCAGTACGAAATTTAGAGACTAATAAGATCAACTTAATTTTTGATGAATAGTTAATTATGAATAGTGATTTTATGATTAGGATTAGTAATGTGTCCAAATAGATTTTTAATCTCACTTAAAGAAAGTATTAATATAATCTAGGCACCTTCATTAAGTAATGTGATTCAATAAAATGGTTAAATAACGGTTTCATAAATTATTATTCAAGTATTAGTTTTTTCGGGTGAATAGTGTTTTTTAATTAAAAATTAAATTAAAAATATTTAGAAAATTATTTTTATAAAATGGATTTTATTTTTGAACTCAGAGCAACGATATTATGTTATGGTAATTTTTGGGGTTTTTTTCTGAAAAAATGAATTTTCAGTGAATAGTGTATTTATTTAAAAATAAATTTAAAAATATTTAGAAAATTATTTTTATAAAATGGAGTTCATTTTTGAAATTAGAGCATTGATATTTGGTTAGTGTGAAATTTTGGGATTTTTCTGAGAAAGTTGAATTTTCAGTGAATAGTAAAAATGCAGTTTTAGGGTTTCGGTATGTTTAATGACATCATAGCTATGTCATGATGATGTCATGAGATATTTTAAGGGTTGGCCGGCCATGGGTGATTAATTATTGTTTTTGGGGGCCCTTGTGGCCTAACTCCATGGTAAATGCCAAGGGAGAGCACATGGGTTTGAGAAAAGCACATGTGAGGTGTCCCTTGGCCATTAATGCCTTGTCCCCTCACTTTCCCTATAAATACCAAGCCCTTATCTCATCCATTCGACTCCCCACTCTCCCCCAACGAATTTCGGGTCTCATTACCTCCCAAGGAGTCATCCCAAGGTGCCCCCAAGCCCTCAAGGTCCAAACCTTTGAGTTTCAAGAGTCACGTTTTAAGGTAAGGGATCCGACCTCTCTATTTCATTTCAAGTAATCTCTTTGATGTCATTCCTTTTATGCTCCATGTTCTTATGCTGAAGGATGTTTTTTTATACTTATCTTACTTCCCTTTTCATGTTAATATAATGATAGATCCCCTCTTGCTCTCATTATTTCATTTTGTGATGTTTTAAGTGGCGCCGTTAGGCTGCCGAAATTTTTGTAACGGATTCTTTCTCCCTTCTCATTTTTCAAGATCTATTTTCATGTAAAGTATTTCAAGTTCCTTTTTATTATGTTGGGGTATGATATCTAAATTTATCATACTGATCTTTTATGATCATATGATGTGAGACCCCATTTGATCTCTTCAATTCAGTATTTTGATGTTTTAAGTGGCGTCGTTAGGCTGCCGAATTTTTAAGTGGTTCTTCACCCTTTTCATTTTGAAGTTCTACTTTCATGTCAATTCTTTCAAGTTCCTTTTTTTATGTTGGGGTATGATCTCTATATCTATCATACTGGACTCTTATATTAATATGACGAGAGACCCCATTTGATCTCTTCAATTTAGTATTTTGAAGTTTTACGTGGCGTCGTTAGGCTGCTGAATTTTTAAGTGGTTCTTCACCCTTCTCGTTTTGAAGTTCTACTTTCATGTCAATTCTTTCAAGTTCCTTTTTTTATGTTGGGGTATGATATCTATATATATCATACTGGACTATTGTGTTCATATGATGAGAGACCCCATTTTATCTCTTCAATTCAGTATTTTGAAGTTTTAAGTGGTGCCGTTAGGCTGCCGAATTTTTAAGTGGTTCTTCACCCTTCTCGTTTTGAAGTTCTACTTTCATGTCAATTATTTTAAATTCATTCTTGTTATGTTGGGGAATTATCTCTATATCTATCATACTTAACTCTTATGTTCACACGATGAGAGACCCTATTTGATCTTTTCAAATCATTTTTGTTGAAGTTTAAGTAACGCCGTTAGGCTGTCGAACTTTCATAAGAGAAATCTAATTTTTGTCTTCCGTCCATGTTTTGCATTTCAAATGGTATGTCCTCGAAATTTCATTACCATGATCATGTATCCTTCTTATTCTGTCCATCTACTATTCTATGGGTCATTTATGAATGTTTGACCCATTTTACCTCTCTTTTTAATGTCTTCTAAAACCTTGTAACATAGCCGTTATGCTACAGAATTTCCGTCTCAAAATGTCTCTCTTTTTTTCTAAAGTTCATTTATATTATTAATTGAATACTAAAAGCTCTTTCTTCTAAAGGTGTATTCACATATATACCAAAATGTTCTATTTTAAATTCTGGGATTTACATACATGAGACCCACCTTCCTTTTCTGTGGGTTTTAAAGTGATGTAAAGATCATGTCTTTAAAGCAGTTTTAAAACGTTATGATTATGAAATGAAACCCATTTATTTTATGCTATATGGGTTATTTATGAAATTTTTGATGATGATATATGTGGATCACATGATAATAAAGGCAAATTTAAGGGTGCGCCCTGATAGCGCTCCAATGCATTGGGTAATGATGTAACCACTAGAGATTACAATTTTCACGATACCTTGGTGAATAACCTTGATAATTTTCAAATGAAACCTTGGGGATGGACCTTGGTGATATGTTCATGATTGTATATGTTAAATGATTTAGCCACATCTTCAAGTTATGAAAATGTTATTTTTATTATGATATGCCACATGATTTTTTTTATCATGCCTTAAAGTTCTTGTTCATGACATAGTTTATGTATCTAAAGTTCACATGTTAAATGTTTCCCTTGTTTCCCTTACTGGGCCTTCTGCTCACCCTTTCTTTTGATGTATGCTCCCAGGTTATGTGATGTAGTAATGAACCTAGGATGAACATGAGGAGAAGCCTTTCAAGTGTTTTAGAAGAATGTTTTATGTTTTCATGTTTCAAGTTCCTGGTTTCCAAGACTCTAAACCTTAAAGATCCTCATTTTTGTAAAATTTAATGAAAGTTTATGTGCTAAAAAGGCGGGATTCTATATAATGGCCACCTTTGAAGGTGTTAAATGAGTATTGAACAATCATCGTTTCGGGAGGCAGAATTTCGCCATCCACGGAAACCGTATGTTCTTTAACCATTTGATGTAGTTGTGTGAGAGTGTAGCTCGAATAAATCTTATAACAACATCCTAGTAT
This sequence comes from Viscum album, assembly GCA_963277665.1. Taxonomy (NCBI): domain Eukaryota; kingdom Viridiplantae; phylum Streptophyta; class Magnoliopsida; order Santalales; family Viscaceae; genus Viscum; species Viscum album. The sequence continues at coordinate 1,088,675,715 of OY728139.1, forward strand.
ATTGAAGATACTGGTGTTGTTACAAAAGAAGTAAATAAAAAGAGTTTAGAGTGTTGGAGAAGCAAAATAAAACAAATGAACAAGAGAGAATGAATTACCTTTAAAAGTGTAACTCCTTTTGATTTGAGCCTAAAGGCTTCCTTTGAAAGGATCATGTCCAAAGGGAATCCTATAGGATGAGGAGAGGGATGTGGAGAGAGTAAATGGGCATGGGTTGGCCGAGCCAAAGGCTTGAGGAGTGTGTGAATTGAGGTAGAGGTGGGGGCCTTTTATAAGAGGAGAGGAGGGGCACTTTTGGAAAGTAAAGAAATATTACTTTATTTGAAAATGTTTTTCGGTTTTAAAAGGTCCCACATTGATATAAGTCGTGGATAAGGTGATACGGGTTCGAAATCCACTCATCCAATTGGTTTTGGACATGTGTAGTTTATAGATTTTACATTATATTTCCATTTTATTTAAATCGTCAAATAATGATGTCATCGCTGCATCATTATTATGTCATAAATAATTTACTTTATTTAATGTCTAAAAATTATAAACAAATTACTATGATGTAGCAAATACTTTTATCTTTCCAATGACTATTTATAATCAAAAATCTGATCTTTATAACCCCATGTAAAAATTGTTTTTGTAAAACATATTATGTTTGTGTCATTTTTACTTTTACATTAAATAAAAAGTTATTTATGTCATTTCCCACCCAAAGTGTCTCCATGGGGTCCCCAAGTTGACCCATGGCTTGCCTTGGTCGGCCATGACACAACCAATAAGGTTGGGACATGTGTCTAGGTCATTTCATATTATTAAAGCATTATTTTTACCTTAAACTACACTAATTACCACTAATCGCGATTAAGAACTTAATAAGTTACTATTCACCAAAAAATTATTATAATCTCATTGAACCACATTTTACTTCTTAATGACAACCATTTATGTCGGATTTTTGAAATTCAAAACACAATGATGGCAAAATTTCATTTAAACGGAAAATCAGTCTTTATAAGTACCACTTAATGGTTTCACTATTCATCAAAAATTGAAGTTTTTCAGAAAATTACCAAAAATTCACCCTAAGCAATATTTGATATTCCGAATTCAAAAATGAAGTCTATTTTACAAAATTCAAAACATATAAGTCACATTAATTAATTTAATAATTAATTCCCGCTGTCAGAGCAAATAGCGTGTTTTTATGAAACAATAAGTATCAAAAGATTGACACTAGTTTGAGTCCAATTTCAAAGTGCAATTGATTCCAATGACCACCATTGGATTAAATGGTAAAAACATATTCATATTACACATTAATACCAATTCAAAATATAATGTAATCATATAAATAAATTAGATTAAAAAGCAGTTTTGATGTAAAATGCAGTATTTTTCACCATTCATTGAAAAATGAACATTGTCAGAAAAATACCAAAAATTCACACAAAGTAAATTTTGATGTCCCAATTCTAAAGAATAAGTTTATTTTGACAAACATAGTTTATAAAATTGTCAAAATATAGATTTAAATAGGGTTTTCCATCATAAGGCAGTAAAACAATCTTTTAAGAATATTAGTGTATTCCATGCTTAAGATTGGATTTATTTTCATTTTAAGCCTCTAAAACACTATCTTAATCATTATTAGACATAGATAAAAATATCTATTATTCATTAATTACATGGGATGTTACATCCTTCCCCCCTTTTGGGAATTGGGTCCTCGCGGTTTTAAAATTGGGCTTGGAAACATCCTTGAAAGCCCCACATCGGAAAAGGAGTAAATTAAACTATCACTTTAAAATAAAGAAATGGGAGTATAGAGGTCACCCGAGATAACCCATACTAGGATTCCATGTATGAAAACATGGACATGGAGGGTAAAACCAAGGGTTATGTTCTGAGGGAGAGTGATAGAAAACATGTTTAGGTGAAAGTTAACCACAAGAAAATCACAAACTTGTGATGGGTTAAACGGTATTTGATTCCCCAGTAGGAAAAGTTAATAGACAACATTTTTCTTTTAAGTTACTCTTCATTGAGGAATTTATTTTTGATCTTAAGGAAACATACTTACTTGTCATGTTGACTTTCAACTCTTTCTAGGTTTCTTACACAAACTCATAATAGCATACCTTGATCATGGCGTCCACTCGGTTTCATCGTCATCTTGTTCACGTAGGTAGAAGTCCCATGCATTACAACAATGATTTAGAGATCCTTCAAAATTATTTTATTCCTACATCCAAATACACCTCGTACAACATGGGTCATATGGGTGTTCACAGAAAAACAGTTTTGGAAAATAATCATGTATGACATATAATTCCAAAACATCTGATAAAACATGATTTCTATAAAATAGTCGGACCGAAATTGAGTTGAATCTTTCTATTATTGGTCCTTTTAAAATACCATAAGTATGTGATGTGATACTATATTGTAAAAGAAAATATAAATAGGTTGTGCAAGGGTCTCCTTCCTCAGCACCCTTTTTGAAATCATAATATGCTTCAAACTCTTGTGATAAGGTAAAATATTTGAAAATACCTTGATAATATTAACCTTTCTTGAAAATATAATAATATTGTGAAAATAGTATTTGTCTAAAAACAACCCATGATCCACGATGATAACAAGGGATAGTGGAGGTGTTTGATATCTCAAACAACTGCTTGCAAGTGAGTTGTATGCTAGAAAAAGTTTCACAATCATCCGAAGATGACTTTGCAATAATTATTGCAAGCGTGTCATCAGGAAGAGATAGGAATGTCATTTGAGATCCTTCTCCTTCCATTCGTAACCGACTTTACTTGACCTGAAAAAAAGTTTTAAAACAAGGATTTAACTGAAATAATAGATATAGGTGTTGTACCTCTCGTTCCCCTCGTTGTTTTATTTTCATGATCACAATCACCTTGTTATGTGTTTAACCTTGTTTTTAAGTGTTGTGAATGATAGGCACAAGGTTGCCAAGAAAATGGCCCAAGAAAGAAGGCAAAGTGGACTGAAATTCAGTCCACCGGCCAACCGATGGAAGAGCACCGGCCAGCCGATGGAACTGGCAGAGGCATTGCCCACTGCCAGGTTCCACCGGTCGACCGGTGGCTCTGTCACCGGTCGACCTGTGGCACCCAGCCCAAATAGTGTTTGCTACTGTCTTGCCACCGGCCAGCCGGTGGCTCCTCCACCGGTCGACCGGTGGAGCCTGGACCAGAATTCTCCTCCTCTGCCAAGGCACCGGCCAGCCGGTGGAGCTGTACCGGCCAGCCGGTGGAGCTTGAGCCCGAAGACCTCTCCATTTTGCACACACCGGCCAGCCGGTGGGACTGTACCAGCCAGCCGGTGGAGCCAGTCAAACTAGCCGTTGCAGTTTGACCAGGCTGGCCCACTTGGCTCCCAACGGCTCTTTTAGCCTCTCCAACGGCTCCGAAGCCTCCCCAAGGGTTCCATGCCTATAAATAAAGGCCAAGGAAGCCCCGGACATGAACCAGAACTATACGGAAGCCCACGGACACCTTGTTGATCATTCGGCGTACCTCCGACGCTTTCCTCCAAGGGAACCCCAATAGCTCCAACAACTTCCACATCCAAGGAGCTCCTCCAAAGAAGCTTGGAAGCGGCCTTCAACATCTCCAATTATCAAAGGCGCCCAAGGCTTCTCCAAATACGGTTTTTCTTGTATATTTATTTTGAGCTTAAAATTGGGTTTGTGTCTACAAACCAAACTCTTTCTCATCCCCTCTTTCTTTTGGGTTTCACACCACCATTAAGGTGTGAAGAGGTTTCTTTAAGCCTTTCCTTTTAAAAGGCTTGAGTTGTCGGTGAGCTAGCCTTCACCCGTTAAAAAGGCTAGTGGGTTCTTTCTATTCCATTGAAAGCAAGTGGGTTCTTGCTAAACCAATAAAAGCAAGCTGTAATAGGTCCTAGTGCTACCTCAAAGCCTAGTGGGTTTCTTGCTAAAACCATTGAAAAGCAAGCGGTAGGAATCTCTCAACGGTTGAGTTGGGAGCGGAGACGTAGTCCGGGTTTTGGCCGAACTCCGTTATCAATTTCTTGTGTCTTGCCTTCTTTTATTTCCGCTGCATTTCAACTTTGATTTTTAATTTGTCAATCTTTTTTTTAAAAAGGAAATTCACCCCTCTTACCATCATTCCCGTTTTTGTTCCGACCCAACATTTGGTATCAGAGGGAGTATTTGAATAATTCCCTAACCGGTTTCAAATTAAAGATCCTATTTTTTTTTATGGCTTCTACCGCTTCTTCCTCTCAATCCCCCGAAGGTTTTTCTTTGGATCGTGCTCCATTCTTTGATGGAGCCGATTATTCTTTTTGGAAAACCCGCATGACCACATTTCTTAAAAGCATTGGTTATCCTATTTTTAAAATTGTCATGCATGGTTTCACCCTTTCTTCTCCCGATGAGTCTCAATGGACCCCCGTAGACATTGCAAATTTCGAGCTTGATGGCAAAGCCATGAATTCTCTACATTGTGGGTTAGATCGTAATGTTTTTGATCATATTTCTTCTTGCACATCTTCTCATGATATTTGTAAGCTTTTAGAACTTACCCATGAAGGTACTAGCAAGGCTCCAAAGCAAGAACCCGCTCACAAGCAAGAACTCGATGCAAAATCCGTGCCCGCATGCCCACTTCACAAGAAAAGGGCCAAGAAAAAGGTGAAGAAGAAGGCTTCAAAGGAAACATGGAGTGATAGCTCCACCTCTTCATTCTCCTCCTTCTCCTCGAGCGACCAAGGTAAAAAATGCCTAATGGCAAAACATGAGGTATCTTCCTCCTCTTCCTCCTCTTCCTCCTCTTCCTCCTCTTGCTCTTCAAATTCCAATTCTTTAAATCATTTGTCATATGAAGAACTCTCACACGCTAGAGACCAACTTGAAAATGGTTTTCATAAACTTTCATCAAAATTTGTTGCTTTAAAAAAGAATTTCAAAAAACTTTCCTCCGAAAAAGAACAACTTCTCAAAGAGAAGGAAGAGTTGACCCTTAAAATCCAAAATTTCCCAAATGTTGATTCTTTGGAATCAACCATCAAAGACCTTAGAGAATCCCTAGCCAAGTTCACACAAGGTGAACAAAATTTTTCCAAACTCTTAGGTTCTCAACGAGTATCTAGAACCACCAATGGACTTGGCTACACCAACCAAGCTTCCTCCTCCCATGCTCCAACTGTTTTTGTAAGGGGGAGCTCTTATTTTAAATTTTGCAATTATTGTAAAAAACCCGGGCACCTTATTTATGAATGTAATTGTAAAAATGCCCGGTACGGCCAACCAAAGTCTATTTTCTTTTCCGACGAGTTTTATAGGAAAAGACCCGCTATGAGACAAGTTTGGATTGAAAAATCCCTTCTTGCGAGTCTCTCCGGGCCAAAAATAGTTTCCTCTCCCCGGTGATTCATTGTTTTTATTTAGGGGGAGTTAGGATTTTTGTTTTATTCAACTTTCAATTTCAACACTTGGTTTCAAATTTTTCAATTCAAAATTTTCTATTCAATTTTCATTCAAAACTTTCAATTCAAACTGTTATTCATTTTTTCATTTCAAAATTTTTGATTCAAAACTTTCAATTCAATTTTCAAAATTTCAATTGATTTAAAATCTCGTTTTTCAAACTCTTTCCCTCAATCAAGTTTTATGCCCCACGCTATTTTGATAATCACAAAGGGGGAGAAATTTCTTGATTGATTGGGGGAGAATCCTTTTCATCATGCTTAGCATTTCCTTTCAATTTCAGTATTTTACATTAATTGTGTTGGTGATTGTGATCATCAAAATAGGGGGATATTGTTGTACCTCTCGTTCCCCTCGTTGTTTTATTTTCATGATCACAATCACCTTGTTATGTGTTTAACCTTGTTTTTAAGTGTTGTGAATGATAGGCACATGGTTGCCAAGAAAATGGCCCAAGAAAGAAGGCAAAGTGGACTGAAATTCAGTCCACCGGCCAACCGATGGAAGAGCACCGGCCAGCCGATGGAACTGGCAGAGGCATTGCCCACTGCCAGGTTCCACCGGTCGACCTGTGGCACCCAGCCCAAATAGTGTTTGCTACTGTCTTGCCACCGGCCAGCCGGTGGCTCCTCCACCGGTTGACCGGTGGAGCCTGGACCAGAATTCTCCTCCTCTGCCAAGGCACCGGCCAGCCGGTGGAGCTGTACCGGCCAGCCGGTGGAGCTTGAGCCCGAAGACCTCTCCATTTTGCACACACCGGCCAGCCGGTGGGACTGTACCGGCCAGCCGGTGGAGCCAGTCAAACTAGCCGTTGCAGTTTGACCAGGCTGGCCCACTTGGCTCCCAACGGCTCTTTTAGCCTCTCCAACGGCTCCGAAGCCTCCCCAAGGGTTCCATGCCTATAAATAAAGGCCAAGGAAGCCCCGGACATGAACCAGAACTATACGGAAGCCCACGGACACCTTTTTGATCATTCGGCGTACCTCCGGCGCTTTCCTCCAAGGGAACCCCAATAGCTCCAACAACTTCCACATCCAAGGAGCTCCTCCAAAGAAGCTTGGAAGCGGCCTTCAACATCTCCAATTATCAAAGGCGCCCAAGGCTTCTCCAAATACGGTTTTTCTTGTATATTTATTTTGAGCATAAAATTGGGTTTGTGTCTACAAACCAAACTCTTTCTCATCCCCTCTTTCTTTTGGGTTTCACACCACCATTAAGGTGTGAAGAGGTTTCTTTAAGCCTTTCCTTTTAAAAGGCTTGAGTTGTCGGTGAGCTAGCCTTCACCCGTTAAAAAGGCTAGTGGGTTCTTGCTATTCCATTGAAAGCAAGTGGGTTCTTGCTAAACCAATAAAAGCAAGCTGTAATAGGTCCTAGTGCTACTTCAAAGCCTAGTGGGTTTCTTGCTAAAACCATTGAAAAGCAAGCGGTAGGAATCTCTCAACGGTTGAGTTGGGAGCGGAGACGTAGGCCGGGTTTTGGCCGAACTCCGTTATCAATTTCTTGTGTCTTGACTTCTTTTATTTCCGCTGCATTTCAACTTTGATTTTTAATTTGTCAATCTTTTTTTTAAAAAGGCAATTCACCCCTCTTGCCATCATTCCCGTTTTTGTTCCGACCCAAAAATAGGGACTAATCATGTGTCTCACAAGAACTCCTAATCCCTAAAGTTGTCTAAACCGTCCTCTAATACCAACTATAAGGCCTCGGCCTTAAACCTTACTTAAATCTTGAGTTATTACAAGATTACACATTGAGGATCTTTTCAGGTTTAGAGTTTTAGAGAATTAGATCATAAAACTTGCATTACATTCCACATATAAACAAAGTGGTTACATAAAGATAGTATTCTTCATTCCCATCAAAGGAAACATATTTAAAATAAAACATGGATTCATTATTGACACTTCCTTGACACTATCATCATATCATGTACCTTTCCCTTGACCTGTGAAAACATTTCAAAAAAACGTGGGATGAGCATAAAAAGCTTAGTATGGGTTATAAAAATATGGAAAGGAAACATGGGTACATATGTACATAAGGATGAGATCATACTTTACCCATAAAACATAAGAACATTAACATTCCTCATCAAATCATGAATAAATCATAGAAATTATAAGACATAAAGGTAACTTGAGGCATTCATAACATTCTTATGTAGGGAGTAACCCTCTTGGTTACGTTTGGAATACCCATCACAGTATATTCCCTAAATCTCTTCGTAGAAACCTTAACGTTTCACTCCTTCGCGTTACCCAATGCATTGGAGAGCTATATCGGGCTCACCCGCCCTTAGTTTATCACTGAACCACCCATCTTCATAGTAATGCCCAAGAACCATAACATAATCGTATCAAATAAAACATGCATAAAGGAAACATAACATTTCCACATTTCAATCACAAGATATCAATACAACACAAAAAAATTGTGAAAACCATTTTCAATACCAAAATACATAAAAGAGTATATAGTATTTATTATATTCTAAAAACATTACGGATTGTTGAGAAAGCCAAAGACCAAATAATACTCGCGGCGGCGGAAAAGGTCGTTGTCACCGCGTACGTTAAAAAAACATTCCTTTTTGTCGTTTTGTAAAACGCTTCGTAGAAAAAGATTCCTTTTGTATAAAAGTAAAAGTCAAAAGGGTTTATACACCGTATAAAAGAAAGTTGGGTATAAAACGAAATATGCCTCAATGAAAGGAGATTGAGACGAAGTCCCTTACCTCGGGTCCGACTTGACTCGATCGTTCTCTAACGTCCTGAATAATAAACTTGAGTTAATTTATACTTGATTAAGAACCTTTTTAAAGTTCATTATTCCTTTTATATCACTTATTGCCATGTTATAAACATTATGTAACCATTTAAGTTAATAATGTTTGTTTTGTCAATATTTGGTTCTTATGTCGAAAGTGGACTTCTTACAATTACATGTTGTTAGTGTGGTCAAATGTTCTTTATATCCAGAATGAAATCCCTGATTTGGATATAATATGTATCATATATATCCAGAATATACATGTATTTATAATATTACATAATCATTTAGAGGTAAGAAATGAAATGCACCGTTCATGGAGACAGTAAGCCGTACGTACGCATGAATGCTACTTTCATTTCATTGTCATATTAATGGAATTAAAACTAAATGAGAGTTATGTATATTTTAATTACAGAATTATAATCATCATTTAGATATACCATTAATTATATATATCCATTATATACATGTAATTTTAATAGTACATTACATTTGGGGATAAGAAATGGAATGCACTGTTCATGGAGACGGTAAGCCGTACGTACGCATGAACACTACTTTCATTTCTATCTCATACTTTAATGGAAAGAAATAATAATGATATAGAGGTATATTATAATTCCAGTATATCATCATATATAATAACTTTAAATCCGTCCTTTACACGTCCCACATATGGCATTAACGAATCACATCACTTTGAGGGGGCGGTAGTCCGCACTTCCTTAAATGAAGATATCGTGTTTACCTATAATGGAAACCATAAAGGTATGCCCAAAATGAAAAAAAACATAAGATTAAGGAAAAAATAAACACATCATATATCATATATAAAAATAGTGACATCATAATGGCCACCTTTGAAGGTGTTAAATGAGTATTGAACAATGATCGTTTCGGGAGGCAGAATTTCGCCATCCACAAAAACTGTATGTTCTTTAACCATTTGATGTAGTTGTGTGAGAGTGTAGCTAGAATAAATCTTATAACAACATCCTAGTATATTGAAGATACTGGTGTTTTTACAAAAGAAGTAAATAAAAAGAGTTTAGAGGGTTGGAGAAGCAAAATAAAACAAATGAACAAGAGAGAATGAATTACCTTTAAAAGTGTAACTCCTTTTGATTTGAGCCTAAAGGCTTCCTTTGAAAGGCTTCTGCCCAAAGGGAATCCTCTAGGATGAGTAGAGGGATGTTGAGAGAGTAAATGGGCAGGGTTTGGCCGAGCCAAAGGCTTGAGGAGTGTGTGAAATGAGGTAGAGGTGGGGGCCTTTTATAAGAGAAGAGGAGGGGCACTTTTGGAAAGTAAAGAAATATTACTTTATTTGAAAATGTGTTTCGGTTTTAAAAGGTTCCACATTGATATAAGTCGTGGATAAGGTGATAAGGGGTCGAAAGCCACTCATCCAATCGGTTTTGGACATGTGTAGTTTATATATTTTACATTATCTTTCCATTTTATTTAAATCGTCAAATAAGGATGTCATCGCTGCATCATTATTATGTCATAAATAATTTAATTTATTTAATGTCTAAAAATTATAAAAAAATTACTATGATGTAGGAAATCCTTTTATCTTTCCAATGACTATTTATAATCAAAACGCTGATCTTTATAACCCCGTGTAAAAAATGTTTTTGTAAAACATATTTTGTTTGTGTCATTTTTACTTTTACATTAAATAAAAAGTTATTTATGTCATTTCCCAACCAAAGTGTCTCCATGGGGTCCCCAAGTTGACCCATGGCTTGCCTTGGTCGGCCATGACACAACCAATAAGGTTGGGACATGTGTCTAGGTCATTTCATATTATTAAAGCATTATTTTTACCTTAAACTACACTAATTACCACTAATCACGATTAAGAACATAATAAGTTACTATTCAACAAAAAATTATTATAATCTCATTGAACCCCATTTTACTTCTTAATGAAAACCATGTATGTCGGATTTTTGAAATTAAAAACACAATGATGGCAAAATTTCATTTAAACAGAAAATCAGTCTTTATAAGTACCACTTAGTGGTTTCACTATTCATCAAAAATTTAAGTTTTTCAGAAAATTACGAAAAATTCACCCTAATCTATATTTGATATTACGAATTCACAAATGAAGTCTATTTTACAAAATTCAAAACATATAAGTCACATTAATTAATTTAATAATTAATTCCCGCTGTCAGAGAAAATAGCGTGTTTTTATGAAACAATAAGTATCAAAAGATTGACACTAGTTTGAATCCAATTTCAAAGTGAAATTGATTACAATGACCACCATTGGATTAAATGGTAAAAACATATTCATATTACACATTAAGACCAATTCAAAAGATAATTTAATCATATAAATAAATTAGATTAAAAAACAGTTTTGATGTAAAATGCAGTATTTTTCACTATTCATTAAAAAATGAACATTGACAGAAAAATACCAAAAAATCACACAAAGTAAATTTTGATGTCCCAATTCTAAAGAATAAGTTTATTTTGAAAAACATAGTTTATAAAATTGTCAAAATATAGATTTAAAAAGGGTTTTCCATCATAAGGCAGTAAAACAATCTTTTAAGAATATTAGTGTATTCAATGCTTATGATTGGATTTATTTTCATTTTAAGCCTCTAAAACACTATCTTAATCATTATTAGACATAGATAAAAATATCTATTATTCATTACTTACTTGGGATGTTACACTGCCCCTCCTCATTGGCTTGAGAAGGTGATGAGGTGATACTAGGCCTTAAGTGATGTTACCATGGCACTAAAAGATAGCAATAAATGCCATGGTCTTCAAGAGTCAACTGGGTAATGATTTTCCCTTGAGATAAACCACCTGATGAAAAAATCCATTACCAAAAAAAGTATAATATGCATGTTATCATAGAAACCTGGACCATATAGTACCACAAGACAACCAAACTAATCCATAACAATTCAAAAAAAGTAATATGACCAAACCAAAATCAGAGCACTACGATAATGATTATACAAGAGACCAAAAGTAAACTAAGACACTATTCACTGCTCCACCACAAGATCCATGCTCTAAGCACCACCAAACCACCCAAGCGTCATGATGAATTTCTAGCAAAATGAGATGCCTTAGTCTTACCTATGTCTTAGAACGAGACATATAAAAAATGAAAAAAGTTCCACAAAATAGTTGAGTAATAATACTCAGTAAGATTTATCGAAATAACATCCCCACACATGCCACTGGGATAAAACCTGTAGCATATATATATATAACAATTTATATAAAGAAACAAATATTTCAAAAATTATCGATGAAACAAACTCACCTTTACCAACCCATGTCAAATAAGGGAAAATCCAAACAACCCTGACATAATCCATTTAACCATTGCACATTAGCATAACCATTTCCATCTTGCCTAACAACACAAAACCAGGCAAACAACCATAGTTGATATTCTCAACCAAACCCGTTTGCTTCTTTTCCAAAGTAGTGGTACTACCTGACCACACGTCTATAATGGTTTCCCTTTCATTAAATATCTATAATTTTTTATAGTTATACTTCTCACCTACTTTAACATAATCCTCACAAGCAATAATACATAACCAATAAAAAGCATAATGCACTAAGTACACACATTATGCACACAAAAATTCCCAACACATGTCAATCACATCAGTAAATCTCCTATTTATTGAAAACACCCTTTATCTATTTTACATGACAAAATACATTTTCAATAAAGCACATTCTTATTGAAAACCATTTTCCCAAACCATTCTTCTAAACTAAACTAACCAACAAATTGTAAAATGTACATTTTAAAACCACGCAACAATCCCTTTTTCACAACAATATCCCATTTGACCTAAAATCCCCAAATCATCACCAAATAGGTTTCCACCAAGATTTCCACATCATATTCACAATTAATTTCAAGAATAAAAAATTAATTGCAATAAATACCTATCTTCTAGTAAACTGGTGTTGAGAGAGAAGACACCTACTTTAGGGTTTCGGTAAAATCAACCCACAAGAAACCACACCACAAATCCAGGAAAAATCTCCATGAAAAACACTCTATATCTCATTACGTAACATAAAAAATCCTTAATATCATCACTTAAGGCAACGGAAACCCTATATCTACATGAAAAATATGTAGATCTAGAAAACCAAAAGAGATGGAAGAGAAGATATAGATATAACCACCATGAACCAAAGAGGGGGGTCTTACCCAAGATAAAATGACTTCATACCACCATGAAGCCCCTTAAAGTTTCTTCCAAAATGATTGGGAGAGAACACCTATCCCTTGAGAAGAAGAAATCCCACGTAGGGTTCATATATGAGATGAAATGTGTGAGTTAAGAAAAAATCCAAACTAAACCTATTTATGAATAATACATTTAATGGGATGCATGATTTTATTGCATGGTTTAAAAAAGCATTCACTAATTGTGAAGATTCTACTTTCCGAATAGTGTCATATCACATAGTTACCTGGGATTCTCGAATGGTTTCCCCTAACCGTGCTCAAACTGTGCATCCCGAAAATGGCCTCTAAGAATTCAAAAACCATTATAAACTCTCCCAACCATTACCCAACCCAGCAAAATACAACAAATATATATATAAAAGGTCACATACCAAAATCCATGGGTGATACACAACCATTGGGTGAAAAAATGTTATTGGGTTTTGGGGATTGATCTGATTTATATAATAAAAACTAATTAATTAATTGATGTATTACATCAAGATGATCTTTGAACCATGGATATTCATTTAGAGTATATTCTCATGAATTAATCCTCAAATTAATGTGTTGAATGGTGATATTCCATTCCTATAAAATTTGGTACCATGTTCACATTTGTATTTATTAAAAAGGTTAATTTAATGTCTGTAAGGATTTTATATCCACTCATATGAGATTGTAACATTTAGTTCCACGATATGTGTCTATTTTTATCGTTTCATTTATTTAATGTATTATAATAGATTATTTTATAACAAACTAGATGTATAATTAAATTAGACATCCCATTTTTTGGGTTTTATGTCCATGATTTCTAAAAAAAATAATATAAATTCCAATATAATTAATGACCACAAAATCTTTTTAAATTTCAAATTGTCTTTGGTAAACATGTCTCCCTTTTATTGATGCTTTTTAGAATTTCATGTCTTATGGTTTTGAAGAATATATTTTATTTATTAAATGAAAAATGTTATTATTTATTTATTGTGAACAAGGATAACTATTGGATTAATTGTTGGATGGAAATTTTTATATTTTCAATGTATCTTGAATGATGTTTTTTCCAAGGAGATGTATAATTTTTTTCATTAGATGTAAAGCTATGAACTAGTAATTTAGGTTACTTGATTAAATCCCAAGAATTATCCTTAAAAAATAAATTATTATTTTTGTTTATTTATGGTCAGAGATGGAGTTTTGTATGACCACATATCAATTACATTACATATTAGAGGAATTATTGTATATATATGTGATTATTTAACTAAAATATTATTTATGGGTCATTAAAAAAATTATTAGGGGTGATATAAAATTATTTGATGGTAATGAATTTTAGAGGAAACATTGGGAGGATAATTCCTCACCTTAGAACATATTTACTTTTAAGAAAAAACCTCTAAATATTCACTATTTGTGGTAGAAAATAAATAAAGGATTCTTCTGATGCTCTGAAATCAATGGTTATTCACTATGGTGTCAAAAAATGTGATCTAAATTTTGGATATGATCACTAGGGTTTCAAAATATTATACATCTAGACAAAAATCTTAAAATTTATATTCCACTCCCTATAGTTTGTTCAACTGATCTGCCATGTAATACAAGCACCTAAATACTTTTGATAAGAACATGATAAATTTTCTTCAATTTCATTAAAATAAAATAATTAGTAAATCAAGATTATGATTTTTTAATATAATGAATATTAAATTTAATTTATGCCATGATAACATGTATATTTTTTTTATTACATATAATTTTACAAAAAATATTCAAATATTTGTGAAATTTTTGTTATGTCGAAATTGTGGAATTATATTCATGATTTATAATATATTGAATTTATTTTTTTTATTATCTAAAATTACGGGAGGGAAAAAGATTAGGAATCATTAAAAAATAATGCTTTATATTGAACTTATTATATACAATTATAGATCATGGAAATAACTATTTTTGAAATTTCATAGAAATTTCATCATTGATGAATATTTATTTTAATGTTTTTATACATACATATTTAGGTGTCTGTGGAATTTTAATAATAAACTAAAACTATTTTTCATTATTATTAGCCAAAATTATCTATAATGAATTATGAAAAGATAAACGTCATTTTTCTCACAATATTCTTTTAGATATTACTCCATGATGTTATTCATCTATCATGAATGTGTTCTCACCCATTTGGAGTTTCCATGACTTTCACCGACCATCTGACCTTGGATTATTTCATCATTATATTTCAAATATTGAATCAATATTAGAATCATAACATAATAGTAAATGATGTTTTCTGTTTTGGAATTTAATGGGAAGGAAACATATGGGTCGAGGTCTTTTAAAGAAGCTCTGGGAAAAACTTTTGGTAAGAGATATGATAACAAAGATTAATTCTAAAATGCATGGACGAAAATATTTATGAAGAGGAGTGATAGATTTTATATGGGTGTAAAATTTGGATATTACCAGAGGCATAGTGGTAAATTTTGGTATCATTTTGAATTATATACAGATTCATGTAACATATATTTAAATCCATACTATAGGGAATACAATCCTTCATGTCAAGCATTATGTATTCCATGAGATACTATGGTAGTGTTAATTTTTTTAGACATATCATACATCATTTGAAAATGTTTTACATGTCTTATATATATGGTTCATATACCTCTGCATGTATCTGAGTACATTTTAGGTTGATAAGTCATACCCATAATACATATATCCATTAAAATGAGTCATGTATATTAGGATTATAGGTCCATTGTATACTGAATATAAATGAAAAGTAGTTACCAAGTTCAACATGTTATTTACTCTATAGATTTTAGTTCTATATATTCCCTGCTGAATAAATGTGTTTCAAATTTATAAAACAACTAGGATATGTGGTTCAAAATTTCATTTACTATATATAAATCTTATGTACTGTGATATTCATCAATGAAAGTCCTGATAATACATGATCAAATTCATTGAATCTGATACATGTTATGTACCACCTTTGAAATGTGAGGTATTTTTCTATTCAATAGATTAGATGGTGGAAAAATATCCTAGCTACTGGTTTGTTCTTACTCACCATTCACTCCTACTTACATGTCATGTAAACAGATTTATTTACAATTTTTCATTTTATTATTCATGGGATTCAGTTTTAGCAGTATGAGTAGTTCATCCAAATAATTTTTATTTATAATGGGACTAAATGTATCTTTACATAATATTATAAAATTTCTATGCAATTTGAGCTATTGAAATTTAAAATCTACAAACACTCTATGAATGGTTTCATCAACAAATTAATTGAAACATAAGTTATCAAAATAAAATAGGGTTTGACCAACCAAAAACCCCCTTTGTGTGCCGGGTTCTTGGTCTAGGAAAACCAAAAACGGTATCCATTTGTATAGGATCCCATATAAAAATTTAATTTTGACCATTATTCTAAAAACATAACAAAAATAGTATAAGGGGGAAAATAATGTCGAGCCCATAATGCCTAGAATATGCATTATGGGTAAGTCAACAACACGAGGCCGGTTGTTTTCATAAAAAACTACCACAGTTGGTCCATAGAAATCAAACCATGAAAAACAGACCACTTTGAAATCTACGGTAAATCGACAACCATATTATGTCTTAAACTGAAATAACCAATGATTTCCTTATATTATATGCAATCCAATATTATATATCCTCTCAAATATCTTATAATTATGGTAAATTTAACCAGAAAAGCACCAATGATCTTGATCATTACAAAACACAAACACTGTCATCATCCATCTAATGTTAAAGGTTCATCTTACTCAAAAAACACCATAATAAACTACCAGTCAAATTTGTTCAACCAATAACATCATAATAGTTAGAAACAAAAACTCTATTTTAATCAAAAAATCATAGTCAATTAACCCTCAACAACATAAATCATCTTAGTTATGAACACCACCAATAGTAATTGAAATTCAATAATTGATCAATACTATATGACATTTAATATCCAAATATAAAACAATATTCCATCCATAAAAACTAAAAATCCAAACATTCATCACATGCATGTTTTTGAAAGTAATAATTTCATATTAGAACATTCATGACTTTACCCATTATCATCTTGATTAGGAATATCCACTGTTATAATCTCATCTTTCTTCTATTAATGAATACCACCATAGATATATTTACATAAATCTACTCTATTAATAGATTAATGATACAATATCGTCATACCATGAAAATCAGTAAATGAAGTTGGGGGAATACAAAACAATAAGATGAACCCAACATAATAATTGGGACCAAAAGTGAGAATTTAAATTTATTTATTAAACAACATACTCACCATAAGAGAGATATGATAATCTAAGATGATGTAAATATATATGAAAAAATAGAAAAAAATTAAAATAATTCTTGTATAGAATTAAAAAAAATAAATAAATCTATAAAATAACATTATAAAGTAAAAAATATGGGTTCTCCTATGATTGGTCAAGAGAAATTATAAGGCATACAATATATGAATAAGGTTAACCACATATGGGAAACTATATATCATCTAAAACAATGAAATAAATAATATAACATAATGAATGATGTTCTAATAAATTAAAACGCCATAAAAAAATCTATCCATAAAAAAAGATATAACACCCAAACAAAAAAGGTGTATATAAATGTTTTTAGGGATAAATTTTTGTGATAAATATTGAATAATTCAGCTATTGTGAGTAAAAATTGAACAAAAAATGAAATCAAATTTATGGGAGAATTCAATTGAATGAAAAAACATTGATATGATTTTTGTGTAAAATATGACCAATGGTGATGGAAAATTCCATAAAAGATGGAAGAGATCCAGGGATCAAGGAAAACATAGAAACACCACACCATAATTGCAGAATGTGTTTGAAAGACACCCTACAACGTGAACCGGCTAAGGAAGAGAGAGTAATGATTGTTAGGAGAGTGGGTCACCATGTAGAAAAATCTGAATAATAATAACACAAAGTAAATGGAAATTTAAATTTATAATTAATTTGCATGGTTAAAATAAATAAATAAAGGAGAGAATTAATTTAAAAATAGAAACATAGAATGATCAAAAATGATATCATCCATTAATTATAATCTTTTTAGTATCTAATATTATTTTGAAGCCCTTGTTGTTTCACACTATCATGGTAGGATATAAAGGATGATTTAAATAATAATATTATTAATAGTATCATTCAACTATGGTTTTCAATGTATTATAAATTATATCATGAAACTAGAATGACACATCCATTGATTGTTGGAGATAAATGTTTAACTAAAATATTTTCCACATAAGGATTAACTATATTTATCTATAAAACAATATCAAATCAATTTTTTTAACATTGATTTTTTTTTTCAAATTCAATTTTCCATTTCATATGATGGAAAATTTATAAATATGAAATCCTACAAAATATTAGAGTACTTATTCATATATTTTAAAATTAATTTTTCAAAATAATATCCTTGATAAAGGCTTATAAATTGGTGGGTATTATTATACACTATTCCATCCGATGACATATGTATTTTAATTCTCATAAGAACACTGGTATTTATTAATAATAACTTATTTTAAAGTAGTATAGGGTTAATTTCTGGTTAATTTATAATTTTTTTCAATTAAATATTTAGTTAAAAACTTTTATTTAAATACTTTGTATTTTCATTAATTGAATGTATTAACTTTTATAAACTTTATAATCAAATTTTCCACTATGAAATGAATTTTTATATGTTTCTATATCTACTATAAATGTTATATTTACATTTATATATTTTTTGAATTATGAAATTTAATGTATTGAAACTATGACAAGTCTATTATTACCCTTATTAAATTGATTAATTTTGAGTTATATATTACTCATATTATTTATCTAATGTTTTGTAAACGCAATAGTTTTATGAAATGAAGTAAAACATATATAGTTATAAAAAATATGTGTTTAGTCATTAAAAAGTAATTGTAACAAGAGGGAACTATCCTAAAACATTGCAATATTCAAATTACAAATTGGTAGCATGATTAATACTATGGTAACTATAATTAACTTATACAATCTAATAAATTGAATGTTAATTTGAATTATATTTTTTATGACAGAAATGACAACTAATTTTGAATTAACTTTTAGGGAATCATTGCATGTTATTATGAAAATTCATTTGGATATCTAAATTTTTTATAAGATATTAGAGTATTAAATATAGGGATTAATTATATAAAAATAATGAAAAGGAGGACACTGTATGATTATTTTAATAAAAGGAATTATAATTATAATTTTATTTATAACATATATAGATTTATATATGACTCAATAATATGTAAAATAGTATTTAAAGTCTCACAAATTATTTCAATAATTTTATTAAGAATGATGAGGGATTTCTTGATATCATATTTTTTGAATACAAAATTAGTACCATAAATCTAGGTTTTCTTTTTTTGATGGATATGAAAAAGGTTGATTTTTATATGTAATACTTATAAAATATAAAAAAATTATATAAAATATATTTGGAGGAAATATAATTATTCAGTTGCTAATTCAAATTTTGTATTACCAAATAATCAATCTAGTCATAAGTTTAATATTTCATTATAGTTAAAACTAAAACGAAATCTTATTTTTATATGTTATAGTTTATAATGAAGATGTTTTATGATTAAGAAAGAAATTATTCTATGATTGAATAAAAACATAACTCCTAATATAATTATTATAAATTGATTATGGGACATTATAAATCATTAGATTTTATAAATCATTAAATATTAGTGTAACCATCTATTATTAATAGAATTTAAATTATAATTCAAAATTTAAACAATGATGTGAGATTTATTAACATTATAAATCTTATTTTTTAAAAAATTTTTAATTATTATGTTTACTCACTAGGGACATCATTGAATTTTTCTTACTTGTCAAATATTTTTATAAGTAGACATGATTATTTTTTCTATTAATGACATTAATATTTAAATAAGTTTTATTGTTATTAATTATTTTTTGTAAAAAACATTCGTTCAACTATTAGATTTCTATATGGGGTTCCTAAAATATTTCATGTAATTATAGCTTGTTCATATCTTTGTATGATAGCATTAAGAATGTATATTTATATAATACCCTTTTAAAATTTTTATACTAGAAAACTATTAAGATTATTTAGAATTGGATCCCTAAATATTTTGTAGTGGAAAATTGAAAATCGAAAAGAATCTGAGTATCAATTTTTTTCAGTTTTCAATGATATATACAAGGAAAAAAAATATAAAATTATATTTATACAATGAATATCTTAGGATAGTGATTAGAGCATTATAAAATTTAATTATTTATCAACTATTTTTTAATTCTTTATGTTTTAATTAAGATAATAAGTGAAATTATTTCATTTATAAGTATCTTGGAAATAATTAAACACTTATATTAAAAACTTTTCATTATATTGATGGATTATAGGAAACCCTATTTTTAATTTTAGATTTTTTTATTATAGTTGTGTTATGTAATTTTTATATTTATATGTTATTTTTTAATGAAAAATATTCTCAAAATTAAAGCACCTAGAACTACTAATATTTACACATTAATCATAATGATTTATTTACATAAAATTTTGTTTTATTAAATATCAAAAATAATAAATCATAGATATGGCTTATAAGACATGAAAAATGTACTTTCTCTTCATAAACAATGTTATATATGAGTACCATGGTTTTTAATAACCTAATAATAAATTTTAAGATAATATTGTTTTTATATATATCTTATAAAATGAAATTTTAATATTATTTATATAAATTACAAATGCTACAATAATTAAACTCTTGGAAATGTGGATTTGTTTTTACTATCAAATAGTTAATGACATAAAGAGAAATATTTTTTTATTTTCCATGTTTTCTATAAGTTAATATGATTTTATTTATTATTTATGTGAATAAATTTTTTTATTGTTCTTGATTTTTTTTAAAATTATTCCAAATTAACAGGATGATAACATTATTTCATTATAAAGTGATAATGGAATTGATTTCTAAAATGATAAATTCAAATATTCTTTCATGTTTAGTGGTATAATTACAGAATTTTGTTCACCTAGAACCCTTAATGAAGGAACAATTATAAATTTATAAATAAATCATCAAAAGAAATTAGTGGAATAATTTAATTTCAATATAATATTTTAAAAAACATTTGGATGAGGTTATTTATATACCATGATATGTTATAAAAATAATAAAAAATACTATAATTTAATAAAACACTCTAAAGATATAAATTATAAGGGAACCAATAGATTCATTCTATAATTATTATAGATTATTGATTACATTATTAATATAATGTTTGATGTAGAAACTCAACTTGAGGACTTTATCCCAAGTACATCATTAAAGTTCCAAATTGAATCGTATACTTCCATTGATCTATAGAGGTTAATAAATACTAAAAAGTCTCAACAAAAGCTTAAAGGAATGATTTTCCATCAATTATAACTGATAATATATAATTTCCTATGTGAAAAAACATTTATATAAATTTTTTTTAAATAATTAGTGGATGTAGAAATTAAGTTCTTTGTACAAGGAATTGTCACCCCCCATGAAAAATAAAAAATCAAAGACCTACTACTGTAAAATACAATATATTCAATCCCCAAAGAATTATCTCCTCTATAAAAACTCCAATGTGGAACAGAGACCCACCACTGATAAAGAATGCCATCATCTCATTAAATATATAATTTCTCATTCCTTCTAAATGATCAGTAAAATATAAATGTAGAGGTTTTTAAAAACTCATTATTTGATGAAGTGTATAATACATAATCATGAAAAATCATTCTCAAATGTAGTGCCAATAAATTTTCATGAATAAAAATAATTATAAAACATAAAAAATTGGCTTATATAATTTTCCAAATCAGAACCACCTTTTTGAAAGCATTAAAAACATTACCAATAATAAATTTCATTATATTGTATATAAAATTCATTTCAAAACCACGTGTGCTTTTCAAAAACTCACTTCCTGTAAAAATAAAGTTATACTAATTTCCATTACAACAAATATTTTAGACTGAAAATATATTTATTATCATTTTCAAAAATACATTTAAAATAAAATTTTTCCCAAAATCAATTCACATGAAATAAATTCAAGAAAATCACTTAATAAAAAACATTATCTTTTCGGTAATTTATATAAATTGTGTTTTTAATGAATAAAAGTGATTAATTTGTCAAAAAGAATCAATAGTGAGTGTCACCATTCTGCATTGGTTGTATTAACCATTTTTCACCATCTTAATATATATATATATATATATATATATATATATTCCGAGATTTTATAAATTATAAGAATAAGGGATTTTAAAATATGCATCATATAAATATTTTCGACACCTATACACTCATGATGAAAAACGTCACACAATCCAAATTCAAAAAATTTTATAAAACATAAATGCAAAAAATACAAATTATACAAATAATTTTTGTCATATAAGTCCCAAATCTATTTAGATTTATATTTTTCCATAAAAGTAAAATATTTCTCATTAAAAATAGTATTTCGAGAAAACTATGTAAAATACATTATCATGTCCTTGAAACATTTATTTTAAACATTAATTTTATTTAAAAATCTGTTTTTACAAAATCCCACAAATTCTTATCAATTCAATTTATAATAAGAACATTATTTGTTTTAAATTTAAAAGTTCATAAAAATATAGAAATATATTTTTAAATAATAAAATAATAAAAAAATATTAATAAATTATCCAATTTGATAAATAGATTAGGGTTATTAGCTTCGATATGGTGGGGACAGATGGGTTAGTGGGGTTGACATGGAAAGATGAAATAAAATTATCAAGTTAAATTTTTATTAAAGAGAAATAACCAAGGTATTTAGTAGTATGAAATAAATAATAAAATATTGGGGAATTTTATAGTGGTTCAATCTAAATTGGTCATAATCTACTCTTATACCTCTATACTCTGTGAAAGATATATCTTTCACAAAACTGTGTTTTGAAGGGGAATGATAACCAAATTAATATTTATTTTTTCTAATAAATGTATAACTAAAGAAACTGAATTTTTATAGGTATTAACTTCAAAATTATAGCATTGTAATTGAACTATGGTAGTCAAAACCTAAGGAATACAATATTTAGAATTCGAGTGTCAAAACGCAATGAAAGAATGAATGTGTGAGAGATGGAAGGTAGTGTTAATGTCTTAATATACCATGATAAAATAAGATCCAAATAAAAACATTAGAAGCCTTAGTTATTGAGTAATGAATTAGGATGTCACACCATGGAATTAAAAGAAGTTAAATAAGTTTTAAATCAGTAAATGAAACCCTATAATGAAATTGAAAAGTTGTTCACATAGGACATGGTTTCAAAACACTTCAATGTTCAAATTAATGATCATTTTTTTCAAAAATGTTTTTTCTCATAACTCGTTCCATTGAATGTGTACAAATCTTGAAATGGGGTCTATAAATTAAACAAATCAATCACTAGCTAGTTAATATAATTCAATTTCAAACATTATAATTTTTTTAAGTGAGTAAAAAGTATCATTCAAAAATATTTACAAAAAAAATAATTTAAATTCAAAAAATAATTAATAATTCAAAATAATTTTAATTACGCGTTAAAAAATTCAAATAGGGTTTATAATAATAGTTTAATTAATTCCAAAATCATTTTAAGTAAATTTGACTATGAAAATAAAATTTCAAAAATACTTTATAATTTCATGCTTTGTTAAATATTTAAAATTGTACTATACATTATTATATATTATAAAATATGTTTTAATAGGTTCTGTGTCACTAAATATTAATTTATAATGGAATAAATTAATGGAATCAACTCAAAATAAAAATACACGATGAATCAAAATATATGTTTTACATATACCCAAATATAAAGAATAAATTAAATACTATTCAAATATATTTAAAATGCTCTAAATAATTACTCACATGTATTCAATATAATTTATATGTATTATGAAAATTAGTTAAATATTTAAAATAAATAATATAATCATGAGGTAAATTATATAATCAAATATGATGAAAAATATATTTACTTAAATTTAGAAATTTATTTAAGATAAACAATTCATTGAATTGACTGTAACTATCGAGTGGATATGATATAAATTCCTTGTAGTTGTTAAACTTACTATTCCATTATTAGGTGTAGTCCATCCAATTATGTAGAGACCCGAGCTTGACGTACATGGACATTACATTACTTTTTCTGAATAATTAATACATAATAAGAACCACCACCGAAGGACTGCAATAGTTTAGTGTCTGTGGAAACTCGGAATATAATCTTCGAATCATGGTGAAAGATATTCAACATCTCCCATAAAGAACTTCCTCTTTTATTTTTTTTACATAAAACCTTTTTTAAATCCTGGGGAAAAGAAAAAATATAAAGGGTGAGCTCAAATGCTCATAAAGTGTAAGCATGAAGAAAATAAAACAAACCATATAAATTTGAACTTAAAAAAACATGAACATAAATTTTAAACATCAAAATCATCAGAAATAAATTTTGGAAGTATATAAGGCATATATCATAAAAGAACATCAATCATGATAAAATATCATGTGAATAAAACATGTAATTGTGGAAAACCATTATGCACAAGATATGATTTCCATATTAGCCAAGGCATTGCTGCCCAGACCATCTTAGTGAACAAAATCCCTGTCTGAATTGAGTTCACTCCTCATCCCAGTCCTGTATCACTAAAACGGATTAACTTAATATTCTATCCATGTCAATATCATGAGATATAAATCTTTACCCAATTCATTGGAGGGTGATATAGGTCCCACCCATCTCATAATGAATTCATTCTTACCTGTGCCACAAAATAAACATAAATCATTCATCATAACCCAAAGAATAAAATGTGTTTCAAAAACATCATCCCATAATAACATAATCCATATAAAACAAATGGGTATCATTTCATCATATTAAGAATCAAACCATGGAAATAATAGAGACATTATACATGAATCATAATCATACAAAATAATGTCATCTTATATGGAAAATAGTTTTGACAAAACACTTGAAATGAATTCTTGAGGAAAATATCCCTTCTTCTTAAAATTCATTTTTTTACAAAATTCCATTAACATTTAAAAGAAAATTATTTTTTTAAAAATAATCATTAAATCTTGTAGAGGAAGCTTAATTAAAATTAGGTATTATGAAACCCTATAAATCCATTCACGCCGTATAAGTTAAAAAACATTCTTCTCGTACTTTTGTCAGAAAGTCAAAAAGTATGGCATATGGTAAACAAATGAAATATACCTTATATACTACATAGTAAAATTACAAAAATTGGGTAAATATGAATTTAATCCAACATGAAAATTTTTTTATAAAACATGTACATGGATGATAAATATAACCCCAGTAAATATTTAAGAATAAACATTCTCAGATAAAAAAACGAGATTGAAAAATTATCCCTTACCATTGGTCCAATATGATTCATACGTATCCGAACCTCCTGTATAATGATTTAAATAATGTCATTTACTTATTAAAGAATCATATTCGTTGTTATGATATCATATATGGTACACTTATGACAATATATTACCCATTATTTTATAAATTCCATGTTAAAGCAGCGTTTTGGGTAAAATCGTTTTATTAATGGTACATGTTTGGAATTGTTGTTCATGATATTATTATTTTATATATAATGATTTACTTACTTCCAGAATGTAAATAATGATTTATATATCATATATATTCTATATATATATACATACAATCAATAGTTGAATGAAATGAAATACACCGTTCATGGAGACGGTAGGCCGTACGTTCGCATGATCGTTGTTTTCCTTTCCTTATTGACTTGAATGGAAGTAAGTAGATGACATATATATATATATAAATAAATCCAGTAGCTTAATTATGTCATATATTTAATTATCATTCATTATATATACTTTATAATCATTCTTGAATGGTTAAAATGGAGAATGAATCTCATCGCGTCGTGGAGATGGTAATCTGTACGTACGCACGAGTGATGATATCGTTCCCATAATTATTGAATTGAATTTGAGTCGATGATATAATATCATAGAATCAGTATGATGTTATAATAACCATATATAGTTATTCTTTACACCATTATACCTATTCAAGTAAGGTGGTGGTGGAAAAACAAATTACACCACGGCGTGGAGACGGTATTCCGTACATACGAACGTGCGGTGATTTCACTTTCCATAGGATGGATAGAAGATGAAATGGGATTGTTTAATATTTATAATAAAATATAATTATATTATTTACACTGATTTTATTACTTTATAATGAAACAACTAAATAAGAAGAAGTTTAAGAAGAAAGAAACTTGAAAGAATCGGTAGAAGAGATTACCTCTTCTTCGACACACCTCTTGTATGCTTCCTCATAAGGCACTAGAGTTAGACTTTTGAGGGGAACATAACATCTATAATGTTTCTAGGGAAGTGTATAAGGGAAATGGGTAGGGTTTGGCCCATCCTGAAGGCTAAAAATTGTGTAAAGAGAAGAGGGATGAGGTGCCCTTTTATAAGGGAGGAGAGGGGCACTTTAGAAAAAACATAAAATATTATTTTATAATAAAGTCATATTCGGTTTATAATGGCTTCAAAGTGACTTATTTTGAATCTAAAGTGGGTATGGGTTGAAATAATCTTAACCAACAGGTTTTAGACTTGTTTAGGTTACTATTTTAACCTTATCATTTAGATTTAACTCTAAGTTAAATATTTTTTCTTTTATCACGTCTTCTTGTTTTCTTACACTATATGCTTAATAAACGTATTATAACAAGCCAAAAGAACCCCAATTGGTTCATTATTAATATATATAACCTTATATAAGTCATTTTTCCAAACCTTAGGAATATAATAACAATTAATAATATAATATTCGTTTTAAAAACTTTTTTTTGTAAATTTTGACACTATTTGTTAATTGATTTTTGTGAATATAATAACAACAAGATTATTTCTAAATAAGTTAATTTAATCAATAATAACATGTCATATTAACCTAAAAAAGTAGTGAAATCTATAAAAAGTCTCAAATTACAATTATTTGGGTATTTAAACATCAATTATGTTAATATTTCATTAATAAGGTAATTACTGCATCATCATTGTGTCATAAATAAATTAAATTATTTAATTTATAAAAATTATAAATAAAATACCATTATTTAGAAAATATTTTTATCTTTATAATTAATATTTATAGTCGAATTTATCTTTTGTATAACTCTATATTAATAATGTTTTAGTTCTTAATCTTTGATTTTAACTATTTTAAATATTCTTTAAATAAAATAATAATAAATATCCTAATCTTATCCAAGTGGACCTAATGGGTAATAAATTATTTATAAAGTTGTTTTTGGTCTAATTACACTTATCCAATAGAATTAATACATGTGTTAGGGTAATAATAATATCATTTTTACACTTAATTACCCTATTTACTTTTAACCATGGTAAATAAAAGTAAAAAGTTACTATTCACAAAAAATTTATCTTATTGAAATTTTTTTTACTCCTTTATATTAATCGGGTCTCTTGTATTTTCAAAATTCAACTCACAGAAGTGGTAAAATTACGTTTTATGTACAATTGAAAATGCTTATAGGAGGTGGGTAAAAGACGGTAAAAAGTTAAATAAAATTTTTATATATCTAAAATTATTATAAAATGACTCTAATGAATTACATTGAACTTATATAGGTATTATGTATCAATTTTGATGTAAAATAAATTTAAATAAAAAAATAATTATTTAAATAAAAAGCCAGTTTTGAAATATTAACCTAGTGTATTCACTGTTCATCAAAAAATGAATGTTTTCAGAAAAATACCAATAATTCACCCTAGGCTAATTTCGATATTTAGAATCCAAAAATGAAGTTCATTTGGACATATAAATTTTATAAAATTTTAAAAAGTGGGTATTACTCTTCATAATGGCTAGTTCATAAAAATATTATAATAATATCTCGTTTAGTGAAACTCGGTATTGCGTACTACACACGCTATTAATGATGGTATTGATTTCATGTAATGTGAGCCAAGTCAGGGCTGCGTGTAGTGAAATATATTTTTGGGGTTGCGTATAACATAATCAAAACTTATTTCATTTATACATTAAACAAAATTTATTCTTAATGTTGCGTAGAATAATTTCCACAAAACAAAGTTGAAATTGTGTGTAACACGAGCCATGAATAGCGTTGCATATACTGCAAGATAATACAATGTTGAGTATAGAGAAAGATAATCATAGTATATCATACAACTAAAGAAATCATAGAATTTAAAAAGATAATTTTCATAAAATATTGGGTTGTTACATTCTCCCCCCCTTAAAATGAATTTCTCCCCTAAAATTCATCGGGGTTATAAATGGTTTTCAACTTGAATGTTTATTTAATAGAATCCCACATCATAAAATGGTATACCCAAACATAACTTTAAAAACTAATTTACAAAATGTAATGGGTACCCAAATTAACTAATCACTGGGTTTCCACATTGGAGAACATAGGTGAAAATATGGATATAGAAGAGAAATCTAACCATCATGTTTAATGGAGAGTGGTAGAGAACATGGCTATGAAAAAGAAAACAATCAAAAAGCCATATATTTGTGATGATCTAAGGTACCATCTAATTCATCAGGTATGAGGGAAACAAGACAACATTTTTTGTTTTCAAGATAAATTCACTAATGTTGAAGAATTTTTGAATTAAAAGAAATACATAGTTTATTTTGGTATAATCTCACCGTTGTTTGTGCCTTGAACTATTTCCACTTCATCTCTTAAAGAAATTAAGTTGAATTTGTCTTCCATGATGTGTTAGCGGATCATGCGATAGAATAATAGGTCATTCCATCTATCTCAAACATAAGGTTAGAAATAATTATATACATAATTCCATTTATAGTGAGATTAATCATATACAGTTCCATGAATGGAATTATAAATCATCTATCATACCACTTAATAAAACCAATTTCTATAAACTAGGGACTTCCTATAGGAAAATGGTAGGCGATAAAGGCCTATCGCAGTTCAGTTATGGGTTCGATTCCTGCATCCTTGTCTGACGCGACGGGTTGTCACCCATCCTACGGATTGTCCTTTTTATAAAATTATACTATTATAACATTCCAAAAATAATATCAAAAAGTTATAGAATTAATCAATACTATATGATATCTAACTTATTCTGTTACAATCTTTAGGCTTACCCAAACTCACAGTATATGGAAAAATATTGATATAGAGGTCATCTACAAAGCATGTAAATACAGTAATTTATCCCCATATATCATAAGATATGTCGTGTTGGTCACATTACAAACTTTGGAATGCCTTAATCATATATTCTCTTGAAATATGAATATTCAATGAACCTTAGTGAAAACATAAATTCACTTAAAAGTTATCACTTTCCACATACCAAAATCCAAAAAATTCTATATACTCAAACCATGACATCACTTAGTCCTTATATTAATCATGAGCTCATGAACATATTATTTTCTCCATATCCATTCATTATGCATAAATCATCTACTTTCCAAAAATATTTCAATCACTTTTCATGGTTACCTGTACCATATAATTATCGAAAACTTCAATAAACCATTACATAGATATTCTAATGTTCCACAATACTATAAATAAGATTCACTAACATTATTTTGGAATACCTTTACATGAACTCATAATCATTCCACCACATCATTGTCATACTCAACATCGCTAATTGTGATCACATGTGACTTCCATTTGTCCTTTTCCTTAAGAGGTTGTTGATTTCGATCATCATTAACCCTTGGATTAGGGCATTGGTTAGCATAATGCCCCATTTCCTTGCAATTGTAGCATTGACGTGTTGGTGGAGCATTCTCTGTATTATTTTCTCTATTCAAATAATTAGCTACCTTTTCCAATTACTTCAACACTCAACTTCTTGATGACCTTCTTTTCCTCACTTAAAAAATTTTCTAGTACTTTATAGACAATCTCCACCATGCTTCCTTCCACACGTTGAGCATAAAGATACATTCAACTTCTTTTCACCATTGTTCTGAGATTTCTCCTTGAACTCAATCTTTCGTTTCTTGTAAAAACCATGGGATGGATATGTTACACAAACTTCTAGTTAAAACTTGATATCACAATGCACAATTTCTTCATAGCTACTGAAGTCTCTTATAGCTAATTCCCTTCGAAGACCTGGTTTAAGCCACTGAAAAATCGATCAACTTTACTTTCAGGTTGGATTATAAAGCCATATGCATACCTAGCATGCCTTGTAAAATTTGCATCGTATATACCAACAGATTCATCGTCCTTTTTCTAAAGCTCAAGGAACCCCTTTTCCATCTTTTTTCGAAGAATACGAGGGAAGTACTTATTGAAAAATAATTTCTTGAACTCAACCCATTCCATGGATTCAATTTCATCTCAGGGAGTCATATTCTTTATTAGAGTCCACCATTGGTCTGCTTCACCTTCTAAATGGTAAATATCCAGAATAACTTTTTCATGTTCCGAACAAAGAATTATGGAAAATATCTTTTCAATGGTACTAATCCATTGTTCATCAAAAAGTGGATTAGAAGACCCACTGAAAGAAGGTGGACGTTACCTCATGAAGGAATTAATAGAATATTGTTCCCTTCTATGCTCATTTGGATGTCCAGAATGATTCATAGCTTGTGTAAGTATAAAAATAATATTTTTCACTCCATCTCCCATAACATTGGTTTGTTCAGGAGGATAATCATTTCGTTGTCCGTTAAATTGATCAACACGGTTCCTTCGGCTTCCAGCCATCGTTTATAACCCAAAAATAATAGTGCGAGAGGAAAAAATAATGCTAGGGAAAACAACATAATAAAGGGGGAGTACCTTCAATATCAAACATCATAAGTTTAATTATAATATCGGTACCATAATTCTAGGACTATAACTTATACTTAACCTTAGGGACATACCTATACATACCTTAGAAATATCTCTAGAGATTTCACTAATGTTTTTGCATCCTAGTTTCCAAAGGTTAACTAAAACTCCCACTGATACCAACTGTAGAGACCCAATCTTGACGTACATGGTCATTAAATTACTTTATTAGAAAACTTAATACATATATAGAACCAACACTGAAGGACTGTAATAGTTTAGTGTCTTTGGAATCACATAACATAATATTCTAGTCCTGGTAAAAGATCTTCAACATCTCCCATAAAGATCTTCCACTTTTGTTTTCTTACCTAAAACCTTTCTTTAAATCCTGGGGAAAAGAAAACATATAAAGAGTGAGCTCAAATTCTCATTAAGGGTAAGGATAGAGAAAATAAAACAAACCTTATACATTTGAACTTAAAAAAACATGAACATAAAGTTTAAACATCAAAATCTTGAGAAATAAATTTTGGTAGTATATAAGGAAAAGATCATAAAAGAAAATAAATCATGATAAAAGAGCATGGGAATAAATCATGTAATTGTGGAAAACCATTAAGCATAATATATGATTTTCATAGTAACCAAGTCATTTCATCCAAGACCATCTTAGTGGACAAAGTCCATTTCTGAATCGAGTTCACTCCTCGTTCCAGTCCTGTATCACTGAACCGGATTAAATTACTTTTCCATCCATGTCTATCTCATTAGATATAAATCTTTACCCAATGAATTGGAGGGAGATATAGGTCCCACCAATCTCATAAGGAAATAATTCTTACTTGTACCACAAAATAAACATAAATCATTCATCATAACCCAATGAATAAAATGGGTTTCATAAACATCATCCCATCATAACATAATCCATATAAAAAATGGATATAATTTCATCATAATAAGAAACAACCATGGAAATAATAGAGACATTATACGTGAAACATAATCATACAAAATAATGTCATCTTAGATGTAAAATATTTTTGACAAAACACTTCAAATGAATTCTTGAGGAAAATATCCTTTCTTCTTCAAAATCATTTACTTTTTACAAAATTACGTTCAATTATAAAAGAAAATAATTTTGTTAAAAATAATAGTTAAATCATGTAGAGTAAGCTTCCTGAAAATTAGGTGTTATGAAACCATAAAAATCCATTCACGCTGTATAAGTTAAAAAAACATTCTTCTCGTACTTTTGTGAGAAAGTCAAAAAGTTCCTTGTATGGTAAACAAAATAAATATTCCTTCCATACTACGTAGTAAAAGTAAAAAAATGGGTAAATTGGAATTTAATGATACATGACATCATTTTTATAAAACATGGATATGGATGATAAATATAACCCCAGTAAATACTTAAGAATAAACAATCTCAGATAAAAAAACAAGATTGGAAAAGTTATCCCTTACCTTAGGTTCGATATGCTTCATACATGTACAAAATTCATGTATCATAATTTAAATAATGTCATTTACCTATTACAGAATCATATTCATGGTTATGATATCATATATGGTTCCCTTCTAACATTATATTACCCATTCTTTTATAAATTTAGTGTTAAAGCAGCGTTTTGGGTAAAATTGTTTTATTTATCGTACATGTTTGGACTTGTTGTTCTTGATATTATTATTACTTATATCATGATTTACATACTTCCAAAATGTAAATCATGATTTATATATCATATATATTCTGTATATATATATATAATAGATAGATGAATGAAATGAAATACACCGTTTATGGAGACGGTAGGCCGTACGTACGCATGGATGCTATTTTCCTTTCCTTATTGACTTGAATGGAAGTAATTAGATGACACACACACACACAAACATATATATGAATACAATATCTGAATTATTTCATATATTTCATTATCATTCATTATATATACTTTATAATCATTCTTGAATGGTTAACATGGAGAATTAATCTCATCGCGTTGTGGAAACGGTAATCCGTACGTACGCACGAGTGATGATATCGTTCCAATAATTATTGAATGGTATTAGAGTGGATGATATAATATCTAATAATCAGTATGATGTTATAATAACCATATATATTTATTCATTACACCATTATACCCATCCAAGTAAGGTGGTGGTAGAAAAACAGATTACACCACGGCGTGGAGACGATATTCCGTACGTACGAACGCGCGATGATTTCATTTTCTGTAGGATGGATAGAATGTGAAATGGGGTTTTTTCAGTTTTATAATAACATATCAGTATATTATTGATACTTATGTTATTAATATATAATAAAAAACTAATGAATAATAAGTTGATGAAAAAAGAAACTTGAAAGAATCAGTAGGAGAGATTACATCTTTTTCGACGCACCTCTTTTAAGATTCCTCTTGAAGCACTAGAGTTGGTCTTTTGAGGAGACCAGAACATCAATAAGGTTTCTAGGGAAGTTGATAAGGGAAATGGTCAGGGGTTGGCCCTACTATAAGGCTGAAAATTGTATATTGAGAAGAGGGAGGAGGTGACCTTTTATAAGGGAGGAGAGAGGCACTTTAGGAAAAACATAAAATATTATTTTATAATAAATTAATATTCGGTTTATAATGTCTCCAAAGTGACTTATTTTGAATATATAGTGGGGATGGGTCGAAATCCCCTTAACCAATAGGTTTTAGACATGTTTAGGGTACAATTTTAACCTTATCATTTAGATTTAACTCGAAGTTAAATAATTTAACTTTTACCGTGTCTTCCTGTTTTATTACACTCTATGGTTGATAAACAAACTATAACAAGCCAAAAGTGCCCCATGTGGTTAATTATTAATATATATAACCTAATATAAGTAATTTTTATGATACTTATATTTTTAGGAATAAAATAACAATTAATAATATAATATTTGTTTTAAAAACTATTTTATGTAAATTTTGACACTTTTTGGTAATTGATTTTTGTGAAACTCATAACAACATTAGTAGTTCAGAAAACGTTAATTAAATCATTAATAACATGTCATATTAACCTAATTAATTAGTGTAATTTATAAAAAGTCTCAAAATACATTTATTTGGGTATTTATAACATATATTATGTTAATATTTCATTAATAAGGCAATTACTACATCATCATTGTGTCATAAATAAATTAAGTTATTTAATGTCTAAAAATTATAAATAAAATAAAACTATTTAGATAATAATTTTATCTTTTTAAATATATTTATAGTCGAATTTATCTTAGGTATAACCCTATATTAAAAATGTTTTAGTTATTAAACTTTGATTTTAACCATTTTAACTCTTCTTTAAATAAAATAATAATAAATGTCCTAATCAAATCCAAATGGAAATAAAGGTTAATATTTTATTCCTAAGGTTTTTTTTGGTCGAATTACACTTATCCGATAGAATTAGGACATGTGTTAGGGTAATAATAATATCATTTTTACCCTTAATTACCCTATTTACTTTTAACCTTGGTAAATAAAAGTAAAAAGTTACTATTCAGAAAAAATTATTTTTATCTTATTGAACCACATTATACTCCTTGATATTAACCGTGTCTCTCTAATTTACAAAATTCAACTCATAGAAGAGGTAAAATTAATTTTTATGTACAATTGCAAATGCTCCTAGGAGGTGGGTAAAAGACGGTGAAAAGTTAAATAAAATTTTTCTATATCTAAAATTATTATAAAATCACTCCAATGAATTAAATTGAACTTATATTGGTATTTTTCATCAATTTTGACCTAAATAAATTTAATTAAAATAAATAATTATCAAAATAAAAATTCAATTTTTAAATAGTTACCCAGAGTTTTCAGTATTCATCAAAAATTGAATGCTTTTAGAAATATACCAAAAATTCACCCCGGCCTAATTTCGATATTCAGAATCCAAAAATGAATTCCATTTTTAAAGATAAAATTTATAAAATTTCAAAAAGTGGGTATTAATATTCATAAAGGCTAGTTCATAATAATATTATAATAATATCTCGTTTAGTGAAACTAAGTATTGCGTACTACACACGCTATCGAAGAAGGTCTTCAATGCATGTAATCCAAGCCATGTCAGGGCTGCTGGTAGTGAAATATCTATTTATTGTTGTGTATAAAATAATCAAAACTTATTTCATTTATACATTAAACAAAATCTATTCATAATGTTGCGTAGAATAATTTACAATAAATGAATTTGAAATTGTGTGTAACACGAGCCAAGAATAGTGTTGCATATACTGCAAGATAATACGGTGTTGTGTATAGCGCAAGATAATCTTGGTGTAGCATACAACAAAAGACATCAAAGAAATTAAAAATAATAATTCTCATAAAATATCGGGTTGTTACAAATTATTATTTTGGATGGTGTATAGACGACGTGAGAAATAATAAATTATAGTCACTTAATATTTAATTATTTTTTCAAATTATTTTGGTCGCTTGAAAAACCATCTAGTTATTTTTAAATCATCATGTGGTCACATTGAGAATCCACCGTCCAGAAGTCACTAAATAATAGCACATGCATCCACTTTCCCACATTTGATTCAATGACTTTTTATACCATCAAAAAATATGATTCTAAATTGGTTCATATAGGCAAACATTTAGATAAATCAACAATATCTCTAATGGATAAATAAACCCTAAATTACAACAAATAAATCGTTATATATCATCAAAAACCAATAGTAAATATCTTTTGAAACCTATAAATGTTTTTAAATAATGCATATAATTCAATTAATTTTTGGAGCATTAAAATTGAAATTTTAGGCTTCTTCTTTGGAAAATTAAATATAGATAAATTTATTATATTTGAAAAAACCACAAATTTCATAAAAATAAGATGTTATTAAATAATTATATCAAATTATAAGTATATAAAAATATATATTATATATTATTGTAAAACAAACATTAATTAGGTTCAAACAAATATATCAATCCTTTTGTAGACTTATTCAAACATATTATATATTAATGAAAAAATAAAATATTCTTATTTATCATATGAAATAAGAGTTATAAAATTATAATTTCTAGAACTTGTGATTTAAATAAAATATATGAAACTAGTAAAATATATTTCTAGAAATAATGATTAACATTTAATATATAAAATATTGTGTGGAATTTGAATATTCAAAATATAAAATACAAAAATAGAACAACAAACACGAAAAAAACTCCACCTTATTGAAAAATAACACACCAAATTTATTTTTTAAAGAATTATAAACCTTATTGAAGTTTTTCTAATATAAAATTTTAGGAAATATATATAAAAGTAGATTGAATATATAAGATAAACCTTTTAGTTCAAAATTATAACCCCCTTAATATATTCATATACATGTAAGTTAAAAACAAACTAGATTGTTATTTTCAAACTAAACTTACGACATACCAAGATAAAATTTAATTTTTCCATATTTTTCAGAATCCAACCATTTTGTAAAAATATCCCCAGGGTGATTTTCAATTGGAATATTATATATAATAATATAACCTTAATTGTCTATATCTAAAATAAGATTGTTTCGGCCTGGAAATAGAGATGACCACATTTGTTTAAGGTTCAAAATTTTCAAATCAGATTATAACGGTTTTATTCGTAGAACCAGAAACATCCAATGATTCTATATCCATTTGGACCTACTTCCCAAAGGTAGGTTCTCATTAGTTGTAGACTAATGAGGCTTAATAATTTGCATTGGTCTAGAGGATATAAGGTCAGACTCATCACACCTTTTTGGTGGAAATTATTGTCTATTTCGGGACTCTCTTATAGATTTAAGTTATGTTAGAGAATCATTATTAATTTACCAAGCATGAAAATGAGTTTTCCTTTAGAATAAATGATATGTATGGTATTTATAGAATCTATTATATGTATTTGAGGTTCTTCATTGATGGAGAATCATCTGTATGTATTAGAGATCCTTAGTCAATGGTATCCTTCAATAAATTATATAGAAATATCTTGTTCATTATGATGACCATAATGGTTTTGAAGCCACTCAGTGGGGCACTTGAAGTTTATTGTCATTCAGAAGGACATGGATTATTTTAGAGTTGGGATCGTACCCGAAGATAGGATACCTATGTATCTATATTAGAAATAGAATCATAACCCGATTAGTTCAGGAATTAAGATATAGTTTAATGTCATATAGGATGGATACGAGTTAATGTGTGATGGGATTGATCCTTATAAAGGATTCCTATGTACTCTAATTTTAAGGAAGTGATCAAAGTCCACATATTTTTATTAAGAACTATGGGGATTACATATGATTAATGGCCTGAAAGATATGTTTCATCGTTACTTTTACACTCTAAGCTCAAGTGAGTTATGCTTGGTGTGAGAAACAAGAGGTATCAGTAAACCTGATGATTTGTGCCACGAAATATGTGGTTACAAAGAATAATATGGGGCTTATGTATGTGTGACTACCCAAGTAAATGAATACTAGGACTTCGTTTAGAAAAGAATCCCATGAGTAGGGGGTATAAATGTATTTGTGGTTCATGGAGATTTGGAATGATAACTCAGGACTTACTCTTGAAAAGGAAGCCAAGATTAAGAGGGACTTATGATCTGGTTTTATTCCTGAGAAGAAATCCCAAATCAAAAGAATTAAGACTGGGGCTTATTCCTAAGGAGGAGGCCCAATTAAAGGGAACTTATAACCTGGGGCTTAATCCTGAGAAGGAGTCATAAATTTTAAAGAAAATTATGATTGGGACTTACTCCTGAGAAGTAGTCCCAAATTAGCAGGGACATGGGGATTACTTCTAAGGAGGATGCCCATTAATAGGGTCCATAAAGTTATTTGTACATTATGTAGATTTAGATCCTCAATTTGGGGCTTACTCATAAGGAGGATGCCCATTAAGGGGGATTTGACTTATATTGGGGATTACTCCTAAAGAGGATGCCTATATCAAAGATTCTCTAATCTTAAGTTATGAGGTTGAATGAAGGGAACTTATAACCATTGAGATATAAATTTATATATATCACAATGTTTTGAGAGATATTCTGCATAACTCCTTTCAGATAAGGAAGCGAACAAAGAAATCAAGCCATAAGTGGCTTAAAATAAGGTTTTGAAGGATAAATCTTGAAGAGGAGAGGTGGATTTGAATAAAGGAAGTGAATAGGCAAGAGGGGAATCCAAAAAGAGGAAGGAGTGCAAGTCTTGTTTGGGCACTCATGTTCTGGTCTCACAAGTATACTAGCATGACATGGGTGTACTTGGAAGATGGTTAACCAATAGGGTAATACTTGGGCGAGACTTCACTCAAGCCCTTAGTATTATCCCTAAAGGCGTCCAAAATGTTGGCGTGCATGTTTTGTTGAACGGGCAAGGTGGTGCACAAGTGTGGCAATTTCCCCTTAATGGTTAGACACCTCGGCACACCATTTTTGATGAATTTCAACACTTAGGCCTCGTTCCCCGTCTTTAGATCTTCCATTCTAGGTAAGAAATTACCTTAGAAGTGTTCGGAAGACTTCAAGTAGAGACTAGGGCTCCGAGAGCTTAAATATGACTTTTGGATTTTTCATCCTCAAAATGAGGGCCCACAAGGGTTATTTATAGGCCATTGAGGACCTTGGGTGGAAACTGAATAGGGCGCGCAAGTCACCTGCGTGAAAAAAGTGTAGCGCGCAAGTATATTTGTGCGACCATAGTGAAACTTGAACGACCCATGATTAAAGATATCTTTCTTCATGCCTTTGTCAATTTTTTATTTTCTTCAAAGGATGACTCTCTTTGTGGATAAAGTATTCACCTGTTCCATTCGTTAAACTTTGTGATGGAAAAGAGCGTCATCAAAAGTACCCCTCAGAGTTGGATCCGAAAAGGAAGGAGTATTTGAATCTAAGGTAATTTAGAATACCAAGGAATTTGGGCGCGCAAGTGTTGTGCGTGCAAGTAACGGCGCATAGGTGCGAGTCACGCAGTGCATGGCGCGCAGGGTTACGACCTTGTCTATAAATATGCGGTGCCACTTCATGCAAAGAACCCGACTTTGAACGCTTCTGAGCTCTCAGCGTGCAAGTATCTCTCATTCGTGCATGTGACTTGTTTTCCACTGGTTCACGCTTCTATTTTTGTCTCGCTTCTGCCGAGGTATTTGGACTTGCGTGGTGATACCTGCACGCCCAAACGTGAATGACCATCTTAAACTTTTATGCCAAAATTTAGACTTGCGTGCCTTAATTACTTAGCCATTTTGTTGATTTTATTAAAAAAATTTACAAAAAATCAACTTGCTTAAAATTTATTTATCTGAGGTTTGTGCAGATTCAACGGCTCCCAAAAGAATCAGAACGACTGATGAGCTGGACAGCAAGAGTATTGTTGATAAGATGAACATTATTGGCCATGAATATTATGATATTTGCAACAGTACTCTCCCAGATTTGGCCAAGTACTTGAATATGTATCATCTTAATTTTCCACAGAGTATTTACCTGCCTCTGTATGGGCATGGTCATCTGCAAGAAGTCAATATTCCAGAGGCAAAGAAAAATCTCCCGCATTCCTGTTTTCAGACTTATACCAACTTTTCTTCCACAAATGTCTCAATTGGAGGATCATTTGTAAATTATGTAATAGTGGAGAAGGTGTTTATAATGCATCATAGACCTTGGTCCCCAGATCTGAAACCTCAAAAGCCTGAGCTGTAGCCGCATTGTTATCCCTCAATCTTCCTAAACTCTCAGATAGATCAATCCAAAGGCTGGAAGAAGAGTTGGGACTTCCGTTGGGGAGGGGGTGTGAGGCCAACTTGGATGTGGGCATATTGGGTGTTACAAAACTATGCAGAGTTTGTTGAATATATGAAGGGAGATGAAATATATGAAGTCGTCTGGTCTAGGAAGACATATGTCTACAGAAATGATGACTTTGTGCTGGAGCTAATCAGCCGATGTAGACCAGAAACCAATTCATTCCATCTGACACTTGGAGAAGTAGGCATCAGTTTGTGTGATGTCTACAAGATCTCGAGGGTTCCAATTTTAGGCGATATGTATGATTAATTAATCCCTACCAAGGTGACTTGGAATGATTCAGAGAAGACTCTGGCTTTGGCTCGGGAATTATTGAAATTTTTTCAGAAGCTGAAGAATTCAAAGACATACAAAACTCATTCTAAAAAATATATTCATCTAGAAGAGTGGAAGGATGTGTTTCTTAACAAGAATAAGGAGAAGGGGTACACCTGTACTTGTCCTACTAGCTGCCCCAGAACAGAGAAGAGTGGTGATCTTGGCACATTCTGGCCGACTCTTGAAGCGGGAGAGTTTGAAAAGTGGGGATACAAAGTGAATTGGAGAATCGCAGAGAAGACCCGCCTGGTGGGATTCTTAGCCTTGTGGCTTAATGTTTATCTTCTGCTAGTCAGGGGTTCTAAAGGAGGCATCAGTCCAGCGACCTTCATTGTTTCAGCCATGTTGGCTGAGAGGAAAATGGTTGGGTTGGCCACCCCCATTTTAGAAAAGATTCACATGAGCTTACTCCATGTCTTTATAGGTAAGTCTACTTTGATAATAGTGGGACCATTCCATGTTTTTTGGGGATAGATTGACACTCATTTCAGGACATATGCTTTGAAGAGTGGAATATAGGTTCCTAGAAGTTCTTTCAGGCCATCTATGCACGAATATTCTAGAGTTGTTTCTTTATCCCTCAACTCCAATGATATGAAGGTGAGGCTGAACATGTTCAAGGAATTCCATTTCATTCCTTACGGATACCCGCCAGCCGGGCAGTTTGTTGATGATGGAAAAACTGGCTTGGACTTGAGGTCATACATGATGGCTTGTAGAGATGGTGTATTGACCACCAGGATTGACAGAGAGATTATATGTGAGGCTTATGCTCCATTGTGATTTTCAAGACAATTAAAGTGTCTGCAGTAGACTGTTGTATCCCCTCCTATGCATGTCAAGTCAAAGTAGCATCTGATGGTTTCCCGACAACTATGGTTACTAACAGCTATGGAGAAGACCAGGGTAGTGTTTTATCTACCAGTTGTTGGAGCGACAAGTCACTTGACTACATGGTATGCTGAGAACTGGGTAGAAACATACCCGGAAGGGGTAATGAATCAACCAGTTCCTCGGGTGGGGACAAAAAAGAGAACTGTTAGGAAAGAAACCCTTCATCTGTAAGGTGACTCTTCCACACCCGGAGCA
The DNA here is from genome assembly GCA_963277665.1 of Viscum album. Taxonomy (NCBI): domain Eukaryota; kingdom Viridiplantae; phylum Streptophyta; class Magnoliopsida; order Santalales; family Viscaceae; genus Viscum; species Viscum album. The sequence continues at coordinate 1,088,716,590 of OY728139.1, forward strand.
GATTCACTGGGTTCCTCACCCAGGGATGACTCACTGGATTCCTAGGATGGGGATGATGAGGCGCGACACATGTCAAAGTGGCCTCATGCCAGCTATAATCTTCCTATCAGAATCAAGATACCCACTCCATCGGCTCCTGGTGAGTTACTTCATTAAGGAAATTTAATCACTATTATTTTATAAAGAAACACGTTTTATTTTCTTATCCTTTTTCTATGATTTTAGGATTTGGGAAGAAGCTGTAGTAAAGAATTGTAGGACCCTACTCCCAGCCTTCTGGTGCACAGGTTGAATATCTACGACTAGAGGCTGTCCAGATATGGTGGAGTTTATATTGCGATGCTGAAACTGCCTGGCTAGACCAATGCGAAGGGATACACATCCCTAGAGGAGGGAATCTTTGTGCTTTTACTGATATCTGTTTCAAGGATAACCCCAATGAAGTGCGGGCATACATTAGAGAGTTGGAGATGCTCATATATTCCACTGATGATTCCATTCCTGTCACCAAGCGGGTGAAGGAAATTATAGATCGTGGAACCACTGAGGGGAATGGTGCTTCCGGAGATGAGGAGTAGCACAATTACATGGCTCTTGAAGATGTAAGTCTCTTCATTATTTTCATTACAACTTTATTTCAGTTAAATCTTTGTTACTCAAGTAAATTACTTTTTTCATCTGATTGCTTGAAAAGAAAAAAACTGCTGAGGTTCATTCACCACAGTATATCCCTGGTGGTACTACCATCAGATCTAATGAATCTCTCTGTGATCCGAGTGTGGTATCTCCTTGCCAGCAAGCCATAGAAGAGTAGTTAGACATGGCTTTTCATTACCCAATTCCTGTATTTGGATATGATGATGTCAAAACTCCCAAAAATCCAAAGAATAAAATACATCAAAAAAAGAAGTCCACAGGTAAACGCTTCATCCGTAGTGGTAAGTCCTTCATATAGTCATCAATCTTATATCCTGAAAAGACTGCTCATTCTTCTTGGAATTTTAGGGGATTATTAAATTTACCCTTTGAGGGAGAGGACTGACACTCTTCTGAGAATGACGGAGGGTGCTGGTGAATAATCACAAGTTCATGCTGACTTGGCTACTCCTAAAAAATATCCAGCATCTGTTCTTAGTACTACTTGTGCTACTGCTACAAGGAGAGAAGATCTTGCTTCTGGTAATTTAACAATGCTTCATAAAATGTTGAATAAAAACATCAACTTACTTCCATTCTGTGATACATTAGTTTCAACACATGTACCAGAACATTTGGTGGCCATTGCAACTGATTCCATAATTTTCTTTGAAGAAATAGTTCAGGGTCAAAGGCTACAGGATGAGGGTCACTAAGAAGATACATAGAATTCTCCCCCTGGTGAGACTAACTGGGAATATGATATATCATTGGATGAAATGATGAAACTTGGCACATCTTTTGAATACATTTTAGATCATGATAAATTAACATTTAATTTATAGGATTTAGGACGTGAGTGTTACCCTTCGTCCTATTAAAAATGTATTATTACATCTATGATCATGATTGGTTGAAATATGCAGTTCCATCTGAGCAAGCTGCAGAACTGCCAATTCCAGAAGGGGGTATAAACAACCCTATTATTGTAGAGACACTAGCTCAAGTGGACCTGAACTTAGTAGAGCTTTCTGAAACCCATCCTGAAAATCCTATTGAAGCTTGGAAAGACAGTGAAGATCCTTCTCATGTTGCTGATCTACCGTTGGGTAAGAGATGATAATATTTATGGCTTCAATTAATTTTCAAGACAACTTAATCAACTTTTTTTATCCTTTGAAACTAACCAAAACATTCAATTGACTTTGCAGGGTCATCAATTTCAGTGGTTAGATATGGAGGTGAAGCCTCAGCCTCTGCCTCAATGGGGGTAGAAAGTGAAGTAACAAGGGTCAGTGGGGAAGTATAAGAACATGAAACTTCATTAAGTTCATTAATTCCAGATTATATCCCCCCTATGATAGTGATGTTGAATCAGACCTGGAGGTATAAAAGGGGATCCAGTTTTCATGATGTAAGGAATGAAAAAAATATAGAAGATCATATCTGAAGTTCCCCTTGAAGAGTTGTCTTCAAAGATCCCACAATTGTCATCCATGTTCTTCATGTTTGGACATAGATGTTTTGGATATCAAGAGATCTATGTTACGGTGAAACAAGTCATTTTAAGGAGGGAGCAGGAGCAGAGGTACCATCAAGACCTGACCAGAGTGAGGCTATTGGACAATATCAGTGAATTTGAGGTTGCAGTGTCTCGAGCTGAGGCTGATCATGCTGAGAAATTGAAGGAGCTGAAACATAAGATCAAGGAGAAAGTTGTCCAGTAGATGCACCTTCAACAATAGTTAGATGTTGTTACTGGGGAAATGACCAGCTTAACAAGTCACTGGAAGGAGTTTAAACAAATGGTATGAAATCCATCATAGATGCCAAGAAACCACTCCACCAAGCTGAAAAGAGTGAAGCTAGTCAAGTTCATGAACTTCAAGTGGCTCATGATGAGGCTCGGGATTCTATAAATCAAATTAAGAGTTATATTGAAAGCCTCTTGTAATTTTTGGAATAGAGAAGAGACTCTAGTCTTTATATGTCCTTCTAACTCTTGTGCATCAATGAAAAACACATTCATCTTCAATCATATGCACTTATATTCTCTTTCCACTTTCATTAATTAAATTTACCTAATCCATTAGGCCTAGTAAGAAAAGTTTTATTTTTTTTCTAGGGTGATAAAAACAACCCCACAAACATTGCATCTTTTGTTTCTCAATATTTCATAAATCATAAAATATGTACGTTTAGTGAGCTGGGACTTGACTTTTGTTTATAGTTATCTAGTCTTTTGTGGGCACTTTAAATTCAATCATGTCGGAAATAAAAATTCTAATATTTAAGGTCGAAATAGCATTGACTGAATGGATTAAAAAATGATTCAATTCCTTGATAATTTGTCTGGAAACATATTACCACAATCAAATATGGCGGAAAATATGTAAAATATGACATAATAAATTTTGAATCTGAGGAATGATATGAAAAGAGGGATCAAAGAGATTAGAATAAATATTTTCTAAGAGTGAAGTTACCAATATTTAACAAACTCGTTAGGGGGTTGAATTATGTAGGGCCACATAAGGGAATTGGATGCATAGTCAAATAATAGCATCTTTTGGCTGACAGGTCTATTATGTAGACTACTTATGCAAGGCCACCTAGGGGAACGTGTTTCATAGTAAGGAAAAAGAACTCTTAGAAATTTTTCTTTTCTACTGCTTAAAAGCCAGTGGAAGTTTATGGGGATTCAAATTTTCTAAAGAAATGAGTTTTCTGTTTGGAGAGAGGTACTTGAATATGGAGAGGATATTTCGAATCAATTTTGTTAAAGAATTAGATGAATGTCACTCCTATGAAGGTCTGATTCAAACGTAGTGATGTGAAATATAAACCATAGATTGGAATATTTTCAGATCATGAAAAAGAATATAAGGAAAATATGTTAAGGATGGCTATTTTTTCATTTCCCTACATACTATTTTTAAGACCAATAAATAAATAAAAGATTTTTTTCTCCCAATAATGAAGTTACAACTATTTGAAAACCCCGTTGGGGTGTCAAATTATAGAGGGCCACCTAATGTCATTGGATGCATAGAAAAATAATAGCATCATTCGGCTAAAAGGTCCGTTATATAGACTACTTATGCAAGGCCGCCTAAGGGCACGTGCTGCATAGTCAGGCAAAAGAATTCCTGGGTATCAGATATTTTGTGACCAGATGTAAAGAAAAGGGTTATGGAGTTCTAGAATTATTTAAGGTTAGGAGTATGATCCATGAAAATGGTCATTGTCCAATGCATGAAGAAGATGCACAGACCAATGATAACCCTAATCATGTTGTGACTGGGTCCTAAATTTATGTGATAGACTTCACTACGTATCCCATAAAGATGGGAATCAAGCCATACATAGATCTTGAAATATAATTTAATATCACGTGGAACGAGAGTATAGGAGATCTTAGTTTAGTGTCATAGAGCTTGCACTATAATGAGGAATACACACTGTATGTATGTGAAACTTGATATGAATGGACTTTTCAGCCAAGGGACTGAAAGTGGAATTTGGGGTTAGGCCCAAAGAATTGGGGCTGGGTTCGAGGGACGCTCGAACGTACCTACGTTTCCCATAAGGATGGGAATCAAGATATACATTGTTCTTAAAATACCCTTTGTACAAATTTGGTTCATACAAGTGAAGGGTGATATGAGAATTTAGTGCAATAATGGATTGACCCAAGATTAAAGGTTCGGACATTACCATGTATGCACATAGTCTTTCAAATATAACATGATTGGAGATCAATGTCAATGATGATTCCCTCTTAGGTGAGGGATAATGGGGGACTGTATAGTTTAACGTCGTATAGAAAGGACGATGGTGCTACATAATTTAGTTTCATGTAGCATAGTCAAAAGGGACGTATATGGTGCCAACGAGCCAGTACACTAGTGGTAAAGGATCCTGCTTGCCATCCAAAAGATCCAGGATCAAATCTGAGCAGGGGAAAATTTCCCAGGTACTGTAGAAATACTATTGCAGTAGCGACAACACTGTAGTGGCGGAGGGACTGTAGCAGATACTATAGCGGTTGCGGGACTGTAGCAGCGTTGGTACTGTAGCATTACTGTTCACCGAGGGGTCCTTTGGGCCATTCAAATGGGATATCAAGCCTTGTATTCATGCCACATGGCCTTGGGCCTTCGGGCTATGTAATGGGTCTCCCTCTACCCAGTCTAAAGAGGTCTTTGCTTTCAAATAATAAATTGAGGCTTCGGCCCAAACGTTTAAAAAAAGGGTTGTATATGGATCAACATTGTATGAGATGGAGGTGAACCGATGTGAAGGGATTGGTTTTGGACATGAACCTCGGGAGGTTGCATACGTACCTAGCCAAGAATTCAAGGGTCAAAGTCTGTGTAGTTTAATTAAGAATTAATTGGTGATCAAGTTGTTAATGAGGGAAACGACCCAAAAAATGGTGTCATGACTTACACATGTTTAGCGGCCTAGAGAGGGTGTTATGGTTGAAGTTTTCTCTAAGCTCATGTGATTCATACTCGGTGTGAGAAAAAAGAGAGAGGTAGAAACAACCTTAATGATGGATAGTTTAACATCCTGTTAGGCATATAAGGGACTATTTCACAGTTTAAATGACATGTGTCACAGACATGGGGTGCTTGGCAGTTTAATGTCTTGCATCTTGGACGAACAGTTTAACATCATGTTGGACGAAAAAACAAAGGGGGCTTAGTTTAAAATCAAGTTAGATGAATGAGGGATTGTGCAGTTTAATGTCACGAAGTGAGGACAAAAGAAGGGATGCACAATTTAACATCATGTAGCTCGGATAACACAGTTTAACGTCATGTTGGACAACAGGGTGTTGCACAGTATAGTGTCATGTAGTAGGGACAAAATACAGTTTAACATCATGTAAGACATATTAAGGGACTTCTTTTCCAGTTTTTAGATCATATTGAATGAACATGTGAACAGTTTAATTTCATGTAGGACAATACAGTTTTACGTCATGTAGAACGTATTATGGGGACTATGAAATTTAAATTCTTGCAGTGAGGACCAAAATAGTTTAAGGTCATATACATGGACTAGTGTTACACAGTTTAGCGTCATGTTTCTAGGACATCACAGTTTAACATCAGGTTGGAAGAATGGTAATGTAGTTTATCATCTTGCAGGACATAAGTATTTGTGTTACACAAGATACTTCTTCAACAATCTTTCATTGGTTGGAGTAATGATGAGTCATCCATCCATTGAGATTAAAGAATAAGATCCATTGGAGTAGCCCTTAGGTATTGAGTAAGGTCCTTCCCACTTTGGCTCAGTATTGGGAGGTTTATTTCCTTGTATCATTGGAGTTCTGAGAACCAATACCAATTATACATGAATAAATGAATGAAGAGGAACTTTTTTGTTGAATGCCCATGATATTCGATTCTGATAAACATCCAAATGGTTCAGGGTGCACAATATTTTTTCATATAACCATTCAAATTCATCAAATCACTTTTGAGATTGTTCATCTGTAGATGACTGATCAAAAAATGCTACTCTGAGCGAAGGTAATTGGACCTCAATGGGAATGACTGCTTTAGTTCCATATACCAATGAATATGGAGTTGACGGCGTAGCAATGCAAGTGGTGGTCTGATAAGCCCATAAAGAATGAAAATTTTTATCAAGCCATGATTTCTTATCTTTATCCACCATCATTTGAAGTATGTTTGGAAGATTCTTATTTAAGGCCTCTATTTTCCCATTGGATACTTCATGATACCAAGATGAATAGTTGGATTTGATGTTGAATTCTTGATACAACTTTCTCACCTCGGATGAACAGAATTTGGTGCCATTATCTGTCAAAATGGTTTGAGGGACACCAAATCTTGAAATGATGTTAGACTTGATGAAGCTAACAATTCTTTTAGAACAATATTCATTGATAGGTATTTCCTTTTCCCATTTGTAAAAGAAGTCAGTAGCAGTAAGAAAGTACTTAAACTTCTTGGATGTAGCCGAAGGGTAAGGTCCTACTATATCCATTCCCCATGTGGAAAATGGAAATGAGTATTTATATGTATGAAGAATCTCCAGGGGTTGATGAATGAAGTTGGCACATACATGTAATGAATTAAAATTCTTAGTGAAATAAAAACAATCTAGTTTCATTGAAAGCCAAAAGTATCCAAGCATTCAAATTTGTTCAGAGAGTCTATGTCCAGACTGGTGGGCACCACAGACTCCTACATGTACTTATTTCATGATAGCCATTGTCTCTTCACCATCAATGCATCGTTAGAGAATTAAATCAAAACATATTTTATAGATAATTGTTTCTTGGTGATATGCGCTATCATAAAGAGAATAATTGACCACACATCGCCAAAATTGTTCTTTTCCAGCTCTATAAGGTGGGAGTGTTCCATTTTAAATGCATTCCCTGATAGGTGTCATCCATCTTGTAGTATGACCATATGGTTTAGAAATAGGACTAATTTCATTGATTTCCTCTATTCTGATTTGAACATATTGTGAAACTATATGAAGGTGGGAAATACTGATGATTGTCTTATCCTGATTTGGATCTACCAGAGCTGTGGCTATATTAACCAATGCCTTAGATTGGGAATTTTGTGATCACAGAACATACGAAAATGTCAGTTCCGAAAGAAATTACACCATTAAATCTCTAATGTAATTATAAAAAGGGATTAACTATTCCTTTCTGATGGCATAATCCCCATTGACATGTTTGATTATCAGGTCTAAATCACCTTTGACCTTTAAGTGATTCACCTGTGCCTGATGCGCCAACTCCAATCCTGTGATGAGAGCTTGATATTCTGCTTCAAATTTGTACCACCTTCCCACAATAAGAAGGAATAGGGTAGTACTGCCTTTTTGGGGGAAATAAGAACAATTCCTAACCCAAAATTATTGAATTTAGGATCTTCCATTTTCTTCCATGTTGGTCTTCTAGAAGCACCGTCAATGTACATTTCCCATGTTTGAAAATTATCTTGAATAGAGAAGAATTCCTCATTAGGAAGTTCAGTATCTATAGATGTATCTTCTACTGAAGGGTGTTCAGCAATGAAATCAGCTAGAGCTTGGCCATTTATTGCCTTTTGAGATACATACTAGATATCAAATTGCTGCAAAAAAATTCCCATGTTGTCGACGTCCTATAAGTATTTCCGACTAAGGAAAAATTTGAGTGAGTTATTACGAGATACCAAGTGGACCTAATGATGTTGAAGATACTGTCTCAATTTTTGAAAAACAAAGATTAACATTAGGTAGAACTTTTCAATAATTGAATATCGGAATTCTACTTCAAGCATTGTCCAATTGAGATAGTAAATATTGTTTTCATTCACATCATCATTCATTTGGGTAAGGAAGGCACCCAATGATCACTATAAAGCTATCACATAAAGGATGAGTTGTCCTCCTTCAACAGGTGGCATTAATATTGGTGGAATCAAGATATATTTCTTGAGGATATCAAATGCCTCTTGGAAATCTTAGGTCCATTGGTAGTATACTCCCTTCTTCATTATTTTGGTGATGGGTAAACACTTGCCTTCCAAATTGGCGATGAAACACTGAATATAAGCCAAGTGTCCTTGAAGACCTCTCAATTCTTTCAAATTTAGAGGAGGTGACACACCAAGGATTGCTTTTTTCTTCTCAGGATCGACTTCGATACCACTATAGTGTACAACAAAGCCGAGAAATCTTCCTGAGGTTACCCAAAAAGAACATTTCAAGGGGTTCATCTTCAAATTGTGTTGTCAAAGTTTGTGGAATATAATTTCCAAATCAGCCAAGTGCTTAGAACATTGTTTGGATTTAACCACCATATTTTCCACATAACATTCAACAAATTTCCCTAAAAAGGTTTTGAAGATACGGTGCACGGCACGTTGATATGTTGTGCCAGTATTCTTTAGACCAAAGGGAATGACCTGATATCCAAACACACCTTGAGGGGATCTGAAGGTTGTAGACTCTTCATCCTCTAGAGCCAATCAGATTTCATTATATCCAAAATATCCATCCATGAAAGAGAGTGCTTCATAGAAAGCCGTTGCATCAATTAAGAGTTCTGTAATCGGAACTGGAAAATCATCCTTTGGACAATGCCGATTAACATCTCTGAAATCAATGCAAAATCTAATTTGTCCATTCTTATTTTTCACAGGGACAACATTAGCCACCCATTTAGGATATTGATCTTCTCTGACGATGTTAGACTTGATAAGTTTATCCACTTTAGCTTCAATTTTGGAAGCATAAGTTGGATGTGTTCTTATTGCGTATTGCTTGAATCCTCGATGTTCTTCTGGAAAACCCAAATGATGAGTGGCATCATCAGTATCAAGACCTAGAATTTCTGTATAATACCCAGCAAATACTTCTTGATTTTTCTTTATAAAGGAAGTATACATTTCTTAATCTCCAAGATTCATGGTTGCACTAATTATAGTGGGGTGTGGATCTTCTTTTGTACCACGATTTATTTCTTTGAGTTCATCCATAGTGGTAGAGATACCCTCTTCAAATGCTGGAGGAACATATCTAAGATCTTCCTCATATTATTCATGTTATTTCTTTTGTTTCTACATGAATAGTAGATGATGAAGCAGAATTTCCATGATCAATAGAGATGTTAAAATTTGAACATCTTGAAGAAGAGGCTGCCATTTATGACCATATCGATGATGAAGGGTCTTCATTTGTTAAAAAAGAAGAGATGGTGGATTGAGAATCGACATCATTGTTCACCTCTAACATTACTATAACTTCTTCTGGCCTGGTTGATGATGTATTGAATTGCTGTATTTCAGTGGATGAAATGAAGACTTCTCCATTTGAGCTTTCATCATTACTTGGTGAATCACCAATTTCTCCAATGCTATCTGGCTTGGTTTCCATAATTGACATCATGGAAGTTTCTATTAGAGTATTTGGATTTTGGTATACCTTGTCAATTTGACTAATAAGAAACACATAATTTGTACTCACATGTATGAATGGGTTTACTGGAATCATTTCCGAACCATATGGAGCATTAATTTTGGTAACCTCCTTTGTCATGGATTTCTCCTTTCCCTCCATGTGATAGAATTCTGCCTCAATGTATTGAGATTCACAAGTTATGAAAAGGGCTTTATCACCATACCATGTCCCAATTTGACCATTGAAACAATATTCGAGACAATGATGGTATGAAGAATGTATGTCCGCATGTTGATGTATCCAATGTATTCTATGAAATATGTTGAAGGCGGTTTCATGATGAACAACCATGAAACCTGAGTGGGATACAAGGTCTCCAAACTAAGTTCTGAGTGTGGTCTCTCCCAAAGGTTCTTTCTCATTTTTATCATATCCATTATCAATGAAATCTCGCCGGATGTCTATATCATAAAACTTTCTAGATAAATACAAGTTCTGATATGTCCATGTACAACATCATCTTCATCCTCATCTGTAAAATATATCACTGCATGGCATTCTATAAGACCATTCTCTACATGGTAGACTTCATCCTCAAAAATTTCAGTTTCGAATTTTTGAGGACCTGAAAAAGCCTCAATGAGTGCCTCCCGGAGATCCTTTGACAGAATCAATGCATCCAGAATTGATAACATGGATGGTACATGGGGAAAATGTTTCAAGGAATCATACTTTTGGTCCAATGGATTGTGTTTCCCAAAAAGAACATGTGGTTTCATAGGCTCCTTAGAAGTTTATGCTTTGGATGTAGAAGTTTCTTATATCAGGGTAGGAGTTATAAATACTCATGGCTTTGGAATATTAGACCGACTAGGTCTATTTATTTGCTGAGAGGTAGAAGGTGTAACCTCTAGCTGATCTTCCAAAATAACTGTTCCAGGACTGAATCTTCCATGTGTGGATGAACATGATTGTTCTTGATGAGCCCGCTAAAGGGATCTGCCATGATTTTCTGCTTCATATACCGTCCTAGCAGGGGTAGGATAGAAATAGTGTCTTCTGGAATATCCATGTCTTCCCCTGTATCCTAGACCTCTGGATCTCCCTTTAATTCCTCTGTTTGATATAGGGAATTTAGTCTCAACAAGATCGAAGCTGCGACTGGCATAAGGATTAGTTAAATAGACCATATTAATAGAACCAAAGATAAATTCTTCATCTAATGACGATTCTGCCTGATTATCCAGTTTAGGATGTTCCATTTAGTGGGGAGGTGCCCGTGCTTTTGAGATAGATGGCATAAAATCTGACAGAGTCAAAGAGAATTTAGGTTTTGACACGAACTCATCTTAATCTGACTGTTCTTCTTTCTTGGAATTATGCCACCTCTTTGAGGATTTTTCTTCTGATGAAGGGGGTTTTGATGTGGCATTCATAGAAGAAGACACAATTGGTTTCTTTAATTGCGTTTGTAAAATGGCATGAGTTCGGTTAATCATTTTCCTGACCATCCAATCATCATATTTCTACACATTTTTTTTGACTTCATTCCACTTACCTTCTTCCTCTAGATCAGTAGTAGTAACACATGCTACCTGGGATGAAAAACCTTCCAGTTTTACCTGTCCAGAGTCCACCATATTTTGAAGGAGGTCTTTAAAGACAAAACACTCCTGAATGGTATTCCCCAACATCTGATGAAATGGGAAATAATTGGGAAGGTCTTCATCTCATTTCTTGTTTGGCCTTTTGGGCCTTGGAAACTGAACCAGTTTATTTTACAGAGATGAGATGAAGTATCCTGGAACTTGTTCATTTTGGAAAGAATAAACCTTGTTCTTCAAATCATAAAACTATATTTGCCTTGGATCTATTTGAAAATCTTGGCGAGGCGGACGTTGTTGATGATGATCAGGAGGTGGAGCCCTTCGATATGATGAATGTTTTGATGAGGAATCAGATACAGGTGCTTGTTTAAGAATAAATATAGCATTATTTGCTTTCCCTATTCTCCTTCCTGAATCTGGTGGAATTACACGAGTTTTTTCCTTAGTCATTGTATGAGAATCTTCAATCTAATGAGAGATTGAAGTAAGGTCTCGAAACCCTCCTATGTATTTCACAGGGATCAACGGTGTGCGTAATTCATCACGCAAAATTTCCACACAGATTGGAAACAATTCTTCTTCAGGTAGTGCTAAGCTTAAGGAATATGTTAATCCCTTCCAGTGAGCAATGAAATCTGAAACTCTTTCATTTTCCCTTTGCGTACAATTTGTATGATCGAAAATTGTTTTCTTTGGAAATGATGAGGTGAATTGAGGAAGGAATTTTTGACGGAGATCCTCCCACCCCGTAATTGACTGGGATAGGAAGCATGTATTCCAGACAAAAGGAGGCCCTTTTAATGACTGTACAAAACACCTAACCTTAATGACTTCTTATTGTAGAGGAGATCCCATCATGGGATCACAACGAGAAACAAAATGTGTTATGTGTTGTTCAGGATCTCCCGAACCATTAAAAATTGGGAATCTAGTATTTAAAAAATTTGATGGGGGAGGAATCGCATCAACCCATTCAGGGTAAAATCTCTTCACCGGTTGAACTAGTTCATGCTTTCCTTCCAAAGCTTCCAATCGATCTATTAATGACTCAATGGTAGTCATTATTTTTTGAGAAACATCTGGTGGAGCTTGGACATGTGTAGGTGCAATAACTGGAGTTTGAATGGGTGTAGTGACCGAGACTGCCACTGATGGTAGTATGGCCAGTTGTTGTTGCGTATAAACAATAGGATTTGTCTTGTGAGGTTGTATTGGTAAAGGAGGATATTTTTGATCCATCCCATTAGTTGCAATTAATTAGCTTGTCTGACTGACTCCATCACGCTTACGATGAAGACTACCTTGAAGTAGTTCTTCATTCAACCTCCTTAACTCCTTCATTTCTACCTCTTATTGTGCGTACCTTTTCTCTAATGAGAGTTATTGGCCTTCTCCAGAGGTAGGGTGGAATTTAGCCTAACTATATTCCTTTCCCTTTGTTGGATGCCCTTCAGAGAGGGGGAGTTGGTTATTTGAAGGGATACATAAATTCTGGGTAAGCCTTTGATTCCAAGTATGTAGACCTTCCTTATTTGTTTCTGTTTGTACTGCTTCTTGAGCAGGAAAATCTTTATATGATCCCTCTGATTAAGCCTCATGTTCTCAAGGATCAGCAACAACGACATTGATGAAACTTATTGATGCATAACACATTGCATCCCTTCTATCATCATTTATATGATATTGTCTTCTTCCATGTCCTTTATGAGACATTGCCTTTTTTTGAGTTGATCCCTCAGGAACTTCTCAAAGAACCATAATTTGGAGGGAATCCCCAGATAATTCGTCTTTGTGTTCCTCTTGTGGATTCTTTCCTAATCGAGAGATGTCTGAATTTCACTAAGGAAGAGACTGAGGATTTGAAAGATTCCCTAGTCCGGTGGACTGGGGCTGTTCCTACTATTCCTGATCAACTCCTCAAATCTTATTTGTTGATTTCGAGGGTTGGATTAAAATAGTCCCCAGTCTGGCAAGCTGGGGTGACTCTTGAGCTGCTATATCTAAGAATTTCTTGAAAGATCACCAGATTTTGTGGAATTTAGTCCAGAAATTGGCCGGATGCATCAACCTACATCCACTCAAATCATCTGGCTCTGATGACCAGTAAGTGATTTTTGACACTTCTGTCACTTTCTGATGTGCATGCTCTAAATGAGAAGCCTTTTTTATATTCTCATTTGCCTAATGCAAGAGAAATTTGACAACTTTTTATTTGTATGCCTGGCATTGGGAAGAACTAGTTGAGGACTGTTCCTAAGCAATCCTTTGATTAAAAACAAATCAAATTGGTTGTGGCCAGCCATGGGCAACAACATTGCATGAGACCATTTTTGGCGGGCCTTGTAGACTGGATAGTAAAGTGAAATGATGTGCTCCATGAGCACCCCATACCCTGATATGAATACCAGATGGGGCATTGGTAATTAACTGGTCTAATATTTTTAGTGCGCCAAGGCATGGACGCTGAAGGGCTCTTTGATGCTTTTAAACCTTTGGATATTGGGGAACTGAGAAATATTCCAAATAAATTTGGCATTGTAACCCTTATATTCTCTTGACATGATTTTCATATTCATCATAAGATAACATTTTCTTTTTTAATTGACAAAGTGTTTTCCCGCTGTTGATCTGAATATCGTGTATACAATCTTCAGTCAACATTTATGGAATGTCATACCAAGAGTCAACCAAAGGACAAAACATTACTGATACTTCACCTTTCACCAGTTGTTTTCTCATATTCATCACTTCCTCCTTATCATTTGATAAAGATTATCTACCGGATTACACCGAAGCTGGTGCTTCTTTGTTGTTTCATCAAATTCAACAAGATTGGTAGATAATTCTTTTACCAAATTAGAAGATGAATGACCCAAGGGTATTTCGGAGAATGACCGAAACCTTGGGATATCCTCTGATTGAGAAAGTATTTCACCTACTAGTGGCAAAGAATCAGGCATGAATGGCTTCACATTTGCAAGTTCCTCAATATAAGAGGGCTTTCTCGTTACAACATTGTACTTTGAATAATTTTCCAGGCAATGCGAATTACAACTATGGAGAGGACTTTCGTAGATAAATTCGTCATCATGGGGAGGACCACCACGGTGGGTTACATGAAAAGATGAAACCTCTTGCTCCATGATCTTCTGGCCATGTAGAGGGTTATTGTGGCCCTCATGTGAATATGATACTTTGAGATCAACCAAAATGTCATGAAGCAAAACTTCATGATGATGTGTCTGATGAAGACCTTTAATACTTTTGTTCCCACTATTGGAAAATTAGAGAGTAAAATCTTGAGTTTCAACAGATAATTGTCTGAGTGCCTCAAGAACTCCAGCATCGAGCAAGGCCTTATTACAGATCGACTCTTGATTTCTTGACTGTGCTAAATGGGTCTTTTTATTAGACGCCTTCTTACTATTTTTGGGAACCACATGTTGAAAAAAGTGGTTATTATGGGAAATTTTATTTGCCTGCTCAAGAGAAATGGTCAGGTTAGGCTGATTTTCTCCATTCAAATCGGGTGTATGTGCCTGACTTGATTGTCCACATGACATGGGGGAGTATGCCCCATGACCCTCCTGGATATGAATAGAGGTGTTTGTCTACTCCGGAGTGACATGTTGATGAGTCACTCCAATGATGGGGATAGATTTATGATCCTTTCCTGGTGATGTTGCTGAAGTTGTTATAATATTCTGACAGGCATCCAGAATATGGGCATGGATTTGCTTCTTCTCCTTCACTAATTTCATAATGTGCTTAGTGAAATTAGCTGTCGGAACTAGAATATTTGTCCATTCTATGTCTGGAGTAGGTGTATGTGCCTGATACTTCATCATTTTCTTGCCAATGAAGTCTAATAGTACTTATTCACAGGGGTATAGAATTGAGTCTGCTCCAAATTTATCGTCAGAGCTTTCCGACTGACTTCTCCGAGTGCTACCAAATGAGACTTTTGGAAGGCTTGATGAACGTTGGCAGGTGTATGTGCCTACTGTGTATTCTTCTTCATGTACGGTTGACAATTTTCCTTCAATACTGGTAGAAAAGACTACTAATAGAATTATTGATTGTAAAAAGGTGTATGTTCCTGTTTACAGGTGGTCACCATATTTGTTTGGTGAACTCCTTTGGATGCAGTCAGACGATCTTGCTGATTGAATGATGAATTATAAATAGGTGTATGTCCCTGCCTTTAGTACTCTGTCAGAATTTCCTGATGGGACTGGTGGTTTGATGCCAGACGAGTCTACTGGATAGCGGAATTAGAACGAACGACTGTGTGTTCCCGCTCATTGCTTGCCATCAAGCTAGGTTGATGGACTTCTCTGAAGGGGGCATTGTTAAGAACCTACACCCTGTTGGCCAAATTTTACCTCTAGCACATCATCTTGCATGCTTGAGTCTGAGGAACCTAAGCTGAACCCCTAATGGTGGTACCCTCATCATGATGAGGGTGTACTGCCGCACGAGTTTGATGGCAATTGTTGATGGGAGCCATCGGTAAGGACTCATGTCTTCTGAAACGGAGGCCTTGAGTGACCTCTTAATTTAACTCCCTATAATATGGGAGGGAATGGTTACTGCATTCCGGGGATAATGAATCAAAACTGTTGGAGTCCGTGGTTAGCACCGCCTGCTTCTTAATCACTGGTCTTCACTGTCCAGACAACCAGGCTGGATTATTGACATAGAGGGCTTGTTTAGAGGCCTCCAGAGTCAGAATGGTACCATGTTGACGGTACTTCTTAACCAGTGGATTTGAGACCCATCGATGAAGATGTTGAGTAGGTGATGTATACCTCAGAGCGGATGAGCATCCAGTAGGAGTAGAAGTAGAGGAATTCATGAGTGTGAAATTTAAAGAATCCATTTCTGTAATGCAGAGAGATATTGGAAAAGAGTGCATGTTTGATATAACCAACATAATCAAGATAAGTTCAGCCACTAAATATTATGGATGGGCACATATGTTATTGATTTATTTGTTGGCCCTCACATTGACTTAAATATAGGGATAACAAATAAGTAAAACATCATTTAACTTGGTTAAGGATTCACGTCAGGTTAACCATTTTTCGTTTCAGCCTGGAAATTGGGATGACCTCATTTGTTTAAGGTTCAGACATTTCCAATCGGTTTCTAATGAGTTTTTTCCTAGAACTGGAAACAACAAAAGATTCTATATCCATTTAGACCTACTTTCCGAAGGTAGGTTCTCATTATTTATGGACTGACGAGGCTTAAGAATTTTCATTAGTCGAGAGGATGGAAGGTCAGACTCATCACAACTTTTTTATGGGAATTATTGTCTACTCCGGGACTCTCTTATAGATTTAAGTTATGTTCATGAATCCTTATTAATTTACCTAGCATGAAATTCTTTTTCCTTTAGAATCATTTTTATGTATGGTATTTATAAAATCTCTTATATGTATTTGAGGTTCTTCATCAATGGAGAATCATCTTTATGTATTAGAGAACCTTAGTCAATGGTATCCTTCAATACATTATATAGAAAACTCTTGGTCATTATGATGAGCATACTACTTTTAAAGCCACTTAGTGGGGCACTTGAAGTTTATTGTCATTCAATAAGGAGATGTATTATTTTAGAGTTGGGATCGTACCCGCAGATGGGCTACCTACAAATCATTATTAGAAAATGAATTAGAACCCACGTAGTTTGGGAATTAAGATATAGTTTAATGTCATATGGGATAGATAACAGTTAGTGGGTGATGGTCTTGAACATTAGAAAGTCTTCCTATGTACTCTACTTTTAAGGTAGAGATTAAATTCCACGTAGTTCGAGTAAGAAGTGTGGGGATTATATATGATTAATGGCCTGAAAGAGATGTGTCACAGTTAATTTTACACTATAAGCTCATGTTAGTCATGATTGGTGTGAGAAACAATAGGTATCAGTAAACCTGATGATTTGTTCCAGAAATATGTGGTTACAAGGAATGAAATGGGGCTAATGTATGTGTGACTACCCAAGTAAATGAAGACTAGGAATTAGTTTAGAAAAGAATCCCAGGGTCAGGGTCCATAAAGGTATTTTTTCTTTATGGAGATTTGGAATGTTAACTTGGGACATACTCCTGAAAAGGAATCCTAGATTAAGAGGGACTTATGATTGGGTTTTATTCCTGAAAAGGAATCCCAAATCAAAAGAATTATGACTAGGGCTTATTCCTGATTAGGAGGACCAATTAAAGAGAACTTATAACCTGAGGCTTAATCCTGAGAAGTATGCCCAATGTTAAAGGAAATTATGATTGGGACTTACTACTGAGAAGGACACCCAAATTAGGGGGGACTTGGGGCTTACTGCTATGGAGGATGTCCATTAACAGGGTCCATAAAGGTAGTTTTACTTTATGGAGATTTAAATTTCTAATTTGGGGCTTAATCCTAAGGAGGATGCCCATTAAGGGGGATTTGACTTATGATTGGTGCTTACTCCTAAGGAGGATGCCTATATCAAAGATTATCTCATCTTAAGGGATGAGGTTGAATGAAGGGATCCTCTAACCATAGTGATATAATGTTATATAAATCAAAAGGTTTTTAGAGATATTAAACAGAACTCCATTCAAAGAAAGAATACAACAAATAAATCATTCCATAAGTGGCTTTGAAGAAGGTTTTGAAGGTAAAATCTTGAAGAGGAGAGGTGGATTTGAAGAAAGGAATTGAATAGGAAAGAGGGGAACCCCAAAAGAGGAAAGCGTGAAAGTCTTGTTTGGGCGTGCAAGTCCTGGTCTCGCAAGTATACTTGCGCGACATGTGTGTACTTGGGCGACGGTTAACCGATACTATAATAGATGGGTGAGACTTGGCTCAAGCCCTTAGTATTATCCCTAAAGTCTTCCAAAAGGTTGGCGCACATGTTTTGTTGAAGGGGCAAGGTGGCGCACAAGTGTGTCCGTTTCCCCTTAAGGGTTAGACACCTAGGTGTGAAAGTGTTGATAAATTTCAACACATAGGCCTTATTCACCCTCTTTAGATCTTCCATTATAGGTAAGAAATCACATTAGAAATGTTCGGAAGACATCAAGTAGAGACTTGGGCACCGAGATCTTAAATCGGACTTTTGGATTTTTTGTCCTTGAAATAGGGGGCCCATAAGGGGTATTTATAGGACATTGAGAACCTTGGGAAAAAATAGAATCGGGAGCGCAAGTCACCTGCACAACCAAAGTGTGGCACGCAAGTATACTTGTGCGATCATAGTGAAACTTGCACAACCAATGCTTAAAGAAATCTTTGTTCTTGCCTTTGTCAATTTTTGATTCTCTTAAAAGGATGACTCTATTTGTAGTTAAGGTATTCCAATTTTCTATTTGATAAACTTTTTGACAGAAAAGAGTGTCTACAAAGATGAAAGAGAATTTCTATTTAGATAGTTATAGAATGTTTTAAAGGGTTTTACTAAAGTTGTAATACAATAAGAATTATCATAATAAATATGTATCTTGTTAAAATTAAAACCATTGAAATTTTTTATTTAATCCATAATGGTTAAAGGAAAAAAGATACCCCATTGATATAATCACATTACTTTTTTAGAAAATGAAATAGATTTATATTTTCATGAAATCCAATATACTAAATATTTACAAAGAAAGTGATACATACAAGTGGTTCTTTATCTATCAAGTGTGTATCCTAAAAATTAGAGTTACAATAACAAATTAAATTAGATATATTATGTATAAAAATAAAATAATTTATAATTAACATATCTGTTTAGATATTTAATGTTGAATTTTATAGATATTAATTGTGATTCATTAGGATCTGATCATAATCTTGAATACAAACAAACAACAAAAAATATACCAGGTCTTGAAAAAATTTAATACAACACACCACATATAATGCCTCAGAAAAATTTGAAATCAATGAATTTTCCAAAAGATTCCGAATCTAACTGAAAATATAACAACCCCAAATCTTATAACACACAGTTGTTTTCTGATTTACAACATTTCCAATAGATACAAGGTATCACATATCATTGGAATGAATAATTTAGTAGACTTAGTATACTGTTTACGTAATTGAATTCTAAAGACATTTGAAATCATCAAATACACAAACTATTTTCGTTGAGAACGCCATTATTCAATACAACATATCCTTAGATATAATTCCCAAAACATATCTTGATATATTGTGTATAAAATAAAACATATGAAATGGGTGAGCTTAAATTATTTTTATGTGTATGCATATAACAGAAGAAATCAGTATTACATATCAATTATCAATATAGTAAGGGAACTAACTAAAGATCATTCTATTTAATCAATAAATTGAGAATAATATCCAAAATATAAATAATGATCAAATAAATCCAAATAAAATATATCATAATAATGAAACTTGTTCATTTATATTACAACTAATCATATGATCAAATGTAAAAAATTGATCTAATAATGAGATATTTCATAACATATCCTATCTAAAATTTTCAAGTCCTTTCAAAATACTATTTAAATTTGTGGGTAGAAACTCATTTGATTTTTCAAACTGATTTTATTTGTGAGACCTGTCGATGAATCAACGAGTTATCCATAATTGGGCCCACCTATCACTTACTATGTCTAATGAATTATTCATATGAAAGGAGTGATACATAATAAACTTAAACATTCATATTGAAAAAATAACATATGAAATGCTAATACATACGAAAATAAATAAATCTAATCATAAATAATCCTAGGTAATATAGTGAATGGTAATTTAATGTTATAACCTCAGTCAAAATAATCATAAAAAATCCAAATAAATAGTAAGGATGTTATCGATATAACTTATCCCTAGTGGATCATAAGTGCAATAACGTATTGATGTCCTTGATGAATAAAAATACCATAAGAGTGTTATTAAAGTCATTTTAAGGAAATTTTCCTTTTCAATTTAAAAATAGATATTTTAAAAAAAATTAAAATAATTGAAAATAATTTTCCCTAAAAATTAAAATTTATAACTTTTACAATATTATTTGAAATATTTATTGGTTATGATTATGGAAAATTATCCTCATTCTATACACATTAAAACAAATATTTTTGTCACATTTTCAATAAAATCCAAATAGGCCTTGATGTGAAAATTTCATGATGTTTCCATTTAAAACAATTATAGAAAAGTAAAATATGGGTAAAATTTTATTTCAAAAATAATTTCTAAAAGGTTGAAACAATTTTGAAAATATATTTAGGAAAAATGGATTTTCATGAAAATGGATTTTCAATAGAAGAGATATTTGAATTCATACTTTCAAAAAAACATATTCACAAAAATATTAAGTACCAAATAGTGTAAAAATGGTAAACTTTATGGTGACCCTAGCCATATACATAAAACATTACATGATTTTAAGCATAGTAAAACATCATAGAACAAGACAAGTATTGTTAAATCAAGTGTCTTGGATGACTAGGTACATAATAAATAAACATGGGACTAAAAAATACTTATTTATTTAATCTAAATAAAGAGCTCCTAACTTCATTTGAGCCATTAAATCTTCATAGGGTACCCTGGGGATCACATGAATAAAGGGATGATATGAAAATCTCATCAAGGGAATGAAAATAAGAATAAGGCTTTAGTACATGTGTTATAAGGCAGAACATGATGATATAAAAAGGCACATAACATATAAGCACCGGATCATTTAAACATGGAATCATAGAAATGTGGCAGAAAATTAAAACATAAATTTAGTACGAGTCAAGGCTAACTGCAAAGACTATTTCCTATAGTAGAAAAATTCAATTCTAACCTCTAAGACTGTTGTACATAGTAGTACAAGCCAAGGCTAACCGCCAAGACCGTCGCACATAATCATCTCACAAGTCTCAACTTTACCCAATTCATTGGAGAAATATCTAGGTGCACCCATATTAAATTTCATTAATACATTTTCCACATAATAATCATACATAATCAATCGTACTTAAACAAAAGGGTTACCCATGGAAATAATTGGGTACCACAATCATGATAAAAAACATAATCAATGGGCGTATCATAAAAGTATATATAAAAGAAAGGAATTATATCATACATGGATGTTTATAAGGTAAAATAGGAATATAACATTGTATGTTATTTTAAATAAAGGTTACAACATGTAAGAAATGTAGTTGACAAATTTTAGCATTTAAAACATTTTTGTGCGGTTTTATGGAAAATACTATAGAGCTTTCAAAATAGAAAATGGAACAATATATTCAAAAAAACCATAATTTCCCCAAGAAGGTTTTCATAATAAAAATAATTATTTTATAAATAAAATTGTGGATTAAAATTGAGAAATGAGTTTTATTGAAATGGTGTAAAAAGTTTGAAAGTTCCCTTAAAACGATTTTACTTATTGGGATGTATCGAGGAGGGATTCACTTAAAAGAATGTATATCCCTGAAAGAGGAGGGATGGTTCTTGAAAAATGAATTTAGAGTATATAAATAGAATGTAGAATTTTTACATACAAAAAGAGAACTTCATTTGGGTAAAAAAAAGATAGTGAAACCCGAAGGAATAAAAGCGGTGCGGGTAGAATTCATCACAGATTATAAGCATGGTGTCAGGTGTACAGAAGATGGATTCATGAGAGAGAAATGGATTTCTAATATTTTATAAATCATGAAAATATTATAGGGTACTAATGTAATCATACCTTATCAAGTGTAATTACACATAAATGAGCATAATATAGAGGGCAATCATAAATAAAAGTGAAATTCAGAGGATCGCTTACCTTAAATCCGACGGTGATCTTTTCATTAAATTAATGAC
The DNA here is from genome assembly GCA_963277665.1 of Viscum album. Classification (NCBI taxonomy): domain Eukaryota; kingdom Viridiplantae; phylum Streptophyta; class Magnoliopsida; order Santalales; family Viscaceae; genus Viscum; species Viscum album. The sequence goes on from OY728139.1 coordinate 1,088,738,618, forward strand.
CGGGATAATAAATTTAGGTGTAAATACCATTATTATTCAAGGAAATTTTTTTCTTCATTTTCTTTAGAATTTTACGAGTATGCAGTTTCTGAAGGCACCTAATTCTGAGGCCCGGTGTGCTCGGAATCAGTTTCCGAAGTTTAGCTCAGGTATGTTCAGTGAACGAATGAGCGGGTTTTCCTAACATTTGAACCAGTGCTCAGAATCGAAATCCGAGGGCACCGATGAAACCACAATGCCGATAATTTCTTAGTAACACCTTTTCTAGAGTTGCATTTTTTGGGTGTGGTTATTAAAAAAAGGGTTAACTAATGAATAAAATAAAATTTGTGCAACAATTTTTATTTTATTTTCTATGTAGTTAAAACCCACATATGGAAGTTGAGGTGGGACCCACTAAATCCTAACCCCTCTTGATAGGAAATTAGTGAGGTGGGCCCAACACGAGCCCCACCTTTATAAATTCCTCAAAACCTCCCATTAAATTGGCAAACCCCCACGAATTGAGTAACACACCCACACCCCAACTTATTCCAAGTCAACTCTCTTAATTATTAATTGATTATGTTTTTCGAAGTAATTTATTCGTCAATTATTTTGAATTTAGAATTTAATGATGGATTGTGTGTGTTAATAAAATAAGACAAAGTCTTATTTCATTGGGGGGTTATTTCGTTGTTCGAGAAGGTTTGGAGAGGAATTGCTCAAGCCTTAGAATCTTCATTTTCTTTGTTGGAGAACGCGAAGAACGACAAAGAATGCCGAACTCCGATGAAAGACGATGAAGAATGGTAGTTCCTGAGAGATCGACGATGTGACACCAACGAACCTCTTCTCCGCAATTCCGTGTACCATGATGCCCACGATCCTCTTCTGCGATGCCGTCTTCCGCGATGCCTTTTCCCGCGATGATCCTCGCTTGACAACTTCTTCGAGGTAGGGGTTTGATTTTTTTTCATGGAATATTCTTTTCTGTTCTTCGTCTTTTATTTTGGGCCGCTTGTTAACAACTTAACGGGAGGAGGTCGGACCGCACGAACACGGCCAACCCTCCTCCCCCTTTGTTGTTGTGTTTGTTGCGGCTCGAAAGAAGGTGGCGTGGTGCAATGACACTATGCGGAAAATGGAGAAATGCGACGAAGAAGCGCGGCGCCAACGCGCTGTGCCATTGAGGCCGAAAGAAGCCGCGGCCGGGATCGGGCCGCGGCAAAGTGGCGTGGCGCCGTCGCGCCATACTGGAGAATCACAAAATGAACGCGGCTATAGAGGGGCCACGGTAGAGGGGCGCGGCACCATCGCGCCGCGCCAGTCAGACAAGGTCGCGCCCTATGGCCACAGTGGTGCAGGGAGCGGCGGCCTGAACCGCCAGCCGCCGGTGCAAGGAAGGCGGGACCCAAAGGGGGTCCCACATTGACGCCCCGACCAGCCAGTTTCCAAGAAACCCGGGAGTCGTAACCCACGTCTGGAAAAGGGAGGGCCCCCCATGCGGGGGGCCATTTCTCAATCAGTGGGGCAGCGCACCCCCCTTTTCCACGACAGCTCGGATGAGCCGACCTGTTTGGCCACACGGGCCGTGCCCGCGCCAGGACAACCGACCGCCCAGGCTGGGTTGGGTCGGGCCGCATTAGTGGGTTTGGGCCGTGCCCACCGGGGCGGGCCGCACTCTAATGGGCCGGACCCGGGTCGGGTCGACCCAGTTTGGGCCAACCCAGGGGGTCTTGGGTCGGGTCGGTCCAGGCCCAAAACCCCCTAAAAACAAGACAGTTTTTTTAAATACCCGTAACATGGGCTACAGACATCCGATCGATCCACCTTCAGTTGAGATGCAATCCTTGGATGAAGACGGTCGTTTCGGTATATTACACTCAAGGTTTTGCAGAACTTTTGGTACGACCGGGTTGGTTCGATCACGAAACCAGCCGGGCCCTCGGAGCAGAAACACTTATAGATTGACCTCTAGATGTCCGATTGATGTGCCGTCGACTTTGTTGGATTACTCTTAGAGAGACAGACCTTTTGGCTTACTCCGATAAAAGTTTAGACGTAGTTGGAGTGCGGTCAGGTTTGTTTTGACTTAAAAACCAACATGGCCCTTGGAATGAAAAAACCAATAACAATCAGATCGGGAGTCTGATTGATGCGTCGTCTATCGTGTTGGGTTCCTACCGACGAGACGAAACTTTGCGATACATCAACTCCAGGCTACATATCGGTTGATGTGTCAACCCCTTGGATCGTGGAGCGGACCCTCCCGGAAACGAGCTTGTTGTGTGCGGGAACCCTAGAGCTGGCTGTGACTGCGATGCCGATGATGACTGCACTGAAATCCTCTGTGGGTTCGGCAGTGATGACGACTGCACTGAAATCCTCCGTGGGTTCGGCAGCGATGAAGACCTTACTGAAATACTCCATGGGTTCGACAGCGATGACTAATGTTCTTGTATCCTACGTGGGTCTAGGAGTATTACTGTTCTTGTATCCTACGTGGGTCCGACATTATTTGACCCATGTTTTAGTATCCTACGTGGGTCCGATAGAGTAGCTGGACTTGTATCCTACGTGGGTGCAATAGATTACCTGGTTTAGTATCCTACGTGGGTCCCAGCTTAGATGGATCAGTGGGAACATCTGATCATCTCTATCACCTTACGAAGAAGAATACCTGTGTGAGCTGAGTCTTGAATTTCAATCATTATCTTCGATATGATGCACTTTCATTCCTATGTGGATTGTGTTGTGCTTTCTTGTGTGGATTCGGTTGTACTATCCGGTGTGGTTGTGACCGAACATGGGCTCGGATGCTGGAGCCAAATTGGAATTGATGACTTAGGTATATGTATGGTCATATACCTAAGTAGTTTTGGATGTTACTTCGCGATTGTATCTTTCCTTTTTGGATTATCCTTTGTGGATTCTAGGAGTCCTTTGGGGGTCTCGGGGTCCCTACTGAGTATATTATACTCACCCCTACACGGGCTATTCCCGCACTACATTTTGTTGGATGTAGACGACAGACATTGCTGATCGTGGTCGAGGCTTGTGGAGCAGGTCGATACCTAGAGGTAGACCACTGGGCGGGACGTACACGGAGTGGACGGCTGGACCTGAGGAGCTGAGGAGGCTATCTATACCCACCCATTAGGTGGGACTTCTAGTGGATGGCTCGACGTTGTTGCTTTACTTTCAGTTGTTGTACTTTCTTTCCAGTTGTACTTTACTTTCAGTTTGGGTTTGTATTCTGGCCCATTTACTTTCCGTACTTACTATTTTACCCAGTTTTACTTAGAATTTACTTTTTCTGGCTTACTCTATTGTGTTTGTTTATTTTATAAGGTAATACCTTCCCCTTTTTCTGGGATTTACGCTTTTGGTTCTAGTCGCTAGCCCCTGGCCTATGGGAAGCGGGCTTGGGGTAGTCACGACACGGGTCCCGAGGATGGGTTGTGACATTAGTTTTCTAAATTATTCATTAGAAAATATTTTATATATTTAAAAAATTTATTATGACTTTTAAAGTTTCATTTATAACCATTTTGATTGGTTATGAGGTTCAATTTCATTGTTCGGGTCCGTTTTCTTTCTTGGTTTTAATGATCGTTTTACTTATGTTCATGTACAGATAAACATGTATGATGATAGTTGTTGTCAAGATTTGAAGTTATAATTTCTTATTGAACATCTAGAAGGATACATGGTTGAAATTTTAATTTGGTAGCTTGGAGTGCAGTTGAATCATTATATAAAACATTAATGATAAATGCTTGGATTAATTTTTCGATTTTTCTCACAGTTTACATTGTTTGTATAATTATTTAACATCAAGAGTGATTATGTATTTACGAAAATTAAATAAGATAAAATAAACATATAATATTCTGGTTCAACCATACTACTAGTTTCGTGACCAGAATTAATGATAGTTATAGAAATTGAGAACCTGTAGTCCTTGAATGTGAAAAACTAACACATCTCAAAAAAATGTTTTTCATTTATTTCAAATAAAATATTGAGAAAATAGTGAAGATACTGAATTATACCATTAGAATAATATAATTATAGTACATATATGTTACTGGAGTTATAAAACCATTTTGGTGAAGGGAGGTGATGAAAGAAACCAGAAAAGAAAAGAACAAAAAATAAATAAAATAATTGGAAAGAAGAATTTACCTCTTGAGTTTACCTCTTTTGAGAGCCTCTTAAAGGGAAAGGTTTTGGTATTTCTAAGAGACTATGGGATGTTGGACGTGGGGATGGATCTTGGTAAGAGATTTGGGAAGAATATTGGCAAGGCATAAGGCTTGATAGGAGTGAATATAAGAGGTAAGGATGGGTGGTGTTTGTATTGGAGGAGAGGAGGGTTTTCAAAATATTATAATCATTACTTTATTATTGTTTCCTAAAAAAAGGAATAGATTGTTTTACATGACCAAGAATAGTAATAAATTCATGTGAAATCTATATTTGGGTATATACATTACTTATGATTTAGGAATAGTGGATTTAAATTATAATATATTTATACAGTAAATTAGTGTATTTTACTATTGAAAAAAATGCTTGTATTTCAGAAAAATCCCAAAATTTCACCCAAACCATTTTTTGATGTGTAGATTCCAAAAATAAAATTCATTTTTCAAAAAGAATTTTCTAAATATGTTTAATTTAATTATTAATTGAAATTATAATTTGTCAAAAAAACTACTTTTAAAACATTTATTTACTTATTTCAAAATATAGATACATCATACATTATCTTGAATCATATTTATATACAATAATAAGTAAGGTTACTATTCATTAGGGTATGTCCCTATTCATAATGGTAACACTAAAATTAATAGGTGTATGTTACTATTCACTAAAAAATAATTTGGCCATATTAGACTCCAAATAACTTACTAAATGCAACCGTGTATGTCAGATATTCAAAATTCAAATAATAGAAGTGAAAAAATTAGGTTTAAAGGTAACATAAAAATTATTAGTTCATTATGTTGTGATTTCATGTGATTATATGACATAATTATAAGAAGTAAAATTTCATTTATAACATTTGGTTGCAACATTCTTCCCTCTTAAGAAATTTTCCCTAGAAATTTTGTTTTACATTCCAGGTGACAAACCAGTGTAGGTAATTTTCCTTCATTGTCTCATATAGTTCCCATGTTGCCTCTTCATAATTTAAAGTTCCTCCATATTACCTTAACCTGGTGAGTAGTCTTGTTACATAGAACATTATCTCTATGATCAAAGAACTTCACTAGATGCTCCTCATAAGAAAGACCATTCTCCAACTGTACCACCTCTAAAGTGAGTAAATGTGAAGGGTCTTGTATGTACTTTATTAAGAGGGATACATGAATGAAATAATGTACTTTGGACATGGTAGGTGGATTTGCTAATCAATACGCCACAACCCTAACACGATCAAGAATCTTGAATGGGCCGATGTACCAGGGACTTAACATCCCTTTCTTTCTAAACCTCATGACTGTTTTCCACAGAGATATGCATAGAAATACCATGTCTCCAACATTGAAGTAAATGTATCATCAAAGATTATCTGTATAACTCTTCTATTGGCTTTGGGATACCTTGAATTTTTTCTGAATGGTTTTCATATTCTCCACCATTTAATCGACCGTTTCAGGTCCTAGCAGATTACATTTACCATCTTCATCGCAACACGCCAGTGTTCTTCATCTTTTACCATAAAGGGATTGATATAGTTCCATTCAGATTCTCAAGTGGAGACTATTATTATAGTAGAATTAAAAAAGTGGAATATATTAGTACCATCTTCCTTTTAAGTCCATAGAACATGCTCTCAACATATCTCTTACTTTCAGAATAGTTCGCACAGATTGGCCATCAGTTTGAGGATGATAAACCGTACTGAAGTTCAGTTTAGTGCTTGGAGAATGTTGGAGACTTTTCCAGAACATCAAGGTGAATCGCATATCTCGATCATATAATATATATATTGTTACTCCATAAAGACAGAACACTTATTTGATATACATCTGTGAAAGTAGATCCAATGGGAAGTCCTCTCCATTGTGATAAATTGAGTTGTCTTTCTAAGAAAATCCACAATGACCCATATAGAATTGTTTCCTATGGATTCCCTTGTAAGTCTAGTGAACAAGTCCATGGTTACTTTCTCCCACTTCCATGTTTTTATAGGTAGTGGTTGCATCATACTCTTAGAATTTTTCCTCTGGGCCTTAACATGTTGACATACTAGGCACATTGAAGTATATTCAGCAAATCTCACTTTTCATATTGTCCACCAAATATTTTTTAGAGATCTCTATACATCATTGTGGTCTATGGGTGAATAGAGATGGTCATTCTTTGTGCATCATTCAAAAGATCCTTCTTTATCTATGGAATGGATGGTACACATAGTGGTGATCCAAATCTTACAACTACATTCTTTTCAATCATGAACTCCGAGGATTCCCCATTTCTGATAGATTTCATCATTTTCGAAATTTCCACATCTTTTTTTTGATCATTACATGATGGATAATAGAGAAATCATTTGATAAATAATTGATTTTTTTCCTCCCTTAATTATTATTATGTCCATACTATGAAAATCTAAGAAGATTAGATCCTTTTCAATTGTCATCATTCATAAAGATGTAGGATCCATTCTACATGGAGCATCTGCCACCTTGTTTGCCTTACCAGGATGGTAGTGGATTGAGCAGTCATAATCCTTGATGAGCTCTGTCAATATTTTCTAGTTCATATTAATCTATTTTATTTTGAATATATATTTTAGAATCTTTTGGTCAGTATATATCTCACTCTTATTACCATAGATATAATGGTACAATATTTTCAAAGCAAAGATCACCACTGCTAACTCAAGAACATTCATGTGATAGTTTTCTATTTTATTTTCAGCTACCTTGAAGCGTAGGCTATCACCTTATCATTTTGAATCAACAAACATCCTAATCCTCCTCTTGAAGCATCACTTTACACCATATAGAGTTCTCCACTAGTCGGGAGTGTGAGTACTGGCACAGTGATTAGAATCTTTTTCAACTCCATAAAACAGTATCCACATTCTTGAGTCCAGACAGACATTACTCCCGTCCATGTTAGCTTGGTCATTGGTTTTCAGTCATGAAAAGATCTTCAAAAATCATCGATAATACCCATCTAGTCCTAGAATGTTGCAGATCTCCGTTACCGATGTTGGCCTGGGCCACTCTTCAATCGCCTTAGTCTTTGATGGGTCCATAGATATCCCTTTGTTGGTGATAACATTCCCCAAAAATGATACTTCCACCATCCAGAACTCACATTTACTATAAATTTCATATAAATTCTCCCCTTTTAATGTTTTAAACATAGTATTCCAATCCTCCTCATGTTACTCCTTGCTCTTGGAGTATATCAAAATATTTCTAATAAATACTAATACAAATTTTTCAAGGTAATATCTATAGCCTCTATTCATTGAATCCATGAAAATTACAGGAGCATTAGTGAGTTCTAAGGGCATCAAAATGAAATCCTAGTGTCCATAACAACTTCCAAAGGATGTCTTGGTAATATATTCTTTCCTAACCATTAATTGGAGATATCAAGACTGAAGGTCCACATTAGAGAAATAATTGGCCACACAAAGTTGATTGAAAAATTCATCTATCCAAGAAAGGGGATACAAGTTCTTTATTTTGAATTTATTTATCTCACGATAATCATTGTAAATTCACATTGATCCATCCTTCTTCTTGAATAACAGGACAGGCACGCCCCATAGTGAAGCACTCGGTCATATAAAACCCTTATCCAAATTCTCCTATAACTTATTCTTTAGCTCCTCCAGCTCTACGGTGGACATTCTATAAGGTGTATTTGATATAGGTAGAGATCCGAGAATATGATCAATTGAGAACTCAACCTCTCAATCAATAAGAAGACCAGAAAACTCTTCATGGAATTCATTAATGTAATCCCTCATGATGGGCATGACTTCAAGAATGATTCTCCCCTTGGTCCTAATCATTTGATCTAGACATGATTTATCATAAAAAAAATTAATATCCACACTCAAGTCAATTATTCCAAAAAATATTTATCATCATCTTTATATTTGTAAAGAATCAGAGGATGCTTCGAGATGTGATGAGTGATATACCTTTCTTAATATTTGATGATGGATTTTTATAAAGATAGCCAATCCATTACCAAGATAGCATCGAAATACACTAATGAATCTATGATGAGATTCTCTATGAGTTTCAGTACCCAAATGTTAACCACGGTGGTGTTATAAACCATGGATGCAATGACTTCCCCATTCTCTATTATTAGAAACAACTTTTACTCCAATTTTTGGGTTTGTGTTTGAATAGTTATACTAAACTTCCAAGATATGAATGACTGTGTAGAAACATAATAAAATAGTATGTTCACTATTCTTGAATGAATAACTAGCATACCTATAACCAAATCATTGTCCATCTCCACATTATTAGTAGTGATAGAATAAGTCCTTCCTTGTTTCCTTGGTGGTTGATATTGATTTCCTCCAAGAAACCCTAGATTAGGGAATTTGTTTTTCATAATTCTCATGCTCCTAGAAGTTTTAACACCACACAACTGACTGAGTGTTGATCTGAACCATCCTTTCCTCTTCAATATTTTCATGATTTTCCATATCCCTTATGCAGTTCTTGGAAAGATATCCCAGGTTTCCACTTTTGAAACAATTTTGGGATCCCTTTAGACATTTCCTAGGATACTTCTTCCCAAAACATTTACAAGTGGGATATTTAGGATTATTTCAATCCTGATATTTGTTTGTTGAACCATGCATGTTGTTCTCTGTTTTCCCCTGTTTATCATTAGGACCACGAGACCACTGAGAGTCTCCAATATCCATTTCAACCTTGACGGAACAACATACAATCTCTCCATAACTATCAAAGTCTCAGATCTCTAACACCTTCCATAGACATGGATTTATCATTCTAATGAAGCGATCCACCTTACATTCAGTGTTCATGATATATCCAAAGTCGTACCTTCCATGTATGGTAATGTTTTCTTCATACACCCTGATGGAATCATCTTCCTTATTCTTGAGTATGAATAACTCTCTTTCTATCTTGAGATTGAGGGCTCAAGTAAACTATTTATCGAAAAACATCCTCTTTAATTCCTCCCAATCCATGGAATTGATTTCCTCTTGGGAATTTTATCCCTGATCAGTGTCCACCACTGATTAGATTCCTTATCAAAACGATAGGCCTATAGTACAAAAATTTGTTCTTCTGAGCACTAGAGGAAAAATAATATCTTTTCAATGGAGTTAAACCACTATTCCATGTGGAGGGGATCAGAAGATCTGATTAACAAGAGAGACCTTTTTTTTATGAAGGATTCAACAACAACTTTCTCTTTATATAGAGGGGGACGACATTCCTCATGATTAAGGTTATTATTGATAACATGAGCCATCAAAAAAAGTATTGTCATGGAGTTTTCTGCACCTGTTCCCATCATATTAGGCATATCATTAGGGAAATATTCACAATTACTATCTCTTTGATTATTGGAACATGTTATTCTATTTCATTCAATTAACTACAAAAATTAACATACAATTATAGGGCTTGAATAATTAGTTTTTGAACATGAAAAGGAAACTTTGAACATAAGTGGATAAACTTCTATAGGATAAGAATACCCAAACTTGTGATTCCTTGGGTTTAAATATAGGTTATCATTGATATATTGCTTAACATATATTCTTATGGGATTTTTTTTATTCCCATAATAATGGTTTGTACTAAGCTCATGAATTTACCAAATCATATCGCCGGGAGTGTCAAAACAATAGTGCATCAAGGCCCATTGTCGTGTACCAAGATATCATGGGTCAAGCTTAGAGCTCCTTATCTAAGTTTGAGGTCATAGGTACATCTGTTCAAGAGACACCTCTACCTGTTTATATCTAGACAGGGACAAATTTTCTTGATAAACATCTTACTCCATTCTTACCAAAACATAAGGGGTGTTTTCCTATACTTCATCTCATCCTTAAGGTTATCACTAAGGTGCTCTATTCCTCATCTCCAAAAACAACAAGACCACAATCTGATTCCTACTATAGTGACCCTAGACTTTTACATAAAACATTACATGATATTAGAAAAAATTATACATCAGAGTTCAAGTCAAGGATATTTAAGTCTAGTGTCTTGGAAGACTAGGAACTCTGGGGATCAACTGAACAAAGGGATGAGCTAAAAATCCCAAAAAGTGAATAATCATAAGAATAAGGCTTTAGTACATGCGTTAGAAGGCATAACATAGGGATATAAAAATGAATGTAACATATGGAAGCAAAAAAAATATAAAAATGGTGTCATTAAAAAAAGGAATCATATAAATGTGGTAGAAACATAAAACATGAATTTACTAAGTGTCAAGGATAACTACCAAGATAGTTTCCCATAGTACCTCAAGCCAAGGCTAACTGCCAAGACTGTTGCACATAGTATCCTAAGCCAACGCTAACCGCCTAGAACATCTCACATAGTCATCTCATGAGACTCAACATTACCAAATTTATTAGAGTAATATCTAGGTGAATGCATTTTACATTTCAGGAATATGTTTTCCACATAAATAATCTTACATAATCAATATTACTTAAATATAAGGGTTACCAATGGAAAGAATTTGTTAACACAATCATGAAATAATGCATAACCAATGGGTGTGTAATGAAAGTGTCCATGGAGAATATGAGTTAGATCATACATGGAAGTTCATAAGGTAAAATAGGCATATATAATGGTATGTTATTTCAGACATAGGTGAAAACATATATGAATTGTATTCGAGAAAGTTTAGAATAGAATCATATTACTGCGGTTTTAAGAAAAATACTATTCAGTTTTCAAAATAGAAAAGGGAAAGTTATTTTTTCTAAAGCTAGAAGTGAACCAAGAGGTTTTAATAATAAAATAAAGATTTTATAAAAACAATTGAGTCTTAAAACATAGGATATAGTACTCTTGAAATATGGTAAACATCAGGGAAGTTCCCTTAAAATGAGTTTGCTTATTGGGAAGTATCGTGGAAGGATTCACTTAAAGGCATGTATATCCCTGAAAGATAATGAAGGATTTATGTTGAAACATGCATTTGGAGAAAAACAATATCATGTAGAAGTTTCACATAAAATGAAACTAAAAATTCATTAGGGTAAAAAGGAATATAGAGAGACTCGATGGAATAAAGGTTGTTTAGGTAGAATTCCTTACGAATTATCAGTATAGTATCAGGTGTACTTAAGAGGGGTTAATGGGAGATAAAGGGATTTATCATATTTTATACATCATGAGGAAAATATATATTAGGTGAATATTCATACCCCATGAATAGGAATTACACATAAAAGGGAATAACGTAGAGTACAATCTTGAATAAAGGTAAAATATAGAGGATCGCTTACCTTATATACGATGGTGATATTTTCTTGAAATTACTGACCTGAATAATAAAATTATGTTCATTAATTAATAATTATAGAACCTATTAAATATTTAAAAATTTATTATAACCTTTTATGTTCATATATAATAATTTTTGTTTATTATGAGGTTCAATTTCATTGTTTGGATTAGTTTGCTCTTTTGGTTTTAATGATCGGTTTACTTATGAACATCCTCAAATTAACATATATGATTAAGGTTGCTATCCAGAATTGAAGTTATAATTTACTATTGAACATATATAAGGTTAAATGCTTGAAATTTTAATTTGGAAACTAGGAGGGTAGTTCAATCATTATATTAAACATTAATGATACATGCTTGGACTAATTTGGTGATTTTACACATAATTAACTTGTTTTGTATTATTATCTTAAATAAAAAGTACATAAATATTAAAAACCAATAAATATAATAAAATACACATATACTAGTTTGCTTCATCAATAAAAATGGTTTAATGACAATAATTGAATATAGTAATAAAAATTGAAAACCCGACTGCCTTGAATGTGCTAAATGAACACATCTGAAACAGTGTTTTTCATTTCTTTGAAAGAAAAGATGGGGAAAGGAGAGTAAATAATTAATTATCCCATTATCATAAGATAGTTACATTTAATGTATGTTACTGGAGTAATAATACCCTTTTCGTGAAGGGAGGTGAGGAAAGAAACAAGAAAATAAAATAATATTAAATAAATAAAAGAATTGGAAAGTGGAATTTACCTCTTGAGTTTACCTCCTTTGAGTGCCTCTTAAGAGGAAAAGATTTGGTATTTTCAAGAGAGTACGGGCTTTTGGACGTGGTTGAAGAGAATTGGACGTGATTTTAGTATCATGTTGGCAAGGTAAAAGGCTTTAAAGGAGTGAAGTGAAGATGTAAGGATGATTGGTATTTATAGTGATGGAGAGGAGGGTTTTCATAATATTATTATCATTAGTTTATTATTTACCCATAAGAAAAGAAGTAGGTAGTATTCCACGAAATATAATAGTAATAAATTTTTGTGAGTTCGAGATTTAGGTGCTCAATTCACATATGATGTTAGGAATAGTGGATTTAGATTAAAATGTATTTATACAATAAATTAAGATATTTTACTATTCACCAAAAATTAAAGTATTTCAAGAAATCCAAAAAATTTACCTAAAATATTTTTTGAAATGTAGAATCCAAAAATAAAATCAATTTTTAAAAACTATGTTTCTAAATATGATTAATTGAAATTTTAATTAAAATATTAATTTATTAAGAAAACCCTGTTTTAAAACATTTCTAAACTTATTACAAAATATAGAGACACCATAAATTCACTTGAATCTTATTTATATACTATAATAATTAATGTTACTATTCATTAGGGTTTGTCACTATTCATAAGCATAAAATTATTATTCATAAGGGTATGTTACTATTCACCAAAAATTATGTTGGTTATATTACACTCTAAATAACATACTGATCACGACCGATTATGTCATATTTTTGAAATTCAAATCCTAGAAGAGACAAATTTATGTTTAAAGGTCAAATTATACTTAGTTTTTCATTATGTTTTGATTTTATGTGATTATATAACATAATTATAAGAAGGAAATTTAAATTGAAAATTTTTGGTAATTACAAAATTAGTTAAAAAGATAATTAATAACATTTAGAGGAGCAAATATACTAATTTTATGCCATAAATATCAAATAAGTTTTCAAAGAGATACTTAAACAAAAAAAATCTAGAATATTAGTTAGACTTTGAAATAAAACAATACCACTTCAATGTGGTTGGATCATAAAACTCATGAAATAAATAACATTAAATTAAATATTAAATAACATGAAAATAAATATATTCATTATATATCATATCCAAAGTGGAATTATATACAATACACTAAATAATAAGTGTTTAATATGTTGTATGTATCATGGAAGGAAAAGTGAGATGATAAACCCTTACCTCAGGTTTCACATTCATCATAACTTCTAAAACAACCCAGTATAATTATTTTATGCATGATTTTGATTTATTAAAATAACATATTTATATTCGTAATATCATAAATTACCCTCTTATAAAATTTTACCACCTATTTATTAACAATATTCGATTATTTTCATTGTTTTTTGTGTTAATCACCATGTTTTTTAATGAGTGTTTTATTAGGGTTGTTCTACATCTTGTATATTACATATATAAAAATCATATCCATGATTATATAAATTTAATTAATATCATATTTAATCATTAAATTCATTTTTATAATCTTTCATGAATATTTGACCTGGATAATGAATTGCATTGCTTTGCAGAGATGGTATGTTGTTCATATGCATGATTGACGATACCATTCCATTAATGGGTGGAAGGGTAAGTAAGTGTATGATATATAAAATCTCAAATAATTATATAGTTTCATATATATCAAATTTATTCTTTAAATGTATCATTGTTACTTTCCATGTAGTGTATAAGTGAATAACTAATCACATCGCTTCATCTGGCCATACTTCGTTGTACACATGGGTGATGCTATCTTATTTTAAAATAAATGTTAGATAATAATTTATATGTTATATTTTTACTATAATTATATCATATATATATATATATATGAAATATTAAATTTTATCTGACCAAGGGAGTTTCATCTGTTAGTGAGGCGGTAGTCCTCCGTAGAAACGATTGATGATTTCACTTCCCATTTGATGAAAGTGGATATAGATAAATAATATGAAATAATCATAATAAAATAACATTATATTGGAGAAAATATAATTATAATATTTTATTTTTTTAGAAATAATTAATGGTTGAAGAGTAGAAATATGAGTGTGAGGGTTTCGTTAAGGCAATCACCTTCTGATAGAGAAAACACCACTGAACATCTTCTTATGGACATCGAGGTTGGTATTTTGGGAACTAGAAAACCTATATAATGTGGATATGGATGATTATTATGTATTTTTAAAGATTTTTGTGGAGAAAAATTTATTCGGATGTGTGACAATGTGAGGGGAGTGGGTATCCTTTTATAATTGAAGGGGTGTGACATTTATTTAAATACCCAAAACTATTCAATAATTAGATATCACTATCACCCAATGTGGATCCATAATTGATCATAAAAGGGATTGAGGGAGGATATTTTATATAAAAACTTCATTAACGTTAAAAATAACATGTTTTTAAAAGAACCGATTCCTTTACATATAGGTTTTAATACTTTTAACTTTTTGGTTTTCCACAATGTTGACTAGTATTTTTAACCTATCAAATTTAAATTTTAAACTAAAATAATTGATCCTTTCAAGATAAATTTTACCCACTAATTCTAAATATGAAATAAAATTATCAAAAAAATCCTATATATTTTATAAATTAATTTTAACACAATCGCATTTAATATGAAAAAGAATTGTTTTGACCTTAATTGGGGTAATATTTTTTTTCAATTTATAGGGTAAATATTGTAACTATAAAAGAAAACATTGTCCATGAATGTACAAGAGTTGATATTTTTATAAATTGACAAATCTCTTGAGATATGATAGTATTTATGTATTTTAAAATCATTTAATAAAATAAAATTTATTATAAAATTTCATTGATATCAATTTTTATATTATTCATTTAAATACAATTTTAAAAATATCATGATAATGATGGAATTATAACATATTACATTAAAAAAAATGATATATAAATCTAAAAAAATTAATAGAAAAAATAATTCATTCAATTAATTTTAATATTTTTAGTATAATTTACTTTATTTTATATTAATTAAATAATCTCTGCGCCAACATTGCATTATCATTTAATGTAATTATATGATAAAAAAAATACACAAATTACCCAAAAGATATTAATTTCATTATTATTGTAATTAAAATCTACATTGATTCACATAATGTTTTTTTCTTTATGTTAACTCATAATTGAAATTTAAAATAAAGAGGGGAACATATTTTTCCTTTACATAAATTATTATAGTAGTCACATTAAAGGAATATTTTCTCAAACACTCATAAAAATATATCCTATAGTGATATGACTATAAATATTGAAATAAAATTGCTGTTTTAACTTTTGGTAAGTCCTCTTAAACCCCATCATCTTAGTTTAACCCTCATATATACCCATTTTTTCCTAAATTATGATATTGTTTTTACATATTTCAGTATTTATTACGGTAAATACTTATTTTGAACCAATTAGATAATATATATTGATTGGATTCAAAATATTTTGTCCATTTTTTCAAATTCAATTCACAGAAGTGGCATATTTCAATATAAAATTAAATCACAGAGGCACGGAATGAGCGGTCTTCATAAGAGAAAATTCTCATAACTATAGAATGTTTAAATATAAAAATTCAATATGAAAATTATTAAAAAAACTAAAATTTGTTAAATAATAACATAAATAAATTGAGTTTATTTTAGAAACAATTTAAAATTTAATTTATCTTTGTGGATAATTGAAATGAAAATATTGTTTTAAAAAAATCAATATTTCAAACAATTCAGAAATATTTAATATTTTAAAAAAACCTAAAAAATCACCTAAAGATCATTTTGAACAATATATTTTATAAATTAAGTTTATTTTTTCAAGGAATATTTTTAATCATGAAAATATTAATTTTAAATTATTTGTGGATATCATGATAAATCAACATTTTAAAAAAATAAGGATTTTCACAAAACATTTCATTCTCTATCAAATGGTTATTATTTTAATTATAAACAATAGATAAACAATGAAATTATTTTTTACCTTTTCAATAAATATAATTTCCTTATTATGTTATTAATATTCATACCCACAAACTTATTGACTAGGATATAATTGTAATTTTAAATAATAATATTTGAATAGAGTGTCATGTTTTGTTTAACATTGGTATTTCATGCGTCAAAATATTTTAAAGAGATTGAATTTAGAGAAATAAATCTTAATATATTGGGGTTCCATATTCTCATTTAATATTTTTTTCACTTCATATGTGCTGTTATAAATGGTCTTTCTCTTTTACACTCTTAGGGTGATACATTCTACCCTCTTAAATAAATTTCTTAAATGGAATTTAATCCTATTATCAGTAATAAAAATATCGAGGTTTGAAAATACCCTTCTTGAAATCCCACATCATGATAAGTTTTAATAAAACATTCTCTTTATCATAGAGAAAGGAATGTATATAGGTCATATCGAATAATCACATAACTATTTTTCCAAGTGTGGTAACATAGGTGCGAAGTAATGATTTGGACATGGAAAAATATCATAATGAAAAAATAATGATAGAGGAACATAGAGGCCAATGATAAAAATTATTTGAATGATAAATATAAAGATATAATTTTAAAAAAACATCAATATTTGATGATTTAATATACCATTCGATTCATCATAAATGAAATTTATTTGAAATCATTTTTGTTTCAAGATCATATTTTTATATTTGAGGAATTATTTTACCATCTGGACTGAGAACATATGAAACTATACTTACTTGATATCTTTCAATTTCATTGGAATAATTTATTCTTTTAGTTTTTTTGTCCAATTTCAACTATATTTCTTATTACATTAAATGAATATCCAAAATGAATTTTTAGACCTAAAGAATATTTACTAGATCATTAGAATGATAAGTCAGTCATCAAATCTCCAAATATTTTCCCTAACCAAAATGGGTAGAAAAAGTTATCCAGTAAAACCCAATGTTCATATTAACTAATTCCATTAGTAGTTATCCTTATGTCACATCTAATATATGTCTGAAACAAATTAGAAGGAAGGTCACTAAATCAAGATTATATTCCCCAAAAAATATAAAGAAGCTCTTAAAGTCACATTTGAAATATTTGAATATATATATCATCAAAAAACCAAAATAAAAACTTTGATTCCCTTAAACAAATGTCAGGTTATAAACTATATTTTATAAATCTAAGAAATAAATAAACTTTAAAAAATATTACATAAACCATCAAACCACAAAACAATTTTTTCATCACCAATACTATCCCATACACATATGATTATCATTATTTTCTCAACATAGATTACATATTAAGGTTTTTATTTCCATAATCGTGTGTTTTCCATGAAAACCAACTTGACACTAAATCACTTTTCTAGGTCATCCATACCATACAATATATACTCTCAAATACTTAATGAAATTTAAAACAATTTTATTCTTTTAATTTTCATAATTTTTATAACCATAATGTCATTGATTCAATAATCCAGTAACATAATTCTTAAATCCAAATAAAAAATAAATTTAATAATTAAAAATCAAGTGTGGTAATATTATATGTTTAACCTTGATACTATGGATTCTTTTAGGGTATAATCCCTTGAATCTTTGGAAATATTTTTCATAATTCCCCACCTTTATATAGTTGAATAATTGAATGGTGTAAACATACTTCTTGGCCATGAAATCAAGAGAATGGTGGTCATAATTTCTGCACTCCTTGAAAACCCTCATTTCCATAGGACATTAATAGATCATTTCTTTCTAAAATTATCACATGGGGGAAAAAATACTTTGTTCCCTTCATCCCATTATAAATTTTCTCTCTTCCATCCTTCTATTCTCTTTCTATTATTCGAACCCATAATATAAAGGAATATACTTATATGTATAGATATCACATCATTTTATTTCCATGTATAATAAGAATGTTTAGGAGACTATTTCCCTTGAAATATTGGATTAATACCATTAAAGAAAAAAAATTCATACTCTGGGGATTATGTTCATTGATAAAATTCTCATTCCATCTATTATAAACCACTTATAAACAATGAAATATAATAGGTTAAATCCTTACATTATTAAACCTAATTTATGATCTCTATACTAGTGTTACAGTTAAAAAAATTGAAAATTATATGCATGGATAATCTCATATTCATAAACAAGGTTTCTTTGGGAATTTGTCCAAATAATAAAAATATTTTTTAATCCCTCATAACGGATTTTAATGAAAATTTTAATTGTCCTAAGAATATTCCTTAGAGATGTCAAACCAGGTGCATAGTAAGACCCATTTTTGTGTATTAGTTAATGCTCGATCCAAGCCCATCATTACAGTTTCATAGATATTTCCCTTCGGTATATCTATGCTATAACCCCATACAGTTGTAATATATAAATAGGGATTTATAGATATGACAAACCACACAATAATAATCTTATAAAAATATTAGGATATTCCAATATACATATACTGAATGTCTATAATAGGGTTTTCCCCTAATATATATTTTCCTAAATTTAGATCCAAATGTTTTTACTTGTCATCCATTGATACTGACTGTAATAACCTCGAATCTAGTTATTCGTAGCTTGTTTCTACTTTATTTCCTAAGAAAAATAAACTATGTATCACATCCAAAATGAATTAATTGCTTAGTAGTAATCTTATACTAGATACATACTTGAATATTTTATACATTTGAAAAAATTAAATACATAATGTTTTTTTGTTTATAATTCTATTACTCCACATAACGTATCTGTGAATATCATTCAGCAAACACTTTATTGTATAATGGTGAAAACTAATTATAAAAATGGGGTAAGATTAAATGATCAGTAACGGTATGTATATAGTGTAATATATCACTAAAAAATAATAATAGTCAACATAACATGGTAAATAACTAAAATATATTCCATTAAATTAATAAACAATGAATAATATGGAAAAAATAAATGATAATAAAATAGATGCAAAAAAATAATCCCATAAAAATGATCATGATCCATGGATTTTATATCTAATAATCTTATAAAATCCAAATAACTGATTTCATGATTTGGTAGAGAATATTTTTGGACAATTGAATCTATCACGACCTTTCACTGAAATGTTTAAATATGTGGGTATAAACTCATCTAATTTGGCCAATTAATTTATCTCATGAGACTTGTTGATGCATCAAAAGATTATCTATAAATGATACCTACGTATCAATTAATAATTATAATTAATTATTTATATGAAAGGTGTGACATATAATAAACATAAAAAATATTTTTGAAAAAATAATATATAAAATTTTAACACTTTACCAAAAGAAACAAACATAATCATAAACAATCTAGGATTATTATTTTGGTGATAATAAAATTGAATATAATTACTCAAAATTATTATAAACCATCCAAATAATAAATAACGATGATATCAAGATGATATATTTCTAGTGGATAAAATTTATAATATAGGGTTGTTAACATTGATTAATATAAATACGATTAGAATTACATTAAAATCATTTTATGAGAAAAGTAATCTTTTATCTTTTATAATGAAATTATAAAATGGTTCGTAAAATATATTACAAAAAAATAATTTTAAAATAAATATTTAAAACTAATAAAATTATCATTAAAACTTGTAGTGTTTAGGATGGTGTAATATTCTATTTATATTGTACATATTAAATAAGATATAATTTATAATTTTGATAAAAGTCAAATGAGTCTTTTTTGAATAAGACTTGAAGAATACTTCAAAAAATATATTAAAATGTTAATACATGGTTAATATTTTCTTTAATAAATAATTTTTAAAAGGATAAAATCATTTCTGTAAATATTTTTAGAAAACATGGATTTTGATGAGAAGTATTTTCGACTGAAGAGAGAAATAATGTTGGATTTTTTTTAAAAACCTCCTCTCAATAATTTTCTTTAAAAATGAATGTAAAAATGATAATATTAAATTAAAGATTTATTTAATAATAATATTATAATAAAATATTTTCATTTTAATATATAAATATCAAAAAAAATTCCGATTGGAGACTTTGACAAAACAGTCCCAATTAATGACAAGATTGTGAAATAATCCCTTTCTACTTCTGTACCATTGAATCATAATCCAAATGAAATAAATAACATCAAGTGAAAAAATAAATACCATGAATAGAAATATCTTAATGATATATCTTATCAAATTGTGAATAATATTCACCACACAAATTAATAATTAGGGAATATGGTGAATGTCTCATAAAAGTGAATGTGAGACGCAAACCCTTACCATTGGTTTAACATTTTTAATATGTTTATAATAATAATGTACACTGGTTTTAATAATGTTATTAATATCTACCAAAACCGAATTCATATTTATAACCTCATATATGTTCCTATAATAATATTTTATGACCCCTTTATTAATAATAGTCATTTATTTTCGTTATTTGGATGTCAATTGTTTTTTTTCATGCCTGTTTTTTAGGAAACTTACTATTATTGTGCATAGGATTTATATCAATCATATCCAAAACTATTTTAATATTATAAATATCATATATACTCATTATATTAAATTTTTAATCATTCATCATGGTTATACATGGAAAATAAATCACATCACATCGTGAAATTGGTAGGTTGTACATACACATGAGTGATGATATTAGTTCCTTAATGGGTGAAAGAATAATGAATTGTATTAAATATTAAGTATCCATAATTTATATATTTTTATATATATCACATTTAATTATTAAATTTATTCTTATTAATTTCTAGGTAATTTGCAAATGAAAAATGAACCACAATGCTTCCGGAGTCAGCAGCCCGCTGTACACATGAGAGACATTATTGCTATTTAAATGGAATTAAATATCTGAAGGAATATTTGATAATAAAACTAAAAACTTATAATTATATCATAAATATTATATATACACATTAAGTCCATAATTTTATCCATCTTTGAGAAGTATTGTTGTAAAATGATATACACTAATTCGCGTGATGATAGTCTAACTTACACATGATTGGAAATATCGTTCCCCATTTTACTAAAGTGAAGATGGATAAACATTTGTCTTTAAACATAATAACATCTCAATATATTAAAATTTTTAGGACATAAATAAAGGTTGATGAAAGAGAGAAATATAGGGAGCATCGTTAAGATGATTACCTTCTCTTAGAGAAACATCCCTTGGATCTCTTCTTAAGGATACTAGGGTTGGTCATTTAGGAAGAGAAATATTCTAGACTATGGATGAGTACTTTTGGTTTGGAGATTGGATGTTTTTTTAATATCAAAATGGATATATATTTGTTAAGAGGTGAAGGGAGTGAGTTTCCTTTTAAAATTGAGTAGAGTTTCATTTTTGTAAATACCCAAATCTATTCAATAATTGGAAGTCACTCACACCCCTGTGCCTACAAATTTTATAATAAAATGATTTAAAGGGTTATATTGTCAAGAAACACCTCCAAAATAGTAAAAACCTTTTTTATATTTTTTCTTAACATCTAGGTTTCATTACTTTTAAATATTTGGTTTTTCACTACAGTAACTAGACTTTTTATCCTATGTAATTTATCGTTTATGAAAAATTTTAAATGATACATATTTGATATATTTTTAAAAATATTTATTAATATAATATAGTATTTATAACATAAAAATTCTAGGTGTGTTGAAAATTAATTTTAACACAATAACATGTAATGTGGAAAAACAACATTTTAACCACAACCATGCTAATGGATTTGTTACTATTTATGTGGTCAATATAGGATCTATAATTGTTTTTGATAAATAGACCACATATGATATTTATAAACCTTAAAAAATCACTTGCAAGAATATAAGGTTTTATGGAATTTTAAACCATTAAATAAAATATCATTTATTATAAAATAACATTAATGTAATTTATGGAATTATTGATTTAATTTAAATTTTTAAAAAATAAATACAATGAAGGAATTATAATATTTTATGTTCAGTAATTTATAAGATGATATATTTATAAACCAAATTAAAGGAACACAATAATTCATTCATCCATCCAACTTTATTTTTTTAGATTACCATTAGTTAAATAATTACTTTGGTGGCATTCCATAAGAATTTAATATAATAATATGATAAATAAAAGTTAAAAATAAACTACCCTTGTGATATTTATTTAATTTTACTCAAAATTACAATACAATTTTTTTTACATTTTTTTCTTTTTCTAATATGAACATATAATTGTTATTTAAAAGAAATAGGGTGACATTTTGACTTTTTATTTAAGTAAATTATTATATATGTTGAATTCATGTAAAATAATCCAAAAAACAATTAAAATGAGATCTTAAGGTCATATGAGCCTAATATGTCCATACAATTGTTTTTGAACCAATTAGGAGGTCATGTTAACCCTTATCTTCTATGTTTAACCCTTGATTAACCCGTTATTACAATAACCATGATAATTAATTTTTAATGATTCAACAATACATTATTGTAAAAAATTATGTTTTCCTTAATAGATAATATAAATTATTATGATTTCTAAGATGAAATAAATTTTTTCTATATTAAATTCCACAAAGAGGCATAATTCAATTTAAAATTAAACAGCATATGTGATGAAAGGGTAGTTTTTCTAAGAGAAATTCACATAAATATAGAGTGTTTTAATATCAAAATTTAATATGGAAAGGAAATCCAATTAAATAATTTAATAAAATTTTAGTATAATTGGACTAATTTTACATTAAAAAAATTATAATATAATTTATCTTTTCTTATAATTTAAACAAAAAGGTAGTTTTCACTAAAAAATAGTATTTCTTAGTATTCATTAAAAAATTATTATTTTGAATAAATAATTTCAAAAATTATCCCAACAATAATTTTTACATCTATATTCAAAAAATAAAGTTTATTTTTTCAAATAAATTTTCTAAAATGGTAAATCTTAATTCTAAATTATTTTCATATAGTGCGACTAATCATCGTTTTATAAAAATAAATGTTTTTAAGAAAACAATTCTTTCTCATTATAATAGTTCATATTTTTTTATAAATAATAGATAAACATAAATTTTATTTTATTTTTTTTAAAACCATATAATTTTCATAATTTAATTATTACTATTCAAACCCACCAACATAAAAGCTGTGTTACAATGATCATGTTTAAATAATAATATTATAACTTGATATTTTGTATCATTTAATCTCATAATTGCATTCATCCATAGATATCAAAGAGATTTAATTTAAAAGATAAATATCATAAATTTTTGGGGTGATATATTCGCTTATATTCTTGTTTGTTCGTGTCATACACAATATCTCACATGATATTCCTCATTTAAAATATTAGGAGGGTTATAGAAAAAGATTATGTTTCGGGAATCAATTATTATTCTCCCATAAGACTCTTATCAAACTCACTTTGTATAAAATTTAAAATCTCATTAAAAATAATATAATTTTTTGATAAAAAATATCCTTAACATAAATTTGATATATTAAAATACTAATGGAAGCTCTTTTAATAAATAGAGTAGGACCAAAGTTACCTTTAACAAAATATTTTTTCAATAAAACATTTTAGTGTATAATACCAAAAAAAGATATTCTTGATTAAGACCATATGAATATTATATTAAATATTAAAAAATATTTAGGAAATATCTCATTTTAAAAATGATGTGTTTGAGAAACCTAAACATATTTAGAAATAAAACACTGGAAAAATTCAATTTCAAAATCCATTAATAATGACACTACCTGTGTTACCCTCAAAGGTTCATCAAACTAGTGTACCACATAGCCCAAAACATCCCCCTATATTGTAGTGGATGCTAACTAGTATTCAAGGCCTATGGTGTTTCAATTGGGAGACTATTCCATCTGGTCAAAGTTAGAAAGTGGTATAATCAACATGAAATGAGTATAATCATATCAAGAATTGAAAAAGTATATGAATCACATATTAAAAACCAAGTTCCAACTAATAATCAAAATAAGTAATCCGAATCATTAACAAAATATAATGATGCCATGTCTCCATAAAATAGGGAAGACATATAAACATGGAACTTGACATTCAAAAGTGTACATGATATATAATAAGACCAAAACGCCCAAAGTATACACAATAATCCAAATCTCTAGCTTGGTCATCTGCTACCAAGCTCATATCCTAAGTCATGCAAGAAGTCATCCATCCATAAGAGGATTATTCTTCCTCTCCTCACCTTCCAGCATATAATCTACACTTATTCCATTGGTGGACCTAAATGGGTGTGAGATAAATTCAACAGGAAGCCACCAATGGTATCTTAAAATATGGTGTCTATGCAAATAAATGGGAACCGTGTTGGTAATAAAGGGTAGAATAATATAAATTATAATGGGTCCATCCAAGATCTATAATGAAACCACGCTGGCACTACCAGGTTTTGCCTCATCCAAATGGTTTTTGAAAAAGTAAGTAAATGTCTACACATATATGGACTATATGCATAGTGACATCTATTACCAAATACATTGATACTATCACTAGCTTGGACTAGGGGAATAACTCAGACATCCAGAAGTTATAGCATGAGTATCACAAGTATCAAGGGATTTCATGCCCAATATCATAGGATTAAGGGTTTTCATGACTAGTATCATAATTATAGGGACCCAATGCTCGTACCACAAGAATAGGGGATGCCATGCCCAATATCGTAGTAATATGGTCACCATGCCTCTATCGTAGTAAGGGTCATTGTGTCCGTGTTAGATTATTAATGGGTCTTCATGCCCGTATCACATTTATAGATGGTATCCATTCCTATATAACATGGGTCTTCAGGCCCGTATCACATTTATAGATGGTATCAATTCCCATATAACATTTACAAAGGGTCTCCATGCCTGTATCACATTATAAATGGTCTTTATTCAAGTATCATAGTTATAAAGGGTTTATATGCCTGTATCACATTATAATGGGTGTTGAAGCCCATATATCACATTAGCAGGAGGAAATCCATATATATATATATATATATATAACATTAATAAGGGTTATCATGACCAATATCATAATCATTAACAGTGGTCATCATGTCCATACATCAAAAAATTTATAAGTATTTTTTGGCTTTAATATGAGCCATATGATAATTTATAACTAATTTATATTTCGTAACAATATGGGTGTAACTATTTTTCGATTTAATTTGGTGATTTTTGTCTATTAATCACCTATACACATCTCATCTTAAATTGCCATGTGCATTATCCATGGTATACTATAAAAATTACCCATTATCAAATATTATATCTCCATTTAGTATTAAATCCAAACACACCGCTAGGTGTTTTGACTATATGAACATGAAATCCAATTATACCTGATAAAGGGAACACCCATAGAGTTGGAATACACTGAGGATAAAGACCTCCTTGGTAGCTTAGGAACTGTTATTGTTATTAGGATCCTTAAAAGGGAAACCGATTTCTGTCATATTAAATTCAGGGGAAGTGCACAATGAAGCTAGTTGGCGACACAATGACAAAAATTATAAAACATGTCAAAATGAATGGATAAGATCTAGTAAAACTAACTTATTTCGGTAAATTAGAACTTATCCAGTATCAACCTTTGGTTTGAACCAAATCGTATGTAAATGACAATACAAAAGAACACTGTGAAAATAGGGCACACAAGACTTCACCAAATCAACTCCACCAAGAGTATAAAACCTTGAAAGGTTCAAGATGAGTGAAGATCTTATAAGTTTGAATCCAATGAGATGAAATGAGATTAAATCAGATTCTATATGGACAAGATATTGATGAACCTAACATTATAGAGGAGATGAAATCAAAATGAGATGGAAACCTCATGTCTTATAGATAATAGATAAAAATAGAGGTGGGGGTAAGTCATAAAAATTTGAGTTAATTTTTCCAAAATTTATCTGTTTCATGGTTTGGCCACATGGTTGGAAAAACCATTAACTAATTGTGTGAAACTACATACCTCTATAGGGGACCTACATAGTTTGGACACATATTTTTAAAGAGTGCGCCGAACATGATATATGGATTTTCTAATAATTATAGACCGATTTCACATGACTGTGGCCTTAGGAACATGGTTAGGGTAGAACATGTTCCCTTCAATTCCCACTAAAATTATAATCATTGTTAAAAGAAATCATGGGGCTGGGTCGTATGATTTCATATATGTGGAATAATGGTTTCTTCCACTATATAGGGATCTGAGCTCAGAATAGTCCCTGAACACCCCCATTTCCTCCATAGACTCAATGGGAATCCATTTTAGGTCAAAACCAAAGATTGTATCGAGAAATTAAAGAATGCATACCTCACAGAAAACTATATACTTATAGTATTCATCCCTTAAATTAACTCTCCCAATGATTTACCCTTCTAGAGGGGAAGTGAAACTACATATGAGAATTAATATGGGCACTGAGTATGTATGTCCACCTCCCACTCCAAATTCTTGTCTTGTACCAAAACTAGCTTCCATAAAAATCATACTAAAGGGATTGATTGACCTCAAAGATCCATCACCTTCCATTCAATGATGTTATAGGGTATTTATCTGGAGAATCATTAACAAACAACTCCATATACTTAGGACCAAAGGTATGATTTAGATCGTCATGATAACAAAAAGGCTATGAATTATGGAAGATGTCATGCATGGAATGATGACTCTGCTTTTATAAAAATGGATAGGATATTAGAATGAATCTATATAGGATCTCAAAAGGCCTAAAAAATCATTACAACATTATCTCCAACCTCAATATCCAAGTACACCCATGTTCTCCTATTACCTGTAGGAAAAAAATCTTTCCAACCACAAACATCATAGGTTATCAATGGCTATCAGAATAGTATTTATATATTTAATGAGTGGTATACATGTGATTTATGATAGGATAAAACTACTCCCAATTCACATTAACGATATGAGGACCTAATAGTGTTGACTCTCTTGCCTCAAACCAATACATGGGTGAATGGAATGGGATATCATACATGGCCTTAGAATGTGGCATTTACATAGTCACCTGCTAATAATTATTATAGGAGAACTCATTGAGAGTAATATGAATTTCCAAAGATCCGCCAAAATCCTGGAATCATGATCAGATCATTTACTACAATATCAATATCATCCACTTTGATTATAAATTAGTATGAGGGTGAACGGTTGTGCTCAGAATCACCTATGTACCCATAAATCTTGGTACCTTCAGATGAAAAATAAATGTAAAAGAAGAATTACTATAGGAATTGATAGTGTGAGGGACCTCATTTTTCCATATAATATTTCCAATATATAGTCTTTCTAAACCAACATTTTAGAATATCACTCAGATAGTAATGATGTGGGGTACTTTCATCAATTTATCCACAACTACCTGATATATGTCACTACTTCACGGCGGAAATGGTAGTCTAACCATAAAATCCATAGAAAAAACCACCCATTTCTATTTGGGGATAAGAAGTGGTTATAACAAGCTTGAATACCATTAGTATTTTGACATCACCTGCTGATAGGTGGATCACCTAGTGATCAAACCTTCTATTTTATGCTTCATCTCTAGGCACCAATACATTCAATGCATATCATGATAGACCATGGAGATACCTGGTTAGAATAACCAATAAGAAACTTGTTACACCCGCATCAACTCATCTCTCATATCCATGGAATCCAGATACTCCCGTGTATACAGAGGATGTTTTCTTCATCAATAGAATAATCTGGAGGTGGGTCCTCACCCGAAATATTATCACGTATAACAAAGTCTTCAAGATATGAATACTGAATCATATTCATTATCTCCATAAGTTAAGGGGTCACTTATAGTAATGTAATTAATGACCATCTTTAATAGTTTCAAACCTCAACGTACATTGCCAAAAATGGGGCCTTGTGTTTCCCCTGGTAAATGGCCTCATAAATCGCATCTGTCTATGTATTCAAACTCAAAGCATCGTAAACAACAATACCATTCCCTTGCGTATTGGATAGGTCAAGGTCAAACTAATATTGGCCTTGAACCCATAATTTCTACCGAAGGCTCATTTCAAGCAATTTGAAAATATTCCTGTTGTTTTTGTGGTATATAAACACCAAAAAACGTTATTCCTTCAGGTAATGCCTCCAAAAATTCATGAAATGAACAACAACTTCTAACTCAAGATTTTTTTAGGTTACTCCTCTCATGTGTCATCGACTACATACTACCTGAACACAAATACTAGATCTTCCCTCATCAGAACTACTCCACTATTGATACCTAATGAATCACAATAAACTTTGTAACTTCTTCCTAGATCTACAATAATCAATAATAGAATAGAATTTAGTCTCTCTTTAATCTCTTAAAAGGATGTCTCACAAGATTCAAAACATATTTACATCACCCCATGTTATTCAAGCTATTAATAACTTCTTTTAAACATGATAAGTCATGTATTAAAAATATATTATAACTGTATATCCCTAATAAACACCATATATCAAAGATCTGATTAGGACTCTCATAGGTGACTACAGATCTCACCTTCATTGGTTTTACTGAAACTCATAAATATGAGAAGACATGACCTAGGAAGTGTACATTATCGATCCACAAGTATCATTTACTAAGCATAGTATGTAGTTGGTACTTCTCAGTATATTCAAGAAAATCTAAAAAACTTACATGTGGTCGATTTGAGTGTGATAATACACAAAGATTTCATATATGAATACCATGAAGAAGGAATTCAAATAAGGAATGAAAACACTATTAATCAAATCCATGAAGATGGAAGGCACATTTTTAAGACTGAAAAGAATAATGATATTCTCATATAAAGTATACTGAGTATAGAATTTAGTATATGGACTATATGAAAGCTAGACTCAAACAAAATGATTTCCTAATATTAGGTCGATCATTGAGAATACCCTCTCTCCTCTATGATGCTAAATAATATCTTCTATAAGTGGTAAAGTATATGTGTTTTTCATTGTAATCTAATTCAATATCCAGTAATCCATGAAAAAACTAATGCTTCCACCTACCATCATGGATAAAAAGAATAGAGAACCGTAGGGAGAAGTACTATGATATATTAAACCACGGGCCTCTAAATTCTATAGCTTCCAATATAGTTCTTGTAACTCAGTAGTATCCATCTAGTAAAGAAGAATTGATACTGATGCATCACTAGGTACAAGCTCGACAGTAAACTCTACCTCCCTCTCAAGAGGTAATATAGAGAATTATTAGAGGAAAACATACCGGAATTTATCAACTATAGGAGGGAAATAATTCTGATGAAATCACTAATAATTTTTAAATGCCTAGAAAGTTGGATGGTCACTCCACCAAGCCCCTGATGTTTTGGTGTTACTCAAATTTCCTATAAACCCCACTCACCATAGTGAATACATATAACATTATCTGGTGACGTATACAACACACTCTGATGATAACAATATACCTCTTCATGATAGGCGACCAATCATTCCATCACTAGAATGACATAAAATCCAGTCATCTTGAGGAAAAATTGGTCCCTTAAAAAATGATGATTTCCTACTTCAATGGGAGATTCATTACACTAGATTACACTCTATAAACGTATACCCAAAGGTTTATCAAGAATGATAACTCCCCATGATAACACATCATGAAGTCTAAGAACCCCTAAAATACACACAGAGATAAAAATGTGTGATACACCTATATTAAAAAGGTATGATAGAATTGAAGAAATTACAAGATTATTAACTTAAACCATCGATGACCCAACATCATTATCCTCTATAATAGGTTGCATGGAATAGATATAGAATAATCCCTGACTATATGAATCACCCTGACTACCTGAAGTATGTCTTTTCTGCTAGGGATGTATATCAAAAACCCTGGCTACCATGGTAATGGCCTTCTCCTCTACCTATTAATCTTGTAGTACTCTAGCTTGCTATATGGATAGGTGCTAATAATAAGACTCTTGAAGGTGGAGCTGACAAGTATCCTCTACCAATTGAAACATATGGGAAGGTATTTCCTAATTGATGAAGATTCCATAATCTTCCATAGCCTCAGAACCAGATGGGGTCTCTAGGAATCTAGTTTGTCTAATGCCGAAGAGTCTCTCACTAGTAAGAAACCACAAAAATGTCCACAAGTTTTACATGGATACTACTAATGATAAGCGTAGTCTCAAGGCATCTCTTCCGACTTGTATTCAAACCAAGAACATGTCTACTTTATAATCATACATATCTCAAATCATTAACCTATTTTAGGTTTTTTTCGGTGATGTGAACCTGGTTGACTGTATCAGATATGGTAGTTGACTGGAAAACATTCACCTAAGAATGAATAGGATGCCCAAATCCATCCTTGAATCACACTACAATCTATAGATATGTACAATTATAGATAGGTTAAATAAGTTATGCTCTGTAAGAGGAGATAAAATATTCATAACTGTTACAGAACCATAATATAGGTTGAAGAAATCACTAGATTGATCATCATTTAAGGCCTCATGGAAAAAATATTAATATAAGATCAACTATAAATCCCCCCATGTAACTTCCTGATACTGAACATCCTGATTCATAATATCCCACTAACGTTTTGTTGGATCCATGAATCATATAAGTGTCAATCTTCACTCCCAAGTAAAGTAGTGTCTCAAGAAGATTGAATAAAAAACAATTATCCTAAACCTTAACTCTGAATCCTAGGGACTATAATGCCCTAAACATTTCTGTGGATGTTACTTTTGAAGCCCCCATGTTGATAATACAATATAAAGGGAAGGTTGTGGAGTTATCTTTAGAGTCTACAGAAGCAACAAACCCCCCCCTCACAATCAGACTCCATCTCCTACATCTGGGATAACAGGAGGTGCCATATGTGGCATTATAGGAGGTATCACTAGTTTCTATGGGCCTACCACCCCTAGATCATTATCATCACCACCCTCAGGGAGAAAGTCTATAAGACACCATTTTTTATAGCTATAATACTGCCATATTCAGATCTTTTAAAGGATAAAAAAGTGATAAGATAGAATATACATGAATAGGATAGGTACAAAACTTCCTATGTAAATGTTTTACCCCTTTGCATTGTCAATGAGCCATATCTGGAGATAGTAACATTATATACAACAGAAGAGATACTTCATACTTCCTGCTACTATGTTCGGTTCTGGGAAAAGCACTATGATTAATGTTTGGGTCTCAGTATATAGACTTTCAATCAAAATATATAGAGGAAAACACCCTTTTAATGGAAATTGGCATACCGATTTAATAGTGACAATTTCATTTAAAATTTTAGTTTCATTTAATTTAATTCAAATCATTATAGTTCTCTTTAAACGTTTAACTATATGGATCACCACTTCCAATTTAAAAGGGCCCACACACCACATAAACAAAAATGTGTGGTCCATTTAAGCACAAAAACCCTTTTATCACATACCTACATGAAATGTTACCCATTTAATAGTTAAATCATAGAAGGCACATAAAATAAGTTCATGAAATTATAAAATAAATCCTACATGGAATGGTATAATTCATGACATGTGATATATAATATGTTCCTAAAAAATTCATGAGATGGAATTCCCTGGTCTCATTAGTACACGCTAAAAATAATAATTAATTATAACAATAATAACATCAAAATTAAAGTTAAACCCCCAATTGTGGAATCAACACAACTATAATAGGATGAATAAAGAATAAAATTTCCTATCATAATTAATTTGGTCAGTCCCAATATGCGGGTTAGCTACTCACAGGAATAGATCGCCACCAAATCTCAATACATACTTAATGTCCTATCTAATATTTCCAAAAAAAATATAAATCAAAACAAAAAACAATGATACCACTTTGTGGAATCCTGACCCTAGTTACACTGAATGGTTTCCCAAACTGATGGGCCACTTGGACATAAGCATGCCTCCCAATATACTAGAGGTTAATGACTAAAAGAGAGGACCTAAGTTGTGTCCTTAAGGAGGCTATGACCTATGGTCATTATAATAAAATCGTATAAAAAACATAAAAAAACATAAAAAATAGTGGAAGTTTTTCAATATTGGAAAAGGTAGTGGATACATGTATAATAATCCATGTACCAACTAATAATCATAAACATTAATCTGAATCATATAAAAATGATGATGATGTCATATATCTATGAAATAAGGAAAACATGTATACATGTTAGTATCATGTCAATACAGTACGTGATATACAGAAGGAACCAAAAGGTGAATATTTATCCCATCATCTGAACCTCTATCCCAGTCATCTAATAAAAGACTCCAATCCCATGTCATGCCAAAATCTATGCTTACATAAGTAGATGCATCCCCTTATTCACGCCTACATATATATTGTCTTCTTTGGTTCCATCATATTCCTGGATATGGTGGGAAATAAAATCAGAAGGACACCACCAATGGTGTCTATAAATATATTGTTTTTTAATAAATTATATAAATTTGCAGGCAATAACGGATAATAGTAAATAAAGGGTAATGGGTCAGTCTTGGATGTAAAAGGACACTAGGAGGACGCAACCTTCTTCAGCCTCAACCGAATTGTCTCTGAACAAGTAATAGGATGTCTAAACATATATAGAATTTATACATAGTGACTTTTCATCCATATATATGGATTCTACCACTTTCATGTACTAGAGGTATATCTCAGACATCCATAAGCTGTAGCATGAGTATCAAAAGTATCAATCGATGCCAAGCCCAATATCATAGCAATAAGGTTTACTAAGCATAGTATCATAATCATAGGGAAACCATGCACATACAACAAGAATAAGGGACACCATTCCCAATATAAAGTAATAGGGAATTCATGCCCATATATCACAGTATTTGTCGTGATACGTATGTCACATTATTAAAGGGTCTCCATGCCCATATGAAATTTATAATGAATCTCCCTAATTTTATCTTTTTTATAAGGGTACTCAAATATTTTATGTCATTTATATTTGGTCTCCATGCATGTATCACATTTATAATGGGTTTCCATTCCTGTATCACATTTATAAAGAGTTTACATGCCCATGTATCACATTAGCAGGAGGGACACCATGACCATATATATAAAACATGCATAAAATTCTCATGGCTAGTATCATAATCATTAATAAGGTTCATCATTCCCATACATCATAATAATTATAAGTATTAAATGGATTTAATGTGATAAATAACATAATTTATAACTCAATAATATTATGTAATAACATGGGGGTAACCATTATTTCATTTAATTAGGTGACATGAGTGTGACACTAACATATAATCATCTCATCATAAATTGGGAAGTGTAGTATTCATGCTATTCAATGACAATAAAACATTATCAAACATGGTATCACCATTTATTATTAACTCAAAACACACTGCTTGGTGTTTTGTCTATATGAAAATGAAATCCAATTAGTCACGATAAAGGGAACACACATAGGTGTGGATTAAATTGAGGTTGATGACCAGACACGTGTCTTGGGATCTATTAATCTCAATAGGTTTCAGAATAGGGGAAAAATTTATGGAAGATTCAATTTAGAGGCAACTCATGGTTAAAATGGAATGAATCGCAACAACACATTTTATAAAACATATCAAATTTTAAGTATAATACCTATACCATATATCATATTAATGTAGAGGAAAATCATCTAGTGTCGACCATTGGATTGACCTTGATCCAATAAAAACGGGAAAAAGGATGAATTCATTGAAAATAGATCATATGAGACCGCACTTAAACAACTCCATCATGTAGAATAAAAGGAAGAAAGGCATAAGATAAAAGAATATCTTATAGGTTCACATCCAATGAGTCAAATAGATATGAAATTAGAATTTGGAAAACTGAGATACTAAAGAAATGTTCTTAGAGTAGGAGAGGATATCAGAATGGAAGGAAAAAGCAATTTCCATTAGAAAATATATAAAAGGACTGAGAGTGTATAAGTTATAAAAATTTAAAGATTTTTTTGTCACTTTTTCCCAAATTTTTTGTGTTGCAAAATATGGATGAATGGTTGGCCAAATTGTATGCCAACCATGCGAACCTCATTTTCTCAAGAGGGAACCCACACTATATGGTTCCATGGTTTTAGAAACTGTTCCCCAAAAGAGCTAGTTGAATCAAAAAAAAATTACAAACCAACTGAATATGTGTGCATCCCTGGGCACATGAATGTGGTAGACCATGCATCTTTCTTTCATAATAAAATTCATAGTGTAATAACCCATGTTTCAGAACTAGATGAAAATACAAATGAATTTGATTTTTTTTCACTGGTCATTTCATTTTCAAAACTGAGATTCCGAACATAATTCCTTCATATGGAAAAATTCTATGTGTTGTTTTGGACATGGGTGAAGGCTTGAGAGGTACCATAGGTGTCTAGTCGAGTTTTGAGAGTGTTGTGTTCTAGAAATAAAATGTTTCAAGGGTCAAAAATGGGAGCATGGTTTGTATAAAATCATGAGGTCCGTACAGAAAACAGTGTGGCTATAGAGTAGAAGCAGATGTTCCCTGCACATGGTCATAAACACTTTCCCCAAACCATGTACCTAGTATGCATGGTTTTTTCCACATATGTACCATCTTGAGACTATTAATCTCTTTTTTGTGCATGGTTACGTCAAACCATGCGGGTAAACTATGCGAGGATTCTTTCTTAAGAAACGAGTGTCTCACAATTGACACATGGTTTGTCTGAACTACACTTCCTAGTTTTTGGGGGTGAGATTAACTAAATTTACTTAATGAAATAATTTAAACACTTTTCTTCTTTTTTTCATTTTCCATCACCCACATGAGGATCATCCTAGGAACCATGAATCCTCCTCCTCTCTAATAAATGATTGGTTTGATCTCCTCGTATACGGACCTGGCCATAAAACATTACGTAATCATGAATTAAATGAATAATTTACATTGAGGATCTTTTTAGGTTTAGAGTTTTATAGAATTGGGCCATATAAACTTGAAAATTACATGTAGACACTACTACTTAGTATCCATTTTTTCATAAAATATAAACTCTAAAAATGAAACATGTCTAGTACAAATGTTTTGGACAACATAACTTTTCCTTGATCTCATCCTTTACTTTATTCATATTTAAGTCCTTTGTAAAACATTTCAAAAACATGGGGGGAGCATAAAAAGATCAGTAAGGGATGAACAAAAAAACCGTTAGTTTTTTAAAACAACAAGTAAACCATGAATACATTATAATAAGTAATACTTTTCACCTTAATGAAGTACTTAATACTCTTCAATGAATAAAATATCATTGCTTACCCTTTTGTAACCAAAATATTAAAATAAAATCCATATAAAGAACACATAGCATATAAAGGTAACTTCAGACATAAACATACTTAAATGGAATAACCACATAGTTGACTTCTACACATATCACTAAATGGAATAGCCATACGACTGTCTTCCATACCCAATGCATGGGAGTTTATAACGTAACCAACCATCTTGTTTTATCGCGGCACCACCCGTCATATGGTTTATCAGGTAACCACCCATCAAATGTCCAAGAACAATTAGGAAATAATAACACATAAAACCAATATAAATGAAAGATAACATTTCCACATGGCAATAACAGTATATCATTTCAAGATATTGACATTATAAATTCTTTAATAAACCATTTTCAAAAGCATTTGAAACATTTCATAATGAGATTTATGAATCAAATTGTCCCATACCACTTTGAAAATTTTCAAGGAATTAAAATTTTATAATAGTAATGTCCATATAAATAAATCCTTAAAACCATTTTTAAGACATGGACATTAATGAGAATGATTTAGAAGAATAAATCGTCAAAATGATATTTTAGTTAAGGAGTTCCTAACCAAATAAGAGAAGCTTTAATAAAAATAATTGAGTAATAACATTTAATCAAAACATTATAATATCATGAGAATAAAGGTATTCATGATATAATATGCCAAAGGGAAGTATATACACCATATAAAATTGAATTGGCACATAACAACAATGATGTCACAATGGAATGTAAATTGAGATGAAATCCATTATAAATATAGTATCCTTTAATTAAGGATAAATCAATTACATAATTATGTGTGTAAAATACGAATAAACCCAATATAAGTGGATATTAATCGAAAACAAATCTGAGGTCATTCACACATATTCATAGGATGACAAATTCATAATTACAAGTACAACACAAAGAATTCAAATTGGGTTAAGTAGTTCCCTTGCAAAAAATCAACAACCTTATGGAGTCACATTAAAATTCAGAAAATGAGTTGATGAGATGAAATAATTTTATCTCAAAACATGGAAATAACATTTAGATAAATAAGGATATAGAAGAACATATCCCAACAAAATAATATGTAAATTAAAATACATAACAAAAAGAAGCCTTTTTAAAAGAGGACGGTAAAAGGTTCCCTTACAGATTTGGTAACATTCGAAACATACACCACATGAAATAAAGATCATACAATGAATATGTAAATATCCATAAATGAAAGTATATTAAAAAAATATTACAATCATGGTTAGTAAATACACCACATAATAGGAAATAGTGGCAAATACAGCAAGAATATCAAGGGAATAAAAAGTGAGATGAAACCCATTATCACAATGTAATCAATTGAGTCATATGACCAAAATATAATAAGAACTAAATGAATCACCAATAACATGAATATAATGAGAATCATGATAATATATATCAAATGGAACTACACAATACATGACATGCAATAATTAAGTGGCGAACAATGGAAATCTCACAGAATTAAAAGTGAGATTAGAAATCCCTTACCTCATGTCTAACGTGACCCGCTCGTTCTTTAATATTTTTAATAATAAACTAAAGTTAATATATACTTTCATAAAAACTTTATTCAAGTTCATTGTTCCTTTTATATCACTTAGTACCATGTTATAAACATAATGCAATCATTTAAGTTAATTACGACCGTTTTGTTGATATTTGGTACTTGGGACAAAAATAAAATTCTTATAACTACAAGTTGTTCATGTGGTAAAATTTTCTTTTTATCCAGAATTATATTAATGATTTATATATCATATAATCATATATATCCAATATATACATGTATTTATAATATTACATAACATTTGAATGTTATAAATGGAATGCATCGTTCATGGAGACGGTAAGCTGTACGTATGCAAGAACGCTACTTTCATATTTATTTCATATTTAATGGAATGAAAACATAATGATACATAGGTATATTATAATTATAGTTTAGTATTATATATAATATCATTAACTCCATCCTTTATACGTACAATGTATGGTATGAATGAGTCATATCACTTTGAGGGGGTGGTAGTCCGCACTTCTTCAAATGAAATTATCGCGTTTACCCATTATGGAAACCATAAAGGTATGATATAAATGGAAAATATAGAAGTATAAAGAAAAAATAAACATAATATATACCATATATAAATACAGTACCATCTTAATGGCCCCCATAAGAGGTGGTAGGAGATAATTGAACAATCATCATTTCATGAGGCGTTAGTTATCCACCCACAAAAACAGTATGTTCTTTATCCATTAGATGGAGGTGTGTGTAAGTGTAGTTTGAATAATTTTAATAAAAACATACTAGTATATTGATGAAACTGGATTTTTTATAGAATAAAGGAATAAAAAGAGTTTATTGGTTGGATATGTAAAATAAAAGAAATGAACTTAAGATAAGACATCACCTTCAAATCCGGTAACTCCGTTTGGTATGAACAAAATGGGTTTCTTGTAGTGACTTATGCCTAAGGTAAGGCATCTAGAATAAGGAGAGGGATGTAGGGAGATTAATTTGGCATAGTTTGGACGTGCCAAGGGGCTTGATAGGTGTGAGGAATTGGTTAGAATTTAGGGCTTTTTATATGTGTGAGGAGGGGCTCTTTAGAAAAGTGTCAAAATATTATTTTATTATATAATGATTTTACGTTTTATAAATTTCTAAAACTTATTAAAGTCAAATATAAGATTACTAATGGTCGAAATAAAATCATCCAATAAGAATTGGACTTGTTTTGGATATTATTTTAGTCTTTATAATATTATTTATTTAAATTGTTTATTAATGAGGTAAACACTACATCATTATTGTGTCAAACATAATTTAATTTATTAGATGTATAAAAATTATAAAAAAACTACCATGATGTAGTAAATATTTTTATCTATCTATTGAATATTTATAGTCAAATATATCAATTATATAACCCCACATTAAATTTTGTTTATAAAAATAATACATGTTTATGATATTTTTATTTTTACTTTAAAAAAGTTATTAATGTCATTATCTTACCGAAGTGGCCTTAAAAGGCAAAACGTCTCACCCAAGGATTTTCTTCGTCATAAATTACTCATAAAACAAGGTTATGACAGGTGTTAAAGAAATTTTATATTAATTTAATATTATTTTTACCTTGAATTACCCTATTTACCTATAATCGTGGTAAGTAAAAGTCAAAATTTACTACTCACCAAAAAAATAAATTCATCTTATTGAACAAAATTTTAAATAAAAATAATAACCATTAATGTTGAATTTTTTAAATTAAAATCACAGAAGTGGTAAAATTTTATTTGAATCAAAAAGTCGGTTTTTTAACTACTACTTAGTGGTTTCACTATTAATCAAAAATTGATGTTTTCCAAACCAATACCAAAATTTTTGCCAAAGCTATATTTGATATTCCGAATCCTAAAATGATGTCTATTTTAAAAAATTAAAAACATAGAAGTTGGATTAATTAATTTTAAAATTAACTCTCGTTGTCATATGAAAAAGAGTTTTTTTAAGAAATAATAACTATCAAAAGATTGATAGCTGATTATGGTCAATTTCAAAGTGAAATTGCTTCCAATGACCATCATTGGATTAAATGGTAAAAATATAATCTACCAAAACATTGAAACCAACTAAAAATATAATATATCCATATAAATAAATTATATTAAAAGAAATATTTGAATTAAAATACAGTATTTTTCACTATTCATTAAAAAATGAATCTTATCAGAAAATTACCAAAAATTTACCCCTAAGTAAATTTTGATATCCCGATTCTAAATAAGAATTCTATTTTGTAAAATATAACATAAAACATTACAAAACCTAGATTTAAAAAGGGTTTACCATCAAAAGGCGGTAAATCGATCTTTTAAAGAATATTAGAGTATTTATGTTTAAAATTAGATTCATTCACATTTTAAGCCTCAATATTTTTTGGATAAAAGTAAAAACATTTAAAAAAATATTTTTAATATTATTTTACTTTGTTCTATTTATTTCTAGAAATATAATTGCAAGGCATTAACTACTATTTAAAATAATAATTAAAAATTATTAGTGTGCAATGCAAGATTTCAATGAAACCCACTGTTGTGTATTGGGTAAGCCATCGAACATAGCATAACCTTAAAAGTAAAATTAATATTTTATTCACAAATACTAGTAAATATGAAAATTTCATATTATTTATTTACCTGGGATGTTACATCCTTCCCCCCTTTTGGGAATTACGTCCTCACAATTTTAAAATTGTACTTGAAAAATTAATTGAAATCCCAAAATAAAAAAAGAGTCAGTAAGAATAACACCTTAAAATAAAGGATGAGAAGTTCAAAAGTCACCCAAGACAATAGATACTTAGATTCAATGCAAACATGGATATATAAAAGAATCTAACTCTCATAGATTAATACTGAGTGATGGAGAATGTGATCACAGAAAGTTAACTGCAACAATTCAATACATTTGTGGTTGCGTAAAAGTCTGATGATACAAGAGAGATTATAAATTTTTTTATTAAGTATCATTTTCATAGAGTTGATTAATTTTATTAATAAATAGTCTAATATCATAAGGAAATATACATAATTTTCATTTAATGTGTCATCCTTTAATAAGATTCTAGCAAAAACTCATGTACTCTCCAATCTATGAATATTAAAGATGACTTGTTCACATTAAAAGTGATATAATCAACTTCTAAAGAATTACATAATCCACAAAAGATGAACTATATTTTTCTCATTTCATTATACATTAAACAAAACTAGAATGGTTATTACAAGATTAGATAATCCCCAAAAGGATAATCTTTTACGAAAAGAAAAACTACTCTTAATCTCCAAAATTTGTCAAATAAAACCCGATGTTCCAATAATACTATTCAATAAACAACTGTCTATAAAATTATTCAATGTAATAAAAACTAATATTGAAACCCAAATATTAGAAGGATTTATTCACATAGTGTTAAAAGATAAATCTTAACATTTATCTCCAAGTATCATCCATTACTCTTAAATTCTCATAATGAGAAGTAATTAACCTAACCACATATTCTCTATGATAGGTTAGTCATTTCCATAAATAACCAAAATCCCTTTATGTACACAATAAATACTTAGATTCTTCAAAAATAAAATTTCAACCATTACTCCCCAAGTGATATCCAATAGTAATCTATTTCCCTTAGGCATATAATGTTCTTCAAAAGAGATAACTTCTTACAAAAATAACATTTATCACATAATCACTAAATCATTTTCTTATATGAAGGATATCCATTTGAAGAAAACATATGTTCCCAAATTCAACTTATTCTTGATCTATAAAATAATTTAATTAAAAATGAATAAGTCATACTAAATATCGACTTCACGTAGGATAGTGGGAGGCAATTCCCCCTTGTTTACCTTTGGTTTTAGGTTCAATTCCTATAGCCTTTCTTGATACGATGGGTTGTCACCCATATTATGGGTTTTCCTTTTTATCAAAATTAGAAATAATCCTAACATGTTTTAGCCACATAATTTTTCTTATACCATTAATTTTCATCCCAATACATTAAGACCTCAACATCTTATATATTGTCATTTTTTAACCTCAATATTATAAAATAAAACTATTTCCAAAAGAAAGAAAATCATACATTTATCATGGTGTCCATATAATTTCATCATAATCTTGTTTACATAAGTATAAGGTCTATGAATTGTAACAATGATTTATAGATTCTTCCAAATTATTTTCTCCCTTCATCCAAATAAACCTTGTACAACATGGGTAATATGGGTTTTCAAATAAAAATAGTTTTGGAAAATAATCATGTATAACATATAATTTTAAAATATCAGATAAAACATTATTTTTATAATACAGTCAGACTGAGTTTGAGTTGAAACATTCAATCAATGTACCTTTTAAAAAACAATAAGTATGTACTGAAATACTATAATATAAAAGAAAATATAAATAGGTTGTGCAAGGGTCTCCTTCTTCAACACCTTTTGCAAAACCATAATATGGTTCAAAATCTTGTAACAGGGTAAAATATTTGAAAATTATGGGATAATATTTACCTTTCTTGAAAATATGAGAGTATTATGAAAATAGGATTTGATTAAATACAACCAATTATCCACGATGATGTCAGTGTATAGTGGTGGTGTTTGATATCTCAAACAACTTCTTACAAGTTATTTGTATTATAGAAAAGGCTTCTCAATTATCTGACCATGATTTTGTAATATTTATTACAAGCATGTTATCTGGGAGAGATATGAATGTAGTTTGAGATCCTTATCCTTCTATTTTTTAAAAAAATTCCTTGATCTGAAAAAGTTATAAAACAAGGATTAAACTGAAATAACATACATAGTGACTAACCATGTGTTTAACAAAAACTTACAATCCATAAAGTTGTATAAACTGACCTCTGAAACTAACTATAAGGACCTGACCTTAAAACATTACAAGATCTTGAATTAAATGAATAATTCACATTTATGATCTTTTTAGGTTCAGAGTTTTAGAGAATTAGGCCATATCAACTTTAAAATTACATGTAGACACTACTACTCAGTATCTATTTTTAAAAAAAATATAAACTCTTAAAATGAATCTTGTCTTGTTCCAACGTTTTAGACAACATGACTTTTCCTTGATCCCATCCTTGACTTTATTCATCATTATTTCATGTGGAAAACATTTAAAAAACTTGGTATGAGCATAAAAATCTTAGTAAGGGATACACAAAGAAAGAAAACTGTTAGTTTTTCAATACAACAAGTAAACCATGAATAATTTATCATAAGTGAAGGACCCCGGGACACCCTGAGAGGGGAGGGGTGAATCAGGGTGACCACTTTTTCTTCTAAAGTGTTGGATCTTGTTCCCACGTTGGTAGGAACTTGTTGAACCTGTATGATGATTATGATCAAAATGAAAACATTCACATGCACAGAGAAGACACAACCATTTTTACTTGGTTCACCACTAAGGGCTATGTCCAAGGAGCATACGCCGACAGGTTGCCGGTCGTACCTAAATCCACTATGCTTCACTAGATGCGGATACAAAAGTTCGGGTACAGAAACTCTGTCCCAGGCTCACTGCCTTTACAATAGTTCAGGGATAGCACACTGCATCTCTCGGGTCACTCCCGTTGACTTCCCCTGGCTCACTGCCGTTGGTGAAGTCCCACTCAGTTTATAGACGTGAAGGTCTCTTCTTCATTTGCACAGGAGTGCATCCTTTGTTGTATGTAGATGCTCTATTGAAGTCCGATTCTCACCAGAAGAAGAATATCACTTTTCCTCGAATGTACCGAGTAGTCTCTCGACTTTCGTGCAGCTCCAAACACGCCGGTGGGCTTCAGCAAAACCATGCGCGCTTCTAAAAGACAGTCGCGCAAGTCCCACTACGGCGCGCAAGTCCACACTAGCGCGCAAGTGTAATCAACACAGTTGCGCGACTCTTCCTTCCCCAACTACAAACTTGCTCGGTCCACTTCCTTTCTCTTCCAAACCACCTTGGGCGCACAGCCAAACCCCGGCGCGCAAGCTCTACTTGCGCCACAAAACAACCACCTGCGCGACTCAACCACCTGCGCGACGAGAGCTCGAACAATCTCTCGGCCTTGAACTCCATTGGAAATGAGGAGGGGTGGTCCAGTATTTATAGGCAAACTGGACCCCCTGCGCGGCGGCGCGCAAGTCCCTCGATGGCGCGCAAGTCCCTCGACGGCGCGCAAGTCCCTCGACGGCGCGCAAGTCTTGTCTTCAATAAACTCTGCCGCGCAACTCACTTGCGCGACCCAACCAACACTTGCGCGACATTCTTTCCTTAGACAAATTTTTATGTTCTGATCCTCAAAAACATATGGCGTGCAAGTCTTTTGTCCTCCAAGAGCACGGCGCGCAAGTACCTTTGCCAAAAACACTTTACTTTATTGGCCGATTTTTAGGCCCAAAAATTTGGCAAACACTGGGAAACAGCGCCACCTTCACTACTGTTTTCTGCTTGAACGGTATGATCGCTTTGTTGGTACCCACCCTGAACTTCCACTGAGGATTGACAACAAACACAAACCATACACCAAATCATGCTTTGAAGAACCTGGTTCCAACAATAAGTAATACGTTTTTCCTTTATGAAGTATTAAATACTCTCCACTGAATAAAATATCATTGCTTAACCTTTTTTAAACAATAAATTACCATAAAACCCATATAAAGAGCACATAGAATATAAAGTTAACTTGGGACATAAAAAAAATTAGATGGAATAACCATATGGTCTACATCTACACATAT
The DNA here is from genome assembly GCA_963277665.1 of Viscum album. NCBI lineage: Eukaryota > Viridiplantae > Streptophyta > Magnoliopsida > Santalales > Viscaceae > Viscum > Viscum album. Next base: position 1,088,782,753 of record OY728139.1, read on the forward strand.
CACTAAGTAAAATATCCATACGACCAACTTCCATACCCAATGCATTAGATTTTATAATGTAACAACCCATATTAGTTTATCACGGCACCACCAATCATTTAGTTTACCACGTAACCACCCTTAAAATGCCCAAGTACCATTATAAAATCATAACACATAAACCCATTATAAAGAAAAGATAACATTTCTACATTGCAATCACAATATATCATTTCAAGATATTGACATAGTCAATTCTTTATTAATAAATTTTAAAAATCATTTAAAAAATTTAATAAATATATTTTTAAATCAAAGTGTCGCCTACCACTTTGAATATTTTAAAGGTATTAACATTTTGAAATAGTAATGTCCACATAAATAAATACTTAACACCATTTTTAAAACTTGGAAATTAATGAGAAATATTTAGATGAATAAATCTTTCAAACAATATTTTAGTTAAGGAGTTCTTAACCTAATAGGAGATGATTAAATACAAGTAATTGAGGAATAACATATAATCAAGACTTTATAATATCATGATAATAATTTCATTAATGATATAATATGACAAATGATAATATATACAACAAATAAAAGTGCATTGGCACATAACAACAATTATGTCTCAATGGAATGTAAATTGAGAAGAAATCCCCTATAAAGACGGTATCCATTGATTAAGGATAAATCAATTACATAATTATGTGTGAAAAATAAGAATAACCCAAATATAAGTGAATATTAGGTTTAAAACAATCATAGGTAAATCAAAAATATTCATATTATGTCAAATTCAGAATTACAAGTTTAATCCAAAGAATTGATATTTGGTTAAAAGGTTCCCTTGCAAAAATTCGACAGCCTAACAACGCCACATCAAAATTCAGAAAATGAGTTGATGAGATAAAAAAGGGTATATAATCACTTGGAAATAAATTTTAAATCAATAAGGATATAGAATAACATATCACAACATAATAATATGTAAATTAAAAGACATAAAAAAAAAGAAGTCTTTTAAAAAGATGTTGGTGAAAGGTTCCCTTACTGATTTGTTAACTTACAAAACATACGCCACCTGAAAGAAGGATCATACAATGAAAATATAAATACCCATAAATGAAAGTATATTTCAGAAAGAGTATAATCATGGGCAGTAAATACACCACACAAAATGACATAGGGGAAAATATAGCATGGATCTCACATGAATAAAAAGTGAGATGAAACCCTTTACCACATTGTAATCAATTGAGTCATATGACCAAAATTTATTAACCAAAAAATTAATCATAGAATACCCTATATATAATGAGAATATATATAATATATATCAAATTTCAGTACAAAATACACGACATGCAATGAATAAGTGGCGAACAATGGAAATCTCACGGAATTAAAAGTCAGATAAGAAATCCCTTACCTCGTGTCTGACTTGACCCGTTCGTTCTTTAATCTCTTGAATAATAAACTAAATTTAACTTATAATTTTTTAAGAAGTTTTTTTAAGTTAATTATTCCTTTTATATAACTTATTACCTTTTCATAAACCTTATGCAATCATTTAAGTTAATAACGATCGTCTTCTCGATATTTGGTACTTCAGTCACAAATGATGTTCTTATAATTACAAGTTGTTCATGTGGTAAAAATTTCATTATTCCTTTTAATATCATTTCTATTTTGTATTTAATGGAATGAAAAAATAATTATAAATAGGTATATTATAATTCCAATATATTATCATATATAATATCATTAACTCCATCCTTTATATGTACCACGTATGGTATGAATGAGTCATATCACTTTGAGGGGGCGGTAGTCTGCACTTCCTCAAATTGAATTATCACGTTTACCCATAATGGAAACCATAAAAGAATTATATAAATGGAAAATACTGAAGCATAAGGAAACAAATATATACCATATATTAATACATTACCATCTTAATGGACACCATAAGAAGTGGTAGGAGATAATTTAACAATCATCGTTTCGTGAGGTGTTAGTTTTCCATCTACTGAAACAGTTTGTTCTTTACCCATTAGATAGAGGTTTGTGAAAGTGTAGTTAGAAATATTTTTATAAAACCATCTTAGTATATTTAGGATACTGGATTTTTTATAAAAGAATGAAATAAAAAGAGTTTATTGGTTGGAGATGTAAAATAAAACAAAATAACTTAAGAGAAGACGTTACCTTTAAATCGGGTAAGTCCCTTTGGTATAAACCAAAAGGGTTTCTTAAAGTTCCTTTTGCCTAAGGTAATGCTTATAAGAGGTGGAGAGGGATGTAAGGAGATTAATTGGTCTGAGGCTGGATGACCCAATGGGCTTAAGAGTTTTAGGAATTGGTTATAAGTGAGGTATTTTTATAAGGGTGAGGAGGGGCTCTTTATTAAAGTGTGAAAATATTATTTTATTATATAATGATTTTTCAGTTTCTAAATGTCCAAAACATTTTAAAGTCTAATATACGATGACTCATGGTCTAAATAAAATCATCAAATAATAATTGGACTGGTTTTTGATATTATTTTAGTCTTAATAGTCTTATTTATTTAAATCATTTATTAATTAGGTAATCACTGCATCTTTATTGTGTCAAATAAAATTTAATTTATTTGATGTCTGAAAATTATAACAAACTACCATTATGTAGGAAATATTTTTATATTTTTAATGAATATTTATAGTCAAATATATCAATTATAAAACCCCGCATTAAATTTTTTTTAGAAAAAACTATACATGTTTATAATATTTTTATTTTTACTTTAAAAAAATTTATTAATAGCATTATATTACATAATTGGATTTAAAAGGAAAAAGCTATCACCCATGGATTTTCCTGGTCGTCCATTACTCATCCAATAAGGTTAAGAGAAGTGTTAAGGTAATTTTATATTAATTTTATATTATTTTAACGTTGAATTACCCTTTTTACCTTTAACCGCGGTAAATAAATGTCAGAAGTAACTAATCACCAAAAATTATTTTCATCTTAATGAAACAAATTTTACTTACTAATAACAACGATGTATGTTGGGTTTTTGAAATTAAATTGATAGATGTGGTATATTTTCATTTAAATGAAAAATTCAGTTCTTTTAACTACTTCTTAGTGGTTTCACTATTCATCAAATATTGATGTTTTTTCAGAAATATACCAAAAATTCAGCCTAAGCAATATTCGATATTCCAAATTCAAAAATGATGAATATTTTAAAAAATTCAAAACATAGAATTTTTATTAATTAATTTTAAAATTAACTCCTGTTGTCAAAACAAAAAGTGTGTTTTTTAGAAATAATAACTATCAAAAGATTGATTGTTGATTATGTGCAATTTCAAATTGAAATTTCTTCTAATGACCAAAATTTGATTATGTTGTAAAAATATAATCTAATAACACTTTGAAACCAATTAAAAATATAATCTATCTATAGAAATATATTATATTAAAAGGAATATTTGAATTAAAATACATTATTTTTCACTATTAATTAAGAAATGAATCTTTTTAGAAAAATACCTAAAATTTACAGAAATTAAATTTTGATGTCCTGATTGTAAATACGAATTTTATTTTTTCAAATATAACATATAAAAGTGAAAAAATAGATTTAAAAAAGGGTTCTCCATCAAAAGGCGGTAAATCGTCATTTTAAAGAATATTAGAGTATTTATCCTTAAAATAAGATTCATTCACATTTTAAGCCTCTAAATTTTATTGGATAAATGTAAATATATCTAAACAAATTTGTATAATAATATTTTATTTTGTTCTATTAATTCCTGGAAATACAATGTCAAGGCGTTAACTGCCATTTAAAATAATAATAATAAATTATTAGTGTGCAATGTATGATTTCAAAGAAACTCGTTGTTACGTATCAGGTAATCCATAGAACATATCACCCCCTTTAAATTAAAATTAATATTAAATTCAAAAATATTAGTAAATATGAAAATCTTACATTCTTTATTTACATGAGATGTTACACCTCCCCTAGTTATCCAAAATAAATACCATCAGTCTCTATGGATCCCAATTGGTAATCTCAACATTCATGTTGTGTCATTCGTAGTGATGTTTGGTATCATATGTTCTATTTTGGGGTGATCTCATTTGTCCTATTTATAGCTAAAATGTATATTTCTCCGATTTCTTCCAAATATGATCAAATCAGACCTTGATATTTGACAAGTTAAGTGTCCAAACAATAAGGTAGGTGTTATACAGATTTTTCCAAAATTTTTCCTTATTTTATAAATAGCATTGTTGCACCACATTCCATCCTTTTTCATGCTTTACAATAAATTTGACATCTTCATTTTAAAATGGTTTACGTTCCATGGTATACACCTATTATGTCTTTTTAGGTAATTAGAGGTTGTCAATCATAATCATAGACACCATGTAGGTGTGCCACCTTATATTTCCCCATTTTAATTAATTTTTTAAATCCCTAAATTAATTCAATGTGTTAATCTTGTAGATTAAAGGGGTTATCCCCTTGAAAGTTTTTTAATGAAAATATCACATTCTTAATCCTAATAGAGACTTTTTGAATTGAATCACCATGTTTGGTAATTAATTTAAAATTATTATTTAAATGAATTGAGACATGGCTTTGGGATGAAGAATAAATATTATAAATTAATTTTTTAATAACAATGTAATGTTTTTATAATAAAAATCCTCATGTGATATGTTTTGTATTGTAAATTATAATGTGATGGTAAATTTTTTCATATCGATTGGTCTAATGGATTGGGTGTTCCCTAGACATGTGATTTAATAGATTAATAAGCATGTCAATGACATGGACTTTAATGATGTTATAAAATAAGGTTTCCCATTATTATATAAATGTATAATAAGCCATGGAACCCTCTATGTTCTTGTCCTAACTTAGTAATGGAATGTCTTGGATGCTTAGACTTAAATGACTAATGGATCAAGAGACTTATATGTTCTTTTCATGCCTTATAAATGACTTTTACCGTGTAAGAAATTTTTTAATCTCTGATGGAACCTCATAAGTTCTCTTGAATCCTTTTAAAAAGAAATTATTTTTCTATATTTATATAGAATGTTTAAATTGATTAGAATTTTCCAGATGCCTTGCATTAAATGAATGAATTAAATGTATAAATGAGATGAATTATAATGGTTTGAAAGGCCATGATGATTGTAGAAATCTTAATACATGCTAACATTAGATTTTATGCCCTTGATAATATAACGAGATTTTTAAATATAAAAAATGATAGGTATTGTCTCATGGAACTTTTTATTATTGATATTTGATTATTCCTTAAATAGGTTGATTATGATGTTAAGAGATGATTAGGAATGGTGGGAAGATCGTGCTCCCATATATTGGGTGTTCAGTATAACATATCACACCACTGATACTATATGAATATTTGGATGAGGTGCCACATTCTATGTTTAGAGTGTTGGAATGATGACACACTCACCATCCCAAGTGATGGGCATGATTTCCCCCAACCTATTAGGATGTAGTAAATATACTCTATGGGTAGAGGTTATAGGTCCGTTTAAACGGGTTATGGTTGTATGAGTTATAATCAGTCAAGCAAGAAACTCATATTCCAGGTATATGGCCATTAAGTATTTGTACACACTTTTTTCATATAGGTATATGTAATATAGAACTATACTATATATATATATATTATAGTTCATGTTTATACATTTCTTTCTGTCCATGAGCCGAAGTAGGTTGAGTCATCCTTGTAACCTATTGGAACCTGAGCCGACTTGTATTTATATATTCACCACAGTTTAGTATTTAGTTGTTTATTTAATCAATTTACTTATACATAGTTGTATTTATATTTAGTCATAGACACCGTTGTTGTTAACCAATTGGGTTATTTATCTCACACCTTGTTCTAGATGTCATTGCACTACAGTACCCATGTAGACCATTATGTTCACATGAACATGGATTATTTTTTGAGTTGTTGTTCTAGTACATTGGAATTAAGAGTACATGACTATGATGGAGCTCCGGATGATTGCGGAGATCTCGCTTGGGGTTTTTTCTTTTCCATTTACTTGAGTACTTTACTATAAATATGTTTTCTATTTTATGTCTTCTAATTTAGTTATATATCCTCATAAATACATCCATACATCTATTTTATATTGGTTTTTCTTCCTTTCCATTCATTTGTTATTATTGTCTTCCACTTTTATATCTATCATTATTTACATCTTCCACTATTTTCTATTGATTACTTTTGATTTAACATTATGCTACTCAGATAATGAGGGTATAGTCTCCTCACTATCACCTCCATAGACCCTCGCTTCTAGTTAGCAACATCTACATTATGGGGAGATGAACTTGAGTCCATGTGAACCATCGTTCTGAAAACATTTTTAGTGGTATGTTAGGTTGTTATTTTACAAAGTCCTATCAGAGCCTATATTTCAATTTCCAAATTGTCTTGGGATGATATAAAAGATATTAGGAATGTATTGGCACTTGGTAAATAGGCGTGTCTGGGACTAATCACCCCACCCATGGAGATATAAACAACTGGCCATGGATGGGATTGTTTCTAATGCTATTAGACATTCGAGTTTATTTTGATTTCACCTTGAGTTGTTATTGTACTTTTTGATTCTTATTGATTCATGAATTTGAACTTATTTACCCTTAGCGGGGTTTTTCAAATAAATCTAATCACAAGAGTCATTATAGGAACCTTGAAATTCACAAGCCATGAATAAGCCTTGCCATTTAGTTTCATTTGATGGTTTCCTTCTATGTTTTATTGTGTTCTTGGGTGTTATTGTAGGATCTTATTTTCATTAGCATTCTTGTATGTATAATATGCTTGGGTGATTATATGGAATGGTAATATGTTTATAAATTTTTTCTCTATGATTACTGTATGTAATAACATTTTCAATTATTATTTTGATATATAAAAATGGTTTTGAATTAAATAGGATTCAGTTTTCAATTATAAGGTGTATGTGAGCCTTATAATTGGGAATAATTAACTCTTAATCTTGAACCAACCATTGAGTTATATATATATGTGTGTATACATGTATATACCATTATTGAAAATCTAAATTTTTCTAAATATTAAATGTTAAAGTTAGTTGGTTTTAATTATATGTGATCCCAATGAAAACATTTAACGAGTATGGGAACATTATGGATTGGTATATGGATTCCCATATCACTGACCTATTATATATGGCCATGTTATATCATGACATTCCTACAAATGTATTAGTTTTTAAATTTTGATTTGAAATGAGTGTGTTCTTAAATAAAGTATTGTTACTCTATCACACGGGTATAGAGGTCGTGTGATTAATTTAGAAAATGCACAACTAGACCCAAGTAGGTCATTTGGGACATGTATTTATGAGATAACCTGCTACAAATTTTTAAAATTTTAATAACTTAATAGCTATGACTAGATTGGTTTCTAAAGAATCCGGGATGAATACATTGGACCATCATAGGTCGCCTTATTTTTTTAAAAAAAAAAATTTGAAAAATTATTTAATTATTATGGGATGTCTATAAATGTTTAATGTTTAAAAATTACATTTTATAAAATGTTCCTATTATTTTAGTGTTGCTATTAAAACAATGTACCATGTGATTTAGTAAAATGATTGGTACTGGAAGATTAGTTATAAATAGTTTAAATTGATTAATGGATGAATGGAATTAGTGTAATAACCTTAAGATGGAACCATATGTGTTATCATTTGTTTAAATACTCATGTAATCATGGTTTATAACATTACCTTGAGTTTCATGGGAATTGAAACATGAGTGTCTTATTTATGTCATTTTTTCTTTTAGTAATGTCATATGATAGGATTTTGAGACTAGTGTGACATTCTTATTGGTGTGATTTATTTATAGGATCAACACTTATGCTTTTGTACGGGGTTTGACCATGGTAGAAAGAGCCATTAGTGTTTAAATTCCTTGGTAATATAATGAGTTTTCTAAAACATAATGTCATCTGGGTTCCATTGTCCCTCGTAGGACTTTTATATTAAAAACGAAACCCTTGTTTGGATGGTTGGGTTTTTTATCCTTCACCCATATTATGGAAAGGAGCATAATGTAGCAATCATTTTTAGATGTATTTATTTTTAAAGGGCATGTTTGGATGCTACGTAGGTCTCATGACCCTGTTTGTTTTTTCAGGCGAGTCAAGATGTCTTCAGTTTGTTTGATAGTCATGTTAGACAAAATGAATTTGAGCTAGTTTTCTTCAAGACCCATCTGATAATTGAATGTCTAGGGAAGATAAACTATGGATAGTATATACAATGTTCTAATTGATTATAAAACCTTGGGGTAATATGTGTTTATATTTTTTGGTTCCTGTCAATTTTCTAAAATTTGTGATGAATTAGTTGAGTTCGGTGTAATCATTGTGCCTTGTTATATTTAGTACGATCACATGCCATCTCTAGAGTAAAAAGATCTGGCATTAAAAGAATAAATTCATCTCAATTCTGTAGATGTATTTTCAATAGGATCATGTGTTTTAGAATGGTAGTCTGTATATTTTTGGTTTTCATGCCAAATTATTTAATGCTCAGATCGTGGATCAAAGGATCATCACACATTCGTTTGAGATGAATCTAGTCTATTGAACCTATGGACATATATTTGATCACTCACTCTCCCTCTCCCTCTTTCCCTTTGACATATATGGAAATCCACTTTTGTAGAAAATCATGTCAGTTCTAATAAATTTTTCCCTTCTAAGTAGAAGGATCATAACCAAGGAGGTCCATTGGGAATAACTGATCATTATTTAAGGCCATTGAGTCTTGCATGTATTGAATCATGTTGGTGATTTCCCAACATCATGACGATGTTATAGTTGGCTATGTATGCAACCCTTGAGAAAAATCATCAGTCTAGGATAGAAATTTGTTTTAAATTTTGAAGAATCCTTTATATTCTTTATGTAGTAATGGTATTATGACCAATTGAATGACAATGGTTCATTGGTTAGTGAAGCCGACCTTATTTCAATAGAAGTCGACTAGTGGTAGTTTGAATGATTCTTTAGTGATCCTAAAATCCTTTTATTGTACTCTGGATTATAGATGATCTTTTCCCCTATCTTGACATCATCCATGGTGCACAAAGAGTGCATTATTCTTACTCAACGTTAACGTTTAAATGTCATTGGGATTGTTCGAGTAATTTTATCATTATTTCGGTAAGACACATGGTTTTGATAGAGGAATGGTTAGTTCGGATTGAGACTTAGGTTTCTGAGTTGGAACACCCTGGATGGAATATTTCACATGATTTATTTCCCTTTGATGTGATGGCTACGAAGATGTTGCTCTGGGCTTAGTAAAGCTTTTTGATGTTGATGTATTTGTCTTGTACTAGTGTATCACTTGAAATCATGGAGTATGGAATATATTGATTTGGTTACATAGATTACAGTTCAATGAATTGAGGTTATCCCATATTTTTTTAGGCATGGAGGTGATTCTAAAATGTTAATGTTTCCAATGGGATGGAACTAGACCACACCTTTTTGGTATATTTTCATAGTAGTTTTAAATTTCTAGTTGGTTGATATATCATAGAACATCATCGAAAGTTAGGTGTGGGATTTGGTGGATGTTTTTGCTACAAATAAATAATTCCATGGAAGAAGGTGATGCAATTATGTTGAAATACAGTGGCCATTTATGTTGAGAATTTGAGAATAGTCTACCATAACGTCTTTAATTTTTCTCTTTTATTCTTATTGTGTCTAGACAAAAGAAACAATTACAATGAATTTTTTCAGGTTATGAAAGGTGTTTTTTTAAAGGTTGGTGGTGTCTTTCAAAGAAATAATGTGTGGCCTATTTCAGTTTGGTTGATCAGGAATCACCTATTTCTCTCAGATGAGGCCCTTAATACACCCTCAAATGTAATCATGTTCACCAAAATAATGAAATCATACCTAGAGAATCTCTAGATTTCCTATAGGAATGACTTTGTAGGGAAATGAAAATAGTTGTATGTACCATGGTTCTTAATTAGACCCTTCTTAGTGTTAAGATCTATGTTGGGGAGTTCCATTAGCCATATGATTAATGAGATGATGATATAATCATGTATATAGATAAACAGTCTTGGGTAATCATTACAATGATGTTTTATTTGCAAATCATTCATTGTCTTGGTTTTTTATGGCTTAAGTGTCATATGATTATAAAGTGATCGATGGTGCATTTGGTGTTTTTAAATGAAACATAACCCCTTGAATGAGAATTCATGATGCTGGTAGCTTGGGTGATCTTTTCATTGTTACCATAAGGCTTGTTGAGTATGAGTATCTATTAGGTGGGAGGTTGTAACGACCCATGTTTTAGAACAGGAAGAAAATTCAAATGATTTTTTTTGTGTTTAGTGGATGGGACATTTTTAAAACTAAGATTCATAATGTAATTATATACATTGTAATACTTCTATGTGTTGTTTTGGGAATTGGGTGAAGGACTAAGAGGTCCAGTGGGTGTCTCTTTGAGTTTCTTGAGCACTGAGGTTTGAAAATAAAATTTTTAGTGGGACTGCACAGGGTGCCCAGTAGGTTTAAATATGTGAAAACCCTAGTATAAAATCATGCAACTATAGAGGAAGAGTAGATATACTATACAAGACATGTGCACATTTTTCCAAAACCATGCACCAAGGCCACACTATTTGTGCCACATAGGCAGTACATATGCATTAGTCATCTCCCTGTTGGAACCTGGTCAGGTCAAATAGTGTAGTTAAATCGTAAGAGGTGGGTCTCTTAAGGAATCGGTGTCACACTATTAGTGCACGGTTTAGCCATACTATGCGGCCAAATTGCATGACCAATGTTTTGGGTCGAAATTAACAAAATTCCCTTAATTAAATAATTTAAACACTTTTCTTCTTTCATTCATCCTCAGGAACCCATGGAAGCTCCTCCCATGCACCATGGATCCTCCTCCTCTCCAATATAGTCTTCGCTTGATCCCCTCCTTGGGTTGTCCGAATAAAACACCACTGATCTCAATAGATCCCAATCGATAAGATCTACATACAATTTTTTCGTTCATCATGTAGTTTGGTATCAATTGTGCTATTTTTGTGCAAAATAATTTTTCCTATTTACCAGAAAAATGCCAGTTTATCCAATTTCTTCCAAAGATGATACAACTAGACCTGAATATATGATGAATGAAGTATCCTATTCATATGTTAGGTGGTCTATGGATTTTTCATAGATTTTAATCCGTTTATAAAATGATTTTTTGCTCCACATGCCTTCCTTTTCAACACATTGATTTAAATTTCATATCTTCATTTTATAATATTTTATGCACTATGTGATACAAAAGTTCATATTTTTTAGGTAATTAGTTGTTTTCAATATCAATCACGGAGAGCCCATGGGTGTAATGACTTATATTTCGTATTTTTAATAAATTATTAAATTCCCATAATTCCTTCTAATCATTAGGCCTGGATATTAAATGGTATTTCCCCTTGAAGGTTTTTTTTAAATTATAATATAACCTTCTTAATTCCATTTGAACCTTTATAAATTAAATTTCCATATTTTCTAGTTAATGTAAATTTATTATTATTAATAATTTAGACATTCCATTGGGATGATGATTAAATATGATAAATTATTTTTTTGAGTAAAAATGTCATATTCTTATAATAAAACTTCTGATTTGAGGTACATTGTCTTCGAAATTACAAAGTGATGGTTAGTGTTTTTCATTTCTCTTGTGTAACACCCCGACCCCAGTTACCTAGAGTCGGTGCATTATTACATAACATTGGCATGATCACAAGAAAGATCAAATCTCGAAAGACCGATTGGTTTAGTAGCCTTGGAAACACTAGATATATTCATAAGTTTTACATTACATCATAAAATGAAAAACTACTACAACAACATAATATCTCCACAGTCCACACTATTATCCCCTCATAATATCCCTGCAGGTCATTCATAACTTACTTCTTCACATCCTGGGGAAAATAAACATAGAAAAGGGGTGAGCTCAAATGCCCAGTAAGGATAACAATATAGCGGAACATTCAAAATAAGCATAAACATTTAAGGCAATGCATTACTAAAACAAAAGCCTTTTAAACTTGAACTTCAACATAGTATGGTGAAAGTAAAATGAAATAATGCCATTTACTTATTCACAAGGATATTCTACTAATCGAATAATCACATTCAAAATCAATAACCACTTTCATAATGATGGAATGCATAATGCTAAACTTTAATTTCTTTTCAAGGCCTCGTCCCAAGACCTTGGGGTAACTGTAACCGGAACCCAACCCGGAGTGCCTCTAATAACCGGACACCAACCCGGAGTGCCTCTAATAACCGGACACCAACCCGGAGTGCCTCTAATAACCGGACACCAACCCGGAGTGCCTCTAATAACCGGAGACCAAACCGGAGGGCTTACTTTTACCAGTCCCTAACCTGGAGGGCTTACTTTTACCAGTCCCCAACCTGGAGGGCTTACTTCAACTAGTCCCCAACCTGGAACATACTTGTCCAACACATTCATATGAAGTAAAGGTTGAAATATAACATAAACATTCTTATTGGAACTAGCATACGAAATGTCAATACTTTACTCATAAACCATGAATAACACATATACAGTCAAACATATCACAAAAATTCATTACAATATGGAAGTTTTATATCATAATAAATCAACTTCAAATAATCTTAAAATCCATCAAAGGATGTTGACATAGATGAAAATGTTTTTTTAAAAAATTATTGAGAGAAATATCCCTTTTTCATGAAAACATTTTAATGTTACACAATTTAGAAAGTAAGGCATTTAAATAAATTTTTGGATCAAAGTGTCCCATACCACTTTGAAACTTTTGAATGGAATTAACACTTTTAAAACATTCATTTTCATATAAATAAATCCTTACAAACCATTTTGAAAATGTGGACATAAATGAGGATGATTTAGAAGAATAAATATTTAAAACATTTAAAATTATGTTTTAGTAAAAGTTCCCTTAGAAATAATCCCTTTGAAAACACTTTTATGAAATATGGACATGGATAGTAAATATGTCCCTGTAGATACTTACGTAAAGACAACCTCAGATATTAAAGAGATTGTGAAGTAAACCCTTATCAATTTGGTAACTTATGAAACATACAACCCATGAAAGAGGTATCATACAATGAAAATGTAAATACACATAAGGTAAAGTGTATTACACAAAGAATACAATTATGGGCAGTACATACACCACACAAAAGATAATAGTGGAAATATGGCATGAATCTCACGGAAATAAAGAGTGAGATGAAAACCCCTTACCATGTTAATCAACTGAGTCGTATGGCCAAAAGTTAATAACCACCAAATTATTTATAGAATAACATGAATATAAAGATAATAATGATAATATATATCAAATTCCAGTACACAATACACCACTTTCAATAATTTAGTGGCGAATAATGGAAATCTCACGGAATTGAATGTGAGATAAGAAAATCCCTTACCTTGTACTTTTACTTGGTTGGGGTAGGTTAACCTCATCTTCTTCGGGTTCTTCCTTTTGATTTGATCAAAAGGGCTCCTTAGGTTGGCTTTCTGATCACACTAAGGCCCCTAGGTTGTAGTGAGGGAAGTTGGGAGAGTATTTGGGCAGAGTTTGGCCAAACCAAAAGGCTTTGAAGGTGTGAAGAAATGAGAAGGAGGAGTGCACTTTTATAAGAGGGGTGAGGGGCACCTTTGGAAAAGATAGAAATATTAATTTATAATAAATTCATATTCGGTTTCTAATAAATCAAAAGTTTATTATTCAAAGGTTAAGATGGGGATGGGTCGAAAACAACTCAACCAATAGAATGTAGACAGGTTTGGGTACTTATATTAACCTTATCTTTAAGTTTTAACTCTAAGTTAATTAGTTTCACTTTTACAATGTCTCTTTGTATTTTTATATAATATGGTTAATAAACTTACTACATACATCCAAGCGACCCCCAAGTGGTCCATTAATGATGAACCTATCATGATATAAGTCTCTTTGCCGAACCTTAGATTTTTAGGAATTTAATATCAATTAATAATATAATATTTGTTTTAAGAACTCTTTTATGTCAATTTTGACACTATTCAATAGTTGATTTTTGTGAAACTCATAACAGATTGATTACTTCGAACAAAGTCAATTAAATCAATCCTAATATATCATATTATCCTAGAAAATTAGTTTAATTCATTAAAAGTTTCATATTATATTTATTTGGGTATTTATAATATCAATTATTTTAATTTTTCACTATTATAGTAATTACTGCATCATTATTGTGTCATAAATAAAATAAATTATTTAATGTCTAAAAATTATAAATAAAATATAATTATGTAGGAAATCTTTTTGTCTTTCTAATTAATATTTATAATCTAAAATACAACATATATAACCCTATGTAACAATTGTTTTGCTAAAATATATATGCTTGTGTCATTTTTGTATTCATTTTAACTTAATTAAAATAAAGTGTCATTATCACTTACAAGTGGATCCATGGGGTCCCAAAATCGACCTAAAGATGCCTATGGTCGAACATGTATCAACCAATAAGGTTAGGACACGTTTTAGGGTAATTTAGTATTATTATAATATTATTTTTTAACCCTTATTTACCGGATTTACCCTTAATCTTGGTAAATAAAATTTTTACCGCAGTAATTATTCAAAATGTCTAAAAATAAAAGTTACCTATTTACACAATTTGAACATCCTGATTCCAAATATGGAATCAATTTTTATAAATTCAAAACACAGAAGTGGCAGAAATAAATTTAAAATTAATTCCCGCTGTCAAAACAAAAAGCGTGTTTTTAAGAGATAATAACTATCAAAAGATTGACACCTGTTTATGTTCGGTGTAATTGTAAAATTATGTCCAATGACCAAAATTATATTAAATGGTAAAAATATATTCTAAATATACTTTAAAACCACTTAAATTCATAATTTATCACTATTAATTATTTTGATTAAAAAAGTTGTTTTTAATTAAAATTTAGTAATTTTCACTATTCATCAAAATATGAAAGTTATCCGAAATGTACCAAAATTTCACCTTAGGCTAAATTCGATATTCCGAATCCAAAAATGAATTCCATTCTAAAATATAAAATATATATAATTTCAAAAAGTAGGTATTACTATTCATAACGGCTAGTTTGATTGGTTGTGGTGTGTTAGAACTCGAAGTTGCGTACAACACACGCTACTGTATTATTCAAAGGAAAGCGTACCGTGGAAGCTTGGGATGTTTTATTTTAAATTTTTTTGATGTCCCAATTTAGTCAAAAAGTTTAAAATATTGTATTTAAAAAGGTTTCACTATTAAAAGTTGATAAAAGTGCAATACTGAAAATGAATCTGTTCTTGTATTATGTCTAAGAAACTCATAATATGGATTCTAAAATTATAAGGATTATATAAAGTTTAAAATTTAGTTAATACTATTCATAACCTCTTTTTAACGGCTTGTTTGGTAATTCATGGTGTTCTTGAACTCGGTGTTGTGTGTAGTGCAAGTTATTGTATTATTTTAAAGAAATAACACACTATGAAATCTTGGGGTGTTACATTCTCCCCTCCTTCAATAAATTGCGTCCTCGCAATTTGAAATTGTTCTTCGAAAATAAAAGGTTGAAATTAAAAAATATCTTTGTGGGAAAACCCACATCGGAAATTGGGTTACTAAAATTTAGTCTTAATATGAGGAAATGAGAAATGAAAGGGTCACCACCAAATTATGATCTCGATTAAGAGAACATTGGTGGAAATTAGAGACATATAATTGGAGGAAAAACGTAAATATTTATAGGTAGTGATTGAGGTCATCAATCACAAACAAGTACAAAAATGAGGTCCTTAAACTCATCAATCTATGATGATTTGAAATACCATCGGTTCAACAAAATATAGGGTATTAGGATAACACATTTTTGATGTTTCAAAATATCTTAGTTGAAATCCCACATCGAAAAATGAATTAATGAGGCCTCTATTTAAAATAAAGAGTGGAAAGTATGAAGATTACCAAAAATAACACATACTAGGTTTCCATGTAGGAAAATATGGATATGGAAGAGAAATATAACCATCAATTATTTGATGGAGAGTGGTAGAGAACATGGCTATGAAAAGGCCAACAATCCCAAAGCCATAAATTAGTGATGATTTAAGGTACCATCTAGGACAAAATTTTTGTTCTAAGTTCCTTTTCTTAATGTTGAGGAATTTTTTTATGAGATTGGATAAGATCGTAAGGAGATATACTTACTTTATAAATAGAGTTTTGTCCATTAATAAATTTCTACCACAAACTCATCTTTCACTCGTAAAAAAAATTCTATTTATACTATTCGTACAGGGTTCCAAAATAAACGAATTTATAATTCATCTACCAGATATTTTAAAAAAAACTACATTATTTAATCCAGGACATCTCTTGGGCCAGTGGTAGGTGATACACCCTTGTCGCCCTTCGGTTGCGGGTTCAAGTCTCGCGGCCTTGCCGGACGCGACGGGTTGCCGCCCGACCTCCGGGTTGTCCTTTTATGGCAATCCAAAATTAATCTCAAACTAGAATTTATCCAAAATATTTCTGACCAAACTCACAGTCCAACAATTATAAGGAAGTTAAACATAATGTAGATCCTTTTTACCACGTAATAGCATATGAATACCTTCATCATGTATTCTTTTAATACACTGAGACATCCTGAATTACCATATTATTTATTGATTACATTCATGCTCCCTTATTCCATATAGAATGCTGGATATACCTCATCAATCCAAAAATGTTTTAAACCCCAACAATAATGGAATATACAGATCATTAATCATTTCGAAGGTATTCAAGAATATCCAATATAATTTATCCAAAACAATCATGTATTATTCCAAAATCACTAACTCGGTATCAGAACTATATTATGGTTTATCATTCTCTCAACCATATATTTTCCAAAAATTTATCCTGCTGTTGAGTCACCTTTCTTTGTTCCACATAATCTCAAGTCCTTAATGAAATAGTACTGCAGTACAATCCTTATATACTCCATAATTATTATAACAAGTACATTATTGATACAACACTCAATTGACATAATCAACATAAGAACTCTAATCATTCCTCTTCATCTGTGGTAGTATCATAACTTGATTATTATCCAATAACATCATTTGCGGCATATTCTGATGACTGGGACATAGGTTCTCATAGTGTCCAAACTCCTTGCAAATGAAGCATTGTACATTTGAAACCATTTTCTTACCCTTGCAGTCACGTACTTTGTGCCCTTTTCCTCTACACTTATAACAAACTCCCATTCCTTTCAGGCAAATTCCAGGGTGTTTCTTTCCACAGTTACCACATATGGGAAAATTCTTCTTTTTCCTCTTCCCTTTATCCATCTTTCTCTCTTCCGCCCTTTTCTTCTCTTGCTTCCCTTCAAAGCCATAGGACTCAGTAAACTCTTTACTTATCTTATCAACACATGATATTATTTCTTCATATGATGATAATACATGCGAGACTATTTCTCTTGTAAATTCTGGCTTAAGACCATAAAATATATGATCCTTCTTTCTCTTTGTATCATGTGCATTGCTGGAGTTCTCATTCCTTCTACTAGGCGCCATTTCTAAACATTGGCATACACTAGATTAGTTTATGAATAACAATACCTAATCCCAAACTTTTAAAACACATAACATAAATTAAATAGTTTATGGATATAATCCATAATCATAAAAATGTCTCCTTTGAGGAAGTATATACTCATAAACCCTTCATAATGATTTGTAAAGAAAATGAGAGTTATCCTAAGCATATCCCCCGGGAGTGTCGTAACCAAGAGTGCAGCAAGGCCCATTGTCGTGCACCAGTTCCCGTTCGAGTCTAGCTCAAAGAGGTGTTTTTGGGTTTTACCCCTAGGTACATCTGTGCCAGAGCCGCCTCTACCTGCTCGTATCCAGATAGGGATGTATTTCTCAGAAAACTCACAAAATCTCTACAATACCAAAATTCTAGGAAGTTCTTCTATACTAATCCTCAAAGTTCATCTTAGGTCTACGTGCTCTAATCAGAGTTTATCTAAATCTAGCTTCCAAGGTTTGTACTAAACTTCCTCTGATACCAACTGTAACACCCCGACCCCAGTTACCTAGAGTCGGTGCATTATTACATAACATTGGCATGATCACAAGAAAGATCAAATCTCGAAAGACCGATTGGTTTAGTAGCCTTGGAAACACTAGATATATTCATAAGTTTTACATTACATCATAAAATGAAAAACTACTACAACAACATAATATCTCCACAGTCCACACTATTATCCCCTTATAATATCCCTGCAGGTCATTCATAACTTACTTCTTCACATCCTGGGGAAAATAAACATAGAAAAGGGGTGAGCTCAAATGCCCAGTAAGGATAACAATATAGCGGAACATTCAAAATAAGCATAAATATTTAAGGCAATGCATTACTAAAACAAAAGCCTTTTAAACTTGAACTTCAACATAGTATGGCGAAAGTAAAATGAAATAATGCCATTTAATTATTCACAAGGATATTCTACTAATCGAATAATCACATGCAAAATCAATAACCTCTTTCATAATGATGGAATGCATAATGCTAAACTTTAATTTCTTTTCAAGGCCTCGTCCCAAGACCTTGGGGCTAACTGTAACCGGAACCCAACCCGGAGTGCCTCTAATAACCGGACACCAACCCGGAGTGCCTCTAATAACCGGACACCAACCCAGAGTGCCTCTTATAACCGAACACCAACCCGGAGTGCCTCTAATAACCAGAGACCGAACCGGAGGGCTTACTTTTACCAGTCCCTAACATGGAGGGCTTACTTTTACCAGTCCCCAACCTGGAGGGCTTACTTCAACTAGTCCCCAACCTGGAACATACTTGTCCAACACATTCATATGAAGTAAAGGTTGAAATATAACATAAACATTCTTATTGGAACTAGCATACGAAATGTCAATACTTTACTCATAAACCATGAATGAAACATCTACAGTCAAACATATCACAAAAATTCATTACAATATGGAAGTTTTATATCATAATAAATCAACTTCAAATAATCTTAAAATCCATCAAAGGATGTTGACATAGATGAAAATGTTTTTTTAAAAAATTATTGAGAGAAATATCCATTTTTCATGAAAACATTTTAATGTTACACAATTTAGAAGGCAAGGCATTTAAATACATTTTTGGATCAAAGTGTCCCATACCACTTTGAAACTTTTGAATGGAATTAACACTTTTAAAACATTCATTTTCATATAAATAAATCCTTACAAACCATTTTGAAAACGTGGACATAAATGAGGATGATTTAGAAGAATAAATATTTAAAACATTTAAAATTATGTTTTAGTAAAAGTTCCCTTAGAAATAATCCCTTTGAAAACTCTTTTATGAAATATGGACATGGATAGTAAATATGTCCCTATAGATACTTACGTAAAGACAACCTCAGATATTAAAGAGATTGTGAAGTAAACCCTTATCAATTTGGTAACTTATGAAACATACAACCCATGAAAGAGGTATCATACAATGAAAATGTAAATACACATAAGGTAAAGTGTATTACACAAAGAATACAATTATGGGCAGTACATACACCACACAAAAGATAATAGTGGAAATATGGCATGAATCTCATGGAAATAAAGAGTGAGATGAAAACCCCTTACCATGTTAATCAACTGAGTCGTATGGCCAAAAGTTAATAACCACCAAATTATTTATAGAATAACATGAATATAAAGATAATCATGATAATATATATCAAATGCCAGTACACAATACACCACTTTCAATAATTTAGTGGCGAATAATGGAAATCTCACGGAATTGAATGTGAGATAAGAAAATCCCTTACCTTGTACTTTTACTTGGTTGGGGTAGGTTAACCTCCTCTTCTTCGGGTTCTTCTTTTTGATTTGATCAAAAGGGCTCCTTAGGTTGGCTTTATGATCAAACTAAGGCCCCTAGGTTGTAGTGAGGGAAGTTGGGAGAGTATTTGGGCAGAGTTTGGCCAAACCAAAAGGCTTTGAAGGTGTGAAGAAATGAGAAGGAGGAGTGCCCTTTTATAAGAGGGGTGAGGGGCACCTTTGGAAAAGATAGAAATATTAATTTATAATAAATTCATATTCGGTTTCTAATAAATCCAAAGTTTATTATTCAAAGGTTAAGATGGGTATGGGTCTAAAACAACTCAACCAATAGAATTTAGACAGGTTTGGGTACTTATATTAACCTTATCTTTAAGTTTTAACTCTAAGTTAATTAGTTTCACTTTTACAATGTCTCTTTGTATTTTTATATAATATGGTTAATAAACTTACTACATACATCCAAGCGACCCCCAAGTGGTCCATTAATGATGAACCTATCATGATATAAGTCTCTTGGCCGAACCTTAGATTTTTAGGAATTTAATATCAATTAATAATATAATATTTGTTTTAAGAACTCTTTTATGTCAATTTTGACACTATTCAATAGTTGATTTTTGTGAAACTCATAACAGATTGATTACTTCGAACAAAGTCACTTAAATCAATCCTAATATATCATATTATCCTAGAAAATTAGTTTAATTCATTAAAAGTTTCATATTATATTTATTTGGGTATTTATAATATCAATTATTTTAATTTTTCACTATTATAGTAATTACTGCATCATCATTGTGTCATAAATAAAATAAATTCTTTAATGTCTAAAAATTATAAATAAAATATCATTATGTAGGAAATCTTTTTTTCTTTCTAATGAATATTTATAATCTAAAATACAACATATATAACCCTATGTAACAATTGTTTTGCTAAAATATATATGCTTGTGTCATTTTTGTATTCATTTTAACTTAATTAAAATAATGTGTCATTATCACTTACAAGTGGATCCATGGGGTCCCAAAATCGACCCAAAGATGCCTATGGTCGAACATGTATCAACCAATAAGGTTAGGACACGTTTTAGGGTAATTTAGTATTATTATAATATTATTTTTTAACCCTTATTTACCGGATTTACCCTTAACCATGGTAAATAAAAATTTTACCGCAGTAATTATTCAAAATGTCTAAAAATAAAAGTTACCTATTTACAAAATTTGAACATCCTGATTCCAAATATGGAATCCATTTTTCTAAATTCAAAACACAGAAGTGGCAGAAATTAATTTAAAATTAATTCCCGCTGTCAAAACAAAAAGCGTGTTTTTAAGAGATAATAACTATCAAAAGATTGACACCTGTTTATGTTCGGTTTAATTGTAAAATTATGTCCAATGACCAAAATTATATTAAATGGTAAAAATATATTCTAAATATACTTTAAAACCACTTAAATTCATAATTTATCACTATTAATTATTTTGATTAAAAAAGTTGTTTTTAATTAAAATTTAGTAATTTTCACTATTCATCAAAATATGAAAGTTATCCGAAATGTACCAAAATTTCACCTTAGGCTAAATTCGATATTCCGAATCCAAAAATGAAGTCCATTCTAAAATATAAAATATATATAATTTCAAAAAGTAGGTATTACTATTCATAACGGCTAGTTTGATTGGTTGTGGTGTGTTAGAACTCGAAGTTGCGTACAACACACGCTACTGTATTATTCAAAGGAAAGCGTACCGTGGAAGCTTGGGATGTTTCATTTTAAATTTTTTTGATGTCCCCATTTAGTCAAAAAGTTTAAAATATTGTATTTAAAAAGGTTTCACTATTAAATGTTGATAAAAGTGCAATACTGAAAATGAATCTGTTCTTGTATTATGTCTAAGAAACTCATAATATGGATTCTAAAATTATAAGGATTATATAAAGTTTAAAATTTAGTTAATACTATTCATAACCTCTTTTTAACGGCTTTTTTGGTAATTCATGGTGTTCTTGAACTCGGTGTTGCGTGTAGTGCAAGTTATTGTATTATTTTAAAGAAATAACACACTATGAAATCTTGGGGTGTTACATCTTGGCCATATGGATTGGGTGTTTCATATGATTTCGATTTTATAGACTAACTAGAATTTTTAGGACATGGCCCATAATGATGTTATTAAATTTGGGTTCCCTATTGTGTATAAATGAATAATGACCTAGGGAAACCCATACGTGCTAAGAATGACTTATTAATTTAATGAATTACACACTCCTACTTAGATGAATAATGGACAAAGAACATTATAGGTTCTTGCATTACATTAGAAGGGACTCTTAATATGTACTATATTTCCCAATTGGTGAAGGCACATCCAAAGTTTCCTTTATTCTTTTTAAAATGAAATGCATTATTTTTTATTAAATTATCAATTTTAAATTGATTAGCATGTTCATGATGTATTGATTCACATGAATGAAATAAATGTACAAATGTGATGAATTATGATGGGTGTAAAGCGGCATCAATCCTAGCATTCATTGTACATGATATTGTTAAACGTGATGTCGTAGATTAAATAACAGGACTATTAAATGTTGAGTTGGAGAAGTATTTGCTCATACATCTGGTTATTTATGATTATTCTTTAAATAGGATTTGGATGATGGTAATGAATTTTTGGTCATGGTGGAAAAATCATGCTCTCATACGTCAGGTGTTGAGTATGGAATTTCACACCATTGATAATATCTGGACATTTGGATGAGGCACTGCATTACATGTTTAGACTCTTGTAATGATGGAACAACATCCATCCCAAGTGATAGTCATGATTTCCCCACTCTATTGGGTTGTAGGGAATATACCCTATGGATAGATCTTATAGGCTCATTTTGCCTATTTATGGATTTATGATTTTCACCCGATCTAGTTAGTAGATAGTATTATAGGTATATGGACATTCAACATCGATATGAACATTGTTGATATAGGTGTACGTAATAATGAACTATACTATATATATTTATTTATTTAAATTATTACATATATAGTTTTTTTAGATATTTCCTTTCATCCTTGATCCAATGTAGGTAGAGTAGGCTAGGTGACCTATTGGAACCTAAGACAACTGGTATTTATTTATTCATCACTATTTTGTATCTAGTTATATATTTCTTCATACTATCTATACACTGTTTTATTTAAATTAAGTCATAGACACTGTCGGTGGTAACCTTATGGGATTTATATCTCACACCTTTAACGGGCTACCATTGCAATGGGGTACTGAGGAGACCATTGTGTTCGAAAGACAATAGATGATTTATTGTGCTATTTTTCTAGAACATGGGAGTTAGGATCACTGGATAGAGCTAGAGCTCAGGATTCCCATGGTGATCTTTCTTAGTATTTTGTTTCTTTCATTTTATAGAAGTATTGTATTGCACTTTTTTCCTATTGTATGTATTTTTTTTAGTTGTATATCATCATTAGGACATGAATGAATTTTTTTGTTTATTGTAATTGGAAATACAATACTTTTTGTTGTTATTATTACATTTATTTTCTCTATATTTTCTCTTTACTTCTTCCATTGTTGTTTATTGTTTTCATGTTATTTATCACTGTTATACTCTAATAAAAAAGCTATAGTCTCCCCACTATCACCTCCTTAGGTCATCGCTTCTTGTTGGTAGCCTCTGGCTTACGTGGATAACCGCATAAGGCCATGTGATCTACTAGTACAACTAACTTCTTAGTAGTTAGTCAAGTTGGGAAGTTACACTGGACATAGATAAAAGAAACCATGCTGCTGGTTTGCGTGATTTATCCTAAATTTTCTGCCCAATGGATTCACCTGTCATAGTTTTGATCTCCAATCAAGCCCTAGACACCCTTGATTCCTCCATAGCCCCACAAAGCATCCATTTTAGGTCAAAAAATGATTAAAACCAAAAATTGAAGAATCTCTGCCTCATTAAAAAACTGGGTTCACACGCCTTTTTAAATAACAAAAAACCATGAAAATATATTGAATCTAAAAAAATTAAAATATATTATATTAAATAAATTGGTGAAAAATAATCATAAAAAATGGTTCCTTATTCTTAATAATAACCTTCATCATCAATACTTTCATTATTCTGAAAAACTTATCTATAGTCATTAATGTTATTTCTATAAATACATTTATCTTGAATAAAATACACATATAGAGGGGTTTATGTAAATAGAAAACATTAATATGAGAAAATTGATTCAGTTCATCATTTATAACAACAATCTAATTTTTTTTAGTGAAGAAATGAATGTAAATTTTAAGAACCAAATCAAAAATAAAAATAAAAATAAAATAGAAATTTAAAACATAATTTCATGTCATCATATATAATTAATATTATCAATGACAATATAAAGAATATTATCTATATTAATCATTCAGGATTAAGAATTAAATTTTAGGATGTTTCCTAGTGGGGCCCATACCGTGACAACCCCATTCCCACCTCTCATATGCCAAGGGATGATGACTTGCACCGAGTAGGAATATCCCAAAAATGGGAGGAATTTTCTTAAGTACCTATACAAACACACACATTTCCAAGCCAACAAATGATGAAATATAAAAACTCTGTGTAACCCATGCATGAAAACTAGTAGATATAAACAAAAACTGGAGTGCAAAATGAAAGTATTTTATAAGGAGTTGAACTGAGCTAAAATTAAAGCCCACCAAGATAATGACTGTGAAAAAGTGAAAGCATAGACTCCAGAATCTCACCCATAAAAACCCCCTACCTGAACGGTAGTTGAAGGAAAGATTTCTAGAGACCTAGGAGAATGCCTCGCCTGTCTGATCTAACAAGGAACCACCTGGTCTTGGTCTACACTGGACTCTATCAAAGCGCCAATCTTATACACAAGACACAACACATGTGGGAAAAGTCTCTGTAGTGTTGAGTCAAAAAATATGTTGCAGGACACCCAAAAATCACAAAGGAAAAACACAAAAGAATACATGGCTGGCTCTACATTGGTATATTGCAATAACACATAAACCAAGAATATACAGATATACTCATTAATAGCTATAAGGTAAAAAATGTATGTTACAACCAATCGTTAGCCACATGATTCTGCACATGGCATGCTCATTCCAGGAGAACTTACTCCATGGGCCTCGATGTCATCGGGGACTCTTACAAAGAGGTGCCACTAATTTGGGCCCCAACAAAAGAGAATACCGGTCAAGGTCATGGTATACAGGTTTGGTATTTTTCCCATACAATACCAACAACCCAATATTTATTTATCTCTAATGTTGGGGATTCTTTTGAGAGAATTTCGATATCCCTACTGATGTGGCTCATAACATTGGGGATTATCCACCGAGAATATCGATAAACCTATTGATGTGGAAAACTGGATGGAGTATTAATGACCTACACTCGAAGGTAACATGGATTCCCACGAAAAACTATTAGGGGTGATAGAGGATCTCTTTCTTCCAAAGGATGGATGCTCTAACTATATTTGGGACTTGGCTTCAAGAGGGGATTGTTGTCCAGTGATGTGGATGAAATTCCCCACTGAACCCTTAAGAAAAAACAAAGTGAAAATACATACCTACATTGGTCCATACAAAATAAAAATAAAAAATTCATCTCAAATGGGGTATTTCATCTCATGGGTCCCAACAACACATATGACTCATCAAATGGAACTTTCTTTGGAAAGCTATAATGTTTTTTTTGTAAACATGGCTTGGTTGGGTTATGTTCTGACCCGACCTAGCCCAGTTTAGCTATACTGATACAACATGGTTCAGTTTGGGCCATTCCAAACCAGAAAATTTTGTGGCACAATCTATCCCACCTAGTCACAAGACTAGCCCATTTCTTCTAACTCATCCCACATGTGCGGGCCGAATTCATCCCACGTGAAACGACTCGCCTTGGCCGAGCCCCATCTGGCTGATGCGGTGGATGTATGCATCACTATCTGGTCGCCCAGGGTCACATAATGCTAGTATTCATCCATACACTAGTCTTCCCACCTCGCATGTGTAATCGGATTGTGTGCCACCACTGAGCCGACATGACACCCGTCGTGTCGGAAGCTCACCGTCGCTGCAGCCAGCTTGGCTGTGGCTCCCAATCTCGGCCCGCAACTGCCAACCTTCGAGATGGTGGTCCTATCGTCACTACCTGTAGGCTACCCTACTATGCAGCATCTCACAACCATAGTCTCTCCTGGACCTAGGGATGCTACTAGGCTAGCCATCGACCTGGAGGCTATTTTTCTGAGTCCTCCTAACCTAACCAATTTGTCGGCTAGTACCGCCTCTGCCATCGGCTTCCCCACTAATAGACGTGACTTGTTGTGCCCCAACTGAATGTCCAGAGCCACTTTCTTTGATCGTTTCCTCGCACCGGCAATACCTTGAACTGTCGCGGTCTCAGATTCTATTTGGGATCGAGGCGCCAAATGAAGAACAATAATAAATTTAGGGGAACGAGGAAAGGCACACATATGCCCATGATAAATTTACCTTGGCCTTGTTAAGATCGACCTTGAAGTTTTCATGTTATAATTGAAGAATGGGGAAAATATTAAACAATTATTGAGTGATTCGACTTAAAAAAATACCGACCATGGAAAAATAATATTCACCTGAAAAAAGCATTATATATGGATTTTCTTGTTCGTTGGATAATTCGTGTTCATTTTGGGAATAAAGAGTAGGAAAGGGAAATAAAACAAAACTCACACCCTAAATGGGATTGGATCGATTATTGACGAACATTTATCATCATTGTTAATCCATCCACGAGCGATCTTGATCTATAGTCTTGTCATCGTTCATCATTTTCTAATGAAAGTTTTCACCAAAATTTTCTTCTCAAGGGCTTCCAGTGAATTTTCTAAAGTATTGTGATCCTAATATCGTATCCCTTCCAAGATATTAAATGAAGAGAACAATTTTATACCTTATCATGGAGTTGTGTTGCAACATTTCCATGCTATTTCATTTATGAAAAAATAGGATGCCCTATAGTGGTGTAATAGAATTGCTGGGATGCTGTAAAAAATCAAAAGAAATCAAATAAAAATTTTATGTTTATTTTATTCTCCTTTAAGGATATACAAAAATTATCTTCAACAATTAAACAGTGCAGATCGATGTTAGGCCCTACCTAAGGTAATGTAACTGTTCTGAACACAATGGTGCCCTTATATTTCTTATTTGAACACCTACTTAGATGTTATTAAAGGTCAAAGTTATCTAGCATAGAAGTTTTAATTGAAAACTGATCATTGTTCAAATATTTATTTTGGGCACACTGGGACTCAGAACGACATGCCGTCTTAGATCTTGGTATCATAATTTCTCCAACTAATTTATAAAAATAAACCGAAAATAACTTTGTTACTACATCCTCACCACCATAGGGATTTACATCCCCAAAAGATAAAACAAGGGATAATCAACAAAAAGATGATGGTATTGAGTACGAATCTGAGCCTCCCATTCCAATATTATTTCATAGATATTCTTGTGTTTCCACTAAACACACATATGAGGAATCGACTGCCCAAGAATGATCTTCCCCTATTGATCCTCTTTCTCTACTAGGTACTAAGAAAATGTCACCCCATCATCAATTCCCATCTCACCCAGTCAATAATGTGCGATGGATGACGAATTTACCTCTTTAGATGAGACATAAAAAATACATCATGAACCCTTGGAATCTGAGAGTGTAGAGCTAGGTAGTATGCCTCCTCACCAACTCTTCTTAGAATTTGGAAAGGGTCGACGTATATCAGAGAGAACTGGCTTCAATGACCAAATCACCACAATCCTCATCATGTTTAGACCCAAAAGAAATCATGGACCACCCTTTTCTAAGATCCTCCATATCCTATCTACATATGATTTCTATCTACTTTGTGTAGTCCTCATCCACTATAAGAAGATTTATACTTTCTCTGTTATAGCATTTCCCAACTATAGGCCCATGAGTGCCTACTCCCTTGGGTCTATCTAGAATAGCGGTAACCTACATGGTTTCCCATACAGTGCCACGAATGGTTCCATACCAACGGTGGAGTGGTAGTTGTTTTTGTACACAAAATCCACTAGAGTTAGGTGATCCTACAAATTATGGCCAATGTTCAAGATAAAATCACATAACATGTCCTCTAGAACCTGGATGGTCCTCTCTGTTTCATCATCCATATAAGGATGAAAAACCATGTTCAAATGCAACTGAGTCCTGAACACCTCCTATATCCCCTTCCATAGATATGATTTAAATTGAGTATCATGATCTAAAATGATCATCATGATTACCAGTGAAGTCGAAATATCTCCTGAACATAGAGGCATCCTATGCCCCCTACCATGCCCTTCTCCCAAATATGTAAGAAGTGGTATGACTTAGTATATCGGTCAACAATCACCCAGATGGTATTGTGTCCTAGGGACATTCTTGGTAAAACTGTCACGAAGTCCTTCAATATCTTATCCCACTTCCACTATAAATCCTTGAGTGGATGAGTCATGCCTGCTAGGACCTGATGCTCTACCTTCACTTGTTCACAAGTGAGGCACCAAGAAAGGAACTCTGCAACCTAATTCTTCATCCTTGGACACCATAACTGATGTTGGAGATCATGGTAAAACATTGGCACACACAAATGTACCATAAAAGGGAATGTGTGAAACTAGCTTCAGATTTCCTATTATAATGAAACTGGAACTACTGTGTTCCCTCTAAAGAGAATGATGTACTCCCCACCTATAGAATATTTATCAGGGGCTTACCTTGTGGAAAAATAAGAATTTCGGGTCTTGTAGTCAATGGAACCATGGTGTCCCTCCCCAACACACTATAATTGTGTAGGTGTGACAAACATTTATTGAAGGTAAGATGCTCCATCATCATCAACAATGGATTTCTATTGTGTGGCTAAATGATCTGACACCTCACTAAGCAACTACAAGTTAGATCTTCTTCTAAGTGCAACCACCACCATGTTCTCCTTCCCAAGAGTATAGAAAATTTTGAATTAATTGTCCAAGAGGAACACTAGTAACCTCTTATGTATAATGTTCTGGTGCCTCTGAGAAAAGATATAGTTGAGGATCTTTCAGTCAGAGTCGATGAAAAGCTGCTCCCCCATTAAGTAATTTTGCTATATATTCAATGTGAAGGCCACTGCTACTGGCTAATGATCATTATTCGCATATTTCATCTCATGTTGTCTCAAATATCATAAATCATATTCAATCACCACTTCCCCCTACATGAATACACAAAAAAACCTATTACCTAATGCATCACAAAAAACAACATACCCAATATCCTTCTATAGCAGTCTCAAGATGGGGGTGCTCGCCCAACTGCTACCTCAGCTTCTGAAAATATAGCTGGCACATCTCCGTCCCCATGAAGGGTTTTACCTTCTACTTAAAATCTGTAAAGGGTGATTCTAGCTAGGAAAATTATGGAAAAAACCCATGATAGTACCCAAAAAACCCATGAAACTCCTCACCTAAGTCAAACTCTTGGGTGTCTCCCATGAAATCACAGCCACTATATTCACTAGATCCACCACATATCTATCCACAAAAATGACATTTCATAGAATGTGGACCTTCTGAATCTATAACTAACACTTCCAGAGCTTCACATAAAGATGGTGCTCTATGATTATATCTAGGGAAATACTCAAGTGTATCACATGCTCCTCCTCAGACACCGAGAACACTAGGATTTCTCCAATGAATTCCATGATGAAATAGTCTAGATAAGGCTGGAAGTTCTTTTTCCTGAGTCCCATGAATGCTATTGGGGAATTGGTCCTGCCAAATGGCATTACCATGTACTCATAGTGGCCATACCAAAATCCGAAGGCTATCTTCAGTATATCCTCATCCAATACATGAAGCTGAAGATATCCAGACTTAATGTACATCTTCTAGAACCAACTCACCCCTTCAGCTAACGGAATAGGTTTTTGTTTCATATCAGTGGATATTTAGTTTTCACAAAAACTTGATTCATGTGTCAGACGTCCATATATTTCCTCATGTTTTCATCTAAATTCATTGAAAAAAAAACTAGGGCTGCCTAGTGTGAAACAGTAGCCCACACAAAGCCCTTCCTCATCAACTCTTCCAATTGTAAATTCAAATCAGGAAGCTCTATGGGAGCCATCTGATATTCAATTGTAGATACTAGTGTCATACCATGATAAAAATCAATGAAAAACTCTACCTCTCGATGGGGAGGTAATCCAGGGACATCCTTAGAAAAAATGTCCCCATACTCCTCCACCAGTGTAGGAAACTGGAGACTCTCATCATCTACTGTGTCGAGGGTGAGACTAGCCAACTGGTGTGAAATCTGCTGAACCCACCCATAAGAAATTATATACATCACTTCATGTGTTTCCTTTTCACTAAAAATGGAAAACTTGGTCCCATATCCCTGGACACACCTTCCTCTACACCTAAAACTGTCAATAAAAAAATTTGTTGTGGATAACCAGTCCATACCTAGAATGATGTCATAAGGACTCAACACCATTACTAAGAGATCCCTACCAATGATCTTACCTCAAAAAGTAATCTCACACTTTCGACACCCGTGTGTGATCATCGAATCCCCACCCATAAAATTATCTAAACGTAAGATTCAATCTAGTATCTCAACCTGAATCTTGAATCCCCGAACAAGTTTTGTGGAAAAGAAAGCGTGAATGGAAGTTATTACTATTATAACTATAACTAGGATTGAAAAGACTTAGTTTGTGCCTCTAATCATCTCTGGAACACCAGGGTTATAAGCCTGCATCTCCTGAAGCTTGCCACACCCCTGTTCACCAGCTCCATGAACTCATGGTGGACCACATAGGGGATGTAGTGGTAGTACCCCGTACCTCTTCCCACTTCCTACTGCTCTACCTAGTCCCCTAAATTGTTTGAAACCATTCACAAACCTCCACCTTTTCCTCAGTAGTCCCTTGACCATACCCTGATCCTCTGAATGTTTGGTCTTTCATTCCCATACCAGATGTCCTGGGACATCACATGTGTAACACCATCTATCTCTGGGATGACTCGAGCCACCCTGGGATCCCTAGAAACTTGAAATAGTATCCTAGGGTCATATCTGAATTCTCCTAGACCATTTGGACCCTTACGATCATTGTAGGCTACCCACTACTATTGAATCAACTACCTGGTGCATGCGGGTAGCTCCTACTACTAGCACCTTCTCTACCAGAAAGCTCTCTATGAGTAGGGCTCACTCTATTATAGCAATATAAGTTTGAATGTTAAGGGATATCATTGATGTCCTGATATCCCAGTCTTTCCCCCTATCAAATTATTGAGCCTTCAAGAGAACCCCCTACACCATAACTATGATGTAATGAGAAAGGCAAGTGAATCTCATAGAGTAATCAACTACTATCTGACTTCCTACTATAGATGTAGGTACTCTTGGATAAGCACCGAGTGTAATTTCCCTAGAATGAACTCATCCATGAGGAGTCTCTCAGAGTATTACTAAGAGAGAGTTACCTCATCATGTGTCTAAGATACGAAGCTCCTCCATCTCCCTGCTGAGTCCAAAATATAGCTTACATCTAGATCCACTATCTGGCCTGTAGACGTCCTCAATAGATGGAAGAGATAAGTGACTACCTCCAGCCAATCCTCGGCTACCTGGGGGACAATCTAACTGATGCAAATATGAAGTGTCATCCTCTAGAAATCATGAAATGCACACATCCTACAAGCTTCCTCTTCTGGTAGTGCTGGTAGTAACTACTGCTCGATGGGTGCTCGTTTCACCGATGCACCACCCTGAGGTAATACCTTCTATGAAGGGAGTATCTTAAGTACTATTCTCTATATGGATTCCCCATTACTAGGTGAATCATCCTCATGATCAAGAAATGGAATCCTGGATGACAATCTATGTGGAGGTATCCTGACAAAAATCCAGATGAAGCATTGTAAATAGTGTATATCTGGAGAGATGACTCAAGAATGAAATGAAAAACACAGTCCAATCCTATGAGATTCATGTACCATTAATTTCCTAGAAACCAGAGATAATATGTATTGATTTGGGAAATAGGTTCCCAGAGTCCTGATGTATGGATACTTCGACCACTACACTAACACTAGATTCCTTGGCATGAATTCCAAAATCGAAACACATAAATATGTTACCCCAAACCAATCTCATATACTCTCGTTTCTAATATGGAACTGACCTATATTTGAAACAACTATGTCATGACTCATCACAATAGGTCCCATGTTGTGACTACACCAATCCTACCTCTGATAGGATAACGGTTAGAGAATTGAACCGAGTAGGCATCTCCCACAAACGAGAGGCATTTTACAAAGTACATATATGCATGCACACATCTCTAAGGCAACAAAAGATGAAATGTAAAAACGATATGTAAACACTACATGAAAATTACTAGATGTAAGCTAGAACAAGATTGAAACTGGAAAGTAATGTACAATGAGGTGAATTGGGAGGGAATACAGGCCCACTAAAATAAAGACTGAAAACAAGTGAAACAACATGCTCCTGAAACTCATCTGTAGAAAACCCTAACTGAAGGGTAGGTTAAGGAAAGTTGTATAAAGTTGTAGGATTATAACACAGGGAACCACAAGGTCCTACTCCACCCTAGAATCCATCCAAGTACTGATCGTCTGCATAATCCATGACATGACATGTGTGGGAAAAGCCTGTGCATGGGTGAGTAGAGAAATACTCTGTAGGACACCCCGAAATCATAATGGAAATAACAGTCAGATCTACACTGGTATATTCAAATAACACATATACTAATAATACCAAGAGATACTCATTAATATCAAAAAGTTAAGGAAGCTAAGTTACAACCAATCTTCAACCACTTTATTCTTATTAAGGCACACTGGTTCTAGTATAACTCCCTCCTCGAGCAATGATGTCAGCAGAGAAACGTAAAAAGGGTCCCGCTAATTTGGGCCCTTCCCAAACAAAATAAACAGGTCAAGGTCATGCTATGAAAAGAGGAGATTCTTCCTAGATAATACTGAAAACCCACTCTATATTAATCCATTGTTTAAGGGATTCTTCTCAGAGAAAACTGATAGCCCTACCAAAGCTGCTCATAATATAGGGGATTCTCCACCGAGAATACTGAGAACCCTACTAAAGCAGCCCACTAGATGAAGGATTAATTCCCTGCACTCGGAAGACATGTCAATTTTCACCAAACTCCATCATGGTTGATAAAGGATTACTCCATTCCCAAGGAGGGACATCGTAACCCTTTCCGAGACTTACTCTCAAGAGGGGATTGTTGTCCAGTGACATGGACGCATTGCTACTCTGAAAACATGAGGAATGAACCAAGAGAAACTTCTAACCAACAATATTCCCAAATAATACCCAAAAAGTCATCTTAAATGGACTATATTCTTGCAAGGGTCACAATACTGAATATGGAACATCAAACATACTAATCATTTGAAAGATACAAATGTTTATGTAAAAACCGTCTGGTTAGGTTTTGGTCTGACCCAACTAGGCCCGGTTCAGCCTACCTGGCCCGATTTGGATGACATGACCCAAAAATGATCAGTCGAGGATTATAAAACCATGGACGATGGGGTGACATGGTCCATCCCACTCGTTCGCAGGAGTGAAAAAATTCCTTCGGCCCACCCCGCATAGGCGAAGAACATTCTTCTAGCAGACGTGGTCTCCAACCGCATTACCACCCAGTCACCCGAGGTCACACTATTCTAGTCTGCATCCACATGGTTAGTACCCCTTCCCACGTGGTCTCAGACAGTATGCCTCCACCTGGCCGACACCATGCTGACCACGTCGTCAGTTCACTACTGATGCGGCCCGCCTAGACATGGCTCTGGATCATAGCCCACGGCCAAAGACACTGTGGGCTCTTGCCACTAACTATTGATCTGGCGACTGATTCACTAGGTTTTCCTGGCCTGACCGCCTCGTCAGGCCAGTGCCACCTCTACCACCAGCTGCCCATCTAACATCCATTCCTCTCCATGCCCCATCTAAAATTATGGAGACTCCTCTTATAATGTCCACCTCATGCTACCGCCACCTTTCATTACTCTAGTCTCAGAATCTATTCTAGATCGATGTGTCCTAAAAAAATTAGAAGAAATTTGTGAGAATGAGGAAAATCACATAAACATCCAAGATGAATAGATCATGGCCTTTTTTGGGTCGACCTTATTCCAATCATATTAGAATTGAATAATTAGAGAAATAATAAACATTTTTCGCATGATACAACCTGATAAAATCCATGCAATGGAAAAATAAATTCCACCCGCAAAAGGCACAATCCATGGATTAGCCTATTCATTGGATATTCCACCTTCATCATAGGAATAAAGAATGAGGAAGGAAAATAAAGAAAAAATCACAGCCTACCTAGGATTAGATCAATTTCTAATGAATGTTCATTGTTGCCGATAATCTATCCTTGAGCGATCTCAATCCATCATTAAATTGTCGTTCATAATTTATAAAAGAGAGGTTTCACCAAGGGTTTTATTCTCTATTGCTTATAGGGAATTTTTTCCAAGAGTTTATATCTAATATCATATCCCTATCAAGCTATTAAATAATGAAAATTTGTTTTAAAATTACTACATTTCTTTGTGTAGCATCGCCACACTATTTCATTTATGAAATAAAATGGGCTTCATCATCATTGTGTTGTAGCGTTTCTGCGATGCCACGAAACACCAAAAGAAATATAAGAAAAATTTCATATTTATTTTATCCTCCTTTAAAACATAAAAAAAAATTAAATTTCACTATCAACCCGTGATAGTTGATGTTAGGCCCCGCTTATGGTATATTCAGTATTCTGAACAGTATAGTGCCTTTAGAATTGTTGTTTGGGAACCCATTTAGATGTTATTAAATTCAATGTTCTCCCCCTAAACATTTTTAATTAAAAACTAAACTTTATTCATTGATTTGTTTCAGGAACGCTGGGCCTCGGAACATCATGATATCTTAGTTCCTGGTGTCCAAATTTTCCAAATTAATATATAAAATAATCTAGAGAAAAATAAAATTCATTACATTATAACGACAATGATTTTACTCCCCCTTAATTGATTCAACCATATCCAGAAATATTTCTCCACAAAAAATATACTATCTAAACTCATCATCAGTAAAATCATAATCCAAATTCAATTTCACATTATATTCATTAAATATAACATGATTATATTCTTATATAAACATAGCCATTTTATTATAGACTATATATACCTTATTCTAATAATAATAATAATTAAAAATACCTATTTCACTTTTAGAACAAAATTGATCTAAATTATCCATCAGATTTAAAATAATAATCATACATCCAAAAACTATAAAATTACCAAATTTATTCTTTTACCTTTAAAAAATTAATAATGAGTTTTCTACATCATAGGTATTATAGGAATTATATTTGAAATATAAAAAATTATAAACACTAATGTTTCCAAAAAAATATAAAAAAGTTATATTAAAATAATATTGATTTGTAAAATTATATAAGATTCCTAGTTTTATATTCAATAAAACAATTTTTTTGCAGTGTTATAGGAGAAGAAAAATTGCTAAAATATAAAATATTTTTAAAAAATAAAAACTAAATTATGAAATTAACTTTATTTGTCACTATTAATTGAAATAATAATACAAATGTTTTTTATTTTTTATGATATTTTAAAAAGAAATAAATCTATATCATGTATAATTTTTATGTGTAATAAAATAAACACCCAACAATAATCAATAATAATAAACTTTAACTAATTTATATCTCATTCCTCCATGAATAAAATCTGAGTTTAGCCAAATAATTAATTAATTACTAATTAAAATGGTAAATTAATACTTCTCTGATTGATAAGAAGGATTGAAAATTTATATTGTTTAACTTTCATTCAATTTTCCAAAACATGAAGTTGTTATATCTTCATGGTTGGTAACTATACCATATTATCACGTTTTGAGTTCTTATATATCATTATGAAATTAAAATAACATAATCATTGATGAAAAAGTATTTTATCATGTTGTGTTTCATTTAAACACTAAAAATGTTGAACTATTTGTTTAGAAAACAATTAGTATGAATATTTTTATTTCAATTAGTATAATATAATAAACACTCATTCCTAAAAAATAAACAATTTTCATTTTGAAATTAATCCTCCATTACAAAATCAAATAATTTATATTTAATTATTATGATATTATTAGAAATTAAATATATAATATTTAGAAAGAAATTTATAATTTGAAATACCATCATTACTAAATCCCTTTACTTTTACCTTTGAATTATGTTCAAATGTAGAAGTGTCTCCCACAATGTTTTAGTATGTGGAAAAAATAAATGCACCTCTGATCATATTCCATGATTATCCACTATCTATTTACTATATATTGTTATTAAGGAATCCATGGAATTTATTTTGGATCTAATTAGTTATGTAAGAAATTATATTAGGTACCTACATTGTATTTAAACATGCTTTGTATAGCTCTCCCATTAATAATGTTTTAGAAATATGTGCCTTTTTAATTCCCAAATACTATTTAAATATATGATAATAACAATTTTAATAGTGTCATTTCACAAAACTATGAAAACATGTAATGGTATATGTAATACCATTTTTACCATTCTCAAAATGACTACAACAAAATTGTGGTCATCTTCTATAATATTAAACATTAAAATTTTATTTATTTATTTTATATAAGACATCATTTAATGATTATATTAATGATCATTGATAAAAGAAGATGATAAAACCGTAAAATTTTAAAACAAGAACCTATTATTTGATACTGTTTTTCACATGCAACACTAAGGATAAATAACCCAAAAATACATTTCCATAAATTTAATTTCCTTGAAATCATGTAGAATATGAAACCACATATCCAAATGAATACAAATATAGTATACCAAAGAAGTTAACAATTACATTGGATGGTATGAATAGAACAAAATAAAATATGAAAATTATGTTTATCTATTTATTATAAATAAAATAAGAATCATTTAAAATAAAAATAAATGTTTACTAAAAATGGTTTTAAAAAAATACAAGATTAGTTGCGGTTTACACACGCAATTTAAGATTAATTTTACCAATTTTAGAAAATTTATTTGATAAAATATAATTAATTATTGATGTAATTAAATAAATATTATCTTATGGTTAATTTTTTTTATTTTTCTAAACAAATTTGTTTTTTTGTATGAATAGTGAATAATATTTAATTTAAATTTAAAACTACTTTTTCATTTTAATAAATTATAATGTTAAATTATATTTGAATTTGTTTTATAATAAATTAGTTTATTTATATATTATGTAATTCATTTTAGTTCATTTTAATCATTTTCATGTTGAATTTTGATATACAAACATTGTAAAAGCTTGACAGTTTTCTCTTTGAAAACCCATTTTCTCATCGTTTTTACGGGATTAATTATAAATTAAAATTTTCCATTTAAGTGAATTAAATTTAAATATATAGATTACATATTTGGGTTAATTATTATTTATAATTTCTTATATTTTCAGTATATTATTTGACAAAAATAAATAGAAAAATCAATAAACAAAATTTAATTTTGTTATGGTAAGAATGGATTTAAATGGGGCTAAACTAAGATTTTAAGGGTAAAAATGACCAAATAACTTTTACAAACCTCCTTTATAGACATTTTTCAACCTTATTGGTTTTATAATGTCTCATTATAGTGACTTTTTCATGATAAAAATGTTGGTATGACTGAATCATTTTAAAAACAAACAAGTTTTTCACTCTCCTCTCTTATAAAAGGCCACCCCTATATTATATGATTCACATATTCAAACATTTTTTTACCAAAAACTCCCCAAATAAAGAAACAACTCCATTACACTCATCCTATAATCTCTATTTTTTTCAAATGTAAACCTATTATGGGATATCATTTTTCTCTAACAAAATGAGATTAAATGATTTATTAGTGAAACTAGAAATGCCTTTCCTGTCTGGGTATTTGAAAAGGGTAAGACATATAAGATGTAATCCAAGGGTTTCCCATGTCCAGCGAGTGATATGAGACATATTTGTCAAACACGCATATGAAAACTGGAAAGGACTCTCCTGAGGATGAATTTTCCTTTGATTGTTTGGTTTTTATAGGAAACATATGTAGAGCCACTGGGGCATGATATGAATATTAAAAAAATATCTCTGTAGGACACTGGCTTTCAATCTCCAATGACCATGGAAGATTATGGGGATTGGGAGCTTTCTGAACACAACATTTGACCTTTGAAAAGGGGTGAACCAAATACTGAAATGGGATACCTCTTTGGTCAAATTTTCCCGGAATCCTGGAAATATGTTGGGGCATTTTAATTACATACATGAATCAACTTTATGTGTATGGATTAGGTATCATTATTTTAATGAATCCTGAAGAGAGACCATAGGTGAATCGTTCCGATATGATCTAATTTATCTTGGACATTGATAAGAACAACAATGTAATCCATGACTCTAAGGGTTGCTGAATCAAAAGAAATGTCATGGGACTTAGTATCCCTTTGGTGTATTGAGGATGGAGATGGCTCTATTGGGGAAAAATTTTCTTTTGATTGATGTATATTTTGTAAGAGCTATATGCAGAGCCACCAGGGTAAGATGTGCATAGTCAAATGAAGGTGTCCACAATACACCAACATTCCATCTTCTATGTCCATAGAAGATTATGGATATTCAGGATTACTCTAAGAACATAGTTGGATGT
Source organism: Viscum album (assembly GCA_963277665.1). Taxonomy (NCBI): domain Eukaryota; kingdom Viridiplantae; phylum Streptophyta; class Magnoliopsida; order Santalales; family Viscaceae; genus Viscum; species Viscum album. Next base: position 1,088,821,743 of record OY728139.1, read on the forward strand.
ATAGCAGGAGTGTATCTGGATATATTAAAATATTTGGGCCCTGGTTTTCTTACAGGATTGGGTAATCCCCTGCGTAGATCTGGCTCATACACAGGTTGAGCCATTCTTCTCATCTGTGCAGTTTAGAGTCATGGAGTGAGCACATTATGATGTGTAGTTTAGAGTCTTACAGTGAGAATAGTAGGTGGTGCAGTTGTAGAGTCATACATGGAGGATAATATGTTGTGTAGTTTGAGTCACGTAGTGAGGACGTTATGATGTACAGTTTAGAGTCATGCAGTGAAGATATTATGTTGTGCAGTTTAGATTCATGCAACGAGGACTCTCCGGAGGACAAATTTGTCTATTATTGACCCTTGTTTTGTAGGCAATATATGAAGAGCCACCAAGGCATGATGTGCATAGTCAAATAAAGGTGTCCGCAAGACACTTGACATCCATATTCAATAGCCATAAAAGATTTTTGGGACCCATTATTTATTAGAGTTTGGAGTTTGAAAAACAAGACTGATGTTTCTTCGAACGTAAGGAATATCCAGACCATGATCAGACATGAACTATTAATGCTTCTACATATATTTGACTCATATACAGGGGTAATCATGATATTTTGACTCCTTATGAGTGTCAAAATTCAAAATTTTAATTTCTACCATCTCTTCGAATTTGTTATGTAGGAAATTTGAGGCATGTTTGGGATCTCATAACATTTAGAATCTGCCCGCACATGAATCTTGAGGAACCTTGCAGTTTAATGTTATGCGTTTCGGACCTTTTGTGGATTCCCACATGCATGTATAACCTATACATAGAGGAAGGGAATTTTGTTAATTATTTCCATTATTGGTGACTGGGCTGAGATGTTAAATCTTGGCATCACTATGTATCCTGCAAGGGAAGGAATCAAGCCATATGTAGGTCTGAATGTTCCATGTGCCAGTCTAACTCGGGTGTTAGAGTAGGGAAATTTTGGTTTAATGTGCTACGAGTGTCGGATTGATCATATTCCTCTATATATTTTTACATAAGGGAATCCGTACCACTGATCCTTAGATCACGTGAGTTATACTTGATGTGAGAAACAAGGAGTGACATGTATTTACCTCATAACATGAGAAGATAAGGGATACAATAGAGGCATTTTTTTAATACGGTTTTTGGAAAAGATCAACGGTTTAGGAATCACTATGTATCCCACTATTGAATTGGAATCAAGAAATAAGTAGTTCGTTGGGGACTGTGCAGTTTATCATCATCTGATTAGTATGATTTATGCTCTGTAGTTTAATGTCTTGAAATGAAGACGATATGTTATGCAGTTTAGAGGAATGTAGTAGGGAAATTAGCATCCATGTGTAATGTTATATTGCCATAAATATTACCATATACTTTAACAACATGTTATCAGGATGGTGACTAGTAATTTATGGTCATAGAGTTTGTACCATAGGCATTGCTATTACGTGAATTAATTCTTCAGAAACCTTGCATTGGTGGCTGTTATGAGGATCTATCCATCAATTGACATCATGGTGTATGATCCATTATAATAAACCCTATGTATGTCATATGGTCCCAACCACATTGAATCAATTTTTGGGGAATTCTTCCCATGTATCATTAGGGTTTGTATCACCAATATCATCTCTACTTCTAGGAAAGACTGAAGGAGAACCTTTTTTTTTTGAAGGCTCGTGTAATCAAATTTTTGTAGACTTTCAAATTGTGCAACATTTACAGCCTTTTCTCATCTAGATTATATAATTCATCAAACCATTTTTTGAATTTCTAATCCATGTATATTTGTTAAAAAAATGTTCATAAAGAGTGATTTCAGTTGAATATCAACAGGAAAACCACTTCTTCCCTGTATACTAGTGAGTACGGGGTTTCCTGGGGCGTAGTGCATATCGTGATATGGTAAGCACATACATCATGAAAGACCTTATATTGAAATGATTTATTATCCTTTGTACTATCTTTTGGACTATGTTTGATAGAGTTTTTTTAAAATCCTTCATCTTCTTGTTGGATGCTATATGGTAGCTGGATGAACGGTTGGCTTGGATTTCATACTACATGTATAACTTGTCTAGATTAGTAGATAATAAGTTAGTGCCATTATCTATTAGTATTGAATAATGGACACCAAATATTATAATGATTTTGGAATTCACAAAGCTAACAATTATTTCCTCTCTATCCTCTTTAAGGGGAATGGATTAGACCCATTTAGAAATGAAGTCAGCTGTTGTGAGAATGAACTTGAACTATTTGGCTCTGGTAGGGGGATATGGTCCCACAACATCCACCCCCTAGGTAGTAAATGGACAGGAGTACATAGTTGTGTGAATTAGCTACGGTGGTTGGTGAATAAAATTGGCATGAACTTGGAAGGAATGACACTTCTTGGTGAATAAGACACAATCCTCTATAATAGTGGTCGAATATAATACAGGCCTTCCAACTTGATGGGATAGCCTGGTTGATGATTGGTGCACTCCACAAGATCTAGTGCACACTTCTATCATGACGACATTAGTCTCTTCTCCATCAAGGTTCCTGTGAAGGACTCTATCGAGGCCTCATTTGTAGAGAGACTTTTCTTGGGGTTTCACACTGTACAAGACAAAGTTGACTTCTCGTCTCTAGATCAGCTCTATTCTAGCCCTATCGGGTGGGAGTTCCCCCCTCCATAGGTATTTTATAATTAGAGTTATCCAACTAGTGGGGTGACCATAAGGCTCAATAAACGGGACAAATATCATCAGTTTTTCCTTATTTTTATGAATAAATGGATAGAACATCTAATGGGGGGTAATGCGGATGAATGTGTCATCTTGTTTTGGATTATCCATGGTTGTAGCTTCTTTTTCCAATGCATCAGCTCAAGAATTTTGTAACCAGGGAACAAAATAAAACATTGGTTCTAATGGTAATTTTACAATTAGTTATCAAATATGGTTCATCAAGGGGATTGATACTTCTTTTTTAATGGCATTGTCATCATTGACCTGCTTGATGACAAGCTCTGAATAAACATTTATCTTCAGTTGTTCTGCTTGTGCATGAAGTGATACCACTAGGCCTGAAATAAGGGCATGGAATTTGCCTTCATTATTTGTGCATCTGTTTGAATGTATGAAGGAGTAAGGCAAGATTGAAAACTCAAGGGATATGAGTGTAACTCTCATCCCTAATATGTTGAGATTGGGATCCTTTATGTTTTTCCCTATTGGGATCCTCAAAGAACTGTCGAATTAAATTTACCATGCATGAGGACCCTCTTGGGCGAAGCATAATTTTTCGTCTTGAAATTAAATTTCAAATGGGGTTGCTTCTTTTAAGGAGTGATCTGCTAGGATTTTTTCAAATAACTAGCCATTTATAGCCTTCTAGGGCATGCATCATATGTCAAACTGCTACCTAATGACTACCTACCATGATATGTGTCCAATTAGCATGGCAAGACTGAAGATATACTTGATTGGGTTGTATCTAATGATAGGATAGACCTCAAGGTGCTAGAGGTAATGCCTATATTTCTGAACTGTGAAGATTAGGGTTAGGTAGTTCTTTTAAATTCTTGAATATCGTGTCTCAACATTGATCATTATTTAGCTGAGGTAATTGAGAATGTTCATGCTACTTGAATCATTCTTCTATATGAGGAGAGCACCTAATGACCTTTCCAAAGAGGTTACAAAAAATATGAGTGGTTTCCCATCAGCTGGACATATCATCACTAGTGGGACTAAGAGATATATTTTGAGATTTTCGAACAATTTTTAACACTCATTATACAACTCATACATCTCTCCATTCTTCATTAACCAAGTGAATGGTAAACATTAACATGAACTGTTGAATATTATGTGATGAATATTAGCCAGGTGTCTCCTGAGACCCCTCAAATTAGTGAGGTTGTGATGTGGAGACACGCCAAGGATGGATATGGTCTTATCAGGTCCGACTTCAATGTTGTGATGGCATACAAAGAAGACAATAAAATTTCCATTGGTAGCACCACATGTGAACTTTAGGGGATTCATCTTTAAACACTATTGTCAGAGTTTTTTGAAGAATGTTACAAGATCTGTCATGTGGTTTGAGCACTGCCGTGATTTAACCACCTTGTTTTTGACATAGAACATGACGAAGTTTTATAGGAAGGTGTTGAAAATGCGATTCATGGAGAAATAATATCTAGTGATGATATTTTTTAGACCAAAGGGCATCACCTTATAAAATTACACTCCTTGAGGTGACCTGAAAGAAGTATATTCTTCATATCCTCAGGCCATTTGGATCTAGTTGTATCCAAAATATCCTTCCATGAATGAAAGGTCCTCATATATGGTGGTTGCATAGATAAAACATTTTGTGATTTGGACATGAAAATAATCTTTTGTGATGTTCTAATTGAGGTCCCCAAAGTTGATGCAGACTCTAATATGTCCATTCTTATTTTTTTAGTGACTATGTTTTCTAGAAAGATCAGATATTTTAAGTCCTAGATTAAGTTATCCTGGATTAGCTGGTTAACTTCAACCTTTATTTTGGTAGCATGCATTGGGTGGGTCCTTCTGGCTGCATAGTTATATCCATGATGGTCTTTCGGCAAACCCTGATGATGAGTTGAGACAACATGATCGAGGGAAAGAATTTATGTGTAGTTATATGAAAATAATCCTAGATTCTTCTTTATTAAGGAGGTATATGCTTATTTCTCCTTGAAATGCATAACCACACTGATCAGAGTGGGTCACGGGTTATCTTTGGTGCCCACTTTTATTTCCCTAAGATCCTCGGTTGTGGTGAATACACCTTCATCAAATGAAGGAGGGGCGTCATTGAGGTCTTCTTCTTCTTCTTCTTCATCCTCATCATCATCTTCCTCCTATTGAAATGGGGATAATATTCTCGATATGAACTCTCTGGATTTGGGAGAGAAATAATCTTCTACCTTAGTGATTAAGGAATGAACTATCGGGGTTAACAAGGATAGGTCGGGAGCCACTTTGTTTGGGCTTTCCCTAATGTCATATGAGACAAAATTTTCTTCAGCGTTTTTGGAAGTGGTAGCCATAACGAAAGTCATAAAAATGAATGAGTCTGTATTCAATCTTGAACTTATGCATTCATCATTGTTGATGGGTAATACATACTCTTCCATGAGTGGTTGGAGGGGATCAGTGACATCAATTTCCAATCCATTTGAGGTAGTGATCTAGTCATCATCTTTTGAAAAGGGTTATTTCCCTTTTGGTCCATAGAACCCTGCATCGTTGTAATGTGACTCACGTGATTCAAATGGGTATTTATCGGCATGAAATGTCATGTTTTCCCATTATACCATTATTTGATGCAATCATAGTATGATGATAGAATTGTGGCGTGGTTATGTTCTAGGGCCTCTTTAACATGATGTAGAAGGCCATACTTTTCTGCACTGCCAGAAACTCAGAATTAGATATGAGATCTCCAAGACAAGTTTTATTCTTGATTATTCCCAATGGGTTTTTCTTGCTTTTATCATATCGTAGTAAAGTTGTAGTTGAGGGTGTTAAACTGTCCTCATTGTAGCCCAATAGATGAAGTGTTCTCAATGGGAGGAAGTTGACTCAAGAGTCACTGTCGATGAAAATTATTTCAACATCAATGTCGTTTATCTTTCCAGAAACATTTAAGATTTTCTTGTGACTTTTCATGAAGGATTCTTCATACTTGTATGTGAAGGAGACGACAGCATAGAATTCATCAGGATTGGTGTCTATTCGATAGACTTCGGTATCTGAAACATCGACCTAAAATTACTAGGGACTTGGAAAGGCATGATGAGTGCCTCCCTTAAGTCTATAGATAATCTCAAGGCATCTAGGATTGATACCTTATCCAGTACTATGGCTTGTTTTTTTAAAATATTTTATTTCTTCTCTCTAGTTCGGTGCTTACCAACATGGGGATTATCCTTTATGATATTTTAGGGGATTAAGATTTAGATATAGATGGCCTGGCCTCAGTGAAAGGATCTGGTGGCGCTATGGTATGTTGTGAGTTTGTCAAAATTGGTTTTCCTCTATGCCCTAGGCAATTGGATATCTGTTCATTCTCCGACAGATTCTCTGAGATGACCGGGATCAGATTTCTTCCATTGGGGTAGAGGAACATTCTTGTTTCTGTTCTGTCTATTAGGGGGTTCTTCTATGAGTTATTGTAATATTAATGGTTTGATCTAAGGTGTGATGGAGATTTTGACTCTTGACAAGATCATGTCATCTAGTGAACCCTCTGTTTCTGTGGTCTATTTTTTTTGGCCCTCCGGTTGGATGCAGGGAATTCAGGTTTACTACCAGAGTCTCCTTCAATTAATGGTTCCATCAAGTGAGTGACATTAATAGTGCCAAAGATCAGTTCTTGAATCGAAAATACATTTGTTCGACTGTCTTCATTAAATGGTGTCGCTTGATAGGATTGTGCATATCGTTTCATTGGGATGGGAGGTGCTAGTTATACCAAAACATCTGGTATTAAGTCCAAATGTGTCAAGGACTTCTTTAGATTTTGTGACATCTCATCTTCATACTTCTTTTTTATGCCCTTATGGCCCTCATAGGACTTTAGGGGCTATGGATGATGGTCATGTCATATTAAGAGATATTGGGGGAGTGGTTGGTTGCTTCAATTTCTTCTAGAAGATGTCATGGAATTGGTTGTATGTTATCAAAGTCATCCAAATATCAAATTGTTTCTCCTTTTTGCTGGTGACTTCTTTCCATTCCCCTTCCCCTCTTGAGTCTTGGGTGGAGACATACGCCACTTGTGCTGGCTTCAGAACCAACTTGACTTTCCTGGTATCCACTATTTTGTTTGAGATCCATGAAGACAAATCAATCTTGGATGGTGTGTCATAATATCCAGTGAGAGGGGAAATAATTTGGATAGTTTTTGAGACACACTTCATCAGATTTCGTTGTTATGGTATCTAGAGAAAGTTTCAATTCATGTTGGCTTTGAAGTAGTCGTGGTATCGGTTTCCTCAGAACGAGTAGAATTTAATTATCACTCATCGAACTAATTTATTTTATCACCCCTACACTTATCTTTCCACAGAGGGGTGGTCGTGGGATTCTAGGAGTTTCCACACATTTTGGTGGAGGGCTAGCAACCGGAGCTGGTGGAGGGGGAGGGATAAGCAAGACATAAGTCGCTTCATCTTTTAAAATTGTTTTTATTCAAACTGATGGGGCCACCTGAGACATGATATTGGTCCACTTCAAAGAGTATTCTATCTGTTGGGCAATGGCAGAGAAATCTCAAAACCCACTCATGTACTTCATTGGGATGATCAGTGTACACAATTAATCATGGAGGTTATTAAGGTATATGATGGGAATTTTATCTGGGGAGAGCGACCAGTTCAGGGAGTAAGTCTTGAATTTACATCTATCAATGAGGTCTAAAACTCCTTCATTCCCTCAATGCTTGGAGTTCATTATATCACTGACCATTTTCTTAGGCAATGTCGAAATGAGCTATAACAAAAACTATTGCCAGAGGTGTCCCAGCCCATGAATGAGTTAGCTAGCAAGCTAGTGTACCATAAAAAGGATAATCCGGATAGGGTTTTCACTAAGAAGATAAGTTTAACAGATTTTTGCTGCTCTGGGGTGCCCATTATCTGATAAAAGTAAGACGCATAGTGCATTAGGTGTTGTTCCGGGTCTCCTGGTCCATTGATCACTAAGAATATAGGATTTACAAAATTTGGCAGTGGCAGAGCATTTGTCTCCCAATCAGGGTAGGTATTGTGATCTGGGTCCATCAGAGTGCTCCACCCCTCCAGGGCATCTAGTCAAGCTATTAGTTTCTTGATGATATACGGGAACCCTTAATGCATATCCTACCGGACATGAGCATGGGTGGGTACAACAGAAGCTAAATTTGGACATTCCAGTGCAATTAGAATTGGGGGAGGGGATTCCCAATTGGGGATATAAAACTTGGGTTTTCCTGAATATACTATAGTAATATTCCATGTGGAGGAATGTCTTGATATCCTTTCGGAGCCGAATTTAAATAGCTTGACAGTCCCAGTTCATGATTGTATGGGCATCCGACCTTTACTTCATTTTCTGGGATGAGTGCCTTTGGCTTGGAACTTCTTCTGGGAACACGTGTTGAAATTCTACAGGAGGAAAACATCTAGAACGATAGCTTCCTCGACATAGCATGGCATTAATTCTCTTGATCTTCTTCATTTGTTCCTCCTTCTTGGAAAATCATTCCTTGAGAGTGAGGGACACATTCTTATGGGGGAGGAGGTGGTGGGTTATAAATGACATAGGATTTATTCTTCTCCTTATTGGATTTTCGCGGGGGAGGTAATGACGGATTGACTAAGGAGGTGCCGAAATATTGGATTTCTCTCTTATTTTAGATATGCACACAATCATGATTAGTGTGGGATACCACTGGGAGGGAAGCGTATTCTCATGTGTCCTCTCCCTTTGTAACAATTATTTTAAGATCCATTCGATTTATGTTTTCCATGCTAATTTATGTATACCTAATTGGGGGTGGTGTACCTGGTGCTGAATGGTAGGGAAGACTTAGGCATCCGTTGTTGGTGTTTCTTCTTCCATTATCCTGTATTATTTGGGTTTTGTGGCAAAAACCGACAAAAGGGACCCTTGATCTGACCTCATAATGTGTTTTCATCTCAAAGTGTATGAAGCATGAGATGAGGAGGAACGAGTTACGTCTCTTCCCATCTAATTCTTAGATGGGAGAATACAAATGTTCGTTGTGTGGGAACGTGAGAAAAAAATGCCCCCAGCCCTGTGAGTTGGGGTTTCTACTATTTTTCTATTGATGCAACATGGCCTGATCTTGTTGGTCTTATGGAGGAACATTGTTTTAAAAATGCCACAGCCCTACGGGATGGGGCTGTTCTCATATTACTATGGTAGCTGATGCTATTTCCACCTTTTTTTTCATACATTCCCATATAGGTGTGAATTGAGTTTGGTTCTAGATCCACACATGATTTATGTTCCATTTAAGACATGAGAACTTCTTACTAATTGGCATCCTTTAGGTTGGAAGCCTGCTAGATGTTCCTAGTTTCTTGGCTCAGAAGCTTTTTGATGACCTGATATCATTGGGCCTAAGTCCTTGGAGACTTACTATGGGCTAGTTTTTGTTGATTGTTTCATCTTTCATTAGCCGGGATTTCATTTGATTACCACATTTGGGTAATGACATAGCGAGATTTTTTTTAATGAGGATGGCTTTACGGTACATGGGGTTATGTTTAGAGCTCCATGTTCTCCCCATCCCCAAATATAAACACTATACTAGGTGTCACCACTGAGGAAACAAAACTTGTGGAGTGTGTGAAAGAAATCCAATTCTAGGTTTTAATATCATCTTTTTTAGGGAAATTTTCATGCAAACGGGAGGGCTTCCAGGTTGATTAGATGACAGAGAATCCCTAATATGTTGACATGACCTCTATACCCTTCATAGGGCATGAAATTTTCTTTTATCTTGAGAAGAGTCATCAAGATGTTGATGCAAATGTCACACATACATTCCTATGAAAAATCCCATGGTATGTTAAAGTGAGAAGTGGCCGCAAGCCAATACATCACTGGTATGTTATCCCTAGCTTGTTGTATTCTCACGAACAACATATTCTGCTATAGTTCCTTTGGGGAATCCTCTATATGATATGCCCAACTTGGATAATTTTTAATGATTTCATTCCATGTAGTGGGGCTGGTAGAAGCCTAATTGATATGTGAATGGAACAACCATGGAGTAGAAGATATGTGTGGCCCCTGACCACCCTCTAGTTGAGAAAGGATATCTCTCATTATAGACAATGAATTTTACATGTCTAACTCCATGTTTCTGTGTTCCTCAGTATAGTAGGGATTTCTCACATTTTTCCTGAAAAGGGGAGGTCCTTCTTTCCAGTATGAATTTTGATTACTGGAAGGACATTCACAATTGGTTTGAAAATGGAAAGGACTAAAGTTAAAACTTGATTCCTAACAACGGTGAGTGTACTTACGGAGTATACCAGGGAGAATACCATAATGGTGTATTTCAATGATGGGATGACTTTCTCTTTTCTAGATTTCACTACAGGGAGGTCCTTCTTGATGACTTCTATGATAGAGATAACAACCGTCACAGATTGATATTTGGATACAGGGATAATTTTTGAAGTGTATGTCCTAGAGAGGGCCTTCATGATTTACCATAATGAGGAGAGGACATTTTCATTTATTGATGTTACTATGGGAAGGGACTTCAAGACAACTACCATTATTGGGAGGACCTTCACAATGACTATCATCATGGCAATGACTACCATCATGACATGACGTTCGACTACAGGGAGAAGCATATTTGTAGTGAATATCTTGGGGAGGACCATCAGGGTGGACAACCACAAGGGGATTGCATTATTATTGTATGATCTTCAGGTCAAGGGGAGGGTTTCCCTGATATGCATCTGGAGATAGGCTCACGTAATCAATCATTCCTGTCCCATGGTGCCAGCCCCTATGAGTTCTCTAGGGAGGAACATTAGAGTTGCTGGTAGCAACTTTGCGGGGAGATCCTTCACAACCACAACATCCACTATCATAATTTGGAAATGGACTGATTGGCTCTTGATAAGATATTAATATTTGTTCGACGGATTCAAGAAATATAGCATCTGGTAGAGTAGGATCTTGTATATTCTCATCATTGCCTAGTTTCCTTTGGAACATTTATTTTTTGGGTACTCTCTTGTGGGTAACAGGGGCCACCTACTATTGTGAAAAACCTTCATATACAGGTCCCTATATTTTTGGTTCCCATGATTATGTCAGGATACAACGATGAGAATCTTGAATTATGGTAGGGATATATGCATACCCTTGGGTGACCTCCATGTTGGACTGACATCTACCAGTAGGAACTGATTTTTTTTTCATGATATGGTTATCCGTGTATCATAGGAAGTTTTAGTCAAACCTCCTGGACTTGAGCATGGATACATAAATACGTTGAAGTTAGCTAACAATTTTGTGAGTAAGTCATTCTATTTGAGGAAATCTGGTCATAGGCCTAGTTTCTCACCAATGTCGCCAATTCAAGGATATCTTGGTAGTTCTGGAGGATATGGTGTGTATTAGACATCTGATATTCCATCATTTCCATGATGTGTTGTGATACTTCTTTCGCTAGAATGGGTATGAATACCCAATCCAATGTTGGAGCTAAATTTTGTGCCTGCTCTCATCATCCATAGGTTATAAGTAGGTACTGACAGTTCTTCTGTACTGGGACAAAGGAATGAGTCTTCCACCAGTTGTCTTCTCGGGTTTCCCATGTATTTGACTTATGGGATTCTTATTCATGAGTTGTAATTTTCATCTTCTCTCTTTCCATTGTATTTGTTTCATGGTTTTTGTATGGATCCTCATGAATTTTAATCTGCTTTATTTTCTTGCCTCCCTATTTCAATGAAAGTCTTGATACTTATAAGTACGTTATTGTGCCTGAATGTTGCTAGTTTCCATCATATTTGGATGATGGGATTATTGTGGATTAGAAAATATCTACATATGCCTGTAATTTGCTTCTCGTTCTGCACGGCGAGACTGATGAGTACGAAAAGGAACATGCGTGGGCTCGTATTATTCAATACTATTTCTGTGGAGATCATGGGTGGAAGGGGATGAGGTGTATGTCTACCCGTTGAATGCAGATGCATTTGTAAGAAGGAGCTACTCCATATGAACAATGATGATAACATGTTCCTGATTACATGTTTTTCACCATCAGAGGGCAGCCCGAGGGGCTAGTGTATTCAGAACATTATTAGATTCCCTCAACCGAATATCCTCTTCAGAATGAAGATATGTGGTCATCTGGTGTTGTCGATGATTCACTCAGGAAGGGGATCATTAGTAGGACCCCTTTGTAGTTGATATAAAGTAATCTTCATCAACTTTATCTACCTCCCTATCAATGTGGAGATATCCACTGTCATGCTCTAAGGATAGGCTCCTGAAACGGTTTGATATGACCACTATGGACTCCTTTTGCTGGGGTATTGGTCATGGCCGAGGTGGTGGATGGAAAGCCTTTGTATGAAAAAGATGTTATTATGTAGCCTCCACTGTAGGGAGAGTACCATTTTGGTGGTACTCATTGATCAGTATGTTGGACCCCCAAAAATAAAGACGTCGAGTTGGCAAGGGGGTAATGTCCTTCATCGGGGCCCTACCCAGCTATGGGATCACTGAGGCACATGTCTGAACATGTCATTGGGATTCCATTTCGATTGATGGTTTCCCTACAAAAACCTACAACATAAATATATGATATACACAGACAACAAAACATCTTCAAAGTATCATCTCTTGATTATATACATTTTTTATGATTCATCTTGGCCCTCATGATATTTTTTGTTGTTTTTAGTTGAAGGGGCTTGAGGTGGGTAAAATATACACCTTGGTATTGGATTCACATTGTGTTCCCCATTTTTTGTTCAACATCAATGTTGAAATGTTAACAGGTTTGGGAAAAATAAAAAAAATGGTCTGGCGTGTGATCATTTTCCTTTTATTATAGAGACTTTCCGGTCACTATCATTTTTTGGACCTGATCTGCAACATTATCCTTTATGTGGGGGTTTAATTGAACCCATGGTGACTGGGTATTTTATCCCTTCTACATTATCAAGGTGGTGCCACAATAAAATGGTCATAGCAGGCGATTGCTTGTGGTTAAGTATTTTTGAAATTAGTAATCTTATGATATGACTTCCTCAGATGGTCTCCAGTGGGTTCATTTGTTGAGGTATAAACACCCAAAGGCCCTGGTATCCATGATATAAGGACAAGATTTCAAACGGTAGGCGCTCATTGGATTAAGATTTCGAAAACAACGCCTAAGGACTCCATTGGTCGAGGGGATGGGAGGTCAGGCTCATCACACCATTTTGGGTGGAATTCGGGCCAATTCTGAGACTCTCTTATACATTTATGTCATGTTTATATGTTCTCAAATACTTAGTTCATTCCTGAATAGTGTATACATGGGATACCCATGGTTTTTAGGATCTTTATAGGCATGTATGTATTTGATTCTACAAAGGAAATGATAACATAATCCATGCAATAAGGTGCTCAAGTGTTTATCCTCTTCCAGGTGTGATGGGAGATGCCTATATGATGGTTTCAGACCCATTATATGGGATTCATAAATATCCTTTAAAGATGAATTAAATCCAATGTAGTTTGATACGGGTTTGGGATTATGTGTGGAAACTTCCCATTTGAAGGGAATTATTGGGTGCACCCATTTGGCAGCGCACCCCTTTGGAGCTCATTCATTCAAGATGGTGTCCCACATATCCTAGTTTGAATAGGAATCAGAGTTCTCGTAGTTTAGTACAAGTTGGGGCTTATGCATGGAAGCTGTCCTTTTGAGGGAACATGACTGGGTGAACCCTTTTTGGAGGGTAAAACTTTTGTGATCGGGCCATCAAGCAGGCGTCCTACGTATCCTAGTTTGAAAAGGATTCAGTGTTCTCATATTTCTGTAAGGGGTTGTTGTATGAATTTTATAATCAACACAAATCTATAAGAAAACATGATTCATAATCAGTGTGAGAAATAAGAGGATGTGATATGTTCAACCATCCACAGACCTTCTCTTCTGCTAATGGGAGAGGATGGGCCTACAGTGTAACAAGCTGAGGTTATGGTGGGTGAGGGTGTGGAGCAATAAACCCTTCAATTTAGGATGACATCAGGGGTCATATGGCTCAGCTGTCAGAAGAATATGGACTTACCTCAGTGGGAGTTCCCCTTAATGAGCTATTGGAAAGGGGAGGAATGTCGCCTCTCACCAAAGGGAGAGAAAACATGATTCCTTTTACAGATCATCGTTCCTCATTGAATGGAAAATAATGTGATCATCCCTAGTCCCTAGATCATGGAGGTTCACATCAACGTCTCAAGGATGGTCTCTAGGTTACCATGGAATGTAGAATTACATATATGCTGGGAGCCCAAAATGTTGTGGGGGTATCCTTCATGACACGTCTTTCCATCTTTATGTATACATAATGGTCATGTTGATGTGATCGATGATCTGATCATACAGGTTCAATGGCTTTGGAGGAGGCATTGGGATGATACTGGGGGATTAGTTCACAGAGGGGCTATGGAGGAATGGATGGTAGTAGAGGGGTGAGATTGGAGCTAGAGGGAAGGACACCCAAAAAATCTCCATTCTTCTCTCTATTTTATCATGATGGATGGGGGAGTTCCATATACCATAGTGGTATGCAGGTAAATGGGTCATCTGCTTACAAAAGCAATACACATGCTTGGGAATGGCCAACCGTAAAAAACAATGGTATGCGGTCCTAGATGTGGTCCACCGTGCCACTTCAGGTTCCACCCACATTCTGATGTAGTATGCAGTGTGGGGTTCAATCTGCATTGAGATACATTAGGAAGAATTCTGTATTGATGGAGGGTTTTGGAAACATTCATTCATCGGGAAATCATCCACAAAGACTTTTTGGTGTGTGATGACACCAATTAGGTTAACTTTTTACCCATTATTGTTATATTTCTTCTTTTTATGGTTCATGTATTGTTATTCCTATGGAAAAATGGATCAGAATTTTAATTTCGTTGATGATTCGAAATCGATGCTGGAATCCTCCCCAAATTCTGTCTTCCAACCTCTTGGGTATCCTTTTTTGCTTTATTCATATATCCTTTCTTCTTTTTACCTATGGTTTTTTATAATGAATTGGGACAAAAATATAAATATGAATTATGCACCATTTTGAGAAGCCCATGAAAAGATATCTCGAACCTCAAAAGACTAAGTCAACTAGGGTTTGCAAAGTTTGTGGTTCATAAGTCATAGTTCGTGGAACCCTACCGATTTTCTTCATCTGTGAACTACTGAGTTAGAGAGATGGTATATGGATGGACTTAACACACTTGATTACTCTAATGATGTGGTTCATAGGTATCGAGGTTCAATGGCCATCGTTTGTAGGCCAGCGCCTCATGGGTCCTTTCACGTACGAATGGTTCTCAGTTTAGGCATTCCGAGAACCCTTCCCATTAACAGTACACGTGCCACTTAAATTCCTTGTGGAAATAAATTTATTCAAATTTCCTCTGATGTTTGCAACCCAATTTACATCCATTTTCTTCCCTAGACAAGTAGGAATGATTGTTTCCTTCTGAAACGTTATTGTGGGAGTATTTTCTTCCCTTTGCAATGTTTTTCAAGACCCTACAATTACCTCAATTGGTATATATTGTATTGATACAATCCTTATTCTTCCTCTATATGTTTTTTTATAATTTTGAAAAATGAATGTATTTATACTCTCTTCCCTGATTCATTTTTATAGTCATTCACTCCCCTTGAATAATTCACTTTCCCATGGACACTAAATTCACATAAATATCAATATTAATTATCATTGATATGATTATTTACTAAATAAATTATCACTTATAAATATGGTGTTTTGCAATAAAATTTATTTGACTAACTAAGGAATTATTGGTAAATTTGAATCTTTTAATCAATAAATATAAATGAAGATAAATAACATTGTTTTTGAATTAAATCAATTATTCAATATATGAGGAATGATTTATACATGCATGACATGGGTGTGGACCAATAATATATATCCCCTCAATTAATTGGTAGTCACATGAGGAGAATTTTAAGATATCATGAAATCACTTGGCCAAACCCTATGATTTTGTACCTAGTAGTTTCAAAATATCCAATGAATTGTGATGATGGTATAGGTATCACGATACTAAGTTGATGACATATAATAATTACGAATTGAATTCATTCTTAATTTTTTTATTATAATCCCTATGATTTTCACAATTATATTATATCTTTATGCATTTCATTCTCATTTATTGATTAAATTGTAATCATTTTCATTTATTTACCATTCCACAATGATTGTGCAATGTATTTTTAAGATAGTAATATTTTCAATTATATGTCGTGTGTTTTATGTTAATTATGTTTTTATATTGATTATTATCAATAATATTTTCACATTAATATTATCCCTAGATACACTTCCTTCTTAGTTTATCAATTTCATGACATGTGTTTCTAGTTATATTGGAATCTATGTTGATTATAATAATTGATTAATGATTTGTTCTACTATACACATCCCTTAATGAGCATTTGATATAAATTTTTTTGTTTACTTTCCCAATAATCCATGATGTGTACTACAAAAGATATGAATGAATAATTTAGTTCGAATAATGGTACAATAAAATAATATTTTGTAATTTGTTTATGAACATGTATTATATGAATAATGTATATATCTTTTTTTACTAATAATACTAAACTATATTTCGATTTGGGATGTGATTCCTTGTATTATATTCTAATTTATTAATTGAGGCACCAGATCTAGGTTACTGGGGTTAGGGTCACTATACAGACAGAGGATAGTTTAAACATTCAACATCCCTTTTCAAATTTTCATTAAAATCAATCACATATTTCAAATCATCATAAAAATTATAGTAAGAATTAGAAGAAGAATTATTATTTTTAATTCATTTTAATTGCGATTTAATTTTAGAAACATGTTTCTTAATATTTTCTATAATGTTTTAATACAAATCATAATTTCTGAAAACATATTTTCTCGGCCATTCATTTTCATCATTTAACTCAGAAATATCTGAATTCTCAAAATCATGGTCATATTTAGAACAACCAAAATAAAATCTAGAATCAAAAAAATAATTTAGGGAGGCCATGATTTTTGGTTTATCATATTATCTATCTTTTTTAGATTTTTTTTTAAAAATTAGACTCTTTGGTATATCTTCAACTAGTTTTTCAGTAAATGTTTCTTTATTTTTGCTTTTTAATTCGCACTGTTGTTTCGGGAAGTGATACATGAAGTGCCTTTTCATTTTGTACTCAAGACACGTAACATCTGAAGCATTATAATTTTTATTTCCTTTTATATCTCCCTAATATTTTATGGTTTGATATATTCTTTTAAATCAAATCATGAATCATTTCTTTTATAATATTTTTGGGATCTATTCACAATTGATTCCATATCCTCTTTATCACTATACTAAATTTCATAATTATAAGACTTAAAATAGTTAAAATTTAATGATATAAAGTATACCCCAATTATTTTTTCTAACTATAATATTCAGTTATAATTTGAAAAACCAAATCATACTAAAGTAGTGATCCAATCAATACATCAATAGTGAATCTATTGATGTTATTTCTTTCAATGATGGGGAACTTATTTCCATGTCTTTTTTTGGTAGTGATATTATGAAACATTCAAAAAGTACAAAATTTTCAAAAGTACTTCATAGGGAATTAATTCAATTAATAATTCTTATGAATCATTATAATATATAGTCTTCACATTAATAATCACCCATATTAATGTTTTGGTACTATGGTCAAAGCATTCCAAGCATAGTTCGAATAATTTTTACATATCCAAGATCAGTGGAATTTAGAATCCTATAAATCTCATTAGCTATCTTACATGAAGACTCATGAATAAACACACATTTTTGGTAGAAAAATATAAAATATTTACTACTTGTTTTTATAAAACATATATATTATAAAAATTTCCTTTAAGAGTTATGGGTCAATATCTCATAGTGTGTTTGATTTTAAAATGATTTAATAGTGTCATATATATTTCTTCTTGTAGTATTCATCCATTATTGATTGAGAGTAACCAAAATCAATACAATCAAAATGAGGTGGAATCTGAAGAGTTAACTCATCATTTAGGTTTCATTCCTGTAATACTGTAATGATTATTTCTATTAGACAACAATGTCTAGGATATAGGAAAATGTAATAAAATATAAATAGATACTCCATATCTAATGGGAATTTTATCTTAATACCATGTGGTCAATATGAAGAAAATAAATAGTACTATTAATATGTCCTTTATAAGGCCATCAATTCATACTAATTTTTTTATTGGATAGGGTGAAGGAAAATGGTCCGAAGTGTGGTGAATATGCTTGTTTTTTAAAATAAATAAATAAATTTATTATTAAATTTATTTTAAAAATCTAGTTATTATTATTAAAAAATACAAATAAACCATAGAATATTTATAGCGGTTCAATTCAAATTGGACCTAGTCCACACTTATATATCTCTACTCTGTAAGACGAAAATTTTGGACTGATCTAATTTTTCAATAAAAATCATAACATGATAACAACATAATTTTTTAGTGTAAATAAAACCAATTCAACTGAGTTTTTTATTGGGAGTCTCAATTGAATAACAAGAGTAAATATTGACTATAGAATTCATAACCCATTGGGTCCTAATATTAGAATCTGGGAGTCATAACCCAAATGAAGAAGGAATGAATGATTTTTAAGGTAAAAGTTTGAAATATAAGTGACAAAACATGTGATAGACGGGATTTACTATAGTAGAAATAAGAAACCAAATTGAAATAAATGAAAAAAAAGTATCCAAAATATCTGTTTTTTAGTAGTGTATCAGGATGTCTCATCAAGGTAGTAGAAATAGATTTATAATGTAATTTTTAAACACATGGAATTTCATCTAATTGATGAAAATTTCATTGAATTTGGATTTATTCATAAAACATTTCATTAATCAGAGTAAATATTTGTTTCCCAAAATATTTTATTCTCATAACTCATGTCTTTGAATGTTTCATATGTACATTAAATAGGATATGTAAAATTGATAATGTAAACTCTAACTGGGTAAAGTAATTTAAAATCAAACATTATTGTTTTCTAAGAGTAATAAAATTATCAATTTAAAATAATCTATTTTTTATTTCATTACATGAAAACTAATTCAAACTATTTTTAATTAGTTGATGAATAATTCAAATAGTATATATATCAATTTTTAGTAGATATTTCATAATTATTGTAAGTAAAATGTTTTATTTTAAAATAAATTTTCCAAAGATGTTCTAATTTCATAAAGTGCATAAATATTCAAAAATTAATTTTAGTGAATTAAATATTACAAAATAAGTTTGAAAATTTTCAACATAAAAAATATTATTTTATAGAATAATAAGATAAAAAATATACTCAATATAAATAAAAATAGAAAAAGGAAATTTATATTTTATGTATTGGTGTGAATAAAGAAATAACTAAACACAATTTCAATATATTTAATATATACAGAAAAATTATCTTTAATGATTGTTTCCTCTAGAATTAGGGATGACCTCATTGATTGAAGGTTCAAATATTTTAATCGGTTTCTAATAGGTTTGTTCATAGAATCGTAAACATCCAATGATTCTATATCCTTTTGGACCTACTTTCCTAAGGTAGGCGCTCATTAGTTGTGGACTGATGAGGCTTAAGAATTTGTATTGGTCAAGAATATGGGAGGTTGGACTCATCACACCTTTTTGAGGGGAATTATTGTCTACTCTAAGACTCTCTTTGTAGATTTAAGTTATGTTCGTGAATCCTAATTACATTACCAAGTATAAAATGAGATTTCCTTTAGATCTGACATTCAATGATTGATATGTAGGAAATTTAGAGAATCTTTTATATGTATTCCAGGTTCTTCATCAATAGATAATCATCTGTATTTGTTTGAGATTCTTAGTCAATGGTATCCTTCAAAAAATAAATGTCTCTTGGGCATTATGATGACTATACTGGTTTTAAAGCCACTCAATGGGGCACTTGAAGTTTATTTTTCATTCAGAAGGACATGGATTATTTCAGAGTTGGGATCATACCTGCAGATGGGCTACCTACATATCTTTGTTTTAGAAAAAGAATCAGAACCCACGTAGTTCAAGTGAGGGAGTATGATATTTATGCATGATTGATGGCTCAAAGAAAGATTTCATGATTACTTTTACACTCTAAGCTCACGTGAGTCATTCTCGGTGTGAGAAACAAGAGTTATTGCTGAAACTAGATAATTATGCCTCAAAATATGCAATGATGTGGGGATTATGTATGTATGAATGCCCAAGATAGATGAGTATTGGGTTTTACTTCAGGGAAGAAACCCAAGAACAAGGTCCATAAAGGTGTATGTAATTTATGGAGATTTGGATACTCTAATCTTGGGGCATACTCCTAAGGAAGATTCCCAAGTTATGAGGGGACTTAATATTGGGCTTTACTCCTGAGAAGGAAGACCAGATCAAAATTAAATTAAGACTGGTTAAGAGAAATTATGACTGGGGTTACTCCTGAGAAGGAGTCCCAGGTTAAGGGACTTGGGGCTTACTCTTAAGGAGGATGCCCATATTTGTAGACTTTGAGACTAGGGATTATTATTGAAGAGGAAGCCCAAGTTTAGAGAACCATGGTTAGGGATTACTCCTGAGGAGGATTCCCATATTTGGGAACTTGGATATTGGGGCTTATTCCTGAAATGGAAGCACAAGTTAAGAGAATTATGACTAGGGCTTACTCCTAAGGAGGATGCCCAGATTAGGGGACGTGAGGCTTAATCCTGAAAAGGAGGCCCAAATAAATGAGGAATTGGGCTTACTCCTAAAGAGGATGCCCAAATTAATGATAATTTGGACTAGCAATTACTCCTGAAAAGGAGGACCATGTTAAGGATTCTCTCATCTTAAAGGATGAGGTTGAATGAATCAAATCTCTGACCTTAGGGACATGAGGATATGTAAATCACTAGGTTTTAAGAGATGATCCACAAAATTCATTTCAGATAACGAACCCAACAATGAAATCATGCCATGAATGGCTTTGGAGAGAGTTTAGAATGCTTAATCCTGAAGAGGTGAGGTGGATAGGTTTAAGAGGGGTTAAATGGGCGGGAAGGGCACCCACAAAGAGAGGGGCACAAAAGTACTACATGGGAGCGCATGTACTGCATGGGCGCACAAGTCCTGGTCGCGCAGGTGTACCTGCGCGATTCATGTGTACATGAGGGACAACCAATCCTTAGTGTAGAACTTGGGTGAGGCATGGATGAGGCACTTAATACTACCCCTAGAGACTTCCAGAAGAGAGGCGCACAAGTTATATGGAAGGGGTAAAGCGGCGCAGAAGTGTGTCCATTTCCCTTAAGGGTTGGCCACCCAGGCAGGTAAGTGTTGATGAGTTTCAATACTTAGGTCTTCCTCCCACTCTTTAGATCTTCCTTTATAGGTAAGAAATTACCTTAGACATTTTCAGAAGCTTTGAGAAGAGACTAGGGAACTGGCAGCTAAAATCTGAGGTTCTGGAAGTTTGTTTTTAAATGGGGGGCCTACAGGGGGTATTTATAGGCTGGAGAAGACCCTGGGAGAATTTCAAAGAAGGCGCGCAAGTCACCTGCGCGACCAATAGGCGGTGCAATAGTATACTTTTTCGACCATAGTTGAACTTGCATGACCCAAGTGTATTTGAATCTTGGTTCATGCCTTTGTCAATTTTTTATGTTTCTTCAAAGGATGAATCACTTTGCGTTCAAGGTATTTCCCTTTTCAATCCGACTCTATTTTGGAAAGGAGCGTCAACAAAAGTCCCCCCGCAGAGTTGGATCCGGAGAGAAAAAAGGATTTGACTTTGAGGAAGAAAGAGAAACCAGGGGTCTTTGTGGTTATTGGCAGTTTAATTTCATGCATGTCAGACCTAAAAAGGATAATGTTTAAGAAAGAAATAGCTATGACCAAATGGGTTAAAATTGACTTAATTCCTTGACAACTTACCTGAAAACGTTTTACCACCCTCAAGTATGACGGAAAACATGTAAACTATGACTTAGGAAATTTTGAATCTGAGGAATGATACGAAAAAGGGATAAAAGGCATTAGAAGAAGTAGTTCCCAAGAATGAAGTTACCATTATTTAACAAACCCATTAGGGGGTTGAATTATGCAGGGCCACAAAAGGGCATTGGCTGCATAGTCACTTAATAGTATATTTTGGCTGAGTAGTCTGTTATGTAGACTATTAATGCAAGTCCACCTAACGGCACGTGATGCATATTCAGGCAAAAGAACTTTCAGAAATGTAATTTTCTACTGCTAAAAAGCCAGTGGAAGATTATGGAGATTCAAATTTTCCAAAGCATAAAGTTTTCTGTATGGAGAGAGGTACTTTAATATGGAGAACATATTCTCAAGAAAGATCGTCTAAGAACTGGATGAATGTCACTCCTACAAAGGTATGACCCAAATGCAGGGAAGAGAAATATAAACCATAGACTTGAATACTTTTAGATCATGAAAAATGACATGAAACAAATATATTAAGGATAGCTATTTTTTACAGATCATTACATATTTTTGGTAAGAACAATAAGGAAAAAAGAGGTTTTCTTCCCAAGAATGAAGTTACCATTATTTAACAAACCCGTTAGGGGGTTGAATTACGCAGGGCCACCTAAGGGAATTGGATGCATTGTCAATTAATAGTATCTTTTGGCTGATAGGTCTGTTATGTAGAATATTAATGCAAGGCCACCTAAGGGCACATGCTGCATAGTCAGGCAAAAGAACTCTAAATTTTTTTACATTTTTGTGACTAGAATTCAATAAAATGATTATGATGATCTGAAAATATTTAAGGTTAGGATTATGACACATAAATATGGGTATTTTCAAATGTATGAAGAGATACACATATCAATGCTAACCATAATCATGTTGTGGCTGGATCCGGAATTGAAATATTGGACTTCACTACGTATCCCATAAAGATGGAAATCAAGCCTTACATAGTTCTTGAAATATAGTTTAACGTCATGTGGGATGAAAGTGTAAGATATCTTAGTTTAGGGTCATTGAAACTAGACCATTACAATAAATACACAGTGTGTATTTTCATTGGGAAATTTTATCCAAGGGAATGAATGTGGAATTTGGGGTTAGGCACAAAAGACTTGGGGCTGGATTCGAGGGACACTCGAATGTTCCTATGTATCCCATAAGGATGGGAATCAAGCCCACGTAGTTCTAGAAATACCCTATGTACCTATTTGGTTCATACATGTGAAGTGTGAAAGGGGACTTTAGTTCAATGATGGTTTAACCCAAGATAAAAGGTTCAGGTATTGCCATGTATGCACATAGTCTTTAGAATATAACATGATTGAAAATCAATGTAAATAATGAATCCCTCTCAGGTGAGGATATCAAATAATATTTTATTTTATTGTCGTACATGACTAAGGTGTTGTACAGTTTAATGTCATATAGAATAGACGAAGGTGAACAAATGTAAAGATATTAATTTAGGGGGCGGTTTGACGAATCAACATCATATGAGATAGAGGTGAACTGATGTGAAGAAATTGGTTTCGGGCTTGAACCTTGGGAGGTTACCTATGTATCCAGCCTAGAAGGCAAGGATTAAAGTCCACATAGTTCAATTAAATAATGAATTAGTGATCAAGTTGTTCTTGGGGGCAATGACCCTGAAAATGGTGTTGGGACATACGCGTGGTTAATGGCCCAGAGAGTGTGTTATGGTTGACATTTTCTCTAATATCACGTGAGTCATACTCGGTGTGAGAAACAAGAGGCAACAACAACCTTAAAGATGCACAATTTAATTTCATGTAAGACATATGAAGGGACTATGCAGTTTAAAGTCATGTAGGGAGGACTATTGGTGTTGCACAGTTTAGTGTCATGTAGTAGGGACCAAATACAGTTGAACATCAAGTAAGACAAATATAGGGACATAGTTTAACGTCATGTTGGACGTAAGGGTGATGTATAGTTTAGTGTCCTATGGCTAAGATGATGGGGACAATACAGTTTAACGTCATGTTGGATAGAAAAGGGGACTATGAAGTTTAATGTCATGCATTGAGGTCAAAAGTGGGCACATTTTAACGTCATGTTGGACATATTATGGTCTTTTTCACATTTTAACGTCATGTTGGATGATGGCATCGTTTAACGTCATGTTGGACGAAAGGGATGATATAGTTTAGCATCATGTTGGGTGATAAGGAAGCAAATAGTTTAAGGTCGTATGCATGGACCCTTGGTTATGCAGTTTAACTTCTTGCTGTATGTAAGGGACTTCTTTATAGTTTAACATCATGTAGTTAGGACGTTACAGCTTAACGTCATGTTAGACGTAAGTGACAATAGTTTAAAGTCATATGCATGGACCCATGATGATGATGTAGTTTAACGTCTTTCTAGTTGAGAGAAATTCCAATAGTTTAAGTTCGTATGCATGGAACATTGGTGTATTTTGTGTTCATACAAAATATTTCTTCAGAAATCTAGCATTGGTTGGAGTAGTGATGAGTTCTCCATCCATTGAGATTAAAGAATAAGCTCTATTGGAGTATACCTTATGTATTAAATAAGTTCCTTCCCATTCTGGCTCAATCTTGGGATGTTTCATTCCTAGTATCGTTGGAGTTATGAGAACTAATACCAATTCTCCCTGAATGAATGAATGAAGATGAACTTTTTTATTGAAAGCTCATGCTATTATATTTTGATAGACTTCCAAGTGTTGCAGGGTGCACAATCTTTTCTCATCTAACCGTTCCAATTTATCCTATCTCTTTTGAGATTGTTCATCTGTAGATGGCTGATCACAAATGGATACTCTAAGCAACGATAGTTGAACCTCAATTGGAAATACTTATTCCATTCCATATACCAATGAATGTTGAGTTGACTACATTGCAGTGTGGGTGGTGGTCTGATAATCCAATAAAGCGTGAAAGAGTTTATCAGGCCATGATTTCTAATCTTTATCCACCATCTTTTGTAGTATATTTGAGAGAGTCATGTTGGTAGCTTCTATCTGGCCATTGTCCGCTGCATGATACTGAGATGAATGGTTGGATTTGATGTTTTATTATTGATACAACTTCCTTGTCTCAGATGAACAAATGTTGGTGCCATTGTCCGTCAATATGGTATAAGGGACACCAAATCTGGTACTGTTGTTAGACTTGATGAAGCTAACAATGAATTTAGAACTGACTTCTTTGAGGGGTATTGCCTTTGCCCATTTGGAAAAGAAGTCAGTAGCAGTAAGAATAATATTCAACTGCTTGGATGTAGCTGAAGGATAAGGTCCCACCACATCCATTTCCCATGTGGAAAATGGCAATGATTATTTATCATAATGAAGAAACTCTAGGGGTTGATGAATAAAATTCTCATGTACTTGGCATGAATGACACTTCTGTGTGAAATCAACACAATATCGTATCATTAAAAGCCAAAAGTATCCAAGCCTTCGAATTTGATCAGATAGTCTGTGTCGAGACTGGTGGGCACCATAAACCTCCGCATGCACTTCTTTCATGACAACCATTATCTCATCACCATAAATGCATCTGAAGAGAACTGCATCAAAACCCCTTTTGTAGAGAACTTTCTCTATGTGATCTGGGCTATCATAATGAGTGAAAGTGACCACACTTCTCCAGACTTGTTCTTTCCTAGCTCTATCAGGTGAAAGTGTTCCATTTTGAAGCTATTCCCTGATAGGTGACATCCATCCTGTAGTATGACCATATGGTTCAGATATGGGACTAATTTCATTGATTTCCTCTGTTCCTGTTTGAACATGATGTGAAATTGTATGATCATGGGAAATAATGATGGTTTTCTCATCCTGATATGGATCTTCTAGAGATGTGGATATATTAACCAGTGCAGCAGCTTGGGCATTTTGTGATCTTGGGACATAAGAAAATGTCAGTTCCGAAGGAAAATCTGACATTAACTCTTATACATAATCATACAAAGGGATTAATTTTTCTTTTTAGATTGTGTAATCCCCATTAACATGTTTGATTACCAGGTCTGAATCACCTTTCACCTTTAAGTGGTTCACTTGTTCCTGAAGTGAAAAATCAAAGCCTGCGATGAGATCTTGGTATTCTAATTCATTATTTGTACCACCTCCCAATAATGAAAAGGAATAGGGTAACACCGCCTTTTCTGGAGAAATGATCACAACTCCTATCCCAAGTTTGTTGAATTTAAGATTTTCCATTTTTCTCCCTGTTGGACTTCAGGAAGCATCATCGAAGTACATTTCCCATGTTTGAAGACTTTCTTGAATAGATAAGACTTCCTCATCAGGGAGTTCAATATCTGAAGATGTGTCTTCCACTGAAGGGTGTTCATCAAGGAAATTAGCCAGGGATTGGCCCTTTATGTCCTTTTGAGACACATATTGAATATCCAATTGCTGAAAAATAACTGCCCACCTTGCCAGACATCCTATAAGCATTGGAAGACTAAGGATGAATTTGAGTGGGTTATTGCGAGATAAAAATTGGACCTTGTGATGTTTCATGTAGTGTCTGAACTTGTGAACTGCAAAGATTAATGCTAGGAAGCACTTCTCAATATTTGGGTATGAGGTTTCTGCTTCAAGCATAGTCCAACTGAGATAGGAGAGGATGTTTTAATTCTGAGCATCATTCTTCTGAGTAAGAAAGGCACCTAATGATCACTCTAAATCAGTCACATAGAGGATAAATGGCCTTCCTTCAATAGGTGGCATTAACACTGGTGGAATCAAGATATAATTCATAAGAATATCAAATACTTCTTGACATTCTTCAGTCCACTTGTAAGTGACCCCCTTCTTCATCAATTTGGTGAAGGGTAAACTTTTTCCTGCCAAATTGGCGATGAATCAGCGATTATAGGATAAGTGTCCTTGCAGTCCTCTCAATTCCTTTAAATTTCTAGGAGGTGACATACCAAGGATTGAATTTTTCTTCTCAGGATCGACTTCGATGCCATGACGGCATACAAAAAAGATGAATTTTTTTTCCTAAGGTTACCCCAAAAGCACATTTTAAGGGGTTCATCTTCAAATTATGTTACAGAAGTTTGTGAAATATGATTTCAAAATCTGCCAAGTGAATAGAACGTTTTTTCGAGTTAACCACCAAATCATCCACATAACATTCAAAAAACTTCCCTAAAAAGGGTTTGAAGATATGATGCATGACACGTTGATATGTTGCGCCTGCATTCTTTAGGCCAAAGGGAACTGCCCGATAGCAAAACACAACCTAAGGGGATTTGAAAGCGGTAGATTCCTCATCTTCTGGAGCCATTTGGATTTGATTATACCCAGAATATCCATCAATGAAGGAAAGTGCTTCATAACCATAAATTTCATCAATTAAGAGTTCTGTAATTGGTACTATAAAATCATCCTTAGGACAATGATGATTAAGATCTCTGAAATCAATGAAAACTCTAATTTTCCCATTCTTCTTTTTCACTAGGACAATATTATCCAACCACTTCGGATATTGAACTTCTCTGAAAATGTTAGAATTGATGAGCTTATCCACTTTAGCTACAATTTTGGAATCATAGGTTGGGTGTGTTCTTCTTGTGGCTTGTTTGAATCCTTGATGTTCTTCTGGAAAACCAAAACGATGAGTGAAAACATCAGGAGCATGCCCTGGAATCTCTATATTGTTCTAAGAAAATATAACTCGATTTTTCTTTAGAATGGAAATATACATCTCTTTCTTTTCAAGAATCGTGGTTGCACTAATTAAAGTGGGGTGTTGATCTTCTTTTTTACCATGATTTATTTCTCTGAGTTCATCCACGGTGGTAGCGATACCCTCTTCAAATGCTAGAGGAGCATCCCTAATATATTTTTCTTCTTCTTCAACATGTGTTAGTTCTTCTGTTTCTTCTTGCATAGTAGATGATGATGTATAATTTTCATGACTAGAAGAGATGTTAAAATTTGAACATCTTGAAGAAGAAGCTTCCATTTCCGACCCGATTGATGATTAAGGGCCTTCCTTGGGTAATAAAGAGGAGATGATGGATTAAGAATTGACATCATCTTTTACCTATGATATTTATATAACTTTATCTGACCTGATTGGCGAAGTATAGACTTTCTGAATTTCAGCAGATGAAATGAAGACATCCCCATTTTAGCTTTCAACATTGCTTAGTGAATCCCCACTTTATCCCATGTTGTCTGGCTTGATTGCCGTAATTGACATTATGGATGTTTCCATAAGAGTATTTTGATTTGAGTCTATATTATCAATATGAATGATAGGAAATACATAATCTCTACTCACATGTGTTAATGGGTTTAATGGAATCTTTTCCAAACCATATGGAGCATTAACTTTGGTAATCTCCCTTATTGTGGATTTCTCTTTTCCCTTCATGTGATAGAATTCTGCCTCAATGTATTGAGATTCACAAGTCTTGAATGAGGTCTTATCACCATATAATGTCCCAATTTTACAATCAAAACAATATTTGATACATTGATGGTATGATGAAGGGATAACTGCATTCCGATGTAGCTAGGGTCTTCCAAGCAAGATGTTTAAGGCTGAGTCTTAATAATAAACAATGAAATATGAATTGGATACAAGATCTCCAAACTGAGTTCTGAGTGTAATCTCGCCCAGTGGTTCTTGTTCATTTTTATCATATCCTTGTAACATCAAAGTAGAAGGAGATAAATCAGATTCTGTGAGGCCCAATCGATGAAGTGTACGAATGGGGATGAGGTTGACTCATCAACCATTATCAATGAAGACTCCTCGGACGTATACACCATTGATGTGTCTAGATAAGTATAAAAGTCTGATATGTACATGAACAACATCATATTAATCTTCATCTGTGAAAGATATCACTGCATGGCATTCTGCAAGATTATTCTCAACATGGTAGAATTCAGCCTCAACAATTTCAGTTTGAAGCTCTTGAGGACTTGACAAAGCCTCGATGAGTGCATCCCGAAGATCCTTTGATAAATTCAAGGCATCCATAATTGATAAATTGTCTGGTACTTGGGCCAAGTGTTGCAATACATTATACTTTTTATCCAAAGGTCAACGTTTCCCAATAGGAACATGTGGTTTAGCAGGTGCCTTGGAAGTTGATTCTTTGGAAGTTGATGTATCTTGTACCAGGATTGGAGTTAGTAACACTCCTAGATTTAGAAGATTAGACCGATTAGGTCTACTTACTTTCTGAGAGGAAGAAGATGGAACCTTCAACCGATCTTCTAAAATAATTGTGCTAGGGCTTAGTCTGCCTTGTGTGGAAGAACATGCTTGTTCTTGTTGAGCTCGTTGAAGGGCTTTGCCATGCGTTTCTACCACAAACACAGTTCTAGTAGGGGTAGAATTGGAATAGTGGCCTCTGAAAGATCTATATATTCCCATGTATCCTGAGCCTCTGGAACATCCTCTAATTCCTTTATTTGCTAAAGGGAATTCGAGATCATCAAAATCAAAACTGCGTCTGGCATATGGATATGTTAATTGAATCATATTAATAGAACTGAAAATCAACTCTTCATCTGATAAAGACTCTTCCTGATTAGCCTGTTTGGGCTATGCTATTTGGTGGGACGGTGCCCATGGATTTGTGGTAGATGGCATGAAATCTGCCAGGTTCATAGACAACTTAGGCTTTGACACATACTCATCTTCTTCTGATTCTTCTTCTTTCTTTGAATTATTTCATTTCTTTGAGTATTTTCCCTCTGATGAAGAGGGTTTTTTCTATGACATTCATGGAAGAAGGAACAATTGAGTTCTTCAATTGTGTTCGAAAAATAGAATGAGTTTAGTTGATCAGTTTTCGGAACATCTAATAACCATATTTTTGTGCATTTTTGTTCTGGACTTTTTTCTACTTTCCCTCCTCCTCTGGATCTGTAGTAGTAACACATGCTACCTGAGCTAAAGAACCATTCAGTTTAACTTGTCCCAAGCCGACCATTTTTTGCAGGAGGTCCCTGAAAACCAAACACTCCGGAATGGGATGCCCCAACATCTGATGAAAAGGGAAATAATTGGGATAGTCTTCATCTCCTTCCTTATTCTTCCTCTTGGGCCTTGGCAATTGAACCAAATTATTTTCCAGAGCCGAAATGAAGTAAACATAATCTTTTTCATTTCAGAAAGAGTAAAATTTGCTCTTAAAATCCTCAAATTGTTTTGTTCTTTGATATCTTTGATCATCTTGATGAAATGGCCTATGTTGTTGACATTCAGGAAGCAGAGCCCTTCTAGAAGATGAAGGCCTTGAAGTAGAAGCAGGTACAGGTGATTGTTTAAGCATAACTGTAACAGTCTCTTCATTACCCATTCTTTTTCTTGGAGCTGATCGAATTACATGACCTTTATCCATTGTCTTTATAAGAGAGTCTTCAATTTGTTGTGTGATTGAAGTAAGGTCTCGAAACCCACCTTTGTATTTCACAAGGATCGGCGGTGTGCGCAACTCATCACGTAAATTCTCCACACAGATTGGAAACAATTCCTCTAGAGGGAGTGCTAAGCTTAGGGAAAATGTTAATCACTTCCAGCGAGCAATGAAATCTGAAACCCTATCACTCTCCATTTGCTTACAGTTTGTAAGATCAAAAACTGTTTTCTTTGGAAAAGTTGATCTGAATTGAAGAAGGAATCCTTGGCAGAGATCCTCCCATCCAGTAATTGACCAGGATTGCAGGCTTATGTACCGGAAAAAAGCATTCCCTTGTAATGACTATACAAATCACCTGAGTGTAACTGCTTCCTGTTGCTGAGGGGTTCCCATCATAGGATCACAATGAGAAACAAAATGTGTTAAGTGTTGCTCTGGGTCTCCCAAACCATTAAATATTGGGAAAGTCGTACTTTCAAAATTTGTTGGGGGAGGAATTGCATCAACCCATTCAGGGTAAGCTTCCATTTCTGGTTGAATTTGACCCCACTTTCCCTCCATAGCTTCCAACCGAGCTATTAATGATTCAATAGTAGTTATTAAATTTTGAGAAACATCTGTTTGGGCTTGGACCAGAACAGGTGCAATGACTGGATCTTGGACAGATGTGGTTTCTGGTGCCACAATTGATGGTAGCACCGCAAATTGGTGTTTCACTTGACCCGTAGGATTATACTTGTGAGGGTGTACTGATAGAGGAGGATATTCTGGATCCATCTCAGTAGCCGCAACAAATTCTCTTCGATGACTGACTCTAGCACGTTTAGGAGGAAGATTACTTTGAAGTAGTTCTACATTCAACCTCCTAAATTCCTTCAAATCTTCCTCCTGTAGTGTGAATCTTTGCTCTAGTGATAGTGATTGTCCTTCTCTAGAGGAAGGTTATGTAACCTGATTCATTCGTTTCCCCTTATTGGACACCTCTTAGAGAGGGGGAAGTGGGTTACTTGAATGATTACCAAGGTTCTGAGTAATCCTTTGATTTCGTGTATGCAGACCTTCTTCATTTGTGTCTATGCATAAAACTTCTTGAGTAGGAACCTCTTCATCTGATCCCTCTAAGGGAACCTCATCTGGTGGATCAATAACAATGACATTAATGAATTAATTGATTCATTATTCATTTCATCTCTTCTATCATCATTTCTGCGATAATGCCTTCTTCCATGTCCTTTATGAGACATTACCTTGTATTGATTCATTCCCTCAGGAACTTCTTGACAAACTGTAATTTGGAGGGAATTTACTGAAAATTTGGTTCTTTGTTCCTCTTGAGGCATCTTCTGCAATCGAGAGAAGATTGAATTTCTCAGAGGGGGAGATTGAGGATTTGAAAAAGTCCCCATTCCGGTGGACTGGGGATGTTCCTACTGTATTTGCTGAAATCCTCGAATCCTATTTGTTGATTCTGAGGGTTGGGTTAAAAGAGTCACCAGTCTGGCAAGGTGGGGTGGTTCTTGAAATTCTATATCTGAGACTTTCTTAAAATCTCTCTTGATCTTGCGGACATTAGTCCAGAAATTAGCTGGATGCATCAACATGCATCCACTTTTATCACCTGGCTCAAAAGACTATTGGATGATTTCTGACACATCTTTCACTTGATGATGTGCTTTATCCAAATGAGGGGATTGTTCAATATTATCATTTTCTTGATGCAAGATTAATTTAACTAATTCTTCTCTATATGCTTGATTTTTAGAGGAACTATTTGAGGCACGTTCTTGGGAAATATTTTGATTACAAACAAAACCCATTGACTGTGGTCGGTTATGGGAAATAACCTTGGATGATACCATTTTCGGCAGCCTTTGCTGACTGGAGAGTACAGTGAAATGTAGAACTCCATGAACACCCCATCCCCTAATATTTATATCAGATGGGGCATTGGAAATTAACTGGTGAAATATTCTTAGTGCGCCAATGCATGAACGCTGAAGGGCTCTCTGCTGCTTTTCAGCCATTGGATATCAAGAAACTGAGAGAGATGCCAAATCAATTTGGTTTTGTAAACCTTCTGTTATATTAAAATGATTTTCATATTCATCAAAAGATAATATTTTCTTTTTAAAATGACAAAGAGTTTTCCATATGTTGATAAAAATATCATGAATTCCATCTTCCATCAACATCTTTGGAATGTCGTACTGAGAATCTGCTAGATTCCAAAACATTACTGGCACTTCAACCTTCGCCAGTTATTTTCTCATATTCAGCACTTCATCATTATCATTCAATGAAGATTCTTCTTCCTGATTAGACTAGAGCTAGTGCTTCCTTGTTTCATCATCGAATTCAACAAGATTGGTAGATAAATCACTAATCAAACTAGAAGATGCATGGATTAGGGGTGGTTCGGAGAATGAACTACACCCTGGGCTATCTTCTGGGTCAGAAAGGATTTCACCTACTAATGGTAATGCATCAGACATGACTGGCTTCACATTTTCAAGTTCCTCAAGATAATAGGGCTTTCTCATCACTACATTTTCTGTTGTATAATTTTTCTAGCAATGTGAATCACTACTGCAGAGAGGACTTTCCCAGCGAAATTCATCATCATTGGGAGGACCACCATGGTGGGATATAGTTAAAGATGAAACATTTTTCTCCTTGATCTTCTGGCCACACAGAGGGTTCTTATGGCTCTCATCTGAAGATGAAACATTGAGATCGACCGAATTGTTATGAAGTAAGCCTTCATGAGTAAGTATCTGATGCAGTCCTTCAAAATTAATGTTCACACTATTGGGAACTGAGAGACCAGAATCTTGAGTTGCAATAGATAGTTGTCTGAGTGCATCAACAACTCTATAATCGAGTAAGGCCATGTCACAGAAGGGCCTTTTACTTCGTGAATGTGCTGGGCATGTCTTCTTCTTAGATGCCTTCTAACTCAATTTGGCAGGTGTATGTGCGTGCTTGGGAGAAATGATCATGTTATGATGAGTATCGATGCTCAAAAAATGTGTATATGCCTGACTTGGTTGTCCATATGATATGGGGAGTACTCCCCACAACCCTCTTGGACTGGAACAGATGTGTGTGTATATTCCATAGTGAACTGTTGATGTGTCACTCCATTGGTAGGGATAGATTTATGTGTCTTTCCCTAAGATGCTGCTGAAGCTGTCATAATATCCCGACAGGCATACAAAATATGAATAGGTATTTGATTATTCTCTTTCACCATTTATAGAATGTTCTTGGTGACTTCAGTGGCCAGAACGGGGATATACATCCATTCCATGCTTGGAGTAGGTGTATGTTCCTACTCCTGTCCTCCTTTTCCTGTCATTGAATCCTGACAGTACACATGTGTGGGGGCAGAGAGTTGAGTCTGCCTCCGGTTTTTCGCTGGAGCTTTCCGACTAACTTCTCCGAATGCTACCAAATGAGACTGTTTATAGGCTTCATCAATACTAACAGGTGTATGTGCCTTATGATTGTACTCTGCCGAACGTGGTTGATGATCAACCTTTAACAATGACAGACGAGGCTGCTAGTAGGATTGATTAGTGTAAGAAGGTGTATGTGCATGTTTACCAGTTGTCAACACATTGTGTTGGCGGGCTTCATCGTATGTAGTCAGACGATCCTGGTGACTAGATAATGAGTTATAAACAGGTGTATGTTCCTGTCTATAGTACTTCTCTGGAATTGCCTGGCAGGATTGGTGTGCTGCTGCCAGACGAGTCTATTGGACATCAGAATTAAAACTGACAGGTGTGTGTGCCCGCTCGTTGCTTGACACCAAGATAGGTTGGTGGAATTCTCTAGAAATGGATTAGATGAGAACCTGCTCACTGTTAGCTGGTTTTTTCCTCTAGTGGTTCATCTTTCCTACTCGGGTTCAAGGAATCTGAGCTGAACGCCTGGAGACGACACCCTCATCATGTTGAGGGCCACTGCCGCATGAGTCTGGTGGTGATTATTGATGGGAGCCCTCAGGAAGGACTCCTGTCTCTTTGAGTTAAGGCCCTGAGGGACCTAATCATTCACCTCCCTAGAATATGGGAGGGAATAGTTATTGTTTTCTAGGGATAACGACCCGAAACGGTTGGAGACGGTAGTTAGCACCGCCTACTTTTTGATCACCGGTTGTCACTGTCCGGATGACCAGTGTGAGTTATTCACATGAAGGGATTATCTAGCGGCCTCCAAAGTATGAATAGTACCATTTTAATGGTATTACCTAACCAGCGCATTTGATACACAGCATTGAAGTCACTGAGCTGGTGATGTCATCCTCAGAGTGGACGACGATCCCGCAGGAGTAGCAGTAGATGCATTCATAGCATAGGATTTCACAACAGAAGTATTCACAATAGTGGACTTTAGAAAAGCCATTCTTGTAATGAAAATGATCTTGGAAAAGAGTGCCTGTTTGATATAACACACATAATTAAGATAAATTTGACTGCTACATCTTTTGTATGAGCATATATGTTATTTGTTTCTTTGTTGGCCCTCTCATTAAGTTTAAATAGGGGCCAAACAAAAAAATAAAACAGAATTTTAACATGGTTAAGGATTCACATCAGGTTCACCATATTTTATTTCCTCTGGAATTGGGGATGACCTCGCTGATTGAAGGTTCAAACATTCCTATCGGTTTCTAACGGGTTTGTTTGTAGAACCGGAAACATACAATGATTCAATATCCATTTGGACCTACATTCCAAAGGAAGGCGCTCATTAGTTGTGGACTGATGAGGCTTAGGAATTTGCATTAGTCGATAGGATGGGAGGTTAGACTCATCACACCTTTTCAGGGAATTATTGTCGACTCTGGGACTATCTTTATAGAGTTATGTTATGTTTGTGAATCCTTATTACATTACCAAGTAATAAATGAGCATCCATTTAGATCTGACAATCCATGATTGATATGTATGAAATTTAGAGAATCATTTATATGTATTAGAGGTTCTTAATCAATATAGAATCACCAGTATTTGTTAGTGATTCTTATTTAATGGTATCCTTCAATACATAAATGTCTCTTGGCCATTATGATGCCAATACTGGTTTTAAAGCCACTCAGTGGGGCACTTGAAGTTTATTTGTCATTCCGAAGGACATGAATTATTTTAGAGTTGGGATCATACCCGCAGATGGGATACCTACATATCATTTATTTAGAAAAGAAATCAGAACCCATGTAGTTTGAGTGAGGGAGTATGATATTTATGCATGATTGAGGGCTCAAATAAAGATTTCAGGATTAATTTTACACTCTATGCTCACGTGAGTCATGATCGGTGTGAGAAACAAGAGGTATTGGTGAAACCAGATAATTGTGCCACAAAATATGCAATGATGTGGGGCTTATGTAAGTATGGCTGCCCAAAATAGATGAGTATTGGGTTTTACTTCAGGGAAGAAACCTAGGAACAAGGTCCATAAAGGTGTATATACTTTATGGATATTTGGATACTCTAATCTTGGGGATTACTCATATAGAAGATTCCCAAGTTAAGAGGGGACTTATGATTGGGTTTTACTCCTACGAAGGAAGCCCAGATCAAAAGTAAATTAAGTCTGGTTAAGAGAAATTAAGAATTGGGCTTACTCCTGAGAATGAGGCCCAGGTTAAGGGACTTTGGGCTTACTCCTAAAGAGGATGCCCATATTTGTAGACTTTGATACTGGGGATTATTCTTTAAGTGGAAGCCCAGGTTAAGAGAACCATGGTTGGGGCTTACTCCTGTGGAGGATGCCCATATTTGGGAACTTAGAGACTTGGGATTATTCCTAAAAAGGAAGCCCGAGTTAAGGGAATTATGACTGGTGCTTAATCCTAAGGAGGATGCCCAGATTAGGGGACTTGCGGCTTTCTTCTGAAAAAGAGGCCCAAATTAATGAGGGCTTGGGGCTTACTCCTAAAGAGGATGCCCAAATTAATGAGAATTTGGACTAGGGTTACTCCTGAAAAGGAGGCCCAGGTTAAGGATACCCTCATCTTAAAGGATGAGGTTGAATGAAGGAAATCTCTGACCTTAGTGACATGAGGATATGTAAATCACAAGGTTTTAAGAGATGTTGCACAGAATTCCTTTCAGATAAGGAATCCAACAAAGAAATCATGCCATGAATGGGTTTGGAGAGAGTTATGAAGGTGTAATCCTGAAGAGGAGAGGTGGATAGGTTTAAGAGGGGTTAAATGGGCAGGAAGGGAAGCCAAAAGGAGAGGGGCGCGCAAGTTCTGTGTGGGCGCGCAAGTACTGCGTGGGTGAGCAAGTCTTGGTCATGCAGGTGTACCTGCGTGACACATGGGTACTTGCCCGACATCCAATCCTTAGGGTAGAACATGGGCGAGGCTTGGCTCATGTCCTTAATACTACCCCTAGAGACTTCCGAAGGAGAGGTGACCAAGTTATGTGGAAGGGGTATAGAGGCGCGCAAGTGTTGCCATTTCCATTAAGTCATGGCCACCCAGGCACGCAAGTGTTGATGAGTTTCAACACTTAGGCCTTCCTCCCCCTCTTTATATCTTCTGTTCTAGGTAAGAAATTACCTTATAAGTGTTCGGAAGCATTGAGAAGAGACTAGGGCGCCGAGAGCTCAAATATGAAGAGTTGGAATTTTTTTTAAATGCGGGGCCTACATGAGGTATTTATAGGCTGGAGAATACCCTGAGAGAATTTCAATGAAGGTGCACAAGTCATCTACACGACCAATAGGTGGCGTGAAAGTATACATGCGCAACCTCAGTAGATCATGCACTACCCAAGTGTATTTGAATATTGGATCATGCCTTTGTCGATTTTTGATGTTTTTTCAAAGCATGAATCACTATGGGTTCAAGGTATTTCACTTTTCAATTTGACTCTGTGATGGAGAGGAGCGTCACAGATGATTCTTTGTAAAATATAATTCCTTTTAAAATAAAAAAATATAAAATAATACATGAATGTTGTACATTAGGTTATATCAAATCATTAAAAATAGAGTATTAAGGATGTTTATAAATTTTAGTAAAATAAAAAGTACATAACAGACCTTTAGTGTCATGTGATAGTGGGGTACATTCCATCTATTTGGTTAAAATTACATTCCATTTTTAGATTCTCTTGGGTTTGTTATTCTTTTTTTCAATGTATTGGCTTTATGGAAAATTATAATATGAAGCCATATAATATTTCATTATGTGGTCACCTTCTTGTGGTCACATCAAATGTAATGTTGTCACTTTGAAATCATCATGTGAAAACATTGAGGAAACACCTTTATACAGTCACTTAAAGAAATCACATGTAGTCACTTGTAAACATATTATTCAATGAATTTTGATCCCATTTAGAAAACAGATTCTGAAATAGATACTATTGAATTTAATTTAGATAAATCATTGATATTTCTAATTGATTAGGGAGCTCAACATTCTTATCCCAATGTTATAATATATAATTGAAAAAAATTAATAAAAAATATTTAAATCTGTATAAAAAATAACATATATAATGTAGATACTTTATCCAATTTTTAGAGAATCCAAATGGAATTTTCAAAATTCTTCTAATTTAAATGAAATATTTATAAATATCTCATATTTATAACTCAATAAGTTTCCTGAAAATATTATCTATGAAAATCATGTTATCATTTAATAACAATATCAAACTATTTAATAAAATCAACTGTAAACCCAAAAAAACATACAACATTTTTAATAAAAAATTGATAAATTTTTTTCATCCCTTCAAAAAATGTTATAGTTGATAAAAAATATAATTTTTTTTATATTTTATATTGTTTAGGAGTAATGCAATTAAATGAAATATAACATATGATATAATAACAATTTATTGATCATGTAAAAACAATTTCTCAAAATAATGACTAATACATAAGAAAATAAATTGTGAGGAATTGGAATATTCAAAACATAAAATATAAACCAATAACAAGAAACACCCAAAAGATACAAATATATAGTTGTTTCCTTCAAATAAATATCACATTATTAAATTCCAAGATATATAAATATTAGATGATTTTTATATAACCCAATCAATATTAAATGTAATAACTGATCAATGAATATAAATTTTGTGATCTGATATCCTAATGTCTATATTCGAGAGAGATAAAGATATAAAAAAACATATAGAAATTAGATAATTTTTTTCTCAAATTCATTATTTAATATTATAATAATATCTTCAACACATTCATAATATCATAAATTATAATCGTTTCTATACTTAATCACCCTACAAATGACTAAAAATATTTAAATGTCTAAACTAATGTTTTAATAGATATTTGGTTATTGAATGATGAATTTTAGTTTTTAAGAACCACTTTCTCAATCACTGAATATTTTTTATTGGAATGTGCAGCGACCATGCATGCCTCTCTACCCTAGAAATGTTGTGCATTGTCTCTGAGATCATACATAGATCATAAAAATAATACATGGATCCCTCTATAAATCATGCATTGTATCTATGGCTATATAAAGACAATGTTTTAAACATAACATAATAAAAAAATTCCACAAAATTTCTAAATTATTAATTCACAATAAATAGTGTCCCTAGTGTAAATACACAATATGGGATAAAATAGTGTAGTCAAAAAACGTTTTAAATCATATAAGAATATATATCTCATGGGAAATAAATTATTCATTATAAAAAGACCATTAAAGACAATATTATATTCACATCAAAATAGAATGATTTCCCATGACTAGGGTATAATGATTATTATCTATTATCTGTATATAATATTTAATTTTATGTATTTGTTTTGTCTTTATATATAATTAAGAGATGGATTTGGAGTTTTTGTTGAATGAAGGTATGGAGAGGATGAAATATGGGTGGATTCGACTAGAATATACTAGAAAAGGACACCAATTATGTAGTGGTGTGGTATCAAGTTAAAATTGGGGGAGTCATGGGTGTCGGTCCCCTGGACATGCTACTAGGTTGTCAGTTGGATTTGATATTTTGAAGCTGATAAACTTTATAGAAAACATGTTATGGATAAGTAACTAATATATTCTAGTGAATTTTTATTTATAGCAGGATAACTACGTAATAACATGGTCATTATATTTGATCCTCAATTATGTATTTTCTCTTTATGGGGGATTTTGTGAAAAATATTACTGATTTTTTATTTTTTAATTATATATTATTTATCACATATCTTTCCAGATCAATTAATTCTTTATATGGCATCACATTAATATTATTTTTTATATCATAAGATAATCTAAGTATTTTCTTCATTTATCATACCTATTCTTGGGCAGGTGATGTGGGTTTTTAACTATGTATATCTAATATACATATTTTTTTACCTAGGTTATTAGATTCAAGAATCATTAATTTCATAGTGTTTATAAGGGTATGTAATTTTTTTGAATAGAATTTATTTTTGATTTAAGTAATTTATTTCTCTCTCATTGTTTTTGGAATGTGTTTACACATGAAATATATACTGATGTAGTGATTATTAATGAAAATAATAGATAATTATTATGAAAATCGAAAAATTTAATGCATTTAATAAATGATAATAAAACTTTTGTGACCATTGTTCATTAATCAATGGATTGAATTGGTGTTTTAATTACATATTTAACAAGATTGGTTATAATTGATTCATAATAAATTTAACAAGATAGTTCATTAATTTTCATATGTTTGTTTTATGATTTATATAATCCCATGTTGATGCTACTTTAATAAGAAATTTAATTTCGGGATGTGAGTAATAATGTGGGTGTAAACGTGCCTAGATTTTCATCATTATTAAGTGATTGATGTGTGTTTTTAACAATTTTATCTGGGATTTTGTAAGGAAATAAATTAATATTTTTTTATGAGAGGTAAATAAAATCTATAGATGGTTATTTATTGATCCATAGGAAAAAAAGTTTATTGAATAGGAATATATGATTGTTTTTAATGTGTTTTTTCCATCTAAAAAATTTTCAATTTATGATAGAAATGATTTTATACTTTCCTGAGTCTTTCATATTTGATTCAAAGTTGAGAAAATGTTATAATGTAATGTGGTAATAATAAAATGATATGTTTTTATTCTATTTAAATGGTTCCTGAGTGGAATACCCTAATGCAATTTTTATGAAATTTCCATTCTTCTAGACACATGTTGGTTGAGAATCATTGGATGAGTAGAGATATTCCAAAAAATGTCATGGTTGGGCTTGAGTGGTATGATATACAATATTGTACGGTATCACACAATAATACCTAAGGGGTAAGATACATATGATATAAATGTATGGGTAAGAATTTATAGACCCAGATTTATGTGTTCCTCGTGCTTGAATTGCATTCATTTAGGATCATATTATGGGATGATCTAAGGTATTTATAATCGTAATCAAAAGACACTTGTGTTAGCTGATGTATGTTTAATCCAACTTGTCTGCAGTTTTTGCACCAATTATTGTTGCATTCCGAAAATTATAACTCTCCATTAATTTTTAATTTTCACATTGAAATACATGAATGTATTAACTACATTAAATGTTATGGGTTGCAGTGTTTTTTTATCAAGGATTATATTACTAATTACAAATCAAACACACATTGTGTTCATATAAGTTAATTTTAAAATATCTTTTGAAAATCTAATAGATAACTATAGCATGTTTTCAGCATCTAGAAAAACTATAGAGTTTATATTATCAGTGTTTGGAGTCATGAGGTGTGAATTTTCCACTTATTTATATATAGACCATTTTAGTTTCATTTTTTACATCACAGAATTTAAACAATATTTTTTAATCATAATTGGCTATAATATACACGTGGATATAATGGTATATATCATTTTTATTATTTAATATATATTTATTTCTTGAAATATTATATATTATTTTGATACATATATTTTTTTACATGATTCGATTATCCCTTAGAGGTTAAATATCTTCCCATTTGATATCCTTAAACCCTTAGTGCAAGTCTATAGCCTACGGTAATCTGGTAGTTCACTAGAGTCCACTTGTTGATTTTTGTATATATTAACAGTTAAAATATGGTGGGATATTAAAAAGTTTTATAAGACAATTTATTTTATCAACTATTGATATATGGTATTTTATTGAGTGGAAAATAAAATTTATGATTTTGAGTGGACATTATGTATGGGTTCTTAGACAAAACAGCCATAGTGGAGGTCCATATTACCGTCATAGTATGTGATTATATATCTCTTTTTTATTAAAAATTTTTATGGTAGATTTAATAGAAAATTGAGGGTGGGTATCTTGTAAATTCAAAGGTCATTTAAGGAACATGACATCATTCAATATGTTTTCCTATATGTGTTTATCGAATTATGTGGGTAATGTAATCAAATTATTTTAGTCTGAATTACTATACCATGTAATTGATTAAGATATATTTTCAAATTTATTTTTATGTTATATAATTGTTTTAAATTGTGAAGGATCCCATTTTTTATTTTATAAAATTATGAATTCATAGAGTTATTCTTCTGAACCAGGAGAAAATAGAGGGTAATAAAGATTTTTATAATGGGTGGAATATGGTGTGGGAATAAGATCATGTTCCCATTATAGTTGAATTGGAAATTGTTATTGAAATTATAAATTCTAGAGATTTTTTATATTTTAACCTGAATATAGAAGTGCGAATATCTCACAAAGTGGTTTTATTATCTTATATGATTCATGACATCAATGAAAAATAGTTGATTATCTTCAGATGAGATTCTAAAAATAAAGGATGTGATGATTATGTTGATAGTGTAGATTTATTAATTTAATAGATTAATTCTAAATAATAAAATTATGGGAATAGTATATTTTTATGCTCAATGGACTAGCATAATGCTTTTTGGATAACTAGTTCCATGCAAGGAGAACTGCCAATTTTTATTTGGAAGATTTCAAATGAAATATTATTTTTTATCCACTGAAATAGATAATGTACGGGGGTAAATATTTTGGAGGTTTTATATGGGATTATAACCATCATCTATTATTATTCCGTGTTAAAAAATTTCTATCAGTTGTAATCATCCATTGGGGGAGAAAATAATTCAAAAAACTCTGAACTATAGTAGGGGGTGAGGTGAGTTATTCACCCTAAGAAGCATCCCTTTTCATTTCCAACCACAATAGTGGTGGTAAAAAATTAATTTATGTTTTAATATAAGATTTATAAAAATTATATGATTTATGGAGGAATGAAGGGGTCTCTCGGTGCAAAGAAAAATGAAAATTAATGATTCCCGATTCCAATTGTGATGAAAATCATGAAATTGGTTAGAAGAAGACATCATAATATAATTTTTAGGAAGATATGAAGTATTTTGATTATTTTATGTGGGATAAGAATAGTCAAAATCAGTAAATTATTTCTTCAAAGCCCATATAAAATAATTTTAATAGATTTATAAAACATTTTCAAAGAGTTTTACAGAGGTGTTCTCAAATAAGTAGAGGTTATGGTTCAACATTTATATAGGAATTGTTGACATGGGCCACTGTAGTAGAGTAGAGTGTGGGTCCCAAGACATCTTGGAGGTTGTGTCATGGATGAAGTAAGGGATCTTAGGGGACAATATATAAATGTTATCTACTATATTGGAACTAAGAGACACATGGTAAGTATCACTTTTCTAGTTATTCAAATATTATTTTAGTTGGGTTATCAAAGTTGTTTTTTAGAAAGGATTCTTATTGGTGAGAGATTAAAT
Source organism: Viscum album (assembly GCA_963277665.1). Classification (NCBI taxonomy): domain Eukaryota; kingdom Viridiplantae; phylum Streptophyta; class Magnoliopsida; order Santalales; family Viscaceae; genus Viscum; species Viscum album. The sequence goes on from OY728139.1 coordinate 1,088,864,803, forward strand.
ATAGGTTATATATTCTATGAATAGTAATTTGTTATTACAATGGATAATTTTCAATGATCTCTATTACGTTTTCTTCGAATAATAGGTTTTGTATTGAAATTATTTTATAATATTTATACACGAATATACAATTAATGATGGGTGAATATCCTATTAAAATATTGTTTTCATAAGTGGTTAATATTAATTTTTAGGGTCATTTTTAGTAATTAAAAAGTTTTTTGATTAATTGATTCGTTATGAATATATTTATATACTATTTACTGTATTTTAAAGTGTGTATTAATTTCTATCAGAGAAATGTGACATTATATTTTTGTATTGATGTGTTAAACTATAATAGCCTGACATTTAATAAGTGCATTTCCTTACATAATTTGGATGTCCAAGAGATTCTATCCCATGAAATACAAAACTATAAAACACTACAATATTTTTTAAATAATCCTAGTCATATTAAATAATATTACTATATTATTTCTTTGGAAATGGTGGTTTTAAATAAATGTTACTACATTATGAAATATAATTATAAAGAGGAATAAATTGAATCAAGAATTGAGAGGCTTATATATGAGTCTAATTTTTGCATTATTTTAAATGAATTTGTGTCAACAAGGTTTCCCTAAAACCAATCCCAATAAGAGATTTAATATGTATATCTTTATTCAATGAAATTATATGGGATGTTTATGTTCATATAAATTACTATGATATTCATGAAAATTGAATCACTACTCTCAATATTCATCATTGATTTTAATACCCATGAATCTTATTAATAAGACTTCAGATTTAATTTAAATAAAAATTATAATTTTATAAACATGCCATTAATAATATAATGTACAATCTCATTAATTGGAATTTTTATAAAATTTAAATTTATAATAAATATAAATCTTTTTTAATAGAATGTATTGACTAATGCTTATGAAATATGATTTTTTTTAAAATTATCAATACAATCATTTATTATTTAAATTATTAGTTTTTTGGTAGTTTTTCTAAATATATTATATGTTTTTATCATACTAAACTAAATTTATCACTTTGGAATAATGGAATTAAGAAAATTTATTGAAATTAGATATAAATTGATAAATTAACATTAATTTAATGAGTATTACTCGTAATGTAATGGTTATAAATTCATGTTACTCTTACCAAATACAATTTTCTAAAAACAAATATTCATGTTATGTGTTATTATAATAATATTATTGTTTTTCATATTTTTAAATTTAATTAAGTAAAATAGTTTTAGTATTTGAAATTATCTTGTAAAAATTTGAAAATTTATTAAATATTATTTTATGAAATATAAATAATTTAACAAGGTGAAAATTAGTCCCCATGGATAAGGATTAAATGATGTAAAATTTTCAAATCAATAGGTAGTGTTTCAAAATATAATAAATATATTAAAGAAGATCCTTAAACCTATTTTTCTATCATGGTTTAATAATTAATAATATAATAATTTATTCCATTTATCATGAGTGATGTAATGTGTTTTATTTTTTCATATTTTTTAGAAGAAACTACTAGTAACTAAATTAATCACTTGGTTTGTTATTTGTTTTATCAAGTTATTTTAGAGAAAAAGGTATCAAAAAATTTATTAGTTTGTCATATATTTAAAAATCTATTTTCACACTATTTTAAAAAATAATCAAAATATTTTGATGAAAAATATTTTCTCAAGTCCCTGAGGCATGTATATCAATCAAATTTGTAGAAGAAAATGAATTTCCATCTTAATGAAATCATTGACCATGGATCAAAAATTTTCTAAGTCCTTAATCAATTGTATGAAAAAATGGAATGACTATCGGTCCTTAATTAAAAGGAATAGAAAATTGATTGTCTATAAGTCCTTAATTAGTAGCATGAAAAAATCGATAAATCATGTAAAAAAATAAAAAAATTATAAGTGGTCAGTAAATAACATATTGAGATTCAACTAAGTGTAATAATCAATCAATGATGAATGATATATTTCCAGTTTGAAGTATTGATGAAAAAATATAAATGATCAATTGCATATGTGGTTCAACATCATACCTAGATTTATCGTATACTTATATAGATCAACCACATGTTCAATCTAATCAACTGCACGTTGAAAATGACCTATCATAGGGATGTATCGACCTTATGGAGTGAAATATTGAAAGGTTAGACCTACTGCAAGAATCAATCGACTATAAAATGATATACCAAAAGGGTTGTTTTAAAATATTATATATTATTTATACATTTAGTTACACCATGTTATTGATAAATATTTTAATTAATTTCTTAATTCTATAATTACTAATTAATCATGATAATTTCACGTGAGAATTTATTGAAGTATTATATGAATCTCTGGATTGTATGATCTCATAATTTTCTAGAGATGTCTTGGGCTTATTTCAGGAATTAGTTTTTCTTTCATTGAAAATATTTTTTTTGAGTTTTACCTTGGATTGTTTTGGGTGAACAATTTAGAATTTTGGAAGGAAATATGGTAGTGTGTGGTGGGTGCACAATTTTACTTAATCATGCGACCCCAACCCAACCTACTATGTGAACCAAAGAAGAGGGGATTCACATAGCCGGATCATGGATTTTGAAACTTTACAACCTAAAATGAGAAACAATGTACCCCCTATAAGAAGAGGTTCATGGTAACGACACATATTTAAGTGAAACTATGTGCCTTAGTGCAACAAACCATGTGATGGTTTTTAATTCACCCAATAATTTATTTTAAAATTTCATGATCACTTATATCAATCCCAAATTGACCGCCATTCAACCCTAAAATTTCATTCTATATTTTAGACCCTTTGGACCAATTCCTTGCCACTATGACCTTATTTTATTGCAATTCGATGCTTGGATTGAATATCTTCACCACTCCCAGTAAGAGGATCTCATCTTGTGTGGTTTCCTTTATCCATACCATTCATCATCCATTTTTTGAATGATTGTTCTTCCCCTAATTTTGTTGGATATTGATCTCTCATTTTGGATATAGATCTAGGATTGTGGATCCTGATCTATAAATAAATGATATTTATTTGTATGACATTGGATTTTGGATTTAGATATGGATCTCATTCTATGTCATTATTCCCTTCAAAATGGGGATATTTGTTGGGTTATCATTCACCAACGAATTGTGGTAAGTTGTCTAAATTTCAAATCTCATAGTATTAATTTCTATTACATATATGTAATTTAAAATTTTATAAAGGTTCATTTGAAATTTAATTGCATGTATTAAATTAATTAGATTCATAGATGAATTAATTATGTGAATGTGAAATTTGGAATGATTGGGATTGTGGATGTGAAAACATAATTCAATAATTAATTATTAAGATACTGTGGTTTTGAATTTGAAACAATTAATTGTTTAATTTATTATGGTGTATTGAGAGTGTTGAATTGAGATAATTAATTGATGAATTAATTTTTAAGATATAGTAGATATCAAATTGTGATATTTAATTATTCAATTAATTATAGGATATTGGGATTACTGAATTGAGATAATTAATTAATGAATTAATTATTAAGATATTTTGGTTATTAAATTGAGATAATAAATTGGTGAATTAATAATGGGATATTTATACTATTTAATTTAGAATATTAATTGCTGGATTAATTAAGTATATATTATGGTTCAGAAATTGGGATAAATAATATTTGAATTAATTATGGTATAATGATATTTTTTAAATAAGAAAATTAATTGGGGAATAAATTATTGAGATATTGTGTTATGAAATTGGAAAAATTAATTTTCGAGTTAATTAAGGGATACTTATATTGTTGAATTAATACAATTAATTGATGAATTAATTGATATTATATTTTGGATATGAATTTGAGTTAATTTATTATTTAATTATTTATGGTATATTAGGATTGTTGAATGGTGATAATTAATTGACGAATTAATTGTTGTGATATTGTGATTATGATATTTGAGATAATTAATTGTTGAATTAATTATGGAATATTGTGATTATTTAATTGAAATAATTAATTAATGAATTAATTATTTATATATTGTGGTTAGGAAGTTGAGATAATTAATTATTGAATTAATTATCGAATATTGAGATTAATTAATTGAAATAATTAATTGATGAATTATTTATTGATATACATTGATAATGATGTTTGGGAAATTAATTATTGAGTTAATAATCGGATTTATTTGATAGATTAATTATAGAATTAGTAATGAGAATTTTGTGCTTAATTATTAAGTAAATTAATTTAAAAGATATTGTGATTAATTTAGTGGTTAATTAATTAGGGTGATACATGTCATAAACTAACTATAGAAATAGTAATGACAATTTTATGTTTAATTAAATAGTGATTCAATTAATATATTTTTTATTCTTAATTAATTGTTGTGTTAATTAAGGGATTGATGTTTTAACCTAACTGTTTAATTAGTTATAAAATTGGTATATTTAATTAATTGGTGAATTAATTAATGATACAATGAATGGTAATAAATGAGTTCATGTGTTAATCGAACTGATGAATGGTAACACTGGAATTAAGATGTGAATTGAGACATTGAATGGTAATAATGGATTTCATGTATGAATTGAATTGATGAATGGCAACAGTTCCATTAATATTTGAATTGAGGCAATGTATGGTAACCATGGTATTCTTGTGTGAGTGGAATTGATGAATGGTAAAAATGAGAATTCACATGTGAATTAAGACAATTAATTGTAATAGTCACATTCATGTGTGAATTGTGATTATGTTGGAAATAATTGAATTATGAGATATTATATCCTTCAGGGATAGTTCAGACCCGAGAACGAGATAAAGAATGTACTGAGAGTTTGGGTGTCTATATGAACCTAAGTGTTTATGTGGATGAATAAAAAATAAATGATAATTTAATAATTTTGTACTTATTCATTATATTTGATTATTTATAAAACTAGATACATAGTTTTTAAAGTATATTGTTTTAGACATTGTTGGGGGTGGCCTACGGAGTTGTACTCACACCCTACTCATGATACCTAATCAGTACATGATTATATTTCTTCATTATAGTACAGGTTACTAGCAAGGGTCCTATATTAGATTCATATCTATGGATGGATCATGGATAAAGAAACCAATTGTTGTTTGGGACCCACATGGTATTTTTCAGTGTATTAAATTTTGAGTTTGTATTTTGACACATGACAGATACTATAACATGATATATCTATTATTCAATTTTGATATTCTATTTCTAGTTTTGTTCATACTTATATATTGGTATTGTTCTAGTAATGGTTATGTTATTAAGTTATTATTTCATATTTTCTGTTAGTGTATTTCTATGAAAAATGAGGCTATAGTATCCCAATGATCAAAATTAGGCCCTCACTCTTAATTAGATTCCTCTGATGTATGGGGAAGTGTTCTTGAGGTCACGTGACTGACTGGCTTAGGGAACCATTGTGTGGAACCCAAGTCAGGATATCACAAAGTGGTATCATATCCTAGTTTTCTTTTTCATTTATACTTTCTTACATTATGGGAATGGAATACATGACACTTGTAAGTCATGAGCCTTGATTATGAACTCTATTATATGAGTTGCTAACCAATGTATAGGGAGAACCCAAGTACCTAGTGTGGGATTATTGTTATCGATATTTGATGTTAATGTTGATGTTATTTCACCTTGATTGATGCACTTGTTGTATGATGTGAAAACTGTTTTTTAGATTCTATAAGAATCGACTAATTGTCTTATATGGAATGAGAGTTTATGATGCAAGAATAAATCTAGGAACTTAGGTTTTTTTTACAAGCATCTTCTTGGGAACATATAAGAAAATTGGTTTTGCGTATTTTTTGAAGATGGATTATATTTCATTTCTAATGAAATTGACACGAAAATGTGCATTGTAAGAAATTGAGAATTGTAAAATGATGCCAGCTACGCATAAATGGGATTATAATGAGAAACTTGAATTGATAATGAGTTTAAAATTTTCTATCCATGAACTTGGTATAGGATGGTTAGGAGTAGTGATAGTTCCTTTTTATTGACTGTGTGGTAGGAAAGTGTGAATAAATTGTTATGGATTAATGTAAAAACGCACTTTTGAAATATTTTAATTCTTTTTTATGTGTCCTGAGAATTTTGTTTGACATTTTAGAGTTATACCTCCATGATGATGCTTTTTGAGAAGACAAAATGAGGATTTTTCTAGATATTTTCCACCGGTAGTGGATCCTGAGGCACCGATAGTGTCAGATGAGTACTAAGGATTGAAGTTTCATTGTGTCTTTTCTCCATTCATGCATTTATTGGATAGAGACCCAAAACAATTTTTGAAGACTCTGTTTGACAATACACATGAGGATTAGTTTTATCACACTCAGAATTTTACAAGATGGGGTGAACTTGAGGTAGTAGAGTTTTGTATTGAGTCCCTCAAGACTATACTTGACCATTTAGAGACAACTAATGAGAAGATATTCACGTTGGATTTCTATATTTTATGAGTTTTTTTGAATAGTTGGTTGGATGTTAATGATCGAACTAAACTGGATGATGGTATGTTATAAAAAGACTTTTTGGAAAATTTCTTAGAGGACTTTTATCAAGAGATATAGAGGTAGGAGTGAGTAGATGAGTTCATGTGGTTTACTCATGGAATCATGTGTGTGATGGAATATATTGGACACATTACCGACCGACAACACTTTTCTCCAACATTGGTAGGGGATAAGATCGTTGTAATAAAACATTTTAAGGATGGGCTTAAAAGTTTGATGATGTCCCAAGTTAACATATTTCAGTAAAAGAATTTTGTTAAGGTGGGGGATCATGATCTCATAGCTAAGGGTAAAATGAAATAGGCTTTCAGTGCAAGACTGGTGGTTTCTAATGGATGATCAGGAGGCACATAATATAAGAGAAGGAATTGTTGCAATGTGGGTGTTATTTGTGATACCTTGAAGGTTGGTCAGGGGGAAGGGTCAATTACTTGGGACCATAGCTAAATTTCATATCGTCAATGTGGTAGGCATGTCAATTGTCATTGAAAATTTTCTCCAACCACCAATTGAGTGAAGATCTTTTGGAAAGGTGTGACATATATAGATGTTCTGTCGGAACCTATGATAGACAAGTAGTGATGGAAGAACTAGATATAACCAGAGTACATGAAGTGGATCTTATGCACTATATTAGTCTGAAATATAGAGTTCTATTATCGGTGGTGGTAGAGTAGGTGGTTGAGATGATTATATGAATGTGTAATGGTATCTTCTAGGTGGTGTAGATCAGGGGGGTTAGAATGCATTATAGGGGAGAAGGGTTGGGAAATGTCATGTAGTTCAACCTACATTTATTGATAGCAAGGATAGACCACTGATAGTGAGAGGTAATTTTCTTATAGATTCAACGATAATTAGATTCATATATGATAATAGTACCTCTCATTATTTTATTTATGCACATAGTTTGAATGGTTTGATCTAGGAGGTGATGTTTGTGAGTGGGTTATTGATGATAGATACATTGTTGGGATTAAAATATAGAGACATATGTTTGGAACTGGTCTTTTCTCTTTGGGTTGGGGTGTGTCATTTTTTGTTGGATCTCTATATTTAGGACATGTTTGGCTTAGACGTAAATATGGGTCTGGATTAGTTAGTGCAATACCGATCCCACATAGATTGTTTTTCAGAGGAAAGTGACTTTTACATCTCCTATGGGTGATAAGTATACCCACCATGGAGAGTGGCATATCCAGGTGGGCTGTGCAGTGCCAGTTCATCAGTAATTGAAGGAGATTACCACCAATGTTTCATGTTTGTTGTTGGATGGTGGAGGTGTCATGAAAGATGTATTTCCACCTATATTGGACCGGTTTGGGGATGTGTTTCTTTAATACTTATTAGGGATTCTATTGAAGAGAGATGTTGAATTTATTATTGAACACATGTAGGGGGATCATCCAGTTTTGATTTCACCACATAGAATAGAACTAAAGGAACATAAAGAGCTCAAGACACATCAGGAATATTTGGAAGATAAGATATTTATCTGTTCAAGTACGTCAACATGAAATTCACATGTTTTGTTTTTTTTAAAGGATGACAGGACCATGTGCTTACCTTTTTTTTAACAGAAGTTGAACTGGACTACTGTAATGAACTGGTATCCTCCTCATTGTATCGATGCTCTGTTTAAATTTTTGATGGGAGCTTGTGATGTCTCAAATATGGAATTGGGATCAGTGAATCATGAGTTGGGAGTACAAGATTCCAATATATTGAGGACTATTTTATGTTCACGTATGTCCAATATGATTTCTCAATAATTTTATTTGTGTCGATGGATGCACAGGAAGTGTTTAGGGCCTTAATAAATAAAATATTCCATCTATACCTAGATCAATTTGTGGTAGTGTTTTTGGATGGAATATTGGTGTACTTCAATATGTAGGATGATCATTATCAACATCTTGACATCATCATGAGTATACATAGAGAGAATCGGTTATACGACATGCTTTCTAATTGTCAGTTTTGGATTGATCAGGTAATATTCTTAGGTTACATCATCCCAAAGGTAGGTGTGTCTATGGTCTCGAATAAATTTCTATAAGTTGTATCTTTGGATAAGCCCTAGAATGTATTTGATATCAGTAATAGTCATGGGTTAGCTGGATAGTATCAAATTTTCATTCATAACATATCTAGGTTTGGAAGAACCACATTTGGGCTTGACCATGAAGGTGATATAGTTTTAATTTTTTAGAAGATACGATAATTCCTTCCAAGTGCGGAAGAACCATTTGACATTGACACCAGTTTTGATCCTACACAGGTTAAGTGAGGAGTATATGGTGCATTGTGACTCTTTTTGGGATTATACCTAGAGTATTCTTGATATAGGGTGTTCCGGTTGTGGTGTATGGGTCTCATTAATTGAGCAATATGAATGGAACTACCCAATATATTGACCTTTATTTGGCTATAGTGGATTATGAATTGATGTGTTGGAAGCATTATTTATTGGGAGAAAAGGTTATGGTGTATACAAATCAGACGAGTTTAAAGTATATTTTTTGAAAGTGAGATTTGAATCTTCAGAATTGGTGCTGGGTTGGGTTTGTGAAGTCATTTGATTTTGAGCATTCATATACTCCTATAAAAGTAAACACTATTTTTGACACATTAAGAAGGAAAAATTAGACAATTGTAGTTCAAGAGTCTAGTGTTGAGTTGAAAATGAAGACTTTACTAGATGAGAAGCATTGGGTGGTTTAGGATAGTCATGTGCTGATGAATCATATATTAGTTTTAGTAGAGTTTTCACTTTTGATATTTTTTTATGGACATACCAAATGAGGATCTAAAATGTTTAGTAAAATTCTTTTTCTCATATTTACTTAAATGTGGTTTGGTAATAAAAATTTAACTTTCTGGTTAGGATCCAAAATGTCTGACACGAAGGTAAATTTTAGATGGTGGGGATAAACCTTCCACTAGGAGTATAGATAAGGATGAGACCATATATGTCAACAATTAGGTTGTTGTTTCAACAAGTAAATGAGAAGAGTATATGTGAAAATTCCACACCTCAAATTGGGTAGTACATTTAGGTGTGACCAAAATATACTTTAAACATCTAATATTGTTTTGGTGTCCATGAATGAAAAATGCGACAAAAGGGTTCATTGAAGGTTTCTACACATGCAAGTAGGTGAGGGTTGAGCATCAAAAACCTTTTGGTTTGTTAGAGTTGTTTCATATTCCATAATGGTATTGGGATTACATTACAATTTATTTTTTGGTTCGTCTATTGAGGACTCCTTAGAATAATGATGCAATTTGGGATATTGTGGATTTACTGAAAAATTTAACACCTTTCTTACAAGTACGAGATACATTAACAATGGATATATTAGGAGAACTGTATGATCGTGAGATAGACCAACACTAATGTTCCAGACCATGACTTGTGTTTTATATTGTTCATATAGAAGAGACTACATTAGGTGCTTTCTATATAGGTTTTTTTCAGTATGGCTTTCCACCCATACCCATATGTGAAGTAAAAGTGTACTATACATGTGCCTGAGGGCATGCTTTTTCCTTGTGTCTTATACACTGAAGGGACATGAAAAAACAATGTATTTTTGGTGGAGTTATCCTTTAACAATAGTTGGCAGGTGACTTTTCAGGTTGCACCATATAATTCTATTTATTGTAATCCATGTAGATCACCTCTATGCAAGATTAAGTTTGGTGAGTCATATTTGTTAGGACTGAGTCTCATAGTGACGAAATTGGAGAAGTTTTAGTTGATTAAAAATATCATGGTCATAGATAAGAGTAGAAAAATGTCATATGTAGAGAGTGGTTGATGGACCCTATATTTTATAGAATTTTATCTTGAGTTTCTTAGTGTCTCACCTAGATTGGGTCACCAAAGGATATGTAGGAATGGAATGTTGGCACCCAGGTTTGTTAGGCTATTTGAGATTGTAGAGAGAATTGGGCTGGGGGTGTACCAATTGGATCTTCAATAGATATATAGTGCTATGAAAAAGGTTTTCTATGTTTCACAACTATTATGGTATCACCCAACCCTTATTATGTGATAGATTTTAATGATTTTGAGCTTAAGACTGAATCTTCCTTTGAGGATCATTTGATACATTGGTTGGATCACAGTGAGAAAGTGTTTCATGGAAATACTATGCCCTTATTTCATGTTTTTGTCGAAACATGGAAATGTGAAAGGGAAAAATATGGGATGGAAGAGTATATGAGGGATCATTTTTCTTATTTTTTGACGTGGTATCGTAGAGCTAATTGGGAGTACAACTCGGGGATGAGCTTTTATAAGATGGTGAGATTGTAAGATCCCAAATATTTTTGAAGATGTATTAGGATTTATTTTGGTATTATTATTTATTTTTTTTGAGAATATATTATATAGGGTTTCACCTTCAAGTTCATTGGGAGAAATATTTCGAAATCTGGAAGGAAAGAGGGAAATTTACTATTAGCGCATGATTTTCCATAACTATGATCCCTAGCCCAGTAAACTTTGTGAACATAGGGAGAGTGGATTCACATTTCTTGTGAAAAAGATTTCAAATGGGCCCCGCTAAGAATAAAAACTATTTCCCACCCCTATATGGGGTGAATGATTAAGGAGACATTTTAAGGTAACCTTTGTGCCTCATCTTACCAAACTATACACTATTTTTTAATTAACTAAAAATTCATTTTTAAATTTCCAAATCCCCCATAATAACCGAAAATAAACCCCCATTCAACCCTAGTATTTCTTTACTAATTTTGGAGCCTCCTAGACATATTATAATCCATTTAGACCTATTTTCATCATATTTTGAAACCCGAGTTGAAGATGTTCACCCCTCCAAGTAAGGGGTTCTCATCTCGTGTGGTTTCCATTCTCCATCCCATTATTTTTCTATATGTTGAAGGAATGTTTTTCCATATTTTGGTTAGATATAGATCTACTTTTATTGGATCTAGATATAGGATTATGAATATTGATCTAGAAATAATGGATCCTGATTTTTTTTATCATGGATTTAGGTTTTAGATCTAGATCTCATTTTACCTTATTATTCAATTAAAAATAGGGATTTCCATTGGACGATCGTTCATCAATGAGTTGAGGTAAGTGGTATAAAATTCTAATCCCAAATTCTTCATTTAAATTACATGTATACAATTTTATTTAATTAATTGGTTGATTAGAAAGATAGTTTCCTAGAATGAATTAATAAATTTGATAGATTTATGAATTATGTGATTATGAAATTAGAAATGGCTTGCATTGCATATTTGAATAAATAAATTATGAATTAATTTGGGATATATTGGCATTATGAAAATTTGAAAATAAAATCATTGAATTAATTATGGGATATTGAGACTGATGAATTGAGAAAATTAATTGTTGAATAATTATTGAGATATTGCGGCTATAAAATTGAGATAATAAATTTTTAAATTAATTATTGGATATTTTTCTTGTTGAATTTAGATAATTAATTGATGAAAATAATTATTGAGATATTGTGGTTATGAAATTGGGATAATTAATTATTAATCTAATTATGGGATATTGAGATAGCCCAATTGATATAATTAATTGATGAATTAATTATTGAGATTTTATGGTTATGAAATTGTTTTAATTAGTTTTTGAATTAATTATGGGATATTGAGATTGTTGAATTGAGGTAATTAATTGATGAATTAATTATTGAAATATTATTGTTATGAAATCAATGTAAATAGTTTTGGTGTTAATTATTAGACATTGAGATGGTTTAATTGAGATAATTGAATTATTAATTAATTATTGACCTATTATGGTTTTGAAATTGAGATAATAAATTATTGAATTAATTATTGGATATTGAGATTTTTGAATTGAGATAATTCATTGATGAATTAATAATCGAGTTATTATGATTATAAAACATGATATAATTATTTATTTAATTAATTAAGATATATTGAGATTGTTTAATTGAAATAATTAATTGATGAATAAATTACTTACATATTCTGGTTATGAAATTGAGATAATTAATTATTAAATTAATTATGGGATATTGATATTGTTGAGTTGAGATAATTAGTTGATAAATTAATTATTGAGTTATTGTGATTATGAAATTAAGGATAATTAATTAGTGAGCTAATAATGGTATTGATGTTATAATGTAATTGATAAGTTATTAATGTAAAATATGTGTTTAATTAATTGGTGAAATAATTTAAGGGATGAATTACTTAATTTATTGTAGAATTAATTCAGTGGATTGATGTGATACACTAATTTTTGAATTATTAGTGAAAATTTTCTTCTTAATTAATTTGGGTAATTGTTGTGCTTAATGAATCTGTGAATTAATTAAGGTATTAATGTGATAAATGAGATTTTGAGCAAGTAATTAAATTGATATGGTTAATTTATTGTTGAATAAATTAATGGTAAAATTAATGGTAACAATGGATTTCAAATGTGAATTTAATTTATGAATGGTATAAATGGAATTCAAATGTGAATTGAGATAATGAATGGTAAAAATGAAATTCTTGTGTGCATTGAATTGATGAAGGGTTAAAATGGATTTGATATGTGAATTGATAGAATGAATGGTCAAAATTGAATTCATGTGTTAATTGAATTTATGAATAGTAATAATGGTATTCATAAATGAATTATGAAAATGAATGGTAATTGTGGCATTCACATGTGAATTGATATGAATAATGGAAATAATGGATTTCTAAGATGTGGAATCCATAGGGGGTAATATAGGTACTGAGAGTTTAGGTGTCCATGGGAACATGATGGTTTCTGTGGTTAAATAATTAATAATTGATATTGTGAAAACTCTAGACATATGCATTGTAATTAATTTTTTATACAACTGCATACACTGATTTGACTGCATATTGTTTAAGATACTGTTGGTGGTGGCCTAGTGAGTTGTACTTAAACCTTTCTTAGGGTACCTAATCATAACCCGAATATGTTTCATGGATGTAGGATAGGTTTAGTGAAAGTGACTTTTGTTATATGGATGATTTGGGATGGCGAATGGAGGTGTGAACCAAATGTGGTTCAGGTTCCACTACAGTGATATATGTGTCCTAAATTTTGTGTTTTTATTTTTAATGAAGACATGTACTATGGCATGGTATATTTATATTTTATTTATGATATTTTATTTTCAGTTTTATTCATCTTGAGATATTGGTTTTGTTCTAGTAATTTTTTGTTATTCTATAATTGTTTCTTATTTTCTACTAGTTTATTACACTGATAAAACTATGTATAATCTCCCCATCATTGATATTATACCCTCACTGCTAGTTTTTACCCTCTAGCATCTGGTGAGGCACTCTTTAGGTCACATGAACGACCATCTTAGGGCACTATTGTGTGGAATCCAGGTCGAGACATCACATAAATGATTGATAAAGACATCCATATGAGGTTTAATATTCATGTTTTACATTTAATTTGAGTGATTCAAATGATATTCTTTTTTAATTTTAATAGTTTTGATATCATAAATTAATGTAGTATTCTAGTGAACATATTTTTCATTATTATGGGAATATTATTCTTTTGTATTTATTTGCAATTAAATAATAAATTTTATAACATTTTTCAATTTTATAGATTATTTTTTTGAACCCACTACAGTGTGTTTTACATTCACACCAAATAGAAAATTCACTTAATGAATTATTGGGAAAGAAACACCAAAAAAATATGAAGTATTTTTTTTGAATATATATGCGCATGATACATTAGAAAAGAATAGATAATGTAACTTTCATTTTTTTAATTTATTTTTCGTATGAAAACCAGACATGTAAATTTTAACCACTATAGTTCTATGTAATTAATTTGAGGATATTTTCAATATTTATAATGTGACACACATTAATGAGAAACGACTCTAATAAACTCAGTTGGAAAACACCCATTTCATCATTTTCTACTTGATTGGATATGGTTTTAGGGCCACTCATAGAATTACATGATCTTTTGGTTTCTATGGTTCTCATATATTTCTATCATATTTTCTATGTGCATAATTTTATTGGTATATAATATCCAATATATACATGTATGATTTTATTATTGTTCCTCCACAAATATGTTTATGTGTTGTTTCTCCCAAAGATATAAAAGGATGGGGGATTCATTTGTTCCTAGATCTATTTGAATCAAGGTTTTTTTTCTTCCAACACCTCAAAAAAAGTATTATTATTGGATTTTTGATCTATCTAAGGAAAGGATAATATTTTTTAGAATCTCTAATAATTAAAAAGGAATTATAATGGGTTTTGACTACCCATAAATGTTAGATATTCCATTATAATATGTTCCACATATCTCTACATTTGAGAGGTGTAAAGAGGTCATGTAATATCAATTAGATCCAAAAAATAGAAAAAAACTAGTTTTTTTGTAGTTATTTATTTGTCTGTAAAAAATATATTAACATTAATAAATATTTAAAATAGATTAATATTTTTAATCCAACCACTATTGAAAATTATAAAAACCTTATATAGTGACCAAATAATTGGTATCATAGATTAAAACATATATTTTGAATATCATATTTATTTGGGTTAATTATATTATAAATAATGATCATGGGGAGAAGATTTTGTTTAAGACTGTAGGCATGAGAAAAAATAATGTATGGAATCATCAAGGTTATCAATAAATTAATGAAATAGATTATGGATAATGGAAGCCTCACGTGGACGCATGTTGAAAAATCTATGTATTTATAGTCGGCAAATCATAGAAAAACTCTATAAAGTACCCAACATTCATCCAAGAGAATTAAATGGTAAGGATGTTGTAATTTATGTTCTGAACTGTATCATAATGAACATGCTATATTTTTAATTTAGTATAAATGTCTACAACTATATATATTCAATAAATATAAAATAATAAATTAGGTAAATAATACATGTCACTAATCTTTGATTATATAAGTTAAAAATAACTATTTTAGTCAAGTTGACGGATGATTATAAAAAAAATTGTTTTGAGATGAATAAGATATCAATCAAATGTTTCATATATTAATGATTTAAAAAAAATGGAATGAGTGTTTTGGGATAATTTTGGGATAATTTTGTTTACATTAAAGATGTTGTAAGAGAAACAAATATCAAATTTAATGTTATTAATGTATCAATATATTAAGTAAAAAATCTAAAATAATTTACGTAGGAGTAGTTCTTTGTATCATTGTTACAAAATGTGCTTGTAATTAAAAATGTTACTCAAGTAGATAACATCAATATTAATGGAATTTAATAACAATTAAATGTCTTTTATTCACTCTTATAATTTAGATATATATTATAGTGGATGATATGACATTTCTTGTGCAGAGATGGTTGGATATAGGAAGAATATTTTTTAATTTCAAATAATTTAAAGATATAAACTAAAAAATAATTACTGGGAGAATATCAGAGGTGTTCATTTAAATAATGATTACTTCTATGAAATTGGTTATGAGTACGGAGAAAATAACTCATCATGAATATTTTTTTAAGACTCAAGATTTTATAGAATAAGAGAAAAATATAAAAAAAGTAAAATAATTAAAAGGATTTAGATTATAGTTAAAAATTAGAGTCTGATTCTAATATTGAGAATAGTGTCGAAAAGGGAGTATCAAGCCAATGTTGAATGGATTCATCAAAATGGATAGTTGAATGTGATAGTCCTCCCTCTTATTCTTCTTATGATTATGATCCCATTAAAGTTCATTTATATTAAGTCATTGTTTGATATAGTTATAAAATGAAAATATTACTATAATATTATAAAATATTAATAGTAAAAACAATTATGTTCTTTATGAATCAAAAAAATTGAAAAATAATCCATTGAGCTATAATGATAATTTATGTGTGGACATGGAAAGTTTGTTAATAATAAAATATCCTATTAATTAATTATCTAAAAAATGCGATGAAGCCCAAACAATTATTCCCAATTATTGTTTGGAAGAAAATTATAAGATTTAAAATTAAATTGTTTTGTTTAAAACATATTTTTACAAATTATCTCATGAGAGACAATGCTAGGATAAAATGGTAAGATTGAATAAAATAAATAAAAAAATATTTCTTATCTAATATATTATCATATTTAAACTATATAATATATTCTATTTTAATGATTAAGGTGTAAATGATTCATTTGTTACATGCTTTAGATGTCAACTGAACGGAAATTATACAAATAAATACTCCATGAAATTTCAATAGACTTTTGGTCACAACAAGGATTTTGTCTCTAAATAATTTTACTCCATATTACATATGACTATATTAATTAAAATATATTATGATTCCACGAATTCTTTTTCATACCCAAATTTTCTAAAAGTTGTATGGGTATCAATGTCATCATAAATCCATTTTAAATGGAAGTGTGACTTTCATGTGTCAAAAAAGACACAATACAATATGATAGTGGATTCTCATATTAAAGTATTAGTGATATATATATATAATTATAACTTTCTATTAATTTGAGGGTGGTAATGTAACATTTCATGATAAAGATAAATTAAAAATAAATGATTTTGTAGAAGTCATAATATCAAACTCTTTAATCATTTCAAATAATTTATTTTTTATGATTTAAAAGATAATTTCATAAGAATTTATCATATATGAGATTAGGGAATGATTAAAAAAATTAACACCAATCCATTATTTTATTTTATTGAAAAAGAAACATTAAGGATAAGTAGGAAACTTATAAAAACGTTCACCACATTATTTTAAATTTCAAAGTACAATCTTGAAATGTTTTCAAAATACAAACATAGCCCATCAGAACCACACCCGACCACAAACTGCCTCATGATGTACACCCTGAAAAAAGACAAACCCTTTATTAATACCAACATTTCGGTGAGAACTATCCACATGAATCCATCAATTATACTAAAAACACCATAGTAGAGTACAGCTGATACACAATCCACAATCATCACCATAAATATACCTCACATCATGCACCTTAAAACCAAACATATCAATCATCAAAAATAGTTCATTATAGAGACCATCCACTAGAATCCATTATTCACAATATTGAAAAACAAAAAAATAACACCATAAACCACCAATTCCATAAACAGGTAGAATCTGAACCACAAACCATTACAATGATCAAGCCCTCTAGGGGACCACAGTCAGATTTGAAATTAAATTGGGGAAAGAAATCTTAAAACACCATCGATTACTCATAATTCACACCCTAATATACCTTGAGATCCACCATTTCAATCTGACTTGGAGACGATTGGTCGAAACTAGGCACTAGAGATTATTTCATAGTAGAAAAACAGACACGACAACGATATGAGGGAACCACTATTACCATCGAACCCTACCGCTAGAGCCACCACCAAGTGAAGAAAATAAGGAAACAATCATCATCATCATAGAGGATAATCTAACATCTCCATCCAGCTATTTGAGTTCAAAAAAGAACCAAATGAATAAAAAACAAGGAAAAGTAAAAACTGGATATGGGAGTGGAGAAACAACAATCATGAAGAAACTAATGTGACAAAACCAAAACCAATATAATGAAAACAAATAACATAAAACAAACTAAAACCATGAATGGTAGAGAACAAAAGAATGGAGGAAAAGAATACATAGGGGAAAACTATGGAGGAAACACCTACATACCTACCACCATAACCTTCCCAACAACCCAAAAAATCAATTGTTTTTGGAAAAAAAATGTGGGTTTTCACGGTGGGAATGGTTATTAGGGAAGAGGATTAGAGAAGAACAACAAGAAAAATGCTGGAAGACATATGATTCATAAAAAATAAATCTAAAGGAGGGTAAATCGGGAATGAAGAAGAAGATATTCTCAAGATGCTACCACCAATAAATCCCAAGAAGCTATAGTTTCATCAAGTTCAACCGAGAAGGGCTTGATTCCTGATGGTTCTAGAAACAAGAGAGGTTTTAACATCAGATGAGGTTTATGAAAATATAATGGGACAAGAAACAGGTAAAGAGAACTTTTCCAGAGAAAAACCTCTCATCATGAGGGGGGTGATGAGAGAATGAGAGAATAATCATTGGTGGGGAATCTTATCTCGAAAAGAGGTTAAAAATTTAAAATTTAATATATATTTAATCAAATTTTATTAGATTTTTAATGAAAATTTCAGTTATTTAAAAAACTTAAATTTGGAAAATGTTTTATGGATTTTAATATTGGTTCATGAAATTCTATAGTTACTATATATGCTCTCAAAAAATAAAGTCTTATATCCCAAGTCAAAATTAGGAAAAAATAGTAAATAATGCATGAATGGTAAAAAAACAGGAGGATTCATTTAAATAAGTTTACAAGTAAATATTTTCTTGTAGACTTCAACATTTTCATTTTTATTTATTTATCACAGTGAACGCTATATGTATATGAAGAAAGGATATGTATTTGTTATTATAGAAGACCACAACAGATTCAAATAGACATATTTTCCTAAACATTATTTTCAGACATTTTCTAAATTATTTATTTATTTTAAATTTGTTCTCAATGAAATGGATCATTTAATTTTATCAATTTTATGTGATAGAGGTGTTTTTTGAAATCTATAATTTTTTTATTTCTTTGAATATAATTGTTATAATAATAACTTTTTAGCCCGTAAGACACAATAAAAAATCAGTGTGGTTGAAAATAAAAATAAAACCTTCAAATAAATTTCTATAAAAACGAAATATATCTATATTTTTTTCCAAAGTACTTTGGAGCATAAATTTTTAATATATAATTTCAGGTTTCCAAGAAAATTATTCTTATAGCATTGAAAAATAAATAACCATAAGATGTGTGTAATGGAAGGAATCCATGAATTGTCTATTTCTATGTATTTTGTTTACTATTTATTAATTCCTAATAACAATGATTAATTTGAAAATATTGATTCCAAGATAGAAAAAGGTATTTCTATAAGATATTTCAATTATATTATGGTGTATAGAGTTTATAATATATAAGAATTAGTTGTTAAAGAATCAATTGTTACAAATTTTGACGAAAATTATTTCAATGAAATAAAATTTAACTGAGACAAGGTTGAAGAATATTTTATAACTTTAATGATTGATGAACAAAATAAATTAAATTTTAAATACAAAATGTGAGGGAGAAATTTTATATCATGAAAAATATTTAAAATCCCAAATAGAACATCTAACTAAAAAAATTAATTTCTTATAAAACATCTATTGTTAAAACAAAATAATACAAAATAAATAAATATTTCATTTGGTGATTTTATATATAAATTAATATGTTACATTATATATGGTGCGATATAGGATTAAAAATAGATTTCTGACATTCAAAATGAGTAAAACTAGTTTGATAGAATTACAGTATAGACCAAAGTTTACCCCCTAAGGGTAAAAATATTATTTTAACCCAATGGATCTATATAAATTATTTAGATAAATATATAAAAATAATTAGAAATTAAAAAATATTATTCAACATCCAATGTAAAATAAAATAATTTGTTTTTAAATTTATTAACATTTTTCAGTTTATTAGTTATATTTATTGTGTTATGGAATTCTTAAAATAAATAATTTCTTATAAGGTTCATTTTTCATATCATTAATTTCTCAATTATAGAGTTTTAATTTAACAAAAATAATTTTATTTTTTGAATTCATAATGTTTAAATTATCATTTTATTAATTATTTATAATTTTATGAAGAAGTTAATTTTTTTGAATAGTTAAAAATACTGTCTTTTTTAAAATACGTTATTTTGTTTGTGATGTCATGAAGAAATAAATATGATATATAATTTATTGATTTTATTGAATTTATTGAATAACTAAATTATGTTTTTATAAGAGAAATATTGTAAAAAATAATTCAGAACATGTAAATTATAAATTATTTCATGGTAAGTACTAAAATTGTTGTTAGTTCCAACTGAGTGGTTGTGCAGCATTACAAACGTTAAATTTTTTATAGTGTATATAACTGAGTGATAAAAATAATTTTCATGACTTATTTATTAACTATTATTTATAATTTATATTTTTGGATGATTAATTTTATATTTTAGAGTATTTAATGTTAATCTTATTCAAATGTCTATGCAATGCATGCACAAGGCAGGAAAAGAAAAAAAATAACAAATTAAGATGTTGTCTGGACTTGTATATTTGTGAATATACATAATGAACGAATCTAGAATATTAGTTTTAACCTAATTTATTTATTTTTAGTATATTATTTTATTTTTATATTTTTATATATGAAATTATTTACAGCAATGCTTATGAAATTTCGATGAAATTCATGTGCAGGATGAAGGAAAACAATTAAAACGGTATTAATTAAAATAATAAGTACCATTAAATGACCTATAACTTCACTAAATGTTTTTGTATGAGTAATTTTCGACCATTATCTGATCTTGGTACAAACATGGGGCCTTTTTGGATGATCTTGAATCACTTCAATCCCTTTATAATATTTTGTATAAAAGTAAGTCATTTTGATTACACTATAGTAGTTAATTGGTATACAATGTTAATATATGGTTAAAAAAATTATTTCCTATATAATTATTCAGCTTAAAGATAATAAATACTTATTGTTAATGAAAAATTATTTTTAATTTCTAGGATAAATAACTTTACCTTAATGGCCTTCACAATGGTTATGCACAAATTATTTAATTAATGAATATATCAATTAAATGATATTAAAATGGAAAAAATAAAAATAATTTGATATGTTAAATAAATTCACTAATTAAAATTATTAATATAATATATATAGGATATAATTGTTTTTAATTGTAATCAATTTATGGATTTTTTTAAATCCATTTTTATGAATAGTGCTTATTTTCACAAAAATTATTTTTTCCTGAATATTGTATTCAGTTAAATTATTTAAAAATTAAAAAAACTTCCAACTGGTAAACTTGATAATATTATGTGTTAAATATGATCTCATGTGATTTCTAGGCCTCTTGGAAGTCTTTATCCTTATATAGTACTTTTTATAATTTAATATATTAAGTAATTCATTTGTTCCTCGTCACCTAAATTGTAAAATGAGACTTATCCCTTTACAAAACATCGTCACCATGAGCCTTATTTCTATACTACCCTATATCATATTTTCTTCTCCCCAAACATTTCCTCATTATTGTTTTTCTTCCCCCTTAAGAAAATCCCTTCTAAGAACCTATGAAGTTTCTCATGGAAAAATTTTGTAGAGGTAAATTTTTCTTTTCAAAATTCACTCTCACCTCTACCTTATCCCCCCATCATATAAAACCTTTCATGATAACTCAAGTATCATATAAATAGTGATAATTTATTATGTTAAAGGTATAAAAATCCAGAAATATCTTATTTTCTTATTTTATTCAAAAAAACAAAATTATTGTCCAAGGTGTATAAATTCACTGCCTTCGTGGATGAAGAGTTTTCTTTCCTATTCACCACATTCATGGAAAGATTAAATTCACATTTAATTATTTAAAATAACCAAAATAAATATATTTTCATACTTTTATAGTGTTTTTATTTTTACAATAAAAACCTTAATGGACCGACCATGGAAATAATAAAATAAATGCACCTGAAATATTGAAAATAGATAACTATTATCAATAAATGGGTTGAAATATGTTATAATAATATTATGTAAGGTATAATAAAAATTAATATAGTTCTAAAATAAACTATTAACACAATTTAAACCGTTATACAAGAGTTTTGAACACTTTTGAAGGAATTCAAACCTGAGGTAAGTGAATTTCTTTTTATATTTTTTTTCCAAGTTACAAATATTTTTATTGAAGAAATGATATCATTATTATTTGAAAAAAGTGATTTTTTTATTTCATGATAGATTATAAATTTTATGATACCTTTAAAAGTTTACAAGTTTATATTAAAATATCATGTTTTCATCTATAAGTACGCGACTTCTTAAAAAACATTCAAAAAATGGAAAATTTATTTTTGTCAAGAATGTTTCATTTATGAAATATTTTTATATTATTATCATTTTATGGTTCTTGGGAAATATTATGATTATGGGTGGTTCCATGATATAATGAGGGAGGGTGATCCTGTTATAGCTCTCTAATGCATTGGGTGATGGTATGGAGTTAACTCGTCAGGTTTCTCCAAAGAGATTATGGGAATATAATGTGATGGTTATTCGAAGTGTTACCCTGATGATTACTCCCTATATCGAAAAGAGAGATACATAATTTGTAAAAGTTATAAGAAAATTATTCCTTAAGTCCTGTTTTAGTATTTATGTATTATTTCTATAGTTTTATAAGAAACTTATGATTTTATAAGGCAATCTAAGGAGCATATGTTTTCTATTGTGGAAATTCATTCTTTCATAGAATAATGATTTCGTTCATCATTTCTATGTCCCTCATAGTGATTTTTGTGATAATCCCAGGTTTTAAAATATTTTTCATATGGATTAACGATGGGTAGGTTAAAATAATAATCCATGATTAATGTTTTGTATATTTTTCATGAAAACAATTCATTTTTTATTAAGAAATTTTGTATTATAGAGGAAATGGACACTGTATTAGTAGTATCCACTTTGTATGCTTATGGTTTGTTAGGTATTAGTATTAAAATAATTATATAGAACTATAAACATAAAATATATTTTTGAATTTATGAATTTTTAATTCTAATTGAATGTACAATAATATTTAATGTTTAAGACTGAGTCCTTATAGTTTGTATTAAAAAATGGTTTAGACATCATTATGGGTTATGATAATGTTAATAGAATTACCATAAATATATATTAACATATAATTATGTTGAAGTGATATATAATTTTAACATTACCATATCTCTTCATATATGAAATGCCGTTTCAGAATGGTTTTCCATAGAAGAATCCAAGAAGCTAAAGTTAGAAGGCACCAAGAGGTTGATATATTTTCAAATCTAAAACCTAGAATGGTTGTAATTGGAACCAATATGTTTTTAATTGAAATGTATCAGTTGAAGAATGCTACAAATAGTATAATAATCCATTAAAAATATTAGTTATATAAACCTCATGGGAATATGTTAGTGGTGGAACATTTTATGAGGCAAAAACCTCATTATTTTAGTGGATATTCTAACCAGTGGTAGTAGAAGGGTGGATTAAATTCTTATAAAATATTTTTTAAGTCATGTATTCTAAACATAAAAAATCCAGTATTTCTGTTTATCATTTTGAAGGTGATTCTATCTAGGGATGGTCAATGTACAAGAATATCATTGATAATGAGGATGATAATGCCTTGGAATAAGATGAATTTATAAATATTTTCCTGGAAAAATATTTTACTAAAGGAGTTATACATAAGTTATAAAACAAACTCCTTGAATTGAAATAAAAAGAGAATGATTTAGTGACCATGTATGATGAAAACATCACATAATTAACAAGGTTTGCTAAAAACAATTTCCGCGATCATTATAGTAAAATCAATCATTTTTCTCAGGATTAACACAAAAATATTGAAGGGAATTGGCCTCTCATGAATTAAATAAATAAAAAAACTTATTCGATGAGTGAAGTAGGTAAGAATGGAATTTTTTGATGATCTTGTGTAATTTGAAAGACAGAAGAAATAGAGGTTGACGTGGGATAAGAATATAAAAAATGAATCCAAGATGTTTAATGGTAATAAAATTAATTTTTCAATTTCTGAGAATTAGGGTAAAAAATACACTATGAAATTTCTTTTTAAGTATGGTAAGTGTTTTTGAGTTGGTAATTTTGGTAACATGGCTCACAATTGAAATAAAAATGATCATGGTGATGTTATGAACAATTCTGACATATGTACAGAAAAATGTTTTAAATATAATGAGATGGGTCGTTATGAAAATGAGTGTCTGAAGAGAAACCCAAGTGTTGGAAAGCACCGTGACTAAAATCAGAAAGGTTTAATGAAATAATTTGTGACTACATTATTATATTTTATTCCATCCATTTATGTTGATTTAGGTACATTTTTTAATTTATATTTTTCAAATATTTTTTATAAGATGTCTTTATATTATGTTATTTATGATTAATTTTCTAGAAAACTGCAATCGTCTCCTCATGAAATGAAATAACAACATTTGGTAAACAAACCATGGGGAAATATTATAGGGAAAAATAATTATTAGAATATTCATGTTCTTATATTTGGAAATACCTTTCATTTAAAGCTCCTTGTTTTTTACCTAATAGAGGTTGATGTTATTTTGGGTATGGATAGGATTTCAATTTCAAATGTTAAGATTTATTGTAGAGTTAATGAAGATGTTTTTTTGAAATAATTTTAGTTTGTATGAAATACCAAACTCTTACCATTGATAACATTTAAAAAATATGAAAAACTACTAAAATATGGAAATTAATTTTATCTTGTACATATGATTTAATATTGGGGAATGATTCAAATTAATGAAGTGATAGTGGTAAATGAATACCTTGATGTTTTTCATGATTATTTGTCTAGTGTTATACCTCATCAGGAAGTTGAATTTACCATTAAATTAGTTCCTAAAGGTTACCCAATTTCAGAAATCTCTTTTTGAATTTCTCATGTAAAACATTTAGATTTGAAAAATTTGTTTCCAAAGTTAATAGATAAAGGTTTTATTAATCTATGAACATCACCTGGAGGTGCTCATATATATTTTTATTATGAAATATGGTTGTATGAGGCTTTGTTTTGATTATATAAATTTTATTATAATTATTATAAAAATATATATCCATTTCCTAATACATTTGAATTGTGGGATCATCTATAGGGAGATCATTATTTTTTCATATTGACTTCAGATCCTGGTACCTTCATCTGAAGGTGAAGGTAGATGACATTGAAAAAGTATATTTCTATACTTGATATGGGAATTATGAGATTGTTTTTATTCACATTGGTTTGAAAAATTCCCCATATTATTTTTGTATCTTATGAATATAATCTTCCATGAATATTTTTATATGTTTTTTATGTTTAGCAGATATTGAGTATAACACCCTTACCCCAATTACCCAAAATTGGTGCATTATTACATTTCATTGGCATGTTACGAGGAATAATGTCCCGAAAGACCAATCATTTAGTACATTTGGATGTACTAGACACATAAATAAGTTTTACATTACATCATGAAATAAAAAAACAATATCATGTCCCCTTTGAACACTCCTATATCCCTTAGAATATTCATATATGTTAATCAAATTATGATTATTTAAATCTTGGGAAAAATAAAACATAATAAAGCTGTGAGCTCAGATGCTCAATAATGATAACAATATATTGGAAACTATCATAAATAATAATAAACATTTAATGCATTGTATAAGACTAGAATACATTCTTTTTAAACGTAAAATTCAGCCTAATATGGAAAAGATAAATAAAATACTGCCATTTACATATTCAAATTAAAATTCAAATAGTTTAATAATTACATGTAATTTCAATTCCCAATTTCATAACTATGGAATACATAATGTCGGACATCCTAACCACATAGTCAAGGCCTCGTTCCAAGACTATAAATAAGATTTTGTCAAGGCCTTTTACTAAGACACTAGTTTATCTCATGAGACCTACGGATGCATCAGGGAGCTATATTCGGAACCACCTGTCACTTACTATTTTCAGTTCATTCCTCATATTAAATGGTTGAAACATAATATAAACATTCGTATTTAAACAAGCATACAAAATGTCAATATTTTAACCACAAACCATGAATGGTACAAAAACTGAACATCCACAGTCAAACAAAACTCATTAAATACAATATATAAGATTTTAATATAATAAATTAACCTTAATCAAGAATAATGAAGTATATTAACATAGATGAAAATAATCATCAAAACTATTTGAGAGAAATATCACACTTTTTCATGAAAAACATTTAAAAGATTTATTATTCTTCAAGAAGATATTTAAAAAAATTTAATCCAAGTGTCCCATACCACATTGAATATATTAAAAAGAATTTTAATTTAAATACATTAAATTCTATAAAAATAAATCCATAAAACCATTTTTAAAACATGGACATTATTGAAAAAGATTTAGAAAAATAAATAGTTAAAAAATTTAAAATGATATTTTAGTTAGAGTTCATAACAAAATTAGTGATGCATGAATACAAATAATTGAGGTAATAAAAACATTATAATAACAAGAGAATAATGGGATTCATGATATACTTTGTCAATATACAGTATATACACCAAATAAAAGTGAATTGGCGCATAACAACAGCGAAGTCTCAATGGAATGTAAGTTGATATGAATTCCCTCAAAAAGAATATATCTATAGGATAATGAAAAATAAATGACACAATTATGTGTGAAAAATATAAACACACTAAATATTATTTTATATTCAGTGTAAATCAATCAGAGGACATTGACACATATTCTGGTAAAAACAACACCAATGACATGGATGTTTAACTCAATGAATAGAAAATGGGATTAAATTACTCTTATAAAGTTCATATGGATGACTAGAGAAATTATCAACAGAGTGATTATGTGTATCAAAAGTATATACACACAAAGGAAAGCGGAAATCACTATATATGTAAATAAATAGTGATTTCTCCCATAATCTTGGAGTAAAGTAGTCAATGATGTTTTTATAAAACCGAACGAGTGGAAATTGAAATTTAAAATTCCCTTACCAATTTGGTAACTATCAAAAAATACACCACATGAAAGAAGGATCATCCGATGATGATATAAATACCCATAAAATAAATTATATTGGGCAAACAATACATTCATGGATAGTACATACACCACCAAAAATGTAATAGTAGAAAATATAACATTATTCTCATGAGAATAAAATTGAGATGAAAACCCCTTAACATGTACTTTTCCTTAGTATAGGATATGTTAAAATCTTGTATAATGGTTAAATCATTGTTATTTAATTATACAAGAACTAGATACATATATATTATATCATATATAATCTTTTAATATTGCTTTTTTAATGATATTTCAGCAGTATCATTGTTTTATTTGTTAACTAATTCATTTTCCTTTAAATGTTTGGATACGTATGTAATGTTTATTATGTATAGGTTTTATTTGATTCATATCCATAATGATATTATGTTCTGAAAAAGTATTTTTATTCATAAGCTGAAATTTATTCTAGAATGGTTATAACAGGGAATGAATCTCATCAAGTTTGTGGAGACAGTAATCCGTAGTTATGTACGAGAAACTATATCTTTATATTTATGGTGAAATTGAATGTAATTGGATGTTATATCATATATAAAGAGTAATAATAATGATATATTTATTATTTACTTCAGTTATACTCATTATTATACCCATCCAAATACTGAAGTTTTTGAATAACAAACTACACCACGACGTGGAGAGGGTAAGCCATACGTATGCACGGATGGTGACATTATAATTCATATGATGGATAGCATAATGAATATGGTTATACCTTAATTATAATTACATAATAGTATTTATAATGTAATGGAGTTATAATTTTGGTATGGAAATAACAAATAAAGAGGAAGTGGAAGAGGAAAAGAACTAGAAATAGGGTGGTGAAATTATTACCTCTTCTTCGGGTGTTTCTTTTTTAGTTGATCAAAAGGGCTCTTTATGATGGCTTTTTGATTTATGTAAGACCTCTAGGTCTAAGTGAGTATAGTTGGAAGTATATTTTATTAGGGTTTGGATGAGCCGAATGGCTTTGGTGGTGTAATTCTGAGAGAAGGGGATGCACACTTTTTTATGGGATGTGAGGGTCATTTTGGGAAAACCTTTAAATATTATTTAATAATAAACTAATTGTAGGTTTATAATGGCTTAAAAATGTTATATTTTGAAGCTAAAATAGGGATAGGTTGAAACACTCTCAAAAAATAGGATTTAGACAGATTTAGGTGACCATATTAACATTATCTTTTAGATTTAACTCTTATTTAAATAGTTTATCTTTTACCATGTATTCTTGTATTATTATATTATATAGTTAATAATCATACTATAACATGCCAAAAAAACCCAAAGTGCTTCATTAATTATATATATATATATATTATATAATTCCTTTGTCCAAATAGAATATTTTTAATACTATTATTTCATTTAATAATATAGTATTTGTTTTAAAAACTCATTTACCTCATTTTGGACACTATTTAGTATTTTGTTTTTGTTAAGCCATAACTACATGATTATTTTGAAATATTTATTGAATCAACCCTAACATGTCATATTAACCTATAAAATTATTGAAAATCATAAAAAGTCTAAAATTATATTTATTTGAATATTTATAATATCAATTCTTTTATTCTTTCATTAATAAGGTAATTACTGCCACATCATTGTGTCATAAATAATTTAAAATATATAATGTCTAAAAAATATAAATAATATACCATTATTTAGGAAAGTTTTTTACTTTACTAATGAATATTTATTGTATAATTTATCTTATATGTATCCCTATATTATAAATGATTTTGTTATTAAACATTGAATTTAACACTTTTAACTCTTATTTAAATAAAATAATAATAAATGTCTTAATCTAATCCAAGATGACAAAAAGGAACATATTTTATTCATAACGATGATTTTGGTCTAAATAGAGTTATCCAATAAAATTATTACATGTGTTAGGGTAATAATAATATCATTTTTACCATTAATTACCCTATTTACTTTAAACCGTGCTATATAAAGGTTAAAAGTTACTATTCACTAAAATATATTATCATCTTATTGAACCAAATTTTACTTACTGATATGAACCATGTTTCTCGGAATTTTGAAATTCAGTTAAAAAAAGTGGTAAAATTATGTGTTATGCAAATTTGCAAATGCTCTTAGAAGGTGGTTAAAAGACGGTAAACAGTTCAATATAATTTTATACATCTAATTTTATTATAAAATGTATCCAATGAATTAAATTGAACTCATATAGGTATTATATACCTATTTTGACTTAAAATAAATTTAAATAAAATAAATAATTATTTAAATAAAAATTCAGTTTTAAACAATAACACACTGTTTTCACTATTCATCAAAAAATGAATGTTTCCAGAAAAATTTAAAAATTTCTCCCTAAGAAAATTTTGATATTCTAAATTGAAAAATTAATTCTATTTTAACTAATTCAAAACATATAATTTTCATATCTTAATTTTAAATTAATTACTATTGTCAAAACCGAAAGTGAACTTTTTAAAAAGTAAAAACTATCAAAAGATTGGCATGTGTTTATGTCAAATTTAAATGTGAAATTACATATAATTAACTGGATTATATTAAATGATATAAATATATTCTAATTATAATTCCAACCAATTCAAATGTATAATTTATCACAATAAGTTATTTTGATTAAAAAATTTGTTTTCAATTAAAATTTAGTACTTTCCACTATTCAGCAAAATATGAAAGTTATCAGAAAAACACTAAAAATTTAGCGAAACTAAATTTTTATGTCTCAATTCTAAAGAAAAGGATTATTTTATCAAAATGAATATATAAAAGTTTCAAATATTGGATTTAAAAAGGGTTTCTATAAAAAGTATGTTAAATTGCATTTTCTGAAAAATACTTCCTTTATCTGAAAAATAGAATTTGCTCTTATTTTATGTCTAAGAAACACAAAATATAGATGGTAAAATTATATGGATTACATAAAATTCAAATTGAAGTTAATAATATTGATGACCCTTTTTTGAAAGGCTAGTTTAGTAAGTTTTGGTGCGCTCGAACTCTGTGTTCCATGTAGTGAAAGTTATTGAATTACATTGAAGTGATACCGTACTATGAAATCTTGGGGTGTAAAATTATCCACTTCTTCAATAAACTGTGCCCTCACAATTTGAAATTGTTCGTTGAAAAAAAGGTTAAAAATTGAAAAATACCTTTGTGGAAAACCAATGTTAGAAATACGGTTAACAAATTTTAGTCATAATAAGAGGGAGAGGGAAATGAAAAAGTAACCAACAAATTGGGATTTTGAATAAGAGAACATTGGTGGAAATATAATTGGAGGAAAACTGTAGATATTTCTAAGGAGTGATTTGGGCAATCAATCTAAAACATGTGAATTGAAAATTTAGGGTCTCACAGCAATAAATCTATAATAAATAACGTATGGTATTAGGATAACACATTTTTCGGTTTGAGATCCTTTACCTAAGGTTTAATAATTAATTTCTTCATTGAATATGAAAAAAATACCTGATTAATAGAGTTTCATCATTTAACTAATTTCTATCACAAACTCATCTTTCACTCTAAATGATGAGTATTCAAGATGACTTGGTCACACCTAAAGTGCTAGAATAAACATACAGAGAATCATATAATTCCCAAAGGACGAACAATATATTTCCCCTGTCTTTAAAGATTAACCAAAACCAAAATGATTAGTACAAGACCAGATGATCCCCAAAAAGGAAAATCCTTTAGAGAAATAAATAATAATCATAATTTCTAAAATTAATCGAAAAATACACAAAGTTCAATAAATACAACTCAATAAACAATAGTCCATAAAATCCTTCAATATAATACAAACTATGATTGAAACCCAAAACTTAGAAGAATTTGATTACGTAATCTTCCATGTAAAATTGTATCTCCAAATTACATTGACTAACCTTAAAGGCACATACTTATAACAAATTAACCTAATAACATATTCTCAATGATAGGTTAATAATTTTCATAAATAACTTAAATCACTATAAGTCTACAATAAAAAAGAGATAAAAATATATATTTAATCCTCAAATGAAATCCTGTTGTATTCTATTTTCCTTAGGCTTATAGTGTTCCCAACAGAGAAAACGTCTTCCAAAATAACATTTATCTCTTAATCATAAAATCATGTTCTTATACTAAGGATATCCATTTGATAAACATAAGATCCCAAATCAATTAATTATTTATCAATAAAATCATTTAACTAAAAATAATTTGTCACACAAACCATTGCCTTCATGTAGACCAGTGGTAGGTGATAGATCCTAGTCGCACATTGGTTTTGGGTATGATTACCACTGCTTTGCCTGATGCAACGAGTTTTCACACGGTCTATATGTTATCCTTTTTCAAAAACTATATTTTATAACATTTCCAAAATGAGATAAATTCCTCAAAATAACCATAACATAATTTCAACAAAAAATTTATCTCATACCTCACATTTTAATCCCAAAATTTAATAATAGATAATTTCCTCAAATTCAAGGATCATATAAACCCAAATGGTTATTTATAACTATATCTGAAATAAAAAAGATAATTCTTCTAAAAAAATAATTTTCACAGAAAAAAATGCAGGGTTACACATACAAGAAGAAAGTCTTCCAATGTAATCCCATCAACAAAGAGTAGTAATAATTTTAAAAATTTCTCCATTCATTTTCTTCCACATTAGCTCTTCCTTGACCAAGAGGTTATCCTATAGAATAGGGCCTTCACTCGAGTAATTCCCAAGTCCCCCTACATTGATGGAAAATGACTGTAAATGGATTCTTGGTATCATTTTAATCTTCTTCCATAGTACTGTTCATTTTTCCTCTTAAATTCTTTACATTATGTTCATCTTTCCCACACATAAATCATTTCTTTGTTCCATTGAGACACTTTCCTAGGTGTCTTCTTCCACATTTCCTACATGATGGAAATCAAGATATCTTTTCTCTATGGTCTCCACTATTGGAGCTCTTATCATTCGCTGACTTTTTCTTCTTTTTTGAGTCTAGGAGTTGGTTAATATATATGTTGTTCATCATATTTTTTGAAAACTGATTCATCATGAACATGATATCTTTTACACCTATCAATAATCCATTTCGTTGCAAATTACCCCCATCATTCACACCTTGTACATCATGTTCAATGTTACTAAGAATTCCCTAGAATGCAACCATTAACCAACATAAGAAAGCATAGTGTGAGTCATAAAATTAATTTGGAGAATATCATAAGACCTTATTTTCAAACTAAAACACCTTAAAATTAACCAATGTTATTTATTATCACATTATATTAAAATATTTCAAATAAATTTGTAAAGAAAATGTGAATTATCCTAATAATATCCCCTGAAAGTTTCATAACAAATAGTGAAACGAGGCCTTTAGTTGTATACCAGGATACCTCAGGTCAAACCCAAAACACCATGTCATAGTTTAGACTCCTAGGTACATATGTTCTAGACCCACCCCTACCTCCTCGTATCCATACATGGATGTATTTTTTGGAAAACCCACAGAATATTTACATGTCCAAAATTTTTGGATGTTCTTCTATACTAATACTCAATGTGTATATTTGGGTAGCATTTTCTAATCATAGTTTTGAAAAATCTAGCTACCATGGTTTGTAATAAACATCCTCTAATACCAACTATAATGCCCCAACCCCATTTACCTATAATTGGTGCATTATTACATAACATTATCATGATATAAAGAATAATGTCCCAAAAGACTGATTAGTTTAATAGGATTGGAAGAACTAGATATATATAAGTTTTACATTACACCATGAAATAAAAAAACAACATTTTTTCCCCTTTCAACAATATTATCTTATACCCCTTTGACTATTCCTATGGGTTAATCATAATATACTTCTTTGCATCCTGGAAAAAATAAACCATAAGAAAGCGGTAGTCTTAGATTCTCCGTGAGGATAACAATATAGAAGAAACTATCATAAATATGAATAAATATTTAAGGCAATCTATAAGAGTAAAACACAATCCTTTTAAACATAAAATTAAGCATAATATGGAAAATAAAATAAAATAATTCCATTTACATATTCAAATGGATATTCTACTAGCCTAATAATCACATGTAATATAAATATCCAATTTCATAATTATGGAATGAATAATGCCGGACATCATAACCACAAAGTCAAGGCCTCATGCCAAGACTACAAATAGAAGTTTTTCAAGGCTGTATGCCAAGGTAGCAATTTGTCTAACACGACCTACCGATGCATTGAGGAGATATAGCTGGCTTCACCCGTCACTTACTAAGTCTAATTCATTCTTCATATAAAAAGGTTAAAACATAATCTAAACATTTTTATTAAAACTAGCATATGATATGTTAATATTTTAACTATAAACCATGAATGGTATAAAAATATCACATACACAGTGAAACATAACTCATTAAATAAAATAGGGAAGATTTAATTATAACAAATTAACATCAATCAAGAATAATGATGAATATTTACATAGATGAAAATAACCGTCGAAACTATTTGAGGGAAATATCCTCCTTTTTCTTGAAAAACATTGAAAAGCCTCACTATTTATCAAGATAATGTTTAAAATCAAATTGTCCCATACCACTTTGATACTTTTAAAATGAATTTTAACTTTAAAACATTAATTTCGATATAAATAAATCCTTAAAACCATTTTTAAAACATGGACATTAATGGGAATGATTTAGAACAATAATATTTTAAAACTTATAAAATGATATTTTAGTTATAGTTCTAAACCAAATGGGAGACTCTTGAATAAAAATAATCGAGGTAATGAAAACATTAAAATATCTTGATAATAAAGAGATTCATGATATACTATGACAATGTACAGTATATACACCAATGAAAAGTGAATTGGCTCATAACAAAAAATAATTCTTAGTGGAATGTAAGTTGAGATGGATTCCAATATAAAGTCTATATAGTTTTGTTAAGCATAAATAAATGACATAATTTTGTGTAAAAAATATAAATACACTCAATAATATTGGATATTCAGTGTAAATTAATCATAGGACATTATCACATATTATTGTAAAAACAACACTAATGACTGGGATGTTTATATCAATGAATAGAAATTGATTTAAATTTACTCTTATCAAGTTCATATCGATGAATTGAGAATTTATCATTGGATTGATTATGTGTATCAAAATTATATCCACACAAAGGTATTTGTAAATTAATACATATGTAAATTAATAATGATTTCACACATAATCTTGGAGTGATGTAATCAATGATGAATCCATATAACCGAATCAGAGGAAATTGAAATTTTAAATTCCATTAATGATTTGGTAACATGTAAAACATACACCCCTTGAAAGAAGGATCATAAAATGATGATTTAAATAACCATAAATTAATTTATATTATGTAAACAATAAAATCATGGACAATACATACACTAGAAAAAAGGTAATAGTGGAAAATATAAAATGATTCTCACTGGAATAAAAGTGAGATGAAAACCCCTTAACTTGTATTTTCCTTAGTATAGGGTAGGTTAACCTCCTCAATAATGGTGAAATAGTTGTTAATAAATTATAAAATAACCAAATAAAAAATATGATATCATATATGATCTTCTTATATTTCTTTGCTAATGATATTTCAGTAGTATCATTGTTTTTGTTGTTAAATGATTCATGTTCATTTATATGTTTTTTATGTAAGTCAAGTTTGTTATGTATATGCTTTATTTTTTTCATATCAAGAATTATATTATGTTCATAATTTTTTTTTGTAATCATAAAAGGGATATTATTCTTGAATGATTACGTTGGGGAATGAATGTAATCGTGTTCATGGAGACATCACTCCGTACGTATGCACGAGTGACAATATCATTATATTGATGGTGAAATCATATATAATTGGATGGTATATCATATATAAAAAATAATTAGAATGTTATATTTATTATTTACATCAGTTATATTCCTCATTATACCCATCCATATAATTATGTGATTGAATAACAAACTACACCATGACGTGGAGACTGTAAGACATACACGCGCATGCATGATGACTTTATAATTCATAGGATGGATAGAATAATGAATATAGTTGTACCATAGTTATAATAACATTAAATTATATAGAAGGTAGTGGATTTATTATTTTGGTATGGAAACAACAATGAAAGAAGAAGTGGAAGAGGAAAGGAACTTAAAAGAGGGTGGTGAAACTATTACCTCTTCTTCAGGTGTTTCCTTTTGAGTTGATCAAAAGGGCCCCATAGGTTGTCCTTATGATCAAAGTAAGGCCTCTAAGACGAAGTTAGGATAGTTGGGAGGATATTTGTGTAGGGGTTGCCCGATCCAAATGGTTTTGGAGGTGTGATTTTGAGAGAAGGAGAATCACCCATTTATAAGAGAGGTGAAAATCACTTTAGGAAAACCTTGAAATATTGTTTTATAATAAACACTGTTGTGGTTTATAATGGCTCCAAAATGATTTATTTACATGATTTGGTAGACATGGGTCGAGACAAATTCAACCAATAGGTTTTATATAGGTCTAGATCACCATATTAATATTATTGTTTAGATTTAACTCTTAGTTAAATAGTTTAACTTTTACCATGTATTCTTGTATTATTATATTATATGGTTAATAATCTGACTATAAATTCCAAGAGAAACCAAAGTGTTTCATTAATGATATATATATTATTATATAAGACCTTTGGCTGATCCTTAGATTTTGAGGAATATTATATAATTTAATAATATAGTATTTGTTTTAAAAACTCATTTATGTCAATTTTGACACTATTTAGTATTTTATTTTTTATGTCATAAAAACAAGATTAATTTAAAAATAATTCATTTAATCAACCCTAACATGTCATATTAACCTATAAAATTAGTAAAATTTATCAAAATTCTCAAATTACATTTATTTGGATATTTATAATATCAATTATTTTAATCTTTCTTTAATAAGGTAATTAAAGCAACATCATTGTGTCATAAATAAATTAAATTATATATTTTCTAAAAATTATAAATAAAGAACAATTATATAGGAAATTATTTTATATTTAGAATGAATATTTATAGTCAAATTTACCTTAAGTGTAACCCTATATTAAAAATGATTTAGTTATTAAACATTTAATTTAACACTTTTAACTCTACTTTAAATAAAATAATAATAAATGTCCTAATCTATTCCATATTGACCGAAAGAATAATATTTTATTCCTAAGGTTCTTTTTGATCGAAATTCTCCTATAAAATATAATTAGGACATGTGTTAGGGTAATAGAAATGTCATTTTTACCTTTAATTACCCTATTTACTTTTAACTCTTGTAAATAAAAGATAAATGTTACTATTCACCAAAAATTTATTTTAATCTTATTGAACCAAATTTTAATTACTGATATAAACTTCATCTCTCTGATTTTTAAATTTCAATTCATATAAGTGGTAAATTTATTTTTTATGCAAATTTTCAAATGCTCTTAGAAGGTGGATAAAAGACTGTAAAATGTTCAATAAAATTTTATACATATAATTTTGTTATAAAATGACTAAAATGAATTTAATTGAATGTATACAAGTATTATATATCTATTTTGACATAGAAAAAATTTAAAAAAATAAAAAAATATTTAAAAAAAATCTGTTTTAAACAATAATTCAATTTTTGTCACTATTCATCAAAAATTGAATGTTTTCCGTAAAAGGCCAAATATTCACCATAAGAAAATTTTGATATTCCAAATTAAAAAATTATTTTTTTTATAAAACTTACAACATAGTAGATTCATTTATTAATTTAAAATTAATTCCCATTGTCAAAACCAAATGGCATATTTTTTAAGAAGTAAAAATTATAAAAATATTGACTTGTGTTTATGTAAAAATTGATTGTGAAATTACTTATAATGAACTGAATTGTATTAAATGATAAAAATATAATATTATTATTCTTAAATACATTTAAAATTTATAATTTATCACTACAAAATATTTTTATTAACAATGTTGTTTTCAATTAAAATTTTGTATCTGCCACCGTTCACCAAAATTTCAATGTTTTTATAAAAACTTCAAAAATATATCGAAACTAAATTATTATGTCTTGATTATGAAGAAGTTTATTTTTTCAGAATGAATATATAAAATTATCAAGTATTGGATTTAAAAAAGGGTTCACCATTAAAAGACGGTTAAATTTTATTTTCTGAAATAGACTTCCATTATCTGAAAAATTGAATTTTTTCATATATTATGTCTAAGAAACACATAATATGGATGTTAAAATTATAACGAGTATATAAAATTTAAAATGAATTTAATACTACCCATACCCACATTTTTTAACATATAGTTTGGTATGTCGTGGTGCGCACGAACTCGGTGTTGCGTGTAGTACAACTTATTGAATTACATTGAAGAAATAATGTACTATAAAATCTTGGGGTGTAACATAGAGTTTTAAAAAAATGATATGAGGATAGTGAAAAACATCTAAATATTTTTCTACAATACCTTGTAGAAAATATATAATATAATAAATTTATAGAATGATATTTTTTGTTACAATATATTTCATTCCTTATGAACATTTTTTATAATGAATAATAGTTGATCGGACCAAAATAAGTTGTTTATGAATGGAAAATACCTAAATATTATACTAGTATTCATTGTTTTCATGGATTAGTAGGCTATTACCAATGTTCTGTTAAAAAAATATCTAGGTTATCTATACTACTGACTATATTAAACCGAAATGGAGATGAAATTATCTAGAAAAAATATTATGATGACTATTTTAAAAAATTAAAAAGAAGTTTTGTAAATGATCATATGTTTAACATTCCCTTCAGAAATGATAATTTCTCCATCAACAATGATGCTTATTTGAAGGGTCTTTTTGCATTCTGGTGCAGAATGATCACGTAATTGGTTATGATTCATGACAACTGAAACCTCAAGAGTTAAATTAACATACATCTGATTAGGAGTTATCCCATATTGTTTTTTTTTAAATTTGGGCAGGACATTTATATGGATCCAAATGTAAAATATGTACTAACCCTAAAAGATTAATGAATATATTTTGTTATAATTAATTTAAAAGGAGGTAGAGAAGTTGGTTGGAAATGATAAATGATTATGATTTCACAATCAATTACCATCATAGAGAAGAAAATAAATAGGTTTATGCTTTCATTCAGAAAAATTATAACAACCCATGTATTTATAGAATAATATTTTCTCTTTTATATTAATATTTATGAATATGATATTAATTTTACATTATAGGGGATTTTTTTCGATAGTGTACTCAACACGAAACAATGGGTTTCTCCAAAATCATACGTTTCACACAACGTTGAGTTATACAAAGAAAATAATACAATAATAATATTATTATATTAAATGGTAGTTATCATCTAGCCATTGGAATGGAGGGACTGAATAGTTTAAACTAAATTTTGAAATACAATTTAAATATTTTTAAATAATGATTCATTGGTAACCAGTTTTATTAGAAATGGAAATAAAAACCATTTGAATATAAGGTAGTTTTTTATAATAACCTATTTAAAAGAGAATAATTGTGTCAAGAAAATCATATCACTATTTATGGATTTTTATTTATTTAAAATATATTTGTTATATATTCAATTTACTATTTTAAAATCACCTTATATGTTTTCTAGATATGATTTATGTACGAATTCAATTTTTCGAATAAAAGAAGTATTTTTCTAAAAATGAAGATTTACCGACTTTTGATGGAGAACCATTTTTAAATCTATTTTTTTCACATAAATAAGATCTATTTGAAAAAATTAAATTATTATATTGAATTGGTGAATAAAAATATAATTTGGTTAAATATTTGGTAATTTTTTGATAAAATTCATTTTTAATGAATAGTGAAAAATAATGCATTTTAATTCAAAAATGCATTTTCATCTAACTTATGTATATTTGTAGATTTTAATTTTAATTGGTTTTAAAGTGTACATTTATTATGGTTTTATAATTTAATACAATTATGGTTATTTTAAGTAATTTAACTTTTAAATTGGATATAAACACATATCATTCTTTTGTTAGTTTTTAATTCCTAAAAACTCACTTTTTGGTTTTGACAATGGGAATTAATTTTAAATTAATTTATGAAAATTATTGGTTTTGAATTTGGAATAATGTATTCTATATTTGTAATCATAATTTCTAAATTTTGTGAACTGTTATCTTTTATATTGGGATATTATTATTACTTACTTCAATAATTATTATTATTTACCATGGTTAAAGGGTAAATATGGAAGATAATTTTAAAAAAACATTAATAACATAAAGCTACACTAAAAGTTATATTAATCCTATTGGATGAGATATTTCTGGCCATAGGCATCGTTGGACCAATTTGGGGACCCCATTGAGCCACTTGAGTGTGAAAATGATATTTATAAGAATTAATTTATAGTAATGAGAAATATAACTTAAACATATTTATTTTGCTAAATCAATATTAATATAGGGTTATAAAAATAATATATTTTACTATAAATATTCATTATAAATCTAGTATTATTTTCTATATCATGGTATTTAATTTATAATTTTTAGACATTATATAAATAATTTTAATTATGACACAATGATGATGCAATGATTGTTTCATTAATAAAAGAATCAAATAAATGATATTATAAACATTAAGATAAATGTAATTTGAATATTTTGATGCCATCCACAATTTTTTTGGATGATATTGAAATATTATATTTGAGATAATTCATTTGGTTCAAATAAATCAGGTAGTAATGAATTTTAAAAAAATTCAAGTATGAGTAGTGTAAAAAATTGAGATAATTCATAAATTAAAACATAAATTAGTTTATTAAGTGATATTAAATTCCAAAAATGTAAGACTAATCACAATGGTAATGATAAGTCCAAATATGTCATAAATGATTTTTTTGAGTTGTTTACCATGAAATGTTATTTACATTAACCCACAATGTGTAAATAACATGATATAACTGTAAGATTAAAAAACGTAAAATAAGGGTTAAACCAAAAGATAAGGTTCAAAAGAGTATTTTAAAAACTTATCTAAAAGCTATTGAAATAAGGGTATTTGTACCAAAATAATTTTATATTTTCATTAAATGAGTTTTGCACCATTTTTAATCGAAATTGAATTTAAAATAAGTTAATATTTATAGACTTTCCTAAAGTCCCCCTCCTCCCTCTTATAAAACGCCACCCCCACTACCCAAATAACACACACCAATAATTCCCATTGGATCATCTGAATTCTACCCAAATAATCTCCCAAAATCCATCCCTTCCATTTATAATATATACCT
This sequence comes from Viscum album, assembly GCA_963277665.1. Lineage (NCBI taxonomy): Eukaryota > Viridiplantae > Streptophyta > Magnoliopsida > Santalales > Viscaceae > Viscum > Viscum album. The sequence goes on from OY728139.1 coordinate 1,088,905,702, forward strand.
TTGGATGAAGGAAACTCAAGAAAGCCTTTTGGCTTAAATCAAAAGGAGTTACTCATTTTAGAGGCAACAACTTCTGTCATGTTCCAATCGTTTAATAAAATTATTCACTCCCTATGATCATATTATTTATTATTATGTAAAAAACCATTATCTTGGATACACTAGTATTCTATTTTTCATAATTATTCAAACTGCACTTACACACCTCCATCTAATGTACAAGAACATACTATTTCGGTGTATGGAAAACTTCTGCATCCTGAAATGATGATTGTTCAATTCTCTCCTACCACCTATCATTGTGGACATTATAATGGAACTATATTTATATATTATTTATATTTTATTTTTATTGTATTTATTATTCTATAATTTTTATTTACAACATACCTTTTTGATTTCCATAATGTGTAAATACGATAATTTCATTTGAGGAAGTGCGGACTACCTCCCCCTCAAAAAGATATGACTCATTCATGAAAAACCTGGAATGTATAAAAAATGGAGGTAATAAAATTATTCAACATATATAAAATATGATATTATATTCTAATTATAATAAACCTATTTATCATTTAGTTTTCATTTCATTAATATGAAAAATAAAAGAAAGTAGTGTTCATGCGTACGTACGACCTACTGTCTCCATGAATGGTGCATTTCATATATTATTTGAAAATGTTATGGAGTATTAAAAATAAATATACACTAGATATATATGATATTGTAATCATTAATAATATTCTGTAGATGATGGAACTTTCTCTACATGGAAAATTTACATCAAAACAAGTTCATTTTTGACTTAAGTGCCTAATATTCACCAAACGACTGGTATTAAATTAAATTATTTTGAAATTATTATAACATTATAATAAGTGATATAAAATTTATAAAAAAATTTAACAAGGTTCTCAAAAAAGTATAAATTTAATTATGTTTATTCTTCAGTAAGAAAGAGGAACATACGTGATGATATGGACTCAAGGTAAGGGGAATCTTAACTCAATCATCATTCATTGATATAAATAACCATATCATTGGTTTTTATTATTCCAGGAAATTTTGTGAATTAACATTGATTGTTTTACAATTAATACCCACTTATAGTGGGTTTTTTATATTTTTAACACATAATTATGTAATTTATTTATCCTTAATATAGTGATATTTTCTTCGTAAGATATTTCGTCTTAATTTACATTCTATTGATACATATTTAATTTTATGGAAAAATTTACTTTTATACATTGTATATATAGCCATTTGACATATAATATCATGAATCTATTTATTATCATGATATTATAAGTTGGATTAATGTTGCTCTTTAGTTTTTTTTCATCAATTATTTTTCCAAGCTGTAAGAGTCTCTTTGGATAAAAAATTAATTTAAATGTTTTAAAGAGTTATTCTTCTAAATGTTTCTCATTAATGTCCATGTTTTCAAAATTGTTTTAAGGATTTATTTATATGGACATATATGTTTTAAAATATTAATTATTTAATTTCTTTTAAAAGTTTCAATGTGTTATGGGACAATTGTATCAAAAATCTCTTTATTAAATGTTTTAAATGGTTTTGGAAATATATTGAATATTTAAATATCAAGAATTTATTTCTTGTGATTGATGAGTGATTAAATTTATAATTTCAATCTTTTATGTGTATTGATTATGTAATAGTACTTGGAAATTTGATGGGTGGTTATGTGATAAACCAAATATAGGTATTTCTATAATAAACCTTGGACGGTAAAACCCGTGATAGACCTACAATGCATTGGGTAATGTTCCAGAGGTTAATGTTAAGGTTTATCCTCATAGATTTATGGAATATACTGTTATGGGTAATCCAAACATAACAATAAAGGTAACTCCCTATATAGCTGTGAAATCTAAAATGTATGCTTGTTATTGATTCCATAAGTTACATTTATGATAAATAATTTCTATGAGTTTTTCATCAATATTATGATTTTATGATGTATATTAACAAGATTATGTATGAAAATTATGATTTCATTGATTTGGATATATTCATGGACTAATGTTTTCTTTCCATATTTTATAACCCTCACTATGATTTTCATGCCCATACCATGTTTTGGAAATATTTTTCATGCGGTATAAGGATGGGTAAGAGAAAGTAAAAATTCAAGAAGATTTTTATCATGAAAAGTTATCTTGTTTCATTTTAAGGAGTTTTATTATTGCAAAAAAATAGTATTGAGTAGAAGTGTCAACAATGTGATATATGATATGTAATGTATTAGTTATTCCGTAACTCTCTGAAACACTAAACATGAAAATATCTTCAATGAAAATTCTTGATTTTACTCTAGATTATATAATGTTCAAGGCTAGATCCTTACGAATAGTATCATAGGTCGGATTAGATACCCTTAGATGTTAGGGTGTTATTTAATCACATTTGACATTACAATAATGGTTAGTATATTAGATTGATTCATAGTTATTTTAGAAAAAATAAATTATTTTAAGATAACATGTTCAAGTATATATTAGTGTTAACGCTCCTCCTAAGAATTTATATGATGATTTTACTTAAATACTCACATAGACCTTTTTGGTTTTAGTTAAAGGATGGATCTAGCAGGAACTGAAGTAATAATTGATGTGGAAGAAACTGTGGTGGTTTTTTTGGAGAACCAACTGAATGAGATGATGACTGAAATGATAAATCTTGTGGTTATTCTTAACCAACTACATAGAGTGATTATTGACCACTTGAACCTTGGTGATTTTCTATTGAATCATATATGTGAGAAATGAATACCTATCGAAATTCAGGAAATAATCATAAAAGAATGTTTATTTAAATACTTATGTCTCAATGATGTGGGAAAAAACACCTAGGAAAATTATTCAAAGGGAAGGAAGATGTTATAGATGTGGTAATAAACGTAATAAAACAATAACCTGCCATGGAAAATGGAAGCTTTTAGTTGAATCCAGGAAATAGAAAGAAGTTATTTTTGAGGGATCAATTGAATGATTTAAATGTGGTGTTCATGGTAATTGCGCAAATAGACTTATTATGACAAAGGATCAGGAAAGGGATCTATAGGACCATAAAAATACATTTTTATCAACACCAAATTCTCTTCAAATTGAAGATATGTAATATGAAAATGACCTATGAAAGGTATGGATTATTTATTAGATCATGTTAAGAAATTATTGAATCTTAAGTCATTATGCATGAATTTTTTGTAGGAAGGAATTATAAAAGAATATTATTAAAAATTATGGATAAAGGATCATGAAGAATTTTCGATGATTCAGAAGTCTACGTTTTAGGAATTGAAGAGTTATTTCGGAGCTATGGATGGTGATATGTTTAAATGTTTTAATTATGGGATTACATTAGAAGACATCTACTGTTATTAACCCTTAATTTTGTTTTATAAAAATATTAATTGAGGAAGAATTATCATTTGTATTACGTATATAGTTATAAAGAATAGATAGGGTTTATATGATCCTTGAACTTGAGGAAATTAGGGGTTATTACTCTTTGGGATGAAAATTAAAATGTATGAGAAAACAATTGAGGTTAAAATATTTCATGGTTATTTTTAGGAAATTTATCTAATTTTTGAGAATACTATAAAATTATATAGTTTTTGAAAAAGGACAACACACATACCATGTGACAACCCTCTATGTTGGATAAAGCTAGGGGAATCGAACCCACATCCAAAGTGCAACAGGGATTTATCACCTACCACTGGGCTACATGAATTCCATAGTTAGTATGACTTATTATTTTAAGTTAAATTGTTTTTTTGATTAAGAATAATTATATTTTGGGAACTTAAGTTTTATAAAATATCCTTAGTATAAGAAAATTATTTTTTATTAAGTGATAAATGTTATTTTGTAATACGTTCATTCCTTAGAAAACATTACATTTGTAAGGAAAATTGAATACTATGGGATTATTTTTGTGGAGTAGTGGTTGAATTTTATTTTGGAATATGATATGTTTTTGATGTGGAAAAATGGATATTTGGGTTGTTTGTGTAAGTTATTATCCTATCATGGAGAACATGTGATTTGGAAAATTACTTTTAAGTATGAGACTTTATGAATTATCGATATTATCTAGAGACAAATGTTATGATTTCTCATCGTAGACTATGTGATGAAATCCTTCTAAATTTTGGTTTTCTATCATAGTTTGGAATATTTTGTTGAATTTTGAGGACAATTTGTTCTTGAATAATATGTGTTGAACTTTGAGAATTGTATGTTGAATTTTGGTGATTAATAGTAGTATTTCCTTCTATAAAGGATTATTCTTTTGGGGGGATTATATAATCTTGTAATAAAAATTTTGGTTTAGGTTAATGACTAATGACAAGGGAAATATATTATTCATATTTGATGGATTATGTGATTCGCTAGATGTTGATTCTAGCACTTCATGTGTGACCAAGTCATCTTGAATACTAATCATTTGGAGAAAAAATGAGTTTGTGGAAGATATTTATTAATGAATGAAACTCTACATGATAGTTAATTTTGTTTCCTTAAGTTTTTATTCTAAGTAGTAAAAAATTACACAAATTTATTCAAATTTCCTTTAAACAATAATGATTTCCATTTAATTTTACTTCTACAAAATCAATGACCATTTGACCCATCACATGTTTATGGTTTTCATATTGTTAACATTATCCGGAGCATGTTTTCTATGACTCTCCATCATGAACTTTATGGTTAGTTTCTCTTCTATATCCATGTTTTCCTACATGGAATCCTAGTATTTATTATCTCAGATGACCATTTTACTTATCTTTCCTTAATTTAAAGTGACAGTTTTTTTGAATCTTTTTTCGGTGTGAGGTTTAATGAAGTTTTTGAGCCCCATTTTAAAATTTCAAGGACACAATTTCCAAAATAGGGGAATGATATAACAAACCATTTATTAATACAATAACAAATTTTCTTTTATATTAATATTTATGAATAAGATACTAATTTTACGTTAGAGGGGACATTTTTTCCTATAGCATACCCAACATGCAACAATGAGTTTCTTGTAAATCCTACGTCGCACACAAACTTGAGTTATAATAAAAAATAATACAACAGTAATATTATTATTTTAAATGGTAGTGAATTTCAAGATCTTGGAATGGTAGGAATTTATAGCATTAATTTTTTTTTAAAATATTGTTACACATGTTTAAATAATGAATCACTGGTTACCGAATTTATTAGAAATTGAAAGAAAAACCAATGGAATATAATAGATGTGTTTTTTATGAAAATTTATTTAAATGAGTAATTGGGTTTATAAAATCATATCACTATTTATGGATTTTTATTTAATGGAAAATATACATTATATTTTCAATTTAATGTTTTAAATTCATTATATATTCTTTCTAAATATGATATAAGAATGAATTCACTTTTTCAGGTAAAAGAAGTATTTTTCTAAAAATGCGGATTTACCACATTTTAAGGGAGAACACTTTTGAAAACAATTTTTGAAACTTTAATATGACTTATTTGAAAAAATAATATTCTTCTATTTAATTGGAACATCAAAATTTCCTTTGGTTAAATTTTTGGTAATTTTCTAATAATTTTCATTTCTTAATCAATAGTGAATAATAATTCATTTTAAATCAAATCGTCATTTTCATCTAATTTGTTTATAAGATCAGATTATCATTTTAATTTGTTTTAATGTGTAATTAGATTATGTTTTTATCATTAAATCCAATGATGGTAATTGGAAGTAATTTTTCTTTTAAATTGGACATAAACACATATTAATCATTTGATAGTTTTTAATTCTTAAAAAACTATTTTTTGTTTTTGAAAATGGGAATTAATTTTAAATTAATTTCTGAAAAATATGTTTTTTGAATTTGGAAAAATGGATTCCATATTTGGAATAAGAAGGAAAAAAACTGTGTAAATGGGTACCTTTAATTTTTGGACATTTTGACTAGCAACTTTAGTAATTATTTTTATTTACCATGGTTAAAAGGTAAATCTTGTATATAATGGTACAAAATAATACCATAATAGCATAAACCAACCCATAAAAGTGTCTTATTCATATATAATGAAATATTTCCAACTAGGGGCATCCCTAGTTCGTTTTTCAGACACCATGGAGCTAGTTGGGTGCGAGCATGACATTTTATAAGAAATAATTTAATGTAAAGTGTAATACAACATAAACATGTCTATTTTACTAAAACAATGTTAATATAGGGTTATATAACTAATATATTTTACTATAAATAATAATTAATAAGATTAAATGAATTCCTACATGATGGTTTTTTATTTATAATTTTAATTATGACCCAATGATGATGGATTGATTTCTTCCTTAATAAAGGATTCAAATAAATTATATTATAAATATTAAAATAAATTTAATTTGAATATTTTTATACCATAAACGAATTTAATGGATGATATTGACATATTATATTTGTGTTAATGCCTTTGGTTTGAAGGAATCAGGTTCTTCTGAATTTGTAAAGTAGTCATGTTTGAATGGTGTCCAAAACTGACCTAATTCATAACTTAAAAAATAAAATAGTATATTAAATGATATTAAATTAAAAAAATATAAGATTTAGAAAAATTGTTAAGAGAAGTCAAAAGATATTATAAATTATTTTTTGTGTTTGTTTTGACATGATATGGTAATTACATTGACCCAAAATTTGTAAATAACATGATATCAGTGTAAGATTAAGAAGGGTAAAATAAGGGTTAAAACCATAAGATAAAGATTAAAAAAATATATTCAAAAATTTTCTAAAAATTATCTGATGATGGATATTTAAAAAAAGAATATTATATTTTAGTTAAATAAATATTTTAATATTTTTAATCAAAATTGAGTTTACAATAATTTAATATTTGTAGACTTTTTTAAAGTGCCCCACCTCTCTCTTATAAAAGGACACCACCTCTACCCACATAACAAGAACCTCTAAATCCCCTTGGATCATCTAAATTCTTCACAGATAATATTTCAATATACCTCCCTTCCATATAGAATCCTTACCTTTGGAAAAATGAAATTCAATAAAACCATTATTCTCAATTCAAAAGGAGTTACTTGTTTTAGAGGTACCGTCGTCTCTCCAGATCTGTTATATTATCTTCCTTACCCACTCCCAATGATCATCTTATTATATGGTTACATAACATAAACAGTATCCCCAATATACTAGTATGTTTTTATGATAATTATTCAAACAACACTTACACACACCTCCATCAAATGGATACAAACATACTATTTCTATGTATAGAGAACTACTGCCTCACGAAATGATTATTATTCAATTTCATCCTACCACAACTCATGGTGAAAGTTATAATGGAACAATATTTATATAATATATATATATATATATTATATTAATATTGTTTCTATGACTCTGTAAGTTTTATTTACAACATACCTTTATGCTTTCCATGATGTGTAAAGACGATAATTTAATTTGAAGAAGTGTGGACTACCGCCCCCTCAAAGTGATATTACTTATAAATACCACACATGGGACGTATAAAGTATTGAGTCAATGAAATTATTTAAAATATTTAAAATATTATATTCTAATGTAATTATAATATAATTATTTATCATTTATTTTTCTTTCATTTATTATGACAAATAAATTAATGTAGCGTTCATGCATTCGTACGACCTACCCTCTCCAGGAACTTTGTATTTCATTTATCATCTCAAAATGTTATAAAAAATTATAAATACATATATACAGGATATATAAGATATTAAATTCATAAATAATATTTCAGAGATGACGGAATTTTGACTACATAGACAATTTACATCGAAACAAGTTCTTTTTCAACTAAAGTATCAAATATCAACAAAACAACCGATATTAGCTAAAAACAATATTTAATTGCAATAAAATGGTAATAAGTGATATAAAATGAATAATAAACTTGAAAAAGATTCTAAAACAAGTATAAATTTACTGATGTGTTTTATTCATGAAGAATAAGGAAAATAAGTGATGATTTGGACTCCAGGTAATGGGAATTTTAACTCAATCTTCATTCATTGGGTAAAATATCCATGTCATTGGTTTTTCTTGTTCCAAGAATATGTGTGAATTATCTCTGATTGTTCTAAATTGAATACTAACTTATATTGGCTTTATTTATATTTTTCATAGATAATTATGTTATTTATTTATACTTAATCTAATGATATGTTATTTTTAAGAGATTTCGTCCAAATTTACATTTCTTTGAGACTTATTTGTTTTTATGAACCAATTCACAATTATATGGTGTATATAGTATCCTTTGAAATATTATATCATGGATCTCATTATTCTAATGATATTGTATGTTTTTTATAATTTTGTTCTTTAATTATTTTTATTCATGTATTTTCTCTAGTTGTAGGATAGTATTTAACCAAAACATTGTTTTAAATGTTTTAAAGATTTATTATTCTAGATATTTATCACTAATGTCAATGTTTTCAAGATGGTTTTAAGGAGTTATTTATATTTACATTTAAATTTTAAAATTTTAATAATTGTTTTTCTTTTAAAAGTTTCAAAGTGGTATGGGAATCTTTGATTAAAAAATCTCTTTATTAAATGTTTTAAATGGTTTTGAAAATAGATTGAATATTTCAATATCTTGAATTGATTTACTGTTATTGATGAGTGAAAATTTTGGTAATTAAAATATTTTATCTGTAATTATTATGTAATGGTACTTTGTCATTTGATGGGTGGTTACATGATAATCCAAATACGAGTTGTTCTATAATAAACCTAGGATGGGTGAGCCAATGATAGATCTCGAATGCATTTAGTAACTTAACAGAGGTAAACATTAAGGTTTCTCCTATGATATTTAGGGAATATACTGTGATGGGTATTCTAAATATAACCATAAATGTTACTCCTTATGTAGCTGTAAATGATATAATGTAATTATTTTATGGATTCCATAATTTACTTTTATGATTTATGATTTCTATGAGTTATTAATAAATTTTATTTATTGAGGAATTTCAAATAGATTACATTTGAAAAGTTTGATTTCATTGATTTTTATGTATTCATTGACTAATGTTTTCATTCCATATTTTACAACCCTTATTGATATTTTTATGCTAATCCCATGTTTTTTGAATATTCTTTCACATGGTACAATTATTTGTAAGAGAAAGTAAGTATTCAAGAATATTTTTATCAATAAAATAATTCTAGTTTTATTTTAAAAATATTTATTTGTTAGAAAAAAATTGGATAGAGTATAAGTTTCTACTTTTTAATATTTGAGAAGTAATATAATAGTTATGGCCTTATTCTATAAAAATCTATACTAGAAAAGATCTTCAATGTGAATTATTGATTTAAATATATATTAAGTAATTTTTATCGATGGGGTCGTACAAAAATAATTATATATTAACCATGTTATATGTTAAAAATTACCATTTCATTAGTGATATTATGAATTTTGACATAGAAGTTATCAGTGTAAGAGATTCCTCAATTTTTCTTCAAGGGTCACTGCATTCATCTCTCTTAGACATAATTTTGTAAGTGCATAAATAAGACCATGAGATATAGAATAAGGTTTAATTTGTTAAGAAATGTATGTTTTCTGAATTTATTATTGATAAAGATTATGTCTTGAGATTTTGAAAGAGATTGTGTGTTTCTTGTGATTCCTAGCTATAGAAAGAATTGTTAGGTGAAACTCATAGTTCTCTATTTGAAGTTCATCCTTGGAGCACTAATATATTTTGAATCATTGGGGATAATTTCTGGTGGGATTGAATTATTAGTGTTATTGCTGATTTTTCCCATATGTGATTGAATTTTCAATATGATTAAGATAAATTACAACAACTAAAGGGGATGCTTTATCTTTTTCTCATGCCATAGTGGAAATGGGAAAAATATATCTATAGCCTTCATAGAGGGACTAACAAAGACTTCTCGAGGAAATAATGTGATTTTTGTTATTGTTGACTGAAAGACTAAATATGAACAATTCCTTACAATTCAAGTTATTATGTATTTATATCAGATTTATCGACTTTACATAGAGTGATCTTTAGGCTACATGGAGTACCTCTATCAACTGTATCAGACCATGATCCCCGGTTCACTTAAACCTTTTGTAAAATCCATGGGATATCTTTGGGAAATAATTTAAATTTCATTACTAATTTTCATCATCAATCTCACGGACCGTCATTGTGAATAATTAAGACATTGGAGTATATGCATTGATCTTATTCAATTGATTAACATGGATGTTTATATCGATAAAATTCATTTGTTGATTTTTATTATAATAAATTTTTTCATTATAGTATATAGATGGAACATTTTGAGGAACTATATATAAATAAGTGTCGAACACCATCATTTTTGGATTTAGACTGGGAAAATAACTTGATGGGACCATAATTATTAGAGGAATCAACAAAGAAAGTGAATACGATCCAATAAAACTTGAGGGTAGCTCAGATCAAACAGAAATGTTATGTAGATAATAGTATGAAATACCTTTCAATAGAGGTAGGTGATCATGATTTCCTTAAAATATCCCCAAGAATATTGTTATTCATCTCTATAAGAAATAAAATCTAATTCGATGGTTTAATAGAACTTATAAAATCCTTGATATTGTTGGAATACTTTCATACCGAGTAGCTTTGCCTCCAAATTTATATAATGTACATAATATTTTTCATGTATCGATGATAAGAAAGTATGTGCCAGATTCATGTCATGTTTTTATCCTTGAAGTAGTTCCTCTGAAATAAGACCTTTATTATATTGCAAAAACAATTCATATTATTGATCATAGATAGAAAGTAATATATTATAAGCTCATTAACAATGTTACTATTTTTTGGAGAAACCACATGGTTGAAAAAGAAAAATGAGAATCTAAATGTTCTATGAGGGAATGGTACCGTCATTTTTTAATAAGTGAATAATTTGCGAGGAATAAATTTCCAAAAGGGGGAGAATAAGTAAAAACACAGGTAAAAATAGATTTATTTGTTTTTATATTTATTATTATTCTTGTATTAAATAATTATTTTTATTATGTTTTGTAAGTCTTAAAATAAATAATTTCTTATATGGTTATTTATTTAAAACATTATATTTTCAATTATATAATTTTATGTTGATAAAAAAATATTTATTTTTGAATTCATAATGTAAAAATTATCATATTATTATATTTAGTAATTTTATAAAACAGCTAAAGTTTTAGTGAATACGTAAAAATACAGTTTTTTATAAAATATAGAATTCTTTAGTAACATTATGCAGACATAAATACGATATAAAATTTATTGAATTTATTAAATGGCTAAATTATGATTTCAAAAGATAAATTTTGTAAATAAATAATGGAAAACATGCAAATTATAAATTTTTTCATGATAAGTAAAAAAATTATTTTTAATGTCAACATAGTGCCTACACATCATAGAAAATATAAAAGTTGGTTTGCTAGAGTAAATAAATAATTTCTAAAAATAATTTTCATGTTTTTATAATTGATATGTTAAAAAAGTTTTTTTCCGAAGATTTTTTTTTAATTTTTAGAGATATAGAACATTAATCTTATTGAAATTCTTGTGCAATGATTGTGCTGGGAAGAAAAAGAGAAAAAAAAATAAATTTAAAAATTTGTCTTCACATGTATATTAGTGAATTTACATAATGAACAAATCAATAATTTTATTTTGAACTTAAGTGATTTATTTTAATGATATTAATTTATTGTTAATTTTATATAATAATTAATTATTATAAATTTTTGTAAAATTCTAATGTATTTTTTGTGCAGGCAGAATACAAATAAACACAAATATTTTAAATAAAATTATAAGAAACATTTAATGACCCAAAATTTTACAAAATATTTTTCTATGAAAAATTATCTAATATTATGTTATCTTGTTTCGAATTTGGAGCCTTTTGGACCAACTTGAATCACAGTAATCCTTTTATAATATTTTTTTCAAAAGGAAGTCAAGTTGTTGACACTATAGATTTAAATTAGTATAATATTTTAATATATGGTTTTCTAGAATTTTTATTCAAACATAATTAGACATTTGAAATTTGATAAATTTACATTATTCATTGTAATTTATTTTTAATTTTTAGGAACAAATATTTATGTTAATGGCTTGCATAATGATAATTCTATTAATATTTAACTAATGAATAATTCAAATAAACAATATTAAAAATAACAATGTTAGTATAATTTGTTATTTTTAAGGTTATTCAGGAATTAAATATATTAATATTATGTGTCTATGATATAATAAATTGTTATCTAATTTTAATCTTTTTCATTCTTTTTTAAGAGTCATAGTCATGAATTGTTTTTATTTTGAAAAAACATATTTTTCATGAATATAAAATTTAATTAAATTATTTAAAAATAAAAAAACTTTTACAAAGACATAAATGATTATACATTTTATAAAATGTGATATCCTATGATTTTTAGGTCTTTTTGTTGTCTTTAAATATATATTAGAAATTTTACATTTTAATATTTTATGTAATTCCCATGTTTCCCCTCACCTCAATTATAAAAGAACATTAATCCCTTCACAAAATTTCATCATTATGGGATATATTTATTTACTACCCTCTTATAAATAAAATTATCCACATCCCTTTCCACATTCCCTTAATTTTAGTCTCACAAAAATCGATTTCCATGTTTTTAAGGAGTTTCTCAAGGAGAAATCTTCTAGAGGTAAATTTCTTCTTTTGTAAATAAATTCTCACTTCTACCATATTCTCACACCATTTAAAATTTTTCAGGGTCAATCCAATGTCATATATAAACTAGATTGTTTTTTTACTAGTATATAAACAATCAAATCCCTTATTTTCATTATTTATTCTTAAAATTAAAATCAATGTCTATGGTCTTCCAATTAAATTCCTTCATGTATGATGAGTTTTCATTTCAATTTAATGTATTCATGGAAAGCATAAGTACACATAGAAATGTTTAAAATATCCCAAACAAATATATTTTCTTAGTTAAATAGTATTATTTTATTTTCTCATGAAAATATATAATAGAATGGCAATGGAAACCATGAAATTAATTCCCCAGAAACAATGGAAATAGAAAACTATTGTTAATAAATGGGTGGATATATGTTATAAAAGTTCATTTAAGGTATTATAAACACGAATATAGTTATTTTATAAATCATAAATACTCTATGAAAAATTATACATGAGGTATGCATAGTTTTTAATGAATTCATACCCAATGTATGGAATATGTTTTTAAAAATGAACTTTTCAAGTTAAATCTATTTTTTAATATATATATATTTTTTTAATTATAGAACACAAGTGGATTTATTCACTTTAATGATTCCCCATTATTTTATTTTTCTTCTAAAATATAAAAATTTTGTCTTCAAATATTTTTTTTCATTTATTAGTTCACAAATTTATAAAATTTATTTCACATATAAAAAAACTATTTCCCTCAAGAAAGTTAATATTTTGGTAAGAGTTATGTGTTATGATCATGTTATGGTTCATTATAATTGTTATGATGATGGGTGGTTTCATGATAAATTGAGTTCAAATAATACTTTTATATATCTCCAACGGATTGGCAATGGGGATGGATTTAACTGGTTAGTTGTTTCTTAATATATGAATGGGATATACAATTATGGTTATTCTAAGTGTAACAATGACTATTCCTCCCTATATAGCTGGGAGAGGTAAATTATTTATAAAAGTGGTATGAAAATTATCCCATAAGACACCTTTAATGATCAATTTATTATTTCTATGGTTTTATAGAAAACATATTATTTAATAATATGAGCCAAAGATCATATGTTTTACTTAGTGAAAATGTTTTCTTTCATGGACTAATGGTTTCTTTCATCCTGTCTATGTCCCATAATGATCTTTTGTCCTCATCCCATGTTTCAAATTTTGGTTCATAGTTATTATGAATGGGTAATAGAAAATTTTAACCCATGATTAATTTTTTGAATATTTTTTCTGAAATTAATTTATTTCTTATTAATACACTATTTTATTATAGAAGAAAGGGATATTGATTTTATAGTACCCACTTAATATGATTTTAGGTTTTCATGTACGTGTTATGACCTAATCCACTAAAACACTCAACCAAAAAGATATTTTGGAATTTATGAGTAGTGAAACATAATTGAATTTAATGGAATATGTAATGTTTAAGGAAGGGTCCTAATAGATTGGTGGATCATAGTAATAATCACTTAGATTGAACTTATTTTAAAGATTCATTTTTCCTAGTTTCATGGTTGAAATCAAGAATATTTCATTTGGAATGTGATTATAATTTTTGAATGGAAGTAATAGAACTGTACATAAAAAGTTAATTTATAAATTGACCTATTTCTAAAATATGTTTCGTTAAGTTGATCCATGTTTTCAAAAATTCTAAAACATAGAAATATTTTGATTTATTATATAAATGATTTTCTTTTAAAACAATATACTAGTTCTTATTATTAAATTATTTCATTATTTATTTTTGAATAATGGTTTTATTATGCAATGGTTGATCCAACATTGTTTATTAAAATTAGTTCAAAAGAAATTTTCAAATTTTAAATATTTTTTGGTGACATTATATTTTCATCTTCCTATGAAATCCATGTAATGAAATTTAAAATTTAGTAAAAAGTGAATTTGATTTGATTTTAATGGGAGAAAATAATTACATTCTTCTTCATCAAATTTTCTACTAAAATGATGGTATTTTTAAAACTCAATCTATGTTTGAGAAAGTGTTTTTTTAATTTTAGATTTAAATATATTTAAAATTAAAAATATTAAAATGAGTACTTGTTGTAAAATTGGTAGATATGAGTATATAAAATATTTGGATGTTAAAACTTTTTGAGGCATTATTTGAATAATTTTTTTCATAACTTCTTCAGGGCCAAATTTAATGTTTAGTTTCTCATGTGTGTTAGATCAATATATAGAAAAAAAGGAGGTCATTTAATTATTTTTAAAAGTATTATAAAATTATCTAAAGGATATATTAATATTGGATTATTTTACAATATCGTAGTTTCTTTTAGTTATAGTGTTTCTAATTTTTGTGGTTGAAATGTATATTGAAAGGGATCATCATGTATGTGTCATTTGATTATTAAATTATTAGTGCCATGTTTCTTTAAGAGCCAAAATGTCGTTGCTTTATGAACTAATGAATATCAGTATATTTTTAATTATCCACTTAAATAGGATAAATTCATTAATCATATTGTCATATTCATGTTTCATTTTCTATATTGAACGTTAATTCACATTATGATTGCAATTCATTAAAATTCACTACTGCATGATACTTTTTGGAACACCTCATAAAACAAAAAATGGTATTGATTTTATTTTTATATTTTATTTTCAGGTCCCCAATTCTATAATAAACAATTCATACATGTGGATTACATGAATATTTCAATTGGAAGACCACCAAAATGGGCCTTGAACTAGGAACATTCTAGGATGAGTGAATTGGGAAACAACCCAATAAAAGTACCGTCTATTCCAATTTTCAAGTCCAGTTATTCTAAAAATTGAACTACATATAGAATAAATTGTGGTAAATATTTCCTTGAATTGTCTACACACCTAAATTTGATGTTTTAATAGAGTTCTAGGTGGCTCAATTTGAAGATATAATTTTGGGCCAGATTCTACTTCTTAGAAAAGCATCTCACTATTTCGACCATATATTGAAATAAAAAACACTATTTCGGCTGAAATATTATAGACAGTTATAGGAAATATAGTGACTTATATTCTTATTTTATGTTACACAACAATTTTTCCATCTACAATCTAATTGTTTCGCCTCTATTTGGTAGATACAAGCTGGACTCCATTTTTGATCAAGGGTGGAAAAGTCCAAATTCCTCAAGATTTCTACCACCTTAGTCCTACCATACTCAAGTAGGAAGACATAGAATATTGGTTGATCAACAAATTCTTCTATAAATTTCTATTTAAGGCTTTTTTGGTGAAGGATATAAGCATTATTGGTTCTTTTATTCATTGTAATGTTATGATACGATTGTTTTCTCTTAAGTTTGTCATTTACATGTAAGTTGTTCTAATTCACCTTAGTTTCTTAATAAATGTTCCTATTATCCTATTATTATATTATTCTTCATATAACATTTATTCCATTTTCTCATGGTGTGATTTTATTCTCACCAAAACCATGTAAAATTATTAGACTACTGTGGAGTGATCGTTATTTCATTATTTGTCAGTTCATAAATTCCGCCCTCATGAGTCTACATACAGATTCCATTGAGATCATATAATCAATGGAGATATAATAATCATATGGTATGATCTAATGGAGTTATAAGTTTCTATATTGGATTTTATTTTTCAATATATTAACTTCAAATCACTTCTTTTAACTGATAATTTCATTTGACTATTTTAAAACTTCTTCGTCTTTTTTGAATGTTAGGGTCACACACATCAAGTGCTAATACGATCCTTTACATTGGAGTTCTCAAATATTTTATCCCCCTAAGATTATATGTGATTATTATTAGTGTTTGAAGGTATAAAACTAGTATGTGATGATGTTGTTTGATCTTCATAAATGAACCCATCTCAAATATAAAAAAATGAAATGGTTGAAATAAGAATGCATCCCATCCACCCCATGTGATAAAAAAGGATAAACTCATTCTTTTAAATAGAAATCACTTAAGTATCTTTGTTTTAATTTAAACCTATATAAAATTAACCCATTGATGGCCACATAATATCAAAATCAATCTATATAATGTACGTGTATAAAGGTTTCTTCTTAGGACAATGAGGATTTGACAAACCATGATAAACTACAAGTGACCCGTTAACCATAAAGACATGGGTAAATTTGGACGATATCAATTTTTTTGCATTGTTATCGGGGAACCAATTAATTTATCTTAACACTCATTCTATTATCCCCCATTTTTCATTTCTCACTTAAACATCTCTTATCTTTTTCCCATTTATTTTGTTTTTCACTTTCCTCGGTGGAAGTCTAATTATATCTATATATAATCAAAATGTATAGTTAGGGTGGATATTCCTAGGGTTGGGGAGTCATGTACACTATGGGAACTATTTCCATTAGATCCTAATATCTGAAATACTCCAGTGTTAAAAGTTGATAAAATTTCAAGTGAGGTTCTAAATGAAAGTAATACATTATCCCGGGAGAAAACCAAAAAGGAAATCCAAATGAGGCAGCCCCAATCATGGGGAATGCAGTTGATTTATCCATGAATAACTACCTCTCACCTACCTAGACCAATGAACCCACTTTAATTAGTCATGATTCTATATAAGAAGTCTATTATGTCTTCAGACATCACGTCATAAACAACCATTCAACCTTCCACAGAATGGAGTTGGAAATGCCATACCTTCATGTCAAACAGTTCAACAACATTGTTGAAACCATGAGCCCACCACATTAACATGACTCACCTACGATGGTTGTCTTTCTTTTCTCACTAAAGGATGAAAAATTAAATGGTTAAAGAATTTGAGACCCACATTAATCCACTCCTAGGACCAATTATAATGTGAGTTCCACAAAAAATACATCCTCCATCACAAAACAATTTCACATAAAAAGAGAATCCAAAACGTTTTTTAAAAAGAACGGGAGTCATTTTATGAAACTTGGTAAAGGTTTAAGAACACAGTCAACATGGTACCTAACAATGTATTTTAAATCCCAGAACAAGTTCAAATCTTCTATGAAGGGTTGGATCATGGAAACAAACAATTCATTGACAAGATGTGAAATATATCGTTCAAAAAAGGCCCAAATAATACTTAAGAGTATCTAGAAAGACTGTCCAAACAAAACCAAACCCGGGGAACATAACCGTACTATGAGATTCCACCGTAATCTAGTGGAATTCACACTCCTAGGGATGAAGAAAGTATCATGTAAGAAATTGATGCACTCACTAGGAAGGTCGAGGAGATCGAGCTTAGGAAGTTTCATGAAAATTAAATAATTTACCCTATTTTTAAAATTTGTGACAAACATTACCATAAGATTGAAAAATTCACATCCATCACTTCCATTAAAAAATTTCTTTTTTAAGGACCACCCGTGGAGGTCAATGCTCTGATGTTTTAGAGTCCATAGAATGAAAAAACATTCAATACAAGGTACAATGACCATCTAGGATTCCACTGGAATGAAAAATAGCTACCCAACCAACTACCTAGTCATCAACAAGGAACCAACCCTACCCTCCACAAACATTTTGAAACCATAACCAATTTCAACCAAAACCAATCCAATAAAAACACCCTCATTTACAATACCGAAAACACATTAAACATCCATTCAAAAAACCAAAGTATAATCTTGGGATAAACAAAACGTCATAAGCCCCTAACCAATATGTTCTTTTACCAATCCTTGAATAGTTATGAAAAAATGGAGAAAATTAACTCATAAGTATCTTACATAAAACCTGAATTATATACCATTAAGACTGGGAAGGTACCCATGCTAACTCAGGCAGTCCCATCCTCAAACATAAGGGGAGAATCTAGTTACACACAACCCATTCATGATCAACTAAAAGAATTGAGTATTTTATGAGGTGGGAAATCTATATAGAAACTTGAAAAAACCATTCTAGAGCCATTAAAAGATTTTTAAAAAGATGAAAATGATGAGGAACCACCCACATATTCTAAAAACCCAATGAGAATGCGATTGAACCAAAAACACACCAAACACTCAAACAACCTAATCCCTTCCATCAACACATTAGAGAAAAATCTAAACAAGAAATGAATGAAACATTGAATAAACTATTCTACCAATTTTAGTTGAACATTACCCTTCTAAATGAAATCCAAACCATTCTTTCCTAATCAAGGTACATTATGTAATTGATAACTTTTAAAGGGAAATTTTTACATAATAACCAAGACTTGTTGAATGGTAATGTGAGTACCAATATTAGAGGTACCATTCCTCTAATTTTGAAAGATCCAAGATGTTTATTCATCAATGTAGAGTTAAGAGAGAACAATGTTTTCAAATAAATTTATGATCTAGGAGCTAGTGTGAACCTCGTTCCTTATGACATGTATTTGTTTTAGGGATTGAAGAACTCCAACCCACATTTGTCACTATTAAACTGGTAGATGATTGTTTTTTTCCTAATGGGATATTAAAGGATGTTTTGGTTAAAGATGAAAATTTAATTTCCCCTGATGACTTAGTTATCCGTCAAAATCACTCATGCATAGGTCATTGTGACCAAACACCCATCATCCTTGTTCTTCCATTATTTAATGGAATCAACATAGTTATCCAAGTTAGGAATCAGAATGTGACTATAAACTTTTGAAACAAGATCCTCAATTTTAACATATACAATAAAAAATCTAAAATTGTGGTTGATGAAGAGATCCATGAGGTTAATTGGATTCCTAGTGAAGTATAAGAGCATCAATGAATTATTGAAGGATGTTTAAGTTAAAAATTGATTAATTTCCTTTGTTCACATGAGGAAAATTTGTCTTCTTAGCTTTAATATCTTATAGATAACTCATTGGATGATTTTATTGAATCAAAAATCAATGATACCATTGGTGAAATAAATAAAATTGAGTCTATACCCATTTATTACCTTTATCATACCAATTTAGGGTAAAAAAAATTCTGTTCACAAGGAACTAATTCTGTCATGGAATTTGGACAATGAAAATGAGTTAAAAAATGTCCCATCCTTATATTGAAAGTGATAACTAATATGATATTTAATTTAATGTATTACCTTCATCACTCAATAATGCATTCATAGGGGAAAATCGAGCCTTTCCTGTTGTCATTTCTTCCCCTCTTGAAGCGAATCCTGATATGATACTTTTTAGTATCCAAAGAAAGCATAAGAAAGAAAATAGATGGACCCTTTCTAATATTCTACAGATTATCCCACTCATTGGATTGTTATTTAATCTGAATCCAGAACATTTTGTCAACCTCATTTGAGACTCAATACCAATATTATAGATGTAGTAAGGAAATAACATCTTATGTTATTAAAAGTGGGTATCATCTACCCCATTGTTGTGGGTGAGTGGGTAAGCCCAATTCATGTTGTCCAAAAGAAATATTGAATCACTGTGATCTCTAATGAGGATGGTGACATTCTACCCACATGGGTCATTAGTATATGGAGAGTCTTCATCAACTATAGGAAACTCAACTCATGTACCAAGAAAGACCATTTCTTTATTTCCTTTATTGATCAAGTCCTCAAGAAAGTGGTAGGTCATCAATTATAATTCATCCTAGATGGATTCTCAAGGTATAATACAATCGAGGTCTTCTTAGAGGGTCAAGGAAAAACATCCTTTAATCTTCCATTCAGCTCATTTTCCTTCAAGATCATACCCTTTGGGTTATGTAATGCCCATGTTACCTTCTAGCGGTGCATTATTAGTATCTTCTCAAACATGGTGGGGGATTATTAGAAGGTATTTATGGATGACTTCTCAATATTTTGGGATACTTTTTAGGGATGAATTCTATATTTTGAAAGGGGTTTTTCAAGATGCGAGGATAATAATCTCATCCTAAATTGGGAAAAATTCCATTTTTGGGTAAATGGAGGACTTTTTTTAAGGGATTGATGTTGATAAATCCATGTTTGATATCATTCATCACCTTCCCTCTCCTAAAATGATCATCGATGTCAGGTCCTTCTTAGGACATGATGGATTCTATAGAAGGATCACCATGAACTGTTTCTATATTTCATGGCCAATTTGTGATCTATTGGTGAAATAAGCTCATTTTGTTGGACAAAATGTTGTGATGAATCATTCTCATTACTCACATCAGCTCTTATCTCTCCACCTATCATGCAATCTCCAAATTATAAACAACAGTTAGAGCTCATGTGTGATTTGAGGGATTTTTCTAAAGGAGTAGTATTAGGACAACAGAGTGAGAAAACTCCATTTATCATAACTTACATGTGAAAATATTTAAATAATTCACAAATCAAGTACAGTACCACTGAGAAACAGTTACTTGTTGTTTTATTTCCCTTAGATCAATTTTGGTCCTATCACTTAGGTCACCCTTCACTGTCTTCACTGATCATTCGTACCTAAAATAACTTTTCAAAAAACAAGATACCATAGATTTACTGATTTGGTGGGTCCATATTATTCAAGAGTTTGATTAAACCATTAAGAATAAAAAGGGGTTTTAAAATGTTATAGAAAATAATTATTCTAGGATGTAATTCAAAGATAACTCAAATCACCATTCTATGTCTGCTTCATTTCCTGATGAGCTCCTCTATTGTAATATTGATTACCCATGATTTGATGACATAGAAACCCATTTAATAATGAGTGATATTCCAAAAATCCAAGGGACCCAATCTAAGAGAAAATTATTTTCTATTGCTGGACATTATGTTTTTGATGATCCTTACCTATTTGTGTTCTGTCCTGGTCAAATCATTAGGAGATGTGTTCCTGAGTCTGAGAAATATTCCATTCTAAAATTCATTCATGGAGAGGCATGTGGAGGCCACTTTTCCACAAATAAAACAACTAAAAATTTCCTCTGATGTTTTTCATACTGGCCTAACCTCCCGAAGTAATCCTACCAATTCTGTAAAATTTTTCCTCAATGTCAACAATATGATTCAATACCATAAGGAATCAAATTCATCTCACTCCCATTTCGGTGGTTGAAATATTTGATTTTTGGGGAATTAATTTCATGGGACCCTTCAAAAACTCTAGGGGATACCTCTACATCCTCTTATTTATTGATTATAACTCAAAATATGGTGAGTCTATTCAAACCATGTCCAATGACCATCATGTTATGATCTAATTACTAAAAGAGCTCATGTTTTCTCAATTTGGAATTTTTATGGCTATAATCAGTGATCGAGGAACCCATTTCAGAAACTACACATTCTCTTCACTCATTTATAAGTATGGTATTTCTCATAAAGCTTCAACATCCTATCATCTTCAAGCCATCTTTCAAGATGAGTTAGCAGATATGGATATTAAAGAAATTATTAAAAAATTGGCGAATCCCTCACGGAATGATTGGTATGAGAACTCTTGTATTAAATTTTGGAACATCATATGGCATTCAAAACCATCCTAGTAAATTAACCATATAGTTTGTTTTATGAAAAACCTTTCCATTTACCTATTCAAATTGATACCAATACCTTTTGGAAAATCAAAAAAAATACTTTGACAATTTTTTGGACAATGAAAAGAGAAAATTGGATTTTAATGAAACTGAGGATCTTTGAATAAAAGCTTATGGAAATTAAATGATAAATAAATCTAGAGTTCAAGCCTACAAATCTAGTAATCTAGAAGTAAAATACTTTGAATAGGGAAAATTCCTGCTCTTGTATTGTTCAAAACTTCATTTACACATGGGAATGTTAAGGCCCCAATGGTAATATCCATACATAGTGCATCATGTGTTCCCTCATAGGGCAATAGAGATTCTGGATCCAACTAGTGTTCATGTCATCAAAGTCAATGGTCATAGGTTTAAACCATTAATTGAATCATTCAGTAAATACTAATCATACGATGAGTTATGTGATCCAACCTATAAAATAGAAAAAGGTTGATAGATTTAGTGTCCATGTCATCCTAATGAATTTAAAATACGAAATTTTTGGGAGGCAACCCAGCATCGACATGAATTTTATTTTATTTTCTTAATTTATCTTGTTTTTTATTTTTATTTTAAAAAATTAGTTTCAAATATATATGTATAATAAAAAATATATTTTCAGCGCTTTTTCATTTTTTTCAATTTTTTTCCAATTTCTTGTTCTCTGTTGTAATATATATTTTATTTTATTATATATATATATATACATTTAATAAGATATGACTAATAAAAAATTTATATTTCAATGCCAATGTTTACCTCCTATGGCAAAGGCTTGCATGACGGGACTCAAAACCGTAACCTTTGGGAAAGAGCTGCACAAACCTTCCACTGGTCAACACGTCATACCAATTACCACATCTTATTTTTTAAAATTTTTATGCTAATAAATATATGTGTGTGTGTGTACATAAGGTAAATTCATAGTTTAAGGAGAAAAAACCCAACAGGACTCAAACCTGTATCCTCAGGGGGAAAATGGAGAGCCCCTTCCACTGACCCAAGACCTTATCTACACACATAATCTTCATATATATATTTAATAGTGTTTGAAAAATTATATATATATAAATATATACTTATATATTTACATACCTCAAGTCTGTGTTACGTATGAGAAATTTAATAGCTGCATTTATTTCTTTTCCTTTTGTTTTTATTTCTTTTTATTTAAAGGAACTTCAAGGGGGTCCCATAAAATTCAAATTGTGTGGTGTTTGAGATTCATGGGATTCTGAGATTGAGGTATTTATTGGAAAATAAAAGGTGTAAAAATAAAATTAATCATTATTGATGAGGTTTCTCAGAGTGACATGAATATCAAGGTATTAAATGGGAGGAACACGAACTTCAACTTCAACCACCTTGTGACTTTATTCCATGATTCTTATTTTAAATTTTCTGTTTGAACTCCTCTTCTCTACCTTAATCCCCTTCGAAATTTTATTTTATTTAAAACTTGTGGATAATGTTATTTTAATTTGTGGGGAGGTGAAATAAAAATTGATTTTGTGTGCAAAAAACATGTTTTGAAAAAAATGAATACAAGAAAAAATTATGTAAAACTTGAACAGAATAATACACATTAAAAAATTGGAAATTGAATATAAAATAATTTTCCAAGAATTTATTCTGATTTTAAAGCATGTTTATGTTCCTGAGTATAGATTTTGGAAAGTGTGGTTGTTCGATTTTGTATTTCACTATTTATATTTTTATGCATTAAAAAAACCCAACGCACGCCACTTCAATCGTGTGGTGTTAGTTTGAGTTCTTAGGGTTACATATTAACTTTCATAGTTTTAGTGATCATTTTAATATTAACATGATTATTCCGAAAAATGGAAAAAAAGTAAAATAAAAATTAAAAATAAAATACAATTACGCGTAGATCAATGGATTGACCAAATTTGTGGCTTTCAGCACTTGGGGATCATGAATTTATAGTTTTCTAGCCTATAGTTGGAAAATATAAGTCTATTTTTAGTAATTTTAATATTTTTATTGAGTAAAATTGTGATGATGCTCGATTATGTGTATTTCACTTGGTTCTCTATGGTCTTTGATCCTTGGAATCATCAACAAAGTCTCGCTATATAAGTTTACTCGATTGACTTCAATTTCAATTACCAAGGATAAATTTCCAAAAAAAATAATGATTACTGATCTTAATATTAATATTTTATTCCAACTATGAGTATCATCTTTTCTCCCTTGAAATATGATATATCCCCAAGTCTTCTGTGGCGCACAACACATCATTATGCTTAATTAAAATTTTATGAAATTTGGGGATACATTTGAACAAAGTAAGGGGATTATATTGGGATATTCCTATGGATCTAGAATATTTTTAATGATTTTATAGGTTTTTATAATTTTTTGGTATGAGGTCTGTGGGTGATCAATGTGTAATAAAATGTTTTTTGAAAATGGAATTCAAATTTCATATTTTCAGGATACATGATTCTTGAGACTAGAAAATCTCAAGTTGGAGGTGTGATTAAACACTAAAAAAGGATAATATAAAATGGTAATATAATAATATTTATGTGTTTCAATATTCATAAACACCATTTTTAGTGAATTTTACAAATTGATCATTAATTCACATTACCATTGTAATTCCTTCTTAAAATAAACAATTTCATGGTACATTTTTGAACCACTAATAGAACACCAAATGGACTTGATTTTATTTTCATATTTTTCAGGTCCCCATTTATATTAGGAACAATTCATAATTTTGGTGTACTTGATTATTACAATAAGAAGGCCACCAAAATTGGCCTTGAACCATGAATAGTTAGGGTAATGTGAACTAGAAAAAAAAACCAATAATATTACTGTATCAACCATGTTTTAAGAATAATAATTCTCAAAAATTAAACCACATATGGCATAAAGCATTGGAAACATTTCATTAAATAGTTTCCCTAGCTAATTATGATGTTTCAATAATGTTCTAGGTGGTCCAAATTGAAGATATTATTCTTTTCCAGATACTACGACCCAAGAAAATAGCCCACCATTTCGATCATATCTAAAAATGAAAAACTCCATTTGGGATTTAATTTTATATAATTTTAGGGTGAATTTGAAGATTTATTTTCTTTTAATATGGTCCTCTCAGATTCTTTCTTCTATAAGATCATTTTAAGCACCTCATTTTGGTGGATTCAAGTTGGATTCCATTTTGGGTCAAGGGTGGAAAAGTCCAAATTCCACAATCATTCCACCACCCTAGGCCTTCAATAATCAAGCAGGAATACGTGGAATATTGGGGGATCGACCCATGCCTCTTTAAATTCATATTTAAGGAAATGGTGGTGATGTAGTTAAGCTCCTTTGGTTCTATGTTTCATTGTTATGTTAAGATGCGATTCTGTTGTCTTTATTTTGACTTTCACAGAAATGTTTTTCTAATTCACCATAGTTTCATAATAAAAGATATTCTTCTCCTATTATTCTATTATTTTTCATAACACATTGACTCTGTTTCCTCAAGGTGTGAATTTATTCACACCAAACCTTATGAAAATATCACACAGTGGTGGAGTGATCATTATTTCAATGTTTTTCACTTCTTTAATTCCACACTCATGAGCCTACTTCTTACCTCCATTGAGATCATAGAATCAATAGTGGGATCATCCTCTTATGGGATGATCCAAGTGAGTATAAAGGGGATTTAGTGGATTCTATTTCTCACTCTATTAATTTATAACCACTTATTTTAATTATTAATTTCATATGATGATTTTAAAACATCTTCGTCCTTTTTTAATTTGATAGACGCACACTTAATGTGATAATAAGATCCTTTACATTACATTGCATGAACATTTGACCCTCCAAGTGTATAGGTGATTAGTATTATGGTGTGTTGGTATTAAACTAGTAAGTGATTATTTTTTGATCTAATTAAATAAACTCATCTCCAATATTGGAAATTGAAATGGTTGAAAAAGGAATACATTGAATAAACCATAACAGATAACCAAGGATCAACTCATTATTTTAAATTTAATTAACTGAATCCTTTTAGTGTTCACGTAAACCAATATAAAATCAACCCAAATTTAGCTACTTCATAGCCTCATAGCCAAAAATAGTGAATAGAATATACTTTTCAATAGGGCTATTCCTAGGTCCCTGAGGATTCGACAACCCAAACTAAACTACAAGCAACCTATTAACCCTAAAAACATTGATAAATTGTGGAGAGACTAATTTCTACTTTATATATTTTTTCATATTTATTATTTATTAGAAAAACTATTTCTAATTTGGATATTATTTCGGAAATTATCCATATTTATTATG
The DNA here is from genome assembly GCA_963277665.1 of Viscum album. NCBI lineage: Eukaryota > Viridiplantae > Streptophyta > Magnoliopsida > Santalales > Viscaceae > Viscum > Viscum album. The sequence continues at coordinate 1,088,932,377 of OY728139.1, forward strand.
TTAATACCTCTTCAATATCTATTTCATAAAATACTTTATAGGGTTCTATGACTAAACACATTGATATAAGATTTTACTTTCTTTGAGATAATCATAAAAAAGGAAATAGAAAATTAGAATCCATTCTTATAAAAAATTAGTTTTCTATCAAATTTATTATGAATAGTGATTTTAAAGAAACTGATAAAATGAACTCTGATCTTAGCATTATTAAAATTTAATTATTTATAATTGGCCATTTCTATAATGGTCTTTTTCATGTTAAATCATGAATTTATGATTATATAAATTCTTATCTTCTATAGAATTTTTTTAAAACACACTATTTAGATAAATGTTTTATTTTTAATGGATTTCTGACACATGTTTTTGAGTGATACTATTTCTGAAATGGATTCTTACTACATTTTTATTCATATTTCTATACATATGATTCAATAAATTAAATTTTGATCCCTAAAACAATTCATATCTAATAGAAACAATATTTTTTCTCTTTAATATATTTATTGTATTATAAAACTATTAGTATATTAATGATTGGAAAACATGTTTCTAAATTAAATTTTTAATCATTTCCAAAAAGGGGAACGAAATTTAAAATTCATATTTTTTTGTAATTATAATATTTTTGGAGATTATTGATTTAGATCATCAAAAAAATGGTATATTGTTTTCTGATAATTTAAAATTTATTTTCTATTCCCTATAAATTGAGTAAATTAATATTTCATATATTTTCATGTTTGTGGAATAAAATACTATTTATTGATTTGTTCTTTATGATCATTAGGTGTTTAATTAGCTAGTTTCAAAGAAAATAGATCACAGTAAGGTTTGGTATCTCATATGATGTTAGGGATTGTGTGAGTATGTTTCATAAAATTTTCATAAGTACTGATTTTATAGTCATTGTCATGTGAATGTGATCCATATATAATGATCAATATTTTTGAAGACAATGTATGGTCTGCATGGAGAATCTTTTGACCAATGAGTAAAACTTTTAGAAAACCTCCATTGTAACGACAAAAAATTATATCAATTCAATTTCAATTATTATGTATATTTAATATAGTATATAATATATAAAATAACTGATATAAAAAAATAAAAACATATAAGTGAGGAATGAATGAAATAAGAGGTATTTCTAGAAGATAAATAGAAAATACTGATGAAATAGTGAAATGACATTTTGAAAATGAACATAACCCTTATGAATAGTTTTCTAATGAGTAAAATAGAAAGCACTCCAATGAATGTATAAATAAAATTTTTCTATCTTATAAATTAATATATTATATAATTATATCACGGTATAAGTAAATATATATTTTTAAAATTACTAATTAAGTGTTGGTATTTTTGTGAGCCATAAATATTTAATTAAATTTTTTAATTAATAAAATTATTTAAAATAAAATTAATTTTCATAAAAAATTATTTAAAAATTAATATTTTGTTATCTTATGAATTTAGGATATGATTACAAGCCCGATGTTTATTTTTCATAGTGTTATAAAATCAGTATTAATTTTAAAATTTTTATTTTTTGAGTAAAAGATTATTTTTATTAAAAAATAGACTTCTCATCTTTGAAACATTATTATCATTAAAAGGAGTTCAATTTTTAATTATACACATTGAAATATGGATACTATGTTTTGTTTGATAATTTCATAAAATATGTGAGTTTTTGTGAATAGTATAATACAATAATATATTGTATAAATAATTTATATGTTTAATACACTATTACTAGAGTTATCAATAATATAAGAACCATAATATCAAAATAAACATAAATATTTTAATATATTTGATTATAATTCTCATACTATTCACATTCTTGATCAAAAATAATAAAGTAATGATTAAAAAATTAAAAAATCACTAATACCCTCCACTATAATTACATCTTCACCCACTACTATAGCCACACCTCTATACCATGAAGAAAGTCACAATTTTACCAAAATACTATTACGTAGTAACTCCCCCACATCCAGGAGCTCTTGGTCTCTCAAGAATACAGAAACCCATTTTCTTAAGGAGGTTCTCAAGGATGATAATTCAATAGTTAAACCCTCTTCCTTTTTCTCTTAATTATATTTCAATTTATTTTCTTTTCTTTTACTCTCCTCATATACACCGTAAAAATGATCCTGACAAATAATGTTTCATCTATATAATATAATTATATCATGTTAAGGGAATATCATTTATCCATATTCTTACTGTCATTAAATTTTTTTTCAAAAACATAATCATCATTCAAGAGTTTCTGATTTTCAACCTTCATGAAAGATGAACATTCATTCTTCAATATATTCTACAAGGATAGTCATGAAATCATTTTTATGGTTTAAAGAAATTATTAAATATGTATCATATCATATTTAATGTGATAATACCATTATATATTAACTTTGTTAAAAAAATATAACAAGATAATTTTGTTGTGATCTGAAAACCGCTAAATTAATATATACGATTATCATTAACATATTATCTAATTAATAATCATAATATATGTTAAGAATGATAAATCATTCTAAATACACTGATGTTTTCTAATTAAGAGCATTAAATTACAATACGAGAGAATTATACACATTTTACATTAACACCAAAACATATAATCAAGTGTATTGATCAAGAAAATCAAGGAAATAAACACTCCAGAACGACAGATTGAATCATGTTACTTATCAAAAAACCACAAATGAACTTAATAAAATTATTATAAACTATATAAATGTGTAATGGGTTATGAATTAAATTATTTATGAGTCTAATTTTATATTCGTGGACCTAAAGGTCAGGTTGAGAACACACTTAGACATAAGGTAAGGGTTTATCCCCTAACCTCTATTTTTCATTCAGGATTGTGATTTCCCTTTATTTACCCAAATGAAAATTTGAATTAATATTATTTATTCCTTCTATATACTTTTTGAATGTTTTATATATGTTTACCAATCATAATACATCTTTCTTTTATGGGGAGTTTAATGTTTTATTGCAATGTTTTCCAATTCCTCTTGTTACGTAGTCCCAATTTAACGGAACACTTTGAATTCCTCCATATTATTATGTGAACTATATAATCTATTTAAATCCACTATAATTTTTCTAAAACAACTCATTTTAATATTGAAAGAATATATTATTTCACTTTTTTCATACAATGATTTTTCCAAAAGAACTATTCTTTGAAAATCACAAGAGTATTTTTCCCAAGAATCCCTCGATGATTTTATAAGAGTATTTTCATCTATATAAACAACATTGTTGATTATTATGTATCATTGGGATTAATTATTTATTATATCATCTAAAATATTTTATTTAATGGTTTATGATTATTTTATCATTGGATGTCCTATCTTAATATCATTCACCCTATTACTCTGATTGGTTAGTGTTTATGTTTAGTGATTTTGGAATGTTATTTACATTTCATAAGATAGTTTAAATATGAGTTTATATGTTGAATATGTTTCACTCCATTCATATTAGGAATGATTTGGAACTAGTATGTGTTGGGTGGGGCCTGCAATATCCCCTTAGTGCATCTGTAGGACTCATGAGACAAACCAGTTTGGATTTTTACCAGTTTATGTATGGTCATGGCATGAGGACTTGATATTATGATTATGAAATCACATATTATGGATTCCCACATTATGAAACTAGTAGTTTATAGTCCTTGTTATTATTTGATGAGTATAATATCTAGGTTTATATTTTATTATTTAATTATTTATTCAGTATTTATTCCTACCTTATTACTTCAAGATTAAGTTGTAATAGTATGTGTACACTTATTTATTCAACATGCATTATTAGTTAGGCATCCACAATACTATTTACACATACTGAGCACTAGGGATCACCGCTTTCTTATGTTTTATTTTTTACCTGGATGAGAAGATGAATATTATGATTGAATTGCTAGGATAATCTACGAGTTATAGATTATTCCAATGATATTTATATATTGTTATTTTCTTTAAATTTTGTAAAGTAAAACTTATGTATATATATTATGTTACAATGATATTAAATTATTTGGTCCTTTGGGATGCATATTCCTTTTTCATATTCCAATTTAATAAAATAGGCATCATATCTGGGTAACTAGGGTCAGGGTTTTTATAGTTGGTATCAGAGAAAGATTATTAGAAACATTGGAAATTTAATTTAAAAACATAGATTGGGAAACAAAACCCCCAGATAGACTTTGAGTATAAGCATAAGATAACTTCCAAAAAATTGTTTGAGGTATAGATTTTTTGAATAATCCTATCAATACAACCATGGATGGATATCAAAAGTGAAAGTTGTTCTGAAATAGATATATATAGAAGTAACCACTCCAACAAGGCCTCAAAGGCTTAAATTTGGGTAACATGGTACATGAAAACAGCCCTTAGGGTGCAACTAGTTTGACAATTCCTCGAGATATTCCAAGGATAATTAAATTTTTATAACAATCCATTATGATTTATTTAAATGTAAATACGTCCTTAAAGATTCCAGGTTAATTATTATGATTTTAGATAGGAATAAAATTTTAATTTATTGTATGGGTTTTTCTAGTTTGACATTATACATTAGGATTCCTAACCTAATCTAGTGTATAAAATTATTTATTAAAGGTTTCTTGTAGAAGGAATCTAAACAGCATGAATACATGTATAACATGTAGGTATTTCCCTCTAATGCAAAAAAGTGATGTTGGTTCTGGAGCTGTGACTGGTTTTGAGAAACATATAAGTATATTGGGATAATTGACCTAGGTTATGAACAACAACATTACCTGTAAGGATAATCCTGATCCACAACATGGATGAGAAATCTCAGAATTATTAATGCAACAAAAAGATCCCTCATTCAATGGGACTACTAACCCCTTTATAGAATAGAATAAGATACATTGTTTAGAGAATATATTTCTCTCTTTAGGAAGGAATAAAAAGGAAAAGGATTTCTGAAAGTTTATCATCTATTGGGAGATGAGAATCAATGGTGGTCACTATTTCAAAACACAAATGAGGAGGAAAAAATAAAGAGTACAGAATGGAGTGATTTTTAGGAAATTTTTATTGAAAAATATTTTCCTTGAGTACTGTGAGATTATATGCAAAGGCAATTTTTGGGTCCAATACATGAAGAGGAAGAAAATGTTTCAAAGTACGAAGACAACTTTACAAGGTTTACAAGTCATGTTGCAACCAACATACATAATCCAAAGAGAATTATTGACCGATTATTTGATTGTTTAAGACCATTCCTCATAAAAGAACTAGTCTCCAAAAAATTTCATCATATGAATATATAATGTCACGTGCTATCAAGAAAGAAAAATAATATTCTATGTCATATGACTTCAATGTAAATAATGAGAAGAAGAGGGATATTTAACACTATAGAAAAGGAAATAAGGAAATGGGGATGTAAGGAAGTGTAAGGTTTACACCCTATAGTAATTATGGAAAGAAACACCTAGATACAAGTATGAAGTGAATGTGAGGTTGTTACAACTATGGATAAAAGGTCCCCGAGCTTGTGATTTCTATGGAAAGAATGAAAATGCCAATTTTCAATGCTATAATAAAAATGAGAAGGGACATTATGCACAATAATTTCTGTACATCAAGGAAACATTCCCCAAAAAAGGCCAAGTGATAAAGGCCAAGCGTATGTGGTCACAACTCTAGAGGTTGAAGTACATAATGATGTGTTGGAAGGTACTTTAATCATTTCCAAAAAACATATCCAATGATTTATTTGATTCCAGATCATCAAATTATTTTATATCATCGCTGTCTACCATGAATATTATACATTTCAAATTTTATTTAAAAAATGAGTTTTCAGTGAAAAATATTAAGAGAATTATCATTGCAATAAAGATGTGTCAATTAGTCCCCTTCATGACACATAAACATTCTTTTATTGTTGACCTTATCATCATACCTATAATTTAATATAACATAATTATTGGTATGGATTGGATTTAAAATTATGATGCGAAAATATATTGAATGAATAAGAAATCTAGAATTTTATAGAATGATGTAGTGTCGCTTATCTATAGGGAAGAAACCACAACATCTAATTCTTTTCTAGATCCATCCTAGTAGCTCATCTAAAATAATTTATTATGGGAAAAGTGAAAAAAAATTCAACGGGTGAGGAAAGAAACATTCATAATTAGGATGTACCTATTGTGAAAGAATACATTCATGTATTTGAAGAGGATTTAACCGGACATCCTCTAGAGTAGGATATTGAGTTTTTTTTTGAATTAATTCTAGGTGCAAGAACTATATAAAATATTCCCTATAAAATAGCCACAATAGAATTATTATAGCTACAGAAACAAGGAGATTAATGGGGTGATAAATGAGATATTCACCCTTGTATTTCTCAATGTGGATCACATATTCTGTTTTTCAAGAAGAAATATAGATTTATGTGGTCGTGTCTTGAATATTGGGAAATCATTGCTATTATGATAAATAACTAGTATCATATCCCAAACATTGATGATTTATTTGATTAGTTTCAATGTTTCTAATATTTATCGAACCTTGACCATTGATCGGGATATTATATATTTCATTTGAGGAAGGATGATATTTTGAAGATATGATTTTGAACTAGTTATGGGAATTATAATTTTAATGTAATGTATTTTGGACTATCTAATGCACCATATTTTTTCATGGATCAAATGAATATGGTTTTTAAGGATTATATTGAGGAATTTTTTGGGTATTTATTGATAATATCATGGTACACTCCAAAAGATACAATGATCATTAGAATCACATGTGCATTGTTCTGAAGACTCTTATAAGAAATGAATTATATGGGAAGTTTAGCAAGTGTTATTTCTAGCGTCAAAAAATTTATTTATTTTGGCCATATTGTCTCTGAAGATGGAATCTTAGTTGATCATGTTAATAAAAAGTGGGTTCAAGAATGGACTTCACAAACGTACATAAACAAGGTATGTAGTTTTATTGGTTTAACAGGTTATTATTAATGTTTTGTTTTGACCTCACCAAATTAGCTTACCCATTAACCAAGCTCACTCATAATGGGGTCATGTCCATATAGAGAAAATCATGTGAATAATCTATTAGAGAATTGAAGAGGATATTATGGAATGCTCTGATCCCAAATCAGCCATTGGGAAATGGCAGGTTTGTGATTTATAGTGATTCATCAATGAAATTAAATGGTCATGTCATTATGTAGAATGAATGTATTATTGCCTATAAATCAAGGAAGATAAAAAATAACGGATAGAACAATACAACTGATGATATTGAGTTAGAAGAAATATAATTTTCTATGAAGATATTTAGACACTAAATCTTTGGTGAAATATGTGATATATATATGGATCACAAGAGTTTGAAATATATATTCTCACATAAAGAACTCAACCTGAGGAAAAAGTGATGACTTGAGTTACTCAACGATTAAGATTGATCATTACACTACAACCATGTGATGGAAACTAAGGTAGCATATAATTTGAGTTGGAAGGATCACAGAGTTCATAACAAATTTAGGATAAACAAAGATCTTTTTTACAAGGATCTAGAAAATATGGATATGGTAACTATCAAGGATGGTGAAACCACATTACTATTTAAACATTGTTCATAGCCATATATTTTAGAATGAATTAAAAGTTCTCTGTGTAATGATATGAATTTTGAAAATAAAATTAAACTACGAATATTGGAAAGTTTCGAAACCTTGTATGCAAGGATGTAATTATCAAATTTTGTAGGAGGCTATGTGTTCCCTCTATAACTGAGATAAAAAGGGGGTTATTGGAAGAACTCCATTGATTGAATTCCTCTATTCACCTTGGTAGCAATAATAAGTATAGTGATGAGAAGGAAAATTTCTGGTGGGATAAAAAGTAGTAGTAAATTGAAGATTATATATCAAGATGGTTCTTCTATCAATAAGTGAATGCTGAAAGATAACAACCTAGAGAATTCATGCAACCTATTACTATTAATACATTGAAATGGGATGATAACACATCATGTTCTGTCACTAGATTCCTGGGAACTTGATGAAATAATGTTGTTATATGTGTGATTGTTGATCATCTTACCAAATATGTACACTTCCTCTTTATATAGGAGGATTTTACACAAGAGCACCATTCTTAGATTTATATTAATGATGATGTAAGACTTCGTAGAGAACCTCTATAAATTGTGTCTGATTTTGATCAATGATTTACATCGAAATTCTGGAAAAGTATCGAGAAATATTTGGATAACTAAATTCATTTTAGTACTACTTATCACTCTCAAACTGATGGGCCGTCAGAATGAATGATACAAACATTAGAAGACATGTAGTGATCATGCTCACATGAATTTCAAGGAATGTGGGATTTTTATTTACCATTTTTAGAGTTTTCCTTTAATAATAGATTCCAATTAAGAATTAAAATGGATAGATATGAAGCATTATATGGAAAGAGATGTCGTACATAAACGTTTTGGGATAATGTTGCTGAAAGGAAGCATGTGGTCCTAGAGCTTGTAGTGGAAACAAACAGAAAGGTAAATACTATTAAAACCCATATCAAAGAAGATCAATTTATCAAAAAAAAAGAGATATGATTATAATCAATGGATGTATTTATAATTTCATATGGTAGATCATGATTACTTGATTGTATCTCCACAGAAGGTGTTATAATATTTGGGATGAAAGGGAAACTGATCCTCATATATATTGATGTATTTTAAATTCAAGATAGAATTGGAGTTATAGATTACCATTTTGAAATTCCTTGTAGAGACCCAAATCTTGACATACATGGATATTAAATTATTTTGCGGAATATATTATACATAATTAGAACCAACACTAAAGGACTATAATAGTTTAGTGTCTTTGGAATCTTGGAATATAATCTTCTAATCGTGGTGAATGATCTTCATCATCTCCAGTAACGATCTTCCCCTTTTGTTTTCTTACCTAAAGCATTTCATTAAATCTTGGGGAAATGAAAACATATAAAGGGTGATCTCAAATGCTTAGTAAGGGTATGCATGGATAAAATAAAAAAATCATATACATTTGAACTTAAATACATGAACATAATGTTTAAACATATAAATCTTGAGCAATGACATAAAACATGGCAGTACGTAAGGAATATATCAAAATGAAACATTATGAATGATAAAATAACATGGGAATAAAACATGTAATTGTCAAAACCAGTAAGCGCATGTTATGATTTCCATAGTATCCAAGACATTGCTTCCAAGACCATCTTAGTGGAAAAAGTCCCTTTCTGAATCGAGATCCCTCCTCGTTCCAGTTCTGTATTACTGAACCGGTTTAACATACCATTCCATCCATGTCTATCTCATGAGATATAAATCATTACCCAATGCATTGGAGGGAGATATAGGTCCCACCCATCTCATAATGAAATCATTCTTACTTGTGCCACAAAATATACATAAAACATTCATCATAACCCAAAGAATAAAATGGGTTTCATAAACATCATCCCATCATCACATAATCTATATAAAACAAATAGATATTTCATAATAAGAAATGTGAAACCATTTAAATAATAGAGGAATTATACTTAAAACATACACATATGAAATAATTTCATCTTATATAGAAAATGGTTTTGATAAAACACTTGAAATGAATTCTTGAGGAAAATATCCTTTCTTCTTCAAAATCATTTTTTTTAAAAAAATACAATGAAATTTTAAAAAAAATTATTTTTTTGGAAAATAGTCATAAAATCTTGTAGAGTAATCTTCATGAAAATGAGGCGTTATGAAACAATAAAAATTCATTCACACCCTATAAGTAAAAAATAACATTCTTCTCGTACTTTTGTCAGAAATGTCAAAAAAGTTCCCCGCGTGGTAAAAAAAAGTAAGATTCCCTTCATAACATGTGGTAAATTTCAAAAATAAGTAAAAATGACTTTAAAAATACATGAAAACATTTTTAGAAAACATGGGCATGGATGATAACAATAACCCCAGTAAATAATTATGAATAACAATCTCGGATAGGAACGAGATTGGAATAGTTATCCCTAACCTTAGGTCTAATATGCTTCATACGTATCTGAACCTCCTGTATAATGATTTAAATAATGTCATTGACTTGTTAATGAATCATATTCATTGTTATGATATCATATGTGGTTCACTTATGACTTTATATTACCTGTTATTTTGTAAATTTCATGTTAAAGCAGCATTTTGGGTAAAACGTTTTATTTATCGTATGTGTTTGGACCTATTGTTATTGATATTATTACTACTTATATCATTATTTAATTACTTCCAGAATGTAAATAATTATTTATATATCATATATATTCAGTATATATATATATATATAATAGATAGATAAATGAAATGAAAAACACCATTCATGGAGACGGTATGCCACATGTATGCATGAATGCTGTTTTCTTTTCATTATTGACTTGAATGGAAGTAATTAGATTAAATATATAAAAATATATGTGTATACATATATCCAGTAGCTTCTTTATGTCATATATTTCATTAATATTCATTATATATACTTTATAATCATTCTTGAATGGTTAATCATGGAAAATGAATCTCATCACGTTCGTGGAGACGGTAGTCCGTACGTACGAATGAGCAACGATATAATTACCATGATCGCGGAATTGTATTGAAGTGTATTTATAATATTTCAGAATCAATATAACTTTACAATAACAATATATAGTTATTTATTTACATCATTATACCCATCCATGTAAGGTGGTGGTGGAAAATAGATTACACCCCGGCGTGGAGATGGTATTCCTTACGTACGCACGCGCGGTGATATCATTTTCCATAGGATGGATAGAATGTAAAATAGGGTTGTTTTATATTTATAATAGCATATCAGTATATTATCGATACTGATTTTATTACTTAACAATGATACAACTAAAGAAGAAGAAGTATAAGAAGAAATAATGTTGAAAGAATCGGTAACAGACATTACCTCTTCTTTGTAGCGCCACTTCTTAACCTCCTCTTAGGGAATTAAAGAAGGACTTTAAAGAAGACCAGGACCTATAGGATGTTTCTAGGGAAGTTTAGAAGATAAATTTTTAGGGTTTGGGTGAGATTTAAGGCTCAAAGTGGTGTGAGGAGGAGAGGGAGGAGGTGCCCTTTTATAAGTGAGGAGAGGGGCACTTTAGAAAAAACATGAAATATTATTTTAAAATAAAGTCATATTCTGTATTTAATAGCTAAAAACTGATTTATTTCGTTGCTAAGGTGGGTATGGGTCGAAATACTATCAACCAATATGTTTTAGACAAGTTTAGGTATCTATTTTAAACTTATCATTTAGATTTAACTCTACGTTAAATAATTTAACTTTTACTGTGTCTTCTTGTTTTCTAACACTATATGGTTAATAAACATACCATAACAAGTAAAACGAACCCCAAGTTGTTCATTATTAAACTGTATAACCTTATCTATGTCATTTGGCCTAACCTTAGATTTTTAGGAATAAAACAAAAATTAATAATATAATATTTGTTTTAAAAACTATATTATGTCAAGTTTGACACTATTTGGTAATTTATTTTTGTGAAAATCATAACAGCATGATTAGTTCTAAAACAGTTAATTAAAGCAATAATAACATGTCATAGTAACCGATAAAATTAGTGGAATTCATAAAATGTCTCAAATTACATTTATTTGGGTATTTATAATATCAATTATTTTAATATGTCATTATTTAGGTAATTACTTCATCACCATTGTGTCATAAATAAATTAACTTATTTAATGTCTAAAAATTATAAATAAACTACCAGTAGGTAGGAAACCGTTTTATAATTATAATTAATATTTATAGTCAAATTTATCTTCTCTATAATCCTATATTAAATATGTTTTAGTTTTTAAACATTGATTTTAACCATTTTAATTCTTCTTTAAATAAAATAATAATATGTTTTCTAATCTAATCCAAGTGGACCTAAAAGGTAATATGTTATTTCTATGGTTTTTTTTGGTTGAATTAAACTTATCAAATATAATTAGGACATGTTTTAGGGTAATAATAATATCATTTTTACCCTTAATTACCCTGGTTAATTTTTACCGTGGTAAATAAAAGTAAAAAGTTATTATTCACCAAAAATTATTTTTACCTTATTGAACCACATTTTACTCCTTGATGTTAATCATGTCTCTCGGAGTTTCGAAATTTCACTCATAGAAGATTTAAATTTATGTTTTATGTAAATTTTCAAACTCTCCTAGGAAGTGGTTAAAAAACGGTGAAAAATTCAATAAAATTTTTATATAACTAAAATTATTATAAAATTAATCCAATGAATTACTTTGAACATATATATGTATTATGTATCAATTTTGACTTAAAATAAATTTAAATAAAATAAATAATTATTTAAATAAAAATTCGGTTTTTAAATAGTAACCCAGTGTTTTCACTATTCATCAAAAATTGAATGTTTTCAGAAAAATACAAAAAATTCACCCTATGCTAATTTCGATATTCCGAATCCAAAAATGAAGTCCATTTCTGAAGATAAAATTAATAAAATTTCAAAAAGTGGGTATTACTATTCATAATGGCTAGTTCATAATAATATTATAACAATGTCTCATTTTTTGAAACTCGGTATTGCATACTACACACGCGATTAAGGAAGGTCTTGATTGCATGTAATGTAAGCCATGTCAGGGATGCGTGTAGTGAATGATCCGTTTGGTGTTGCGTATAACATAATCAAAATATATTTTATTTATACATTGAAAAAAATCTATACTTAATGTTGTGTAAAATAATTTCCACAAAACGAACTTGAAATTGGGTGTAACAAGAGCCAAGAATAGTGTTGTGTATACTGCCAACTAATACAGTGTTGCGTATAGTGCATGATAATTTTGGTGTAGCGTAAAACAGAAGACATGATTGAAATTAGAAAGAATAATTCTCATAAAATCTCGGATTGATACATTCTACCCCCCTTAAAATGAATTTCACCCTAGAAAATCATCTGGGTTATAAATGGTTTACTACTTGAAAGCTTCTTTCATTGAAACCCACATCGTAAGAAGGAATACAAAAACTGAACGTTAAAAACTAAATTATGAAATGTAACGGTTACCCAAATTAACTAATCATTGGGTTTCCACATTGGGGAACATAGGTGAAAATATGGATATGGAAGAAAAATCTAACCATCGTGTTCTGATGGAGAGTGGTAGAGAACATGGCTATGATAAATCCAACAATCACAAAGCCATAAATATGTGATAATCTAAGATACCATATGATTCATCGGATATAAGGGAACTAAAGAAACATTTTTGGTTTTCAAGATCATTTTCCTAATGTTGAAAAATTTGAAATAGAAGAAATACTTACTTTATTTCAGTATAATATCACCGTTGTTCGTGCCTTGACCAATTTCAACTTCATCTCTTAAAGAAATGAAGTTGAGTTTGTCATTCGTGAAGTGTTAGTATATCGTGTGATAGAATGATAAGTCATCCCATCTGTTTCTATCACAAAAAGGTTAGCATAAGTTATTTAATATACATAAGTCCATCTATGGTGAGATTAATAGTATATGATTCCCAAAATGGACTTATCTATCATACTGCTTAATAAAACTAGTTTCTACTAACCAGGGAATTCTTGTAGGCCAGTGGTAGCCGATAAAGGCCTATCACACTTCAGTTGTGGGTTTGATTCCCACAGCCTTGTCCGACGCAATGAGTTGTCTCTCGTCCTATGGGTTGTCCTTTTTCTAAAACTATAACATTCCAGAAATAATATCAAAAACAAGTTCTATCCTTAAATAACAATATCTTATGTCCAACATAATCCATTCCATTCTTTAGGCTTATCCAAAATACATCTGTCCAATCTCATTGTATAAAGAAAATGATTACTAGATAGGTCATATACCAAACATGTGTATACCATCATTTATCTCCCATACATCATAAGATATAACTTGTTGGTCATATTCCAAACATGTGAATCCCTTAACCATGTATTCTTTTGAAACATGATTTACCATAGAACCGTAGTGAAAACATGAATGCTGTGAAAAGTTAACTCATTCCACATACCAAAATCCCAAAATTTCTATATACTCAAACGATGATATCAATTTGTCCTTATATCAGTCATGACCTCATGAATACTATCAAAATTTCATTTTCTACTTATACTTTCATTATGCGCATGTCATATTCCTTCCATAAATATCTGAATAACCTTTCATGGTTACTAGTACCATTCAACATATACATTCAAATACTTTAGATAAAAACAAGAGTGTAACAATCCATATATGTTTCATTATTCAATAGTACCGTTAAATTACCTATAGAACATAACTCTTGATAAACATACAATCATTCCACTACCTTCTTAAACCATTGACCAAGAATTAACTCTTATTTTATCTCATATATCATTTGTAATCTCCTCATCATCATCCACATAAATATTACCCATATGATCATGCTGATTCTCTTCATGAGATTTTCCCTTAGGGCATTGATTTTCAAATGCCGATACATTCTACATTTAAATCATCTAATCATTGTTGATGATGTAGCAATACCATTATCCTTTTTCATAGAGTTAACTGAACATTTTCCTTTGCACTTACTAGATTTGTGTCCTTTTTTCCACACCCAAAGCATCTTCCAATTCCTTTGAAACATTCTCCTTGATGCCTCTTCCCACATTATTTACATGAGAGAAATTGAACTTTCTTTCCTCTATGATCATCATAAAACTCCATGTTTCTCTTATTAGCTGAGTCAGAAAACTTACCAAAGTTGAGATTATTGATCATATTATGAGATTTCTGATTAGGAATTATAACGATGTTTGGACTTCAAAATCCCATTTAATTTGGTTTCTCATAAAAAATATCATACCATTGTCCATCATATCCTCTATTATCGTGAATCCTCCTGTTTCCATCCATTTTATAAGACCCAAAAAGAATTGATTGAGAGGAAAAAATAATAATCACGGGGGAGTACCATCAATATCTAACATCTTAGGTTAAATTATAAGATCGTTACCGTAATTCTAGGGCTATAACCTATATGTATACTTATCCTTAGGGACATCCCTAGACATACCTTAGAAATATCTCTAGGTATTTCACTAAAGTTTTCGCATCATAGTTTCCAAAGGTTAACTAAACCTTCGCCTCTGATACCAACTGTAGAGACCTAAAGCATGGCGTACATAGACAATATATTACTTTTTCGGAATACTTTAGACAAAATATGAACCAACACTCAAGGAACATAATAGTTTAGTTTCTTTGGAAACTCGAAATATTATCTTATAATAGAGGTGAAAGATCTTCAACATCTCCCGTAAAGATCTTCCCCTTTTGTTTTCATACCGAAAACATTTCATTAAATCCTGGGGAAAAGAAAACATATAAAGGGTGAGATGAAATGCTAAGTAAGGGTAATCATGGTTAAAATAAAACAAATCATTAACAGTTGATCTTAAAAACATGAACATAATGTTTAAACATCAAAATCTTTAGCAATGACATAAAACATGGAAGTACGTAAGGCATAGATCATAAAGGAACATTAATCATGATAAAATAACATGAGAATAAAACATGTAATTGTGGAAACCATTAAGAACATGTTATGATTTCCATAGTATCCAAGACATTGATTCCAAGACCATCTTAGTGGACAAAGTCCCTTTCTGAATCGAGTTCACTCCTCATTCCATTACTATATTACTGAACCAGATTAACTTTTCATTCCATCTATGTTTATCTCATGAAATATAAATCTTCACCCAATACATTGGAGGGATATATAGGTCTCACCCTTCTCATAATGAAATCATACTTACATGTGACACAAAATAAACTTAAGACATTCATCATAACCCAAAGAATAAAATGGGGTTCATAAACATCATCCCATCATCACATAATCCTTATAAAACAAATGGATATTTCATCATTTGAAAAGTGAAACGATATAAATAATAGAGACATTATACTTGAACTATACACATATTAAATAATGTCATCTTATATGGAAAATGTTTTTGATAAAACACTTGAAATAAATTCTTGAGGAAAATATCCTTTCTTCTTCAAAATAATATTCTTTTCAAAAAATTCTATGAAATTTTAAAAGAAAAGTATTTTTTTGAAAATAGTTATAAAATTTTGTCGACTAAGATTCATGAAAATGAGGTTTTATGAAACCATAAAAATCCGTTCATGCTGTATAAGTTAAAAATAAATTTCTTCTAGAACATTTTTCAGAAAAGTCAAAAACGTTCCCCGTGTGGTAAAAAAAATATTCCTTTAATAACATGTGGTAAATTTCAAAAAATGGGTAAAAAAGAATTTAAAAATACATAAAATCATTTTTCGAAAATATGGGCATGAATGATAACAATAACCCATGTAAATACTTACGAATAACAATATCGGATAAGAACGAGATTGGAATAGTTATCCCTTACCTTAGGTCTGATATGCTTCGTATGTATTCGAACCTCCTGTATAATGATTTAAATAATATAATTGACTTGTTAAAATATCATATTCATTGTTATGATATCATATATGGTTCACTTATGACTTTATATTACCCGCTATTTTGTAAATTTCATGTTAAAGCAGCATTTTGGGTAAAACGATTTATTTATCCTATGTGTTTGGACTTATTGTTATTGAAATTATTACTACTGATATCATGATTTAATTACTTCCAGAATGTAAATAATGATTTATATATCATACATATTCAGTATATATATATATAACATATAGATAAATGAAATGAAATACACGGTTCATGGAGACGGTAGGCCATGCGTACGCATGAACACTGTTTTCTTTTCCTTATTGACTTGAATGGGAGTAAGTAAATGATATATATATATATATATATATATATATATTTATACATAAATCCAGTAGCATAATTATGTCATATATTTCATTATTATTCATTATATATAGTTTATAATAATTCTTGAATGGGTAATCATGGAAAATGAATCTCATCGCGTTCATGGAGACGGCAGTCCGTACGTACGCACGAGCGATGATATCATTAACATGATTGTGGAATTGTATTGAAGTGTATGTATAATATTTCAGAATCAATATCACATTAAAATAACCATATATAGTTATTTATTTACACCATTATACCTATCCATATAAGGTGGTGGTGGAAAACAGATTACACCACGGTGTGGAGACTGTATTCCGTACGTACGCACGTGAGGTGATTTTTGTCCCCTAGGATGGATAGAAGGTGAAATAGGTTTGTTTTATATTTAAAATAACATATCAGTATATAAGTGATTCTGATTTTATTACTTCATAATGAAACAACTAAAGAAGAAGAAGTAATAGAAGAAATAAATTGGAAAGAATTGGTAACAGACATTACCTATTCTTTGTAGCGCCTCTTCTTATCCTCCTTTTAGGGAACTAAATATGGTCTTTAAAGATGACCAAGACCTATAGAATTTTTATAGGTAGTTGAGAAGTGAAATTGGCAGGGGTTGGCTGAGCATGATGTCTCAAAGTGGTCTGAGGAGGAGACAGAGGAGGTTCCTTTTTATAAGTGAGGATAGGGGCACTTTAGGAAAAACATAAAATATTTTTTTATAATAACGTCATATTTGGTTTTTAATATCTCAAAAATGATTTATTTCGAAGATAACGTGGGGATGGGTCGTAATCCTATCAAACAATAGGTTTTAGAAAAGTTTAGGTTACTATTTTAACCTTATCATTTAGATTTAACTCTATGTTAAATAATTTAACTTTTACCGTGTCTTCTTGTTTTCTAACACTATACTGTTAATAAACATACTATAAAAAGACAAAAGAACCCCCAGATGTTCATTAGTAATATATATATCCTTATTTAAGTCATTTGGACGAACCTTAGATTTTTAGGAATAAAATTGCAATTAATAATATAATATTTGTTTTCAAAACTATTTTATGTCAATTTTGACACTATTTGGTAATTGATTTTTGTGAAAATCATAAAATAATGATTATTTAGATCAAAGTTAATTAAATCAATACTAACATGTCATATTAAACAATAAAATTAGTTGAATTCATAAGAAGTCTCAAATTTCATTTATTTGGGTATTTATAATATCAATTATTTTAATATTTCATTATTTAGGTAATAACTGCATCACCATTGTGTTATAAATAAATTAAATTATTTAATGTCTAAAAATTATAAATAAACTACCATTAGTTAGGAAGTAATTTTGGATTTCTAATGAATATTTATAGTCTAATTTATCTTATGTATAGCCCTATATTAAAAATGTTTTAGTTTTTAAACTTTGATTTTTACCATTTTACCTCTTTTTTAAATAAAATAATAATAATAATATGTGCCTGAATCTAATACAAGTGGTCCTAAAGGGTAATATTTTATTTCTAAGGTTGTTTTTGGTCGAATTAAACTTATCCAATAGAATTAGGACATGTGTTAGAGTAATAATAATATCATTTTTACCTTAAATTACCCTGTTTACTTTTTACAGTGGTAAATAAAAGTAAAAGGTTAGTATTCACTAAATTTTTTTATGTTTTTGAACAAAATTTTACTCCTTAATGTTAACCGTGTATCTAGGATTTTCAAAATTTTACTCATAAAAGCAGTAAAATTATGTTTTATATAAACTTCCAAACACTCCTAGGAGATGGGTAAAAGATGGTGAAAAGTTCAATAAAAGTTTTATATATCTAAAATTATTATAAAATGAATCCAATGAATTACTTTGAAATTATATATGTATTATATATCACTTTTTACCTAAAATAAATTTAAATAAAATAAATAGTTATTTAAATAAAAAATCGGTT
Source organism: Viscum album (assembly GCA_963277665.1). Lineage (NCBI taxonomy): Eukaryota > Viridiplantae > Streptophyta > Magnoliopsida > Santalales > Viscaceae > Viscum > Viscum album. The sequence goes on from OY728139.1 coordinate 1,088,951,383, forward strand.
TTTAAATAGAAACCCAGTGTTTTCATTATTCATCAAAAATTGAATGTTTTCAGAAAAATACAAAAAAGTCACCCTAGGCTAATTTCGATATTCCAACTTCGAAAATGAAGTCCAATTCTAAAGATAAAATTTATATAATTTCAAAAAGTGGGTATTACTATTCATAACGGTTAGTTCATAATAATATTATAAAAATATCTCGTTTAGTGAAACTCGGTATTGCGTACTACGCACGCTATTGAGGAAGGTCTTGATTGCGTGTAATGCATGCTATGTCAGGGATGCATGTAGTGAAAGCTCTGTTTGGTGTTTCTTATAACATATTCAAAAGATATTTTATTTATACATTAAACAAAATCTATACTTAATGCTGTGTAAAATAATTTCCACAAAACAATCTTTAAATTGTGTGTAACAAGAGCCAAGAATAGAGCTACGTATACTTCAAGCTAATACGGTGTTGCGTATAGTGCAAGCTAATTTTGGTGTAGCTTACAACACAAGATATCAATGAAATTAAAAAGAATAATTATTAAAAAATCTCGGGTGGTTATATTCCTCCTAGCTTTTTAGGGTACACAATGTCTTCCACATCTCTTTTATATGGAAGTACATGCCATACCCATCACTTGTACTCACATCTGAAGGAATAAAAATTCAACCTAACATATCCTAATACTAAGAGACTATCCATTTTCTTAACATTAATGAAAATTTTTTGAGGAATCAAAAAACTCAGCCACTAAAGTTACATTAGAAAAATCATAAAATTGAAGATGCAACATGGGATCTTAAGGAGCGTATGAGGAATAACTACACAAACATTTTATGGGGTGACAATCTGAAAATTTCGAGGATGATATTTTTTTAAGTGGGGAGATTTTAATGAACCAAATTTCTATTAATTATATTTCACATTTTATGTATATTTCATATAGTATATATCACATAAAATCACTTATAGAACACAATAAAAAATGTATATATGAAGAGTGAATGAATTAAGAGGTATTTCTAATATTTAAGGAATGTATACTGATGAAATAATACCATTAGATAAGGAATATGAATATGAGCCCTATGAATAGTAAACCAGAAAATAGAATAGTAATATGACCAATAAATGTATAAATTATATTTTTCTATCCTATAAATGAAAATATTATATAATTAAATCATAGTATAATTAATTAAATATTTTAAAAATTGCTATTTATGGGTTTTTTATGTCATTAATATATAATTAAAATATTATAATTAATATAAATATTTAAATGAAATTAATTTTCATAAATATAATTCTTAAATAAATGTTATTTATTTTATGATTTTATTATAAATTTATGAGACCTTAGAAATTTTTTTAGAATTTTATAAAATCATTTTTAATTTAAAAAGATATTTTTTTTGAGTAAACAATAATTTTAATGAAAAATAATATTTATTATATTTCAAAAATTATTTTCACAAAATGGATTTCAATTTTTCATTGTACACATTAATAAATGGTTGGTGTGAAATTTATATATTTTAATAAAATTATTGATTTTTTGGTGAATAGTAAAATATGGTGATTTATGCTATTAATAAATTATAAGATAAATACGTCATTCCTTGAGTCATCGATGATGTATTAACTGTAATATAGAACTATCAATCATTATTTGAATATATTTTATGACAATTATATAACTATTCATAGCCATGAGCCAAAATAATAAAATAATTGTTAAAATATTCAAAAATCACTCCTCTCTTCCACTACAAATACCACCTGTCACTCAATCTTCTCTTGACCAAACTAAGAATTTAATCTAGTCAAACATATGCCTAAATACCTTAACCTAGTATCTCCTCCACATCTAGGATCTCCTGGTATTTCTAAAATATAAAAACCCCTTTTTATAATGATGTTCTCATGGAGGATAATTCAAGAGGTAAACCCTCTTCCTTTTTCTCTTTTAAATTCATTTCAATTTTTTTCATTTCTTATCCTCTCCTCACCTCATCTGTTCAAGTGATCATGATAAATCTAGTATAATATATTTTCTAGTATGATATAATTTTAATGGAATTTATATTATCAATCTCCTCACTCACTCTATTTTATTTCAGAAATGAAATCATCCTCTGAGAAGTGCCAATTTACAACATTCGTGGATGAAAAGTAGTCATTAATCAATTTCTCCTAAAAGAATCGAAATAGAACAATTTTTATGGTTTAACCACAGTATAAAATATTTATTTTATCTTATGCATTTTTTTAACCAATTTATATAAATAAAAGTAAATAATAGAAAAAACTAGTTCGTAGTGATCGAAAAACCCATAAAATCAAGCTATACGATTACCATTATCATGTTATCTAATAATTCAACATAATATATGGGAAAAATAATATATAATACCAATTATTCTTATTTTATTCTTTACTAATGTTAAATTACAATAAAAGACAATTATAAACATTTTACATGAACTCCATTATTATAATAAAGAGAACTAGTCACGAAAACCAAGGAAACGAACACTTCAGAACAACCAAATTCAATCTTATAAATTATCAAAAAAGACCATAAATGAAGTTAATAAAATTATAATAAAATATAAAAAATGAAAAATAGGTTCTGAAAAAAATTATTATTTATTTCAATTTCATATTCCAGGACCTTACAGTCAAGTACAGAACACATTTAGACATTAGGTATGGGATTCTCCCTGAACCTCCATTTTTTCATTCAGGATTATGCTTTCTCTCCCTTGCCGCAAATTTTTTTAATTATTATTAAGTTCGAATAAAAAATTAAGTGTGAATGTGCTATATATTCTTACCAATCATAATACCTCTTTCTTTGATGTGGCACTACATGTTTTATAAAGATCTTTTTCAATTCTTCTAGTCACACATGACCGATTTAATTGAACAATTCTTATTATGAAATATTTTAATGTCAAATCAATAATCAAATTTCATCCACCATTATTTTTATAAAATTTCACATTTTTGAATGGATATTCTATCTTATTTCACTTATGGTTTCATAAAAATATTTTTCCATAGGAAATCTTCTTTAAAAAGTAAAAGAGTATTTCTCTCAATAATTTTTCGAGGATTTTATAAGTGTATTTTCATCTAATTAAACAACCATGGTGATTATTATATTTATTTGGGAATAATATTTTATTATACCACCCACCAAATTATATTTAATGGTTTATGATATGTTTGAAACTGTTGTGATATCTTGATACCATTGACCCTATTAATCTTAATAGTTACTGTTGTTTTGTTTACTGATTGGGGAAATATATTTACATTTCACCAGATATTATAAATTTTAATGTATATGTTGATTATTTTCCACCCCTTATATATAGGGAATAAGTTAGAATTAGTATGTGTTAGGTGGGTCCTATTATAGCCCCCTGGTGCATTAGTATGTCTCATGAGAAAAGCTAGTTTGAATGTTTACCCATTTATGTATGGTATTGGCATGTGGCCTAGAAAATATACTGATGAAGTATTGTATTATGAATTCCCTCATTATGATGCTAGTAATTTATAGTCCATGAGATTATTATATTAGTAGAATATCAAGGGCTGTCTTTTACTATGGAATTATTTATTCAGACATAATACCTTCCATATTATTCTCAATATTAAATTTTAATAGCATGTGTACTTTTATTTAACCACCATTCCTTATTACATATACTTATGATATACTATTTACCATTACTAAGCACATGAGCTCACCCCTTTCTTATCATTTATTTCTTTCTAGGATAAAAAGATGAATACTAAGAATTTGTTTCTTGGATAATCTAGATGTTATGGAAGTTTCCAAAAAAAGTTTTATATTTTATTTTCAATTCAAATTATTTATGTAATACTTATGTATGTATCTTTTTTCACAAACCTACTAAAATATTTAGTAGTTTAGGATTATTCATCCTTGTTTATATAAAAATGTACTAAAATAAGGCACCATCTCTGGGAAACTGGGGTTGTGGTATTTATATCAATTTTATTCCTGAACATGATGGATTTTTTATAAATCTTAATTAGCCCCAAAAATAAATTGATTGGTTATATCTCCATAGATGACCAGAAAAATATATGGATAGACTATATTGGGGAAGTGAAAATTTTCTATGTTTTTAATTGAACACACATTTAGTTTCAATCAACCATACTGATTAGTCACCCATGAGTAAAGTATTCAAAATGTTTTAGATCTAACACACATTAATTTATTATCAATTTCATGAATTTATCTATAGAATGATTGGACAAAAAACACATTAAATCAGATAAATTAAATTTTTAGTTTGATAGATTCCATGTTGAAATTTACTTACCATAACAGTAGATGTTTCCCAATGAGTAACATTCATCATGAATTGGTCTACTATAAGATTTTTCCTACCGTTAGAGGAAATTAACTATAAGCTATTTAGAAAAAAATGTTTTTTCATATATCCACTTATTTTTATATTACTTCAGGTTTTCAACTATTTAAACCATATTTTAAATAATTATATTTATTTATTTACTCTATTATTTATGAGTTATCATTTTTATGGTGTGAAAAACATTTTGGAAGTATTATATTAAAATTAAAATGAACATTAAATAAGTCATTGTGTGGTTTTATATTTACACTATACATTTATTCTAATTGATTGAAATTTTAATCCCCTAGATTTTGAAGTTTTTTTGTCTCATAAATTTATCAAGTGTTTCAATGAATTTATTATTAAATATTTTTTTAATTTTTTATTATATTAATCATATATTATTAACTAATCGATTGTAAATAATGTTTTAGTTTTTATAGATTATCAAATTCAACCCACCTTGATATATATTTCATGTTCATGAAATATAGATTTCACCTAAATCATTTCTTGGAAAACTAAACCGATCATATCTAATTTAGATCACTAATGTTAAATATCTGGGTTTCTTTGAAAAATAATTAATGTGATAAGATTAATTTTTGATTATTCTATAAAAATGGGAAATCGATATAAAAAATTCAATCGAACCCATACTAGGTATTTAGGGTGAGGTTATTTTCATGATGTTCTTGTTGATATACATTTTAGATCAACTATTGTAACACTCTACGTTTAACTAAATTTATTCGATCCAATTTTTATAGAGAGACTTTTTCCCTAAAAACTGAGTGCTCTACAAATTCATATAGTTTCGATAGTTCTTACTTATATTTAAATTATATTTTTTGTACATATTTTTATTATGTTACCTACAAATAAAATGTAGGATTGTCGACTTATATCCCGCAAAACATAAGGTACAAGTGTGTTTTACCTAACATGTAGAAGTATGGGGGATTCAGTTGTTCCTAGTAATGTTAAGTGATGGATTAGTTTCTTTAACAACCATAAAAGGAGGCAGCTAATATAGGATTGTAGTTGAATAAAGTCCATCCATGGGTAGTACCTCTATATTTTAAAATAGAAACATCATGGTTTGTGAATCCTTACAAAATGATTGAGATTATATTTTTGTGGTACCATTTTAAACTATATTTCATATGAGTAAAGATTAGTCATATATGATTAATTAGAACCAAAATATCAAAGAAATAATATTTTTATTTTCATTACCTATATAAAAAAGATAAATTGACATTTTGAGACATTTAATCTAATATTTACATGTCAATTCACTACACTCATGACTATTTGGTCATCATAATATTAGAACAAAACAAAATCCTCTTCTCTAAATAGGTGTATGAGGGATTTCTCAAATAGACCATATATTTTCATTACTAATTATAAATTTAAATCCACATTCCTTGAATTGGAAAAAAAATTATTTCATGAAATTAATATATAATTTTTTTCCACTAATCTTAAAAGGACCCCTTCACCACCTCACATTCCCTCACACCTAAAGAATAATAGGTTTAATAAATTATGTAAAATACCTTGTAATGAACTATATTTTCAAAAAATGTATAGATGATTGGGTTTTTAAAATTTCCATTAAACGTCCCTTATATTGGATGTTAATCATACAATCTATGTATCAAGTGTGTTTAGGGGTCATTTATATCCCGGTGCCCAGATATCGGAAGTTCGGACTACATTACATGATTTATCTAAAACCATGAGACCTAGAGCGCACAGGTATGTGACCTGTTTATGGTTTGATACATAGCCATTTTTTACAGTTTGGAAATGGTTAGTGAAAATATTCCCATAACCATGAAGTTTTCCCCATGTAGTAGTGAACTGATCATTGTTGGCACATGGACTAGCCGAACCATGAATCCAAACTACGTGTTAGTGTATGTTGATGGGAAGTGACCATTTCCCATCACTTTTAACTCATAAAACTATTTCCCCATTTTTTTCCTTTCTCTAATCTAGTGTCTTGCACTTATTCCCCCTCATATTTCTCAAATCCTCCATAAACCTATGTTCACCTTTAACTCGTTCGTATGGTACCCGATTTAAGACCCATCAAAGGATTTGGACTACTTTAGGTATTTCATTCTCATAAATTACCTACATTTAAAGTTCTCTTTCAAATCTATCACACTATATAAGTGAAATATCATTTTCCTTATTTTCAGGGTATTTGACCAGTTCTCATATTTCTCCTATATAACTATTAATCCGAGGCAAATATCGAGCGGGACATCAAATATGATATTTAGGTAGGTGGTATCATAGTTTTCCCATTGAGTTTATTTGCATCATAGCTAATCATTTTATGGAATCAATATTTTTTCTGGTGCCCCCTTTTATTTGGTTTTTTATATCAATTTGATTTGTCAAGTGTTTACATATGCATGTTTATCCTTGTCCTCTATATTAAAAGTTGTCGATTCTATTTACTGATACCCATTGGGCTTTTCAAGTTAAACTATACGCTTTGGATAAATGTGGGCAAGCTTTTTTCCACTTAAGAATTAATTTTAGTTTTAAAATATGTTTCACATTATGATGTAAATTCTTTTTATCAATATTATATACCTCTTAGGTGTTCGGTCCCTCATATAATTGAAATTTACTTCGTATGAAATTTTTATATGATAATTCCATATTTTATTTTGTCTACAGAGCCTTCTGAATATAATTTCATATTTGGCATGGAATTGAATGGGTTGAATTAAATGAGTTGGTTATATTAAATGGTTTAATTAAATGTAATGGATAATTCTAGATGTTATTCATTCCTTTGATGAATTTGATGAATTAATTGAAATGGTCAGGATCGTTAGTAAGGCCACACCACTGGATATATGTGTCTAAATTGTCAATGGGAATTGAAATGACTTAATATAAATGAACATGACCATTGAGTTATATGGGATATTTTTCGTCATTTTCTTATTTAATTAATATGAATTTGTCACATTTACATATATATGGGCTGGATGAAAATGTAGCATGGGAGGTTATGAATCATGCCAATTACAATTATAAATAAATTTTTATATATGATGTGATATGATGGTAGGGGGTGTTGAGCAGGGAGGAAAATCACATAACCTTACATTTATGTGTTGAGTATGGAATCTATCACATTTGAAACTGTATTGGAATTGGGATTTAGATGATGCCTTCTATGATTAGAGTGATGACATAATGGATCACTCAACATCTCAGGTGTCTTGCATGAAGTCTCACCCTCTTCATGCGATATTGGGAATTTACCCTTTCTCATGAGGTTTTAGGCTCACTAGACTAGTCATGTATGTATGGGAAATTCCTTAGCCCATCTCACACTAGTATTCCAAGTATACGATTAATTACTTCAAAAATTAATTGGTTCATATTAGTGGATGTAATTTATATAAATATATTATCCATATATATTACTAATATATATAGTGACTGCTCAGACATTCATTCTGAAAATGCACTACATTTGGTAAAGCCATCATGAGTCCTTTAGGAACAGCTCCATCTAGTTATTTATATATTCAATATTACTTTATTATTTTCCGTATTCATGCACGCGGTTTAGTTATGAAAAAATCTTGGATTACATGCAGACAATATTTCTAGTGGCCTACTAATATTTTTATCTTACACCCCACTTGGGATGAATTTGGTACCTGAGAATACAATCTTCCAGTATGTATGGATTTGGGAAATAACCATTATACATGTTTTTGGATTTTATTTATTAAATATAGAGTATAAGAGAAAAATACCAAGAATTCACTAAAGAAACTTATGAAAAAACTTTTTATTCATTTTGTACCTTCTGTATAGCATGATCATATACATGTTCTCATGTGCCCTTTTTTGTATATTAGTATTCCATGCATTCATATACAAGACACCACCTACTGGAATTTTATTTTATTTTTTAGGTTTTTATTTTATTATTCATTCGATACTTATTTATTCAATTTATTGATTGTTTTTCACTATTAATTGATTATATTATTTTTTCATATGCTTCGGGTATTGGTTATTATTCATTATATCACTTATGTAATATTGATAAAATGGTATAGTCTCCCCAATATAGTACTTTTACTCCCTTGCTACTAGATGACATCCTATGGTGAATAGGGAGGCTCTCTTGAAGCTATATGACCCTGTAGCTCAGGGAATGGGCTAAGTGGACATCAAGTTCTGATGTTATAAAGTGGTATCAGAGCATTATTATTTCCTCCCTATTATTATATGGGTATTATAGAGGAGACTATGAACTAGTTGGATTTGGAATTTACAATGTACATGGACGTAGCTACCCCATGTATAGAGGAAACATAAATTCTTAAAGATGAGACATTTTATTTATTGACTATTCCATTTTAGAGTGGATACAACATCACCAATGTGTGGTAAAATTGTGCCATGATGTTATTAATATTGGTACGATGGAAATGTTGTTTATTTAATATATCCTGATGAAATTACCACTTTGAATTAGACCATAGGTCATTTCTAGGAACACTTGGACTAATATCCCCTGAATCATTCATTACCATGTTTAAATTTCAATGTTAATTTACCTAAGAATATTTTAAGTGACAAAATTATATTGAATAATTCCGACACATCATTTAGGGATTGGAAAAAATAATTGATACTTAAATTTTTAACCTTAACCTAATAATGTTTTCCCGAATAGATTAAATAAGAATCCTTAAACAGTTAATTATGGAAAAATGAGTCGTAAACTAATCTTCATATGTACTAGAACATGTTATGTTGTGGGTCAAGTGGAATCCATGTTTTGGTTCATAAATATTATGGGACCTTATGGAATATGGAATCCTAAACAATATGATTCAACTAGTGTAAATTATTATAATATTTTCGGTGAGAATAAAAATTAAAATTAAAATGAATTATAAAGTATATATACGAATATTGTGTATATATATATGACATAGAGACTTAGACATGAACCGACCCTTATTGGTTGGTAGTTGGGTATCTCTTACATTCTTACGGCCTTTATAGGTCTTTTTTGAATAGATAGTCCTAGATTTTTGTGGAGGTACAGAGGTGTGGTCTTTTCTATAGGAAAAATTTATAGTTTCAATACTTTCGAAGTGAAATATTTTAAATTTCTTGAATGTATTCTATGGTTTGTGTTTGGAATTGTAGCATTATGTTCCCTGGACGTCCTCCAGTTGCATGCCCCAAATACAGTGATGACCATGCTCTAGAGATGGTATGCATGTCATCATTCAACCTTCCCTGAGTTTGTAAAAGATTAATCAATAGTTTTAGCAGCAACATCCTCCCATAATTTTAATGGATAAAGGACCTCATGATACATAGACTTGGATTAAAGCAATATTTTTTATATTTGAGATTCTGGAGACACCTCTAGAGTGGATCATCAAGTCATCTATTTATATGCTACGAGATTTTACAAAGCGGTGTTAGGATATTATCACTCTAGTGGATCAACATCAGGTTATGGTACATAAATAATGTCAGACCATATTCTATGAATATTTATTTCCTGAAAAAACTTGTACTGATAAAGATATGGAATTTATGAACTTGAATTAGGGAAGTATGATATTTATCGAATATTTGGATTGTTTCATAGCTCACATAATCTATTAGGTGATGAACTTAATACTGTCAAGTGATTTGAGGATGGGATGGTTTAAAAAATACTGTCATTGGTCAATTTTTTCAGGTTGACAACCATTTATCAAATTGTTAACCAATCCCTTATCACATAGTTAAATATGAGGGATGATAAAGATGAGAGTCAGGGCAGTTCAAAACCCGAATCTTCTTGTGGTTATTCTTCTAGACAAATGAGGTGCTTTGAGGGTTCTCATGGACGAGGTAGTTGTCAAATCACACATTTGAACAGTTTGATGATCATTCACCATTGCGGGATTCTTTGGTTTACTACACTTCCGTTCTTCTATGAGTATAGGGTAGAGGTTGCAGTATGATGATCCATATGTAGAGAATCTTTATAAAATTTCCATCACAGCCTAGAGAGTGTGGATCTAATCCTACTCTATGACTAGAATCTTGTACAGTTGCATCACAATAGGTATGCAGCTGGAATACCACCATTCGATCAGGAAGATGTGGCTTTTAAGGAAGAGGTTTTCAAACTTATGATTCTTAGCACCAGCATAGCGGGCTTACTGTGGATAGTCCGTTAGTGACAAAAGGCCATGGTACATTCCAGTTACTTGAAATCCTTCCCATATCGAAGGAGTATAATGACAAACCTTTTATTTAATGTGGTAATCTTCTAGTACCCTCTACATTAGTGTGTTCTTTATTTAAAAGAGGCATGTCTCACTCATGTTTATCTGAGGAAACTACTGAGAGTGTGGGACTTGATATAGAAAAAATTAATGGTGTTATGATATTTAATACCTTCTTAGGTATCCGATTAGAGGGAGTTATCTTTTGTATGGATTTTCCCATTGATATAGGTGGATGCCTTTTTATATGCAATCTATTCAACCTTGATATGATGGGCTTTGATGTAATCATTTATATTGACTGGTTAGTTCCTTATTGAGAACATATAGACTATTATCATTGGAGGGTGATGTCTATATCACAAATTGGATTTAATCATATACATAAGGGGGAATGGGATTTCAGTGAGACATCATCAAGACCTGAGCTCTAGAGGCTCGATATTGTTATATCTCAAATATATAGTCTTTTCCTCAATTACCATGAGTTGCAACCCACTAGTTGTTCTCCTGTAGTGGTGCATTTTAAAGATAATTTTACTAAATAATTATCTATTTTACATCAATTTATATAGGTAGATTTAACTATTGATCTTGTGCCAGAAGAAGAACCAATGGCCAATCCTACATATTTGATGATGCCTAATTTATATTCTGGAGCTCAAGAAGCAATTAGAGGATCTATAGGCTAATGGATTGATACTACCTAGTACTTCTCCTTGGGATTCACGAGTCATGTTTTCTATGATGGTAGATCATACCCTCAGTCTCTGTGTAGATTACCATCATCTGAATCATCTTATAATAAATAACGGGTATCCACTTCCTAGAATAAGTGAAAACTTTGGTTAACTCTGAGAAGGAAATGGGTTTTCAAAGATTTATCTATGGTTGGGCTATTATCAAGTAAATTTTATGACATAACAAATACCTCAAAAAATGTTCAGGAGCAGGTGTGACCTATACAAGTTCATGGTTATTCCGTTCGAACTCACGAAAACACATTCAATCTTCATATTACTTATTAATCTAGTATTCAACCCATATTTTTATTCAATTGTTGTATTATTTGTTTATAATAAGTTAGTTTATTCATGCTCTATTCATGACTATGAAATCCATCTTGAGATAATAGGGAATACATAGAGAGAGAATCATCTTTTTGATAAGATCAGTAAATTCCAATTTTTGATCAACAATGTCCACTTCCTAGGATACATAATCTTAGTGTATGGACATTTAGTAGACCCATAGAAAGTGAGAGATATGTTTTCTTGTGAGTATCCCAATAATATCATTGACATTAAATGTTTCTGGAAGATTTCTAGATATTAAAGATTCTTCATCCATGAGTTCTCAAACCATTTAGTACCACTAAAGAGCTTGAAAGATTAGGGTGTGAAATTCATATGGTTATAATATTGTTATAAAAACATTCAACAGTTGAAGGAAAAATTGAATTTAGCTCCAATACCGATTCTTCTAGAGCTAGGTATGATCTATACCGTATTATATGACACATCAGGTATTGGGATTGGATCTTGTTTTCGCAAGACAAGGGAGTCATTACATATGAGTCTTGATAGGTAAGTAATCATGAAGGGAATTACATGACACACGACCACTATCTAGCTATTTTGTTTATTCCATACACTGATGAAGGTATATCCACATGGAGATATGTTTTTTGTATTTCATGATCAATAAACCCTCAAGTACATCATTATATAGTGGGATCTGAATCTGACCTATCATAAGTGGGTAGAGGACCTATAGTCATTTGATTTTGAGCTAAACTAAAATCATAGTAAAGGAAATGTAGTGGATGAAACCTTTAGATGAAAGACCAAACACAGGTGGTACAACTATTCGATGGAGAATGGATTATCAGGGACTTAATCTCAGAGATACTCATTGAGGTTCAAGAAGAACATGGTCAGACTGCCATCTTAACCATAGTAGTGACTTATACTCTTCTAGAATAGTTAATAATGAGGTAGTTGTTTAATCATAATATTCCTATATTGTGGGAAATATTTTAGAGGATGATGCATATCCATTTGGATAATGGATGGGGATGATAAATTATTGTTCCATAGGCATGTATTCATCCCAGTAGACATAAATGATGACATGATAAGGGAATTACTTGACTCAGCATGGGTGGTTCACTAAGTGTCACCAAAATGTATCGAGATCTATGATTCCAATATTGGTAGTTAGGTTTGAAACACATGTTTTTTAGTTTCCTCACCCATTGATCCACATGTCAGCAGGTAGAAGTGGGACAATTGTGACCAAGAGGTCTTTTACAACCATTTTTTAATACGGAGTGGAAATGGGATGATGTTTCAATGAATTTTTTGACTCGTATACCCTAATCACCTCATAGAAATGATATATATTGGGTTATCATGGATTATTTCATGAAGGTATCACACTTCATACAATGCGAGAGACCTTACTAGTAGACAATATTAGAAGGATGTATGTCAGAGAAGTTATATGTATTGATGGTGCTCGTTGTTCTATCATTATTGATAGATATTCTCTATTTACTACATGGTTTTGGTAGAGGTTGTTGATGTCCTTGGGTCACATGTACGTCTAATCATTTCTATTCACTTGCAGGATAATGGTTAGATAGAGTTCACGATTTAGGTGTTGGAGGACATTCTCTTTTCTTTTGTCCTTGAATTTGGGGGTTATTAAGAGAAACACATTCGCCTTATTGAATTATTTTATTTAAACAGCTTTTTGGATACCTTCAAGATGTATCATTATGATGCCTTATATAGTTGGCCTTCTCGGACACCTCTATGTGGGAAAAAGGAAGGGGAGGTAGCTATGCTAGGACAACATATTGTGAAGGAGACTAAGGAGGAGGTCCACCTAATCTGGATAAGCATGATGATAGAACATTCTACATAGAAGTCATATGACAACCGACAATGATGACCTCTCGAGTTCAAGGTCAAAGACCAGGTTTCCTTGAAATTGTCACCTAGGATGGCCTATAGGCATATTCAGTAGTAGGGCTAGCTCCAAATGAGATTTTTTGAATACTTTCTGGCTATTAAAAAATAGGTCTTGTGGCTTACTAGTTGGAACTTATTCATAGATACAAGTCCATGAATGATGTCTTTCATGTATCTCAGCTTCATCGATAATATCTAGACCCACCACATATCTTTCATCCCAATGAGTCCTAACTAGATATATATTCCTCATTCAAGGAGTATTAAGTAAATATTTTGGATTTGAGTGTAAATACACTCTGAGGAAGGATAGTTCCTCCAGTATGGGTGTTGTGCCAGAGCAACAGAGTACATTATTAGACCTAATAATAAGATATAGATATATGATCATAATGGCCAGAACTCTATTTTGATGATACATATTTTCCCACAAAAGGCCATCTTGTGAATGAGTTTCTTTTATGAGGGGAGGTTGTAAAGACCCATATTTTCAAAAAAGTTATGGGTAGTTATTTTTCCAATTTTATTTTAATTAAGCAGCCCTAATATTTATTCCTAATAATTCCATGGAAGTATCAGGTAGGTATGGGGATAATTAGAAGCCCAGAGCCCCAAAATGATAATAAAGGATAGGTCTGGACAATATTTATATGCACCATGCCACCCATGGTCATGGTTGTGCAGCTGGATGAAATTTTGGTACAAAGAAATTTTTTGCATTTTTCACATGGTCAATCATACCGTGGCCTTAATCATGCAATGTGCCCCATGTATCAGTTGAGTGATCATGCCTCAGATATAGTTTGAAAAAATGATGCATCTGAACCTTGTACCTAGGTATTGGGAGGTATAATGGAAATTTTCCCTCTTTTAACTCTTAATCCTATTTTCAATTTTTTTACATTCCCTATACTAGTGTGTGGAAAATCATCTCCCTCGCATATCTCAAATCCTCCATCAACCTATGTTCATCTTTAACTCTTTCATCTTGTACCCGATTCACGATTTTCCAAAGGTGATGAACACCATATTGTATCATCTTCTTATTTCATAACTAAGGTTCAGTTTCTCCTTCAGACCCATCATGTTATTTAAGAGAAATCTTATATTTCATATTTTTAGGTTTATCAACCATTTCATAGAATTATCCAAAAAAAATTCAAATCCGAGGCCAATAATGAGTGATGAATCAACTACGACATTAAGTAAGGTGGTCAAGTTGTTTTCTTATTCATTTTCATCACACAATAGCAATGTTTTTTTGTTCTATGATGGATTTTTTTGAGTATCCCCTTTTATTTGGTTTGATAATATATATTTGATCATCATACCCTGATATACGCATGTTAATCCTTATTCAGTGTATTATGAGTCCATTTATAGATGCTCGTAGGGTGTCTCATGTTAGACACCCCACTTTTTTGTATGTGAAAAAGACAATTTTTTCTCTTAAGAATTTTTATTAGTTGTTAAATGATTATTCCTTCATGATGTGATTTTCTAAATCAATCCAAGGTACCTCTTAGGTTTTTTTCCCTCATATACTTGGAATTTCCCTTCTACGAAATTTTCATATGATCAAGTCATCTCCTATTTAATACTTAAAGCCTCATGAATTTAGTTTTCCCATTGGATGGAATTGATTGTGTTGAATTAAATGTTTTGATTATATTGAGAGTTTTAATTGTGTAGAAGTGCTAATGAATTATGGTTTTATTTCATTTTTTGTATTAAACACATTAAATGAAATGGTTAGGAAGGTTATGATATCCGTGCAATTTGTTATACATTGATAAATTCACATTGTAAATTATACTTCCTTACTATAATTGGACTTGACCTTTGAGTTACGTGGAATGTTTTTCCTCATTGTCTTGTGTTATAAATATGAATATGCCTCATTATATGTATATGGGATGGATGAAAATGTTTCATGGTAGGTTATTCCTCTTGAAAATCATGGCTAATAATAAATCATTATATAGGATATTATATGATGGTAAGGGGTATTGAACATGTCAAAAAATTACACACCCTTACAATCAGTGTTGAGTATGGAATCTCACTCCATTTACACATTATGGGTGTTGGCCTTTACACAACATGTTTGATGACTTCAGTGATGGACAGATGTATCACTAACCATCAAGAGTTTCATAGATAATTTCTCACACTATTCTTGGAATATAGCGAATGCACCCTTTCACTTGAGATTTTAGGCTCATTGGACTGGTTGTGAGTGTTTGAGTTACACATCGGGCTAACAAGAACCAGTATTCTAGGAATTTGTTCAATTACATCTACAAGTACATGATTCTAAATGGTGGATGAAATATATATAATTATATTATATTATATATATATATATATATATATATTACAATTACATATATAGTGATTTTTAGACATTCTATATGGTAATGAGCTGATGTAGGTAGAGTTGTCACGTGTCCCTTAGGAACCTGAGCAATATATTTATTTATTTATTTAGCATTGCTTTATTATTTTACGTAATCCTTCACATTAATTAGTTATGAGTACTACATGGAATTCATGATGACCTCATTTGAGGTGGAATAGTTAGATTTTCATCTCACACCCTACCCATGCATTCTTTGGTACCTAAGAAGAATATCTCTATACGTGTATGGGAAATTGAAAGAATTCTTATAAAAGTTATTCACATACATTTTTTATAGATGTATCTTAGGAGTAGAAGACTGGTAATTGGATTGAGATTATTGAGGAGAAGATTTTTTTATTTTTATTACCTTTAATTTAGCATGAATGTATACCTATTTTCATGTTTCCTTTTTGTATATTATCATTCCAAGCATACATGTTGCCGACATTGCGTAGTGGAATATTGTATTATTCTGTAGTTGTTCCATTTATAATTCTTCCATCACTTATTTATTCTGGACATTCATTTATGCTTCCGTAGATTATTTATTATATTTGTTTTCATAATCTTCTACTATTATTTAACATTTATTTTATCTAATGTTATATTATAATTAGAGATTATAGTATCCCCACTGCACTACCTTTAAACCCTCGTTTATAGTTATAAGGATCTGGTGTTTGTGGAGGTTTTCTTGAGGCCGTGTATCCCACCACCTCCGGTACATGGGTTAAGTGGTCCTCAATTCGGGAAGATACATACCTCACAAAACAACTTTCCCATATGTTAGAATAATTTTTCACACCATTATACCAATATAATAATCATTAATGAGTTTCCTAAATATAGATATGAAAGAAAGATTTAATTTTTATAATCGAGTTCTCCAATATTTCATTATTCTTCCACCTCAACCAAATCAATTATACCCATCATAATATATTAAATTTTTTTAATTAATATATTTAAATTTTATTAAGTAAATTGAATAAATTTTCTATCCATACCTCTAATTAATTATAAAATTAAAATTTCATTTAGGCTATTGTGGTATAATTGCCTACATTAGTGACATGTTTCATTTTTCACAACTGGCAACCATATATGGTTATAAAAGGGGATTTAATGACTAGTATTTATATTCACAAAATGATTATGATTATATAAATATAAATTATATAATTAATTAATAAAATTAACGATATTTTATTTCGGTAAATTAATGGCCAAAAATGAGCATATCGACACACATTTCCTAAAATGAACACATTAATTTCAACATATTGAACTCTATAAATATTGAGATATTTGAATGATAAAAATAATATATATATAGAAATATCTGAATGTTTAAACTATTTTATAACACATTTGAACACCATAAAATGAACCAAACTATTTGGGAGGAGATGAATGAATGTCTTAAAGTGGCCAATAAGAGAAAAAATGATAAAATAAATGAATAAAATATGATAAAAATTGAAAATAAAAAAAGAAATATACATGAATTTTTTTTTAAAATTATTTAATTATCATAATTTGGTTATTCATGATATTATATGTAAGAGACAAATGTGTCAGTACTTGGTGTTAGGGTTCTTTATCATAATATAAATTCCTTAATACATGTTTTTTGAGGGATCTATTTGATTAAAAATAATGTAAATATAAACCTACTTTTTTATTTTATATTAATTAAATTTAAATTATTTTTATATTCAATACAAATTTATCCCTCCACATCCCATGTTCTTAAATTCATTACAGATGACGTAACGGGTGTTGTTAACATAATTGACTTTCAATGCGTTTTAAATATTATTTTTGAATTTCATCATTCCACAATTGGTTTCCTCCACCCTATGATTGTATTATATCATATTAACTATTTATAGTTTTGTAGATTACAAGTCATATTGATATTTATCCTCACATTGGATCACAGTTCTACTTAACTATTGTTTATATGTGGACCAAACTATATCACATTGTAATGGTTTTGAATCAATTTCATCAATCTTAAAATTCATTATTTTGTTAAAATAATGATATTATATGTGGATAAATTATTTATTAAGTCCATTTATATTGTAATGTAATTTATTTAGAAATTATTAAATATATTTTTCTTAACATTGTACCCATGGGATTTTTTACTCTGTTTTAAAATGTTTCTAAATAAAATGATTTCTTTGGTTTACCACATTAACATCTATTCTCTAATTTTTAAAATTTTTTATAAAAATTATTTTTATTAAAATATTATTCTTATTTTATGAAAACCTTAGTCCCATTCTTCTTCGAATATTCCATTTAAAAAACAAAATTAGGTATCTTAGAAGAATAATTAATGTGAATTCATTCAACTGATGTATATTTTTATCTTCCACTCCACAGTTCCAAGTATTAACATCATTTATTTTAAAGGATTTCATATTTGGAGTTTTTTCTAAAATAAGGTTTCAAATATCATATTTTCCACCATTGTAATTAATTTTAAAATGGTACATAGATTTTTTAACAACCATTTTTAAAAAGATTTAGGAAAATTATTTTGTTAATTAAACTACCTTTCTCCTTACAGCCACTAAATGGTTTATCTACTTTGGAGTTCAGTTTATTGTTTAACCCTATAAATAATTTCATGAAATTTTATTTCATACATCATCTTATAAGAAATTTTTATGATACCCTTTTCTCTTTATCTAACTTTTGTCCTTATTTTTCTCCTCTAAATCCTTAATATATAATTTCATTTATAGTATATTCCACATGTAATAAATCTATATTGTAATTGTTTCTGGTATTTAATAATCCACATAATGAAACAAATATATGATTTCTTCTTTAAGGGTGGTCACAAATAATGTTATTCTATTTCTTTATTTGAAAAATACTGATTTTTTAAAATATTTATTTCAATACAAATTTTTTCATATTATAATGGAATTATAGTTATGAATTATATTTTTTATCCATTATATAAAATTATTAATTGATTTGAATTAATTATTGAGGGGGGGGGGACTGGTAACTATATTGACCCTAGATGCATCTATAGATCTTATGTGAAAAATATGAGTAGTATTTTCTATAATTGTTATCTGTTTATGTATTATAACTTTTAATAAGGCCTTGATGATATGTTTTTTTTTGATAAAATAATCCATTTAATCATTATAATATAATTTTTATCAGTTTCCCTTTG
Source organism: Viscum album (assembly GCA_963277665.1). Taxonomy (NCBI): domain Eukaryota; kingdom Viridiplantae; phylum Streptophyta; class Magnoliopsida; order Santalales; family Viscaceae; genus Viscum; species Viscum album. The sequence continues at coordinate 1,088,970,673 of OY728139.1, forward strand.
ATTATATTCATTTTTATGATATTCATGGATGTGTCACATCATATTGTTATCATTTTTATGGAATTTTTTAATAATTCTTTATTCATAAAATATTATACATGCCTTGTTTATTATAGGATCGATTTTATTGTATGTTACCCCTTAAAGTGAATTTTATCATATCCTTATGATTCAATATCACTCAGTTTTGAATAATATATTTTTCATGATATTTCCATATTGTTAACATTTTTGTTTAATTTTTTTGGGTGATGTCAAAGAATTATTTTATTGTAAGGAATTCATGATACAATTGCATAAAGTCCAATTTTAGGGGAACAATATGGGGTTTTAGTTAATAGGATTTTCATAATTCTCAAAATTTCCAAACCAAAAAAGTTCTTGGACAAATAAGTGACTCGATAATGGTTATTTATAATGTAATAATTTATGTTTATGTTTTCGTCACTTTAATTTTTTCAATTTTTGTAAATAATGAATATTTTCTTAATAGTGGACCCAAGATTATGGGTACATGTTGTCATAGTTGTCATCAGATAAGTTTTTAAATAACACTTTATATTAGTATGTTGTTAGATAAAAATAATTTACTATTTATGGATACCATCATGGTTTAATATGTTCAAGGGTGATCACAAGTTTAAAGGAATAGATATCCATTTCTAGGTATTCTGTGATTGGATTTTAATGGGGTTAATATAACTTTTAATATTTTTATTGATTTTTAAAAGAAATAAATTACAATTTTATAGGTAACCTGTAGCGTTTTTATAATGTTTTATATCTTGGAAATATATTTTATTTTGAATAAAATTAAAATCTTTTTGGGATTATATATAATTTATTTAAATATATATATTAATAGGTGATTAATGATTATTTAGGAAATAAATTATGATTTAATTATTGGATTTAAGGATTCTAAGAATTTTTTGCATGTATTCTATTTGAAAAGTAATTAAGTAAATTATTATTTGATATTTAAATAAAATACATGAGTGTATTTCATGTAGATAACACTAAATATATAAAAAATGATTAAAATTTTTGGGATGTAATTATTGTGCACGTTCCAAGAATTTACAACAATCCCTTGATATTTTATGTGGCTATAGACTTAGTCTATCATGCAACTATTGGGAAAAACCTAAAAATGTTGGATAGGTATTAACAGGATCTTCACACGATATATAATTAGAGGTACTAATAGCATACATGGTTTAACACTCTCTAGAGATATGATTTGGATTATTCATATTCGATTAAGGAGACATAATCTTGAATTTTGATACATTATTATATCATTTGTCATGAAAATATTAATAAAAACTAATTGTTTTTTCATTGATGATAGAAATATTAATTTTAATATTTAAATTCATTTAATAGGGTTGGATGTAACACCGATTTATTTTAGTAATTTTGTTCCATTAAATAAATTCTACGTTTAATATAATGTATTACAATAAACACTAATAAAAAATTAATAAAAATATATGAAATAATATATATGAATTTAATATGATAGATATAATATAGATGTTGAATTATCTTATATAAATAAATATATCCTCATTATGAAATCTACACATAATGACTAAGAAGCGGAATAATTTAGATAACGTTTTCCTTATAAATCTCATTTATCTAATCCTTAAAATAAAATTGCATCACCAGGTTTTTTCATAGTTCATACCCATTATATGATTCCAAAAATAAAATTTTAATGAGATCTCTAATATGATAATTTCATTCTTACTGAAATTAATATGGGATATATGCTATTTGAATCACCACCAATGATTACCTCCATTTTTAATCAAACCCTTAGATCATTCATGATAGTATTGATAGGGTTTGGAGTTGAAATTAAGATGATTTAAACATTTAATAAATAATATAATATATTAATATGTTATTTTCAGTTTTATAAAATACAATTTCTAATTATACATAATATTTTTTATTCATAAAATATTTATAATAATTTCAAATATATATGTAATTACTTTAAAAAATATTGTATAAAACCATTATATATAAATATTATCTATTTATTAATGAATTTAGGTTTTCATTATATTGTGTATTTGTTAACATAAAAATGTTAATTTATTTTTTAATTATTTAATTAAATGTAATTTATTTCTAATATATGTAAAAAAACAAATAAATAATGATTAAATTATTTTAATTTTTCATAGAGAAAGAATAAATTAACATTATATTTAAAAATAAACTTTTATATATTTTTCTGATACGTGTTACTAAATTGAAATTAAAATTTATAATTTTTATCATTTCAATAATTTATTATAGTTTTCATATTTGGAATTATCATTTCTAAATATGTTAATGAATTCAATTTAACATTAGTGACTAAAATTTGATTTAAAATGTTTCATCATGTAAAATGTTATGTTGAGGTAAATGTGTAAAAAAAAATTGTAAAGTAAGAAAATATTATATAAATCTGATCTAAATGGGAGGATTAGGGATTTATTGACCATAAATTAAGATTTTTTATAAAATTGTTAATTCTAGATCCAATTTCCTTGAAAAAGGCATATCATTTAATAATAATAAATTAATATTCACAAAATTCATTCCAATTCACCACCTCACTAATTCTCACAACTAAATACTGTAATCTTACCTAACCTCTAATATAAAACCTTACCATCCATAATTTTCGTGACCTGGATGTTTATATATCACCAAAATACCAATATAATGAGGCATAAAGACTGTGTTAAAGGAGGATATCAGTGGAAGATGTAATGTTTTTATCAATTTCATTAAATTTTCATTCTTATTCCTCCTCCTCCAAATCTGTTACACCGATAGAAATAAAATTTAATCGATATAATTATTATGTTATAATAAATTTAATTTAATGGAATAATAATTATCTATTTTTATCCGATCTATTATTAAATGAAAACATCATCTGGGTTAGTTTTTTAATTAATGTAGAAATTAAAGACATGATTCATTTTTTGTAAAACCAAATATAGATTGTTTAAAATATTATTTTTATGAAAAAATATGATTTTAATGATAGGATTGGTAATGTATAATGATAAAATAGGCATTATATTGATAATATTAATCACTAATTTATAACAAAATTTAACCCTATAGTGATCATATTTGTAGTGTTTTTCAAATTTAATTTTATATTCAACAAGAAATTAAAATGTACCATTTTTTGGGATTATAAAGACATAAATAACATATATATCAAAAATTAAATAGATGATTAAATAGTTTTATTACTCTTTTTACCAAGTAAATTGCACCATTTTAGTTTTCGTAGGGCGGAATAGACTACCCATAGTGACAGACGGGAGAAAATGAGATTAATATAAATAAATTGTATGAAACAAAATTTGGGGCATAAAAAAGGATATATAAATGATAAGGGTTGTGAGAATATAATTTTATAAATATATTTTTTGCATTGGTTTATCACAAGTACTAGGTGTGTCAAGAGTTCAATTAAACATTCTTTTTCCCAATTGTAATCACTTAATACATGTTTTTTTATTATGAAAAAATTCACTTTTCTATAGGGTAATCATGTCCAATTTGTATTTTTATATAAAAAATTTCATGTTATTAATGGGAGTTTAAATTTATTTTAATATCACCAAATTTTATTTCATTTGATTCATTTCCATATATTGCAAGTGTTGATGTCAACTGAATTTTCATTCATTAAGTTATAACCATAATTCAAGAATGTCATCCTTTTATGTATTGTTTTTTCCATCCTATGTTATGTTATACTACATTTTCAATTTCATTTTTCTACAAAACATCATAAAAATTCTTGTATCATTAGTTCAAAATTCCCAAAAGAAATTTCTTTTATATTCACTCGACCTTATCTGTCATTTACCGTAAGGAATAATTTCTCTCGATCTCCAAATTATTTTAATGTATACATGAATTATATTATCTATACATCATTGATTGATTATGTTTATTTATCATTACCATATAATTTTTATATCATTGTATTAAAAAAATATTCTTTACAATTTCTGCATGAGGAATTCTTAGCATTCATTAAAATTGTGTAAAAATGATCTAATTTTTAATGTTTGTAAAATAAATTCATTTTATAAAATTTATAATTATTTTTATTCATATACCATCCTATTAACATATCTATTTTTTTTAATATAAAACCATCTTCCCATTATTCTATGAAACTTTCATGTTAATAATAATCCTTAATGTTTTAAGATAATGAATATAGAGATTGAATTCCACTTATTCATATTTTTATCAGTATCTATAATTTTTAATTTTTAACTTAATTTATTTTGAAATATTAAATATTTGTAATTATTTTAAAATTACGATTTTCGATATCCTATCTTGAATCCTAAAAATGGATTTATAAAAGTGAATTAGTTTTATTTATTTCAATCATATTTCTAAATCATTGTGATTTTTATAGATTTATTTTAATTTATTCCCATACTCTAACAGATTTTTCTTTTTTTGATTTAGGTATTATTTTTTCATAATCTAAAGGATAATATTAATTTAGTGTGTATTTTCTACCTTGGTTGTAAACAGTTATGCTCTCTTTGACTTTTTATCTTTCTATTTGCATTAGTTTT